>JAWWTY010000037.1:57148081-57163989 GCA_035222235.1 Margarornis squamiger
AGGGGGGCTATGGGACACGGGGACTGCCCTGACACCTCTGGCTGCATGGTGTGCCCCTGTCTGACAGAAAGCAGCTCACTGAGGGCTCTCCTGCTTCTCAGATTAGTTCATGCAATATTTGTTCTTTCTTCTGTCCATCTGTCTCCTCCTCACCCCACTTCACTAAAATGAATAGGAATTTCTGCTAAGTGCACGACTTTGTGTTTCTGCTATTAAATAGCTCTCTGTGCAGGGCTGAGGGTTGGACTGGATGATCCTTGTGGGTCCCCCCCAGCTCAGCCTATTCTGTGAGACAGCCCTGGTCTGAAAAGCACCTCCCAAAGGTGCTAAAGGCAAAGCCTGCCCTGACCTTCCAGTGTGGTTCTTCCATGCTTCAGTGGCTTGACTGAGTAGGTTGGAGCAGCAGCCAGTGACACTGAGCTCTTTCTGGTGCCAAAGACAATGTGAAGACCTGGTGTCACTGGCAGCACATACACTAAGTAGGGATTGTGCTCCAAAGTCATCTGGACACTTTCAAAATCCTACCTGCTCTTCATAAAATGTTGCTGGACCCTGTGGCTCCTCAACACTCCTAAAGTGCCTCTGTGCCTTGAAGGCAAAGTGGTGTTTTTATTTTGACTCTGAAAGCATTGCAGGACCACCTACTGAGAAGGCAGTAGCAAAGCAGTGTTCCCAAGTCCACAGGAGTAGAGAAGTGGATGCACAGATACCAGTTTTGTAACTATTTGGGACCTTTTGCTGCTCTGATACCTCTGTGAGAGCCTTAGTGTTCCTATGGTTCTGTGCACGTGCTGCAAACTCAGGAATACAGTGGATCTGTAAATATGTTTGACAAAATTCTTAAATACCAGGCACCAGTAAACTCATAAACATTACTTCTCTGGAAGTGTCACACCTGTGACACTTTGCTTCCTGTGCAAAGATAAGCCCAAAGTTTGTGTGCTATCTGTGTGCACACTTAAAGATGTAAATGTTCCTGGTTAAAAAAGAGCCAGTTCTATCTTGAGGGATAAACAATGCCCGTCCCTCAGTAAGAACTACACTGAGCAAGACAAGTGCTAATTTCCATCTGAATACATCTTAGTCTTACAGGAACCTTATTCAGCTCCTGTTCCAGACATCTTTGGTGTGAATCCATCTCGCTGCTTCCCAGCAAGGTGTTCATTACAGGCAGCAGTGTCAGCTGGACTCTGCTTGGCTGAGAAGATGCTTAGACTTGGTTCAGCACTGTCTTTTAGAAGATACTAATTTGATGTTCCTTTTCCTCTGTGCTTAAACCTACCCCAAGACTTCCTTGACTTGTAAAAGCTTCTCTTTTATGTTGCAGTATTACATACATGCCCGACACCTGGCCCTCAGCAGAACATTCCCAGATAAATTTGAGATGGAACCAAGTGCTCCACCAAAGGTAAAGTCTGCTTTTGGAGATGGGCTCGTCTTCATCTGAACTGCTTTACAAAGAGGGAGAGGAGGAGTGTGTGTGTGTTTGGCAGAAGGAGGGAGAAGAGAGTGAGCAAGTTGTGGTTTGAGTGAAGGGAAGTAAAAATCTTAACAAGGTACAGCCCGAGCCTCCAGTGAGGAGTGCTAAAGGAACAGTTGTTCAGGTGATTTAGAGTGACCTGCATGGGACTGTGCCTCTTTGGACCAGCTGAGGAACTTTGCCTTGAAATTCCTCTTAAAACAACAGCAGCTTCTAGTGTTGCTTCTGATAAATGTCGTGGGCATGTTGTGCACAAACCAAACAGAGAAGGAGCTGGGAGAAGATGTTCTGGGGAAAGTGAGGCAAAGCATTGCCTTCATCTACATGTGGTGTGTTGTCTGGGACTGCAAGGGCTCACTTTAAAGGCACACCTTCCAGCAGTTCTTGCCTGGTATGTGTTAGCAGCAATCTGCTCAGAGCCACTCTAAACCAATGTGATTTGAAACCAAACCTCCAGAGGGCAACTCAGGTTTTTTAAATCAGAAGGAGAAAGGAGGCTCAGAGCTAAACTCCTTGCTTGGTTCTGGTTTTGCAGATACCGATGTTGTAAGTAGAAAACCATTCTGGAATTTCAGACTGAATTCTGAATCTCAATAAATGTGTTCTGGTTACAGAGCACTGAAGGATTCTGAGTCGTGCTGATGGTTTTGAGGCTCAGTAAAGATTGTCATATCTCGCCAAAGGCACTGCTGGAAGGGCAGCATATTGTTTATGGCACAGGCTAAAGATCTCTGCCATGCAAGCCTGTACCTACTGGCAGGGGAGGACTCAGGGGGTCTGGGTCCAAGGGAGCTTAATTTTAGAGAGCAGAGCAGCTCTAGCTTACATCCCACCACTGGTTTCCTTTGAAGAAAGCCTTAAATGTCTGTGTACAGCCAGTTGGGGAAGCCTGTGTTAACACCTTCCACCTGTTTGTGTCTCTGCCAGACGGAAGGTTTCAGGTACCCCAGGCCCTCCTCAGTGCCACCATCACCTTCTGTCTCTCAGCATTCCAGCCCCCACCACAGCGAGGCTGAAGATGAAGATGAGGACGAAAGATACGACGAGGACGAGGAAGCCGAAAGGGATAGGCAAAACATCAAGTCTCCCTTTACCCTTGGAGCATTGCCCCAAGGCAAAAAGAAGCAGCCTGGGGAATACAGGAACTGAGGCCATGGCTCTCCCCCTGGCAGGCTGTCCCCATCCATCCAACAGTTTCTCCTGTAGGCTTGGCAAGCTTTGTGTTAAGGACAGTGTGATATAATTAGGAGAATCTTAAATGTTACCTGAGCTACACTGTTGGAAAACCTGATATTGTCTCACCTTGAAAGTAGTTGAAATGACAATTTTTCTGTGCCCCTTTGAGGTAGAAGAGATTTCTCAAGATTAAATAAATCTAGAGAACGCAACAATCCCCCTGAGGAGCTTATACAAACTACAGATCATACCTTTGTCTACGTAATCACTGTATTAATCATAGTCTACACAGATAGCTCCATTCTGGGTGTCCCAAATGAATTCCTGCTTCATTTCTGTTTCCCCTCTTCCCTTCCTAAATTAACATGAGCTTTAAACCAGAGCTCAAAAAATTAGAGGGAAAAAAAAAAAAGTGTTACACTGGAGAAATACTGGAAGAGTTCAAAAAGATACACTGAAAAGAAAATGGTCTTTCTTTTTTCTTATGCTGTTTATTGTAAGCTTACATAATTTAAACCATTTTTTTACAGCACACAGAAGTGTCTTGATCCAGTGGTAAGATATACTTCCTGTGGAACAATAGAAAGTCTTATGCAGTGGGCATTTGAATTTTAGAGAAGTCATCTTTCTGCATTCATTTAGACCCACAATAAACAGCAGACCGTTTATTTTCTGATTCCTCTGGTATGTCTCTTTTATTGTTTTCATCTTGTCTTAGATTCTAAGTTCGTTAACAAACTGGTTTGGGAGGAATTGAATGGGACTTGGCTAAAGTGAATGACAACATTTCCTTAAGTAACACCTTCCCCTACAGACAAACCTACAGGCTGGAGGGTAATGTGATGACATCTAAAGATGTCATGAGACATCATGTTATGAGAATAACAACTGCCCCATTATTTATTTCACATCTAGAAGAGATCTGCTCTGAAAAATAATGCTCAAAGAACCCAGAGATGGATTTTGAAATGCACTTAAAACTTGGGGAGTAACTTAACCTCACAGCAAGAACTCGGCATTTCATTTGCCTTACAGAAAGCTTTTCAGTTCCTAGAGATGAAGAGAGTGCAGTGCCTGAAAATGCTCCTCAGAACCAGAGCTTGACATGAAGATGGTAGGAAGGAGATGCTTCTTTTGTTTTAGAAGGAGCCATCAGGAATTTCTCCTCCTGTTCACAAAAAGACATTGCCAGGAATTGATTGAGCCTGTTCTTCAGCAGGTAGGATGTTGTAACCTTTGGAGGGACCTTCCCTGTCAGTCCCAGGGGAGCCGAGATGTCCAGCTTGGGTTAGACACCCACCTTTCAAACACTTCACTTTCAAAACTGGACTTTCATTCTTAAGCTGATTTGGATGCCTGAAAGAATAACTCTTTTCAGGTGTCAGGTTTAGGCTTTTATGGCAAGAAACTTCTTTGGATTTCAAAGGAATCGCTATTTTTTTAGCCATTTAAAGAGTAATTAAAACAATGAGTAGTTTTTTCGTATGAAAAGATGGTGACAGCAAAGATACTGCAAATATTTTTCTTCCTACAGGTGCTAAGTTGAAAACCACTGCATTTGGTGAGTTTCTTCCACAAAGTTCTTTTATTCAAGGTTTTCCCTTGCAGAGTCAAAGAACAGAATGGCTGAGAGTCCCAACAAAAGAATACTTTACAGGTGTATTGATTGAAAGTTAACCTTCCCTTAAAAAAATACAATCCAGAAATCTGACATGACTGGCTGGATTTCAAAGCCCTGCTGTGTTTATCCCAGCACACTCCCATGCTTTGAGCACCCACCCGGTGGTACAAAGTGCAAGAGAAAGGCTGTGGAGATGTGCCCTTTCCTCTCAGAAATGGTCAGAGTGACTCCAGCCTCCAGCTTTATGCTCGTGTTAGTTCTGCCTTGAATGCCAGGATTAACCATTGGGAACAAGGCAATTTATCTGCAGCACTAAAAACACCCCTGCCTCTTGAGTTTAGAGCGTTAGAGGGACTAACTCCTCATTCAGCCATGGTGACAGATTGCCTGAATGAGCAGCTCTTGATACCTGACAAGCAGCTCTGTGTTACAGAAATGATTCTCTTGCAGAAGGAAAACACTCGGGCTTTCACAAACAGCTCACCAACAAGGCAGAGTGTTCATTCTGTTGCTTGAGAGTTGTGAAGAATTGCTGAAGCCAGAGAGGTTGGATCAGGAGCACACACAACAATCAGGCAGCTGGGGATGTGGTGAGCACAGTTTTGGGGACATTTGGAGGAATATGAATTTGGAGATACTAATAAAGCAAAGGATGTATAAGCTTTCACTTTTCACCTTTCTAGTGGGAGGGGTCCCTGCCCACAGCAGGGCATTTGGAACCAGATAGTCTTTAAGGTCCCTCCCAGCCCAGGCCATTCTATATTCTGGTTTATGACTCCATAATACTTTTTGTGTGACCACTGTGTGATGAGACTGTAAAATATGCTGAAAAATAACTTAGATGCACCTGAGATAATGCAAATATGCCTGAAGCAAAGGGCAGTCAAAGCAATGACAGGATTCTGGTGGGTACCATTGGTCTTCAGGTGAAGTTCAGCATGAGTGTATTCTGCCACACAACATACACTGCCATTGAAAGACACATTGGTGCTTAAAAATGAACAAACTTGGACAATTTGATTTCTCCAGTTATGTTTCCCCCATGAAATGATACAGATTATAAACAATTACTGAAAGTGCCTCTAACCCCATGAGAGAAATGAATTCCTGTGTTCCTTCAGCTGCGTTTCTTTGTGTTGAGGAGAAGCAACATTATGGATAGTGTGTGTTAACACAGTTAATTAGCAGTGTCATGAGAAACACGGGAGGAAAGCAGAGTTAAAAGATGAAGAGCAGGACTAGGGTTAAAGGTTAAAAAAATAAAACGTAGCTGCTGGGGCACAAAAATCCTGTGGCTATGTTTTTATTCCATTAGAACTACAGAGGGCTTTCCAGTAAGACCACAAAGCTGCATAAATAATGTTTGGTACATCCTTATCAGCATGGAATGGTAATTAACAGAGTTATGCACAATTCCAGTTCTGCAACTCAAGAAAGCAAGAACAAAAAAGCACAGTAACTATGCAGCCATTGATGAGGCCCTGATAATGTAAGAATTGTGCCCAGCCTGTCTTTGTGTGGTGGGATTTGCTCAGCAGAATTATTCAGAGTGCACATTCCTGCACGTGTGTCACTGGGGCAGTAGGTGACTGGCACCTGCAGCCAAAAATAGCTTCATTTTTTAATATCTCACTGAATTTATTGGCCAGCAGCAGCTCTCAGAGCCAGCAGTGAAGTGGTGAAGGAATCTGTCCTTACGAGGTTTAAAAAAGCTTCAATATACAGCTGGGTGGAAGGTGGCAAAAGGTTTCCCAAAGACAATTGAAAACCTGGTTTTCATGAAGTAGTTGTCCAAAAAGACAGCTTAAATCATCTTTTCAGGTATTTTGGTGTATTTTAAATTTGGGTTGTGACATCCAGATTGGTCTAAAGAAAGCAGGAACTTTACAAATGCTGTGCTTATCTGAACTAGTACCTCTTAATCCCTTTGCATTCCAAATTTTGCAGTGAAATGTGACCTGAAGTGAGAATGGCTGAAATACTCTGCTTACACGAGTTATGCTTTCAGGGTCGATGCAATAGAAAGGTTCAAGAAATTGGAACTATTTCACCAATTTGATAGACTGTCTGTCAAGTAGCCAGGGTGATCACTGTGTTCTTCTTCAACTGTAAGACAAGACACAATGGGGGAAAATGAGCTGTAGATAAAGGTAAGTTGGGTCAGACAGAGTTTTCAGGAGACAGATTACACAGCCCTAGTGCAATGTGACCTCTTAGCTAAGAGGGGCAGGCACCTGTAGAAACAGCAATGTCTTCTCTCATTTTAAAGGTAGACTTTTCCTGGTTGCTGAGGAGCAAAGACACAAAGCCTGTCCAGAGGGCTATCTCAGTACAAGGCCAAGCTTTTTTCATGCAGAAGAAAATAATGTATTTGTTCTTTATTTACACATTGTCCTCACTCAAGTGGATTCTAAAATCACCTGAAAATGATCTTCTGAAAGTGCATGGCTTGCCCAGGTTTGAATATCTTATTATTCCCTGCTACAATGATGGCAATTTTATTCCACATAGTGGGTTTTTTCAAACAAGCTGCCGGTTCTGCTCACTCAGATATGTCATCTTTTTTCTCAGGGGGGTTGTTGCTGTCCACCACCTCCTCTGGAACAACAGCAGCAGGCAGGAAAATGCCACTAAAATTTATAAAAACCCACCTTCAGAGGATTTTCTCTTTTTGCTAGAACACAAGTGACACTTTCACTGATGTGTCTTTAGAACTGCTCATATATTTTTGTCCAATGTTAATTTGAATTTTGCCTCTCTCTCTCTGCAAAATGCCACTGGAGGTGCAGTGGGAGACTTTAGGAAGTGGCAAGGACAGGAGTGGCTCCAGCACATCTGTACACACACCAGGGAAATTCTCGGAGGTGTTTTGCATCCCAGGAAAGGTGTGTGCTTTAGGTAGTTAAGGAGAGGTGCTGTGGCAGTGATGGCAAGGCAATGATTTATTGCATCCTGATGATCATTGATGATGTCAAGATCTATGTGAAAGGTACAGAATTGTATTTTACTAGGAGTTACTTCACAGTTCCTAATTCAAGTAAAGCCCTATTTTGCTTTCTTGTCATGATGCCAGCAATTAATAGTCTGAGCAAGGAACTCACAGGGGGCTTTTGGCCACTTTCTCTTCCTTGCTGTCCTGAACCAAATTGGGGAAGAGTCTTTCAGAGCTCTGCCCCTAAATGTTGCCTGTGCCAGCAGCTGAGCTTTGAGGAGCCAGATGTGAATCCCACAGCTCCTCTGCTGGGGCTTTTAGGGATTCTTTAAAGCCTTTACACCAGGACATAAGATCCAAAGGAGGGATGGAAAGTTTAAAAGCAAACAACATTCTGCAGAAAAAAGGAGCACTGGGATAGACTTGACTTGGAAAACTCATTTCCAAATAGCCATTCCCTTGAATCTAAACCAGTAAAAAAATCTGACAGGCAAATTGAAAGCAGAATATAAAGAGTTTACCTGTTGTCATTTACAGGACTCGTGTTCTAATCTGTGTAATGTAACACAATGCACTCTGTAGAACACTAGCTCGATCCACACTAGATCAATTACTAAATTGTTAATAAATGAAATGCTGATAAACTCCTTTCAAAAAAAAGCCAGAGTAAGAGAAACCATGCATTTACCTTCTTTTGCTTTCTGTAAGGAACTAAGGACCAGTGCAGCAGCTTCAGAAAGAGAGAAAGGATTTGTGCTTTGGCTTCGTGTTTCTAGAACTATAAAATCACAGATGCATGGCTTGTTAGTGTCTGAGGGCATCTCTGTACTTTGTTCTTAGTTTTATTGTTATTTATATCACTAGAGACACAAAGAGAAGACAGTATTGTTATCTCCTTCACTCTGTGCCATTCTCTCCTGAGCCTGATAGATAACACAGAAGGGATTAGCAATCCTTTTAGAAGGGAGGTTATTTCAAAGTGGGTAAAAAGAACATTTTCTCTTTTCTTATGTTCCTTACTTTGCTCCAGCATTCTGTTTCCTCCAAAAACATTGTCCAGCCCAGGTTAAGTGTCAGTTCAGCACTATTAATAACTTGATTTTTCCCAGTGGAAAAAGAAAACCAAAAGTACTGATAAGAGTCCCACTTCACAGCCAGCTCAGTGTGGAACTTCTGTAAATAAAGTCCCACATGTGCCCAAGAGAGTCCTTGCCACGTGCTTTTGGGAGTGAAAGAACTGACAAAAGGGAGTTTAACTGGACACAGTTCCAGGAAGGCACATGCCCTCCCATTCCCACAGGTTTCTCCCGCAGCCTGAGGAAGGGCTGGGGTGTCACCTGCCCCTGGAGTGGAGTGTCCCCAGCACTTACCAAGCTGCATCCTGTCGGACAGGTCCTTTCGCTGGCTCTCGTCCGGGATGAACCGACGTCCCTCTACAAAAGCAGAGGGAGAAGGGTGGAAACGACCTCCGCAGATGTGTAGAACTCCCACTCCAGAAGCCCTGAAGTGCTCATTTCAAAATACAGAGCTACAGCCTCACTTCCACCAAGTGGGAGGGGTAAGCTCAGCTCAGGATCTCTCCAAAGCAGGATTAGCCCATCCTGGACCAGAGCACTCAGAGATGTCATTTAGTCCATAGAACTGGGGTTTTAGTCTTTCATTCTTACATTAAGCTGCTGTGGGAACTGTGCACAGGGAGGAATTTACTGTCTTTTCCTCACTCTTTCCTGCTGTATGGTCAAGAGCCTTCAGTCTCTTTGCTGGACTATAAAATATTGCCTTTTAAAGTGATATTTCTATTTAAAAAATGGAAAAACCCCACCCCAAACTAACAAGATCAATTCACGTTTCTTTCTATATAAAACTCTGCATAGAAGTAACCCAGTGCATTGTTCAATTGGAAGAATTTAAAAAAAAAGCAAAAAAGGGTCAAATTCTTTGCTTTTATGAATAGAAATAATGGTATTAATGTCACTAGAACTTCTTTCAGTTATATTTCTGTTTGGGGCCTCTATTTATTTTGTGTTGCTATTATTTGTATCATCTCCCCTTTGCATTTCTCTCTGGATTGTGAGTTTCACTTTTTTCTCATTTCAAGGAAGTTATTTTTCTTGCTCTCTTAATACCTACCCCACCTAATAGCTTTCAATTTTCAAACAACAATCCAGAGTATAAATAATTAAAAATATTAGTATTTTCATTAGATTTTGTGGGTTTGGATCAAAGGGCAAAACCTCTCTTTGGCCCTGAATTTTACCTTTATATTTAATTCTACTTTAACTCTGGACTAACAGCAGAAACTCAAAATGCCACATATTTACACAACCTTTACACCACAATATTGATCTAAGTTCTCCTTAGAAAAGGTTGTTTGTGGTCTTCACACCAACCCGGATGCAAAGGTGCTTGAAGTAGGAATGTGTGTTCTCTCCTAGTGCTTGAGCAGCTGTTTTAATAAAGCCTGAGTGGGAATAAAGGAATAATAACTATGTCCAGTATGGCTTAAGCCCCCCTTAGGATTATTTCAGGTAAGTAAACTGCTTTTCTATTAGGTTTTACAAAGAACTTTCCAACTTAGGACATTTTCACCACTTTCTTTTGCTTTTCTTCTTCCAACACTTGATTTGATTTCTTTAAAAAATAATAAGAATAATATTGCCAACACCCCTGTTTCAGAGACAAGAAGAAATAACTAATTAGCACATCCCTGCAGTCCTCAGAACTTCCACCTCTGCAGCATCCTCAGGATTTACTGCTCGTGTGTGGAGCCGACACCTCCTCAGAACAGAAAGAGCTTGGGACTTACGTGCACCCTTCAAATAGAGCATGGCCTGGGGTGTCCAGTTTCTCCTTTGGAAATGAGCCTTTATGCCCAAAAAAAGAGAGAGAAAAGACCCATGTCAGCATTGCTTGCCATTGCTAATTAGTCCAAATACTTAATGGCACCAACCTCTGAGCTGCAGGGGTGAGGCAGGTCCAGCCTGAGCTCCCAGCTCACCTGAGGGGCACTCCAGGAGAACACGACGAGGGATGCTGCCAGGAGCAGTGCCAGCCCAGAGGTTGTCAGTCTGTGCAGCCCCTGTGCACAACAGAGAACCACAAGGCACAGGAGAGGACTTGCAGAGCTGCAGATCCTCCCAAACTTCACATCTAAGTGTCAGGGGGTTTCCCTTTGTTCCTGCCTTGCTGCCAAAGCTCCTCTTGCTCAGGGGGTATTTCACGGGTCTGGGCAGAGGAGCAATGTTGAATCAAACAGACTTTATTCTCTTTTAGTCCAACTCATTTCAAAGGTGAGAACTGCCAGCAAGGCAAGCACCTCTCGTGCTCCTGTTTCCAAAGGCATCAGCTCCTCCAGAAATGAGAATCGTGTACAAACTAAGGGGAAAGATGATAGAACGTCTACCTTGATTTCACCCAACCTTTGACAACAAGCAAATGGAGGGGACTGGCTGTTCCAAACAAACAAGCCAACCAACCAGGAGACCAAACCACTACTTCCTCGAGGGAAATAACAAAAGTTTTCAGACTTAACATCCCTTAACCACCAACCACGATTACACACACGTCACGAGAAAGGCTTTTTTTTGTGATTCTTGGAGTTTGTTTGCTGCTGCAGCCCATGCAAATGAAAGCACCGAGTGTGAATCCTCTGTTGGATCTCTGCTTGTGCTCACAGACCATGTTGTTATTCGTGTATTGAGAACAGTGATGGGCAACAGAAAGCATCCAACACCATGATTTGATCCACAGTGAATTCATTTCATCCTGGTTTGGAGAGCACGTTGTGTTATTTGATGGGGTGTTTTTAAATGCAGTTGTTTCAAGGACACTAAATAGATCTATGTGGGTATTTCTTAATGCAGTTGTTTCAAGGACACTAAATAGATCTATGTGTCCATTTCTCTCAGGTTATCTTTAAGGTAAAATTATGAAGCCCCTCTGCAGTTCCTCAATACTCCACTCACATGAAAAAAGCATTAATTGCAAACTAAACATCTCCTACACACCAAAAAAAGTCTCACTTACCTTCATACTTATCTCAGTAGCAAAGCTTCAGTCCTCTTTTCTTGGGATGATGTGTCACAAGATCTCCTATGTGTTCAGGGGTCCCTTTTTAAATCTTCAGAGTGAAGGTGCCCTCCCCTTTCGTGGCAGGGCGGAGGAGTCTGAAGGGCTCTCTTGTCAGCCCTGTAGATGGAGAAGCAGAAGGACTGATGACTCCTGGGGGAAACCTGGAGTCTTGCAGGAAGTCACGATTTGAATGATTGAAAGATGGATACACTTGGAGATGCACCCCATTAACCAGGTGAATACCTTCTGAATACATCAGCACCAGCCCTGTGCATCTGCAATACGTCGCCTTCTTGCTGGGTGATCAATAATCACAGGCAGAGTAGCTATTAATATGGATGATGGCTGTTTGCCCAGCATAGTCTAACTTATATCAGATGACTTGCCATGGTGGGGGCTGGAAAAGTTGGTGCTTGGGGACTGCTCTGTGAGTGAAGGTGCCGTTGCTGTCCAGCTTTTGGGTGGGCATCACTCTGTTCTCTGCCCGTGAGTCACTGAATGCACAGAACTGGCAGTAGCTGCGGTTCACTCTGGTACAGATGCAGGAAACGAGAGGGCAGGTCTGGGTTTGGTCTCAAGCAGCCCTTGTGATGACTTGGAGCTGCTCTTTTAGCTCTATCCTTTTTAAAAGGCCATGCCCTGATGCATCCCAGCCAGCAGTGGGGATTCTACTTGCATCTACTTCAATTTCCCTGCTCTTTTCCCTCTTGCTCTGACAGGTCAGGGACATTTCTTGGTGATGTTTAACCCTTAGCCTTAGAAGGGGACTATGCATTGCATCCAGGAGGCATTTAGTGTGCAGAGAGTTGGAAAAGGTAAAACTACCCACCTATTCCCTTCTGGAGTGACTTCAGATCTTCCCTTTATGTAGAGATACCAGGACCAGAATGAAAACATTCAGCTGAGCCTGTGAAAATGAACCCTCTGCCTTTGCTATTGGTCAGTGTGAGGTATTCACGATGGTTCTCCTTGTGATAGAAAAACCAGTTTGGCACTGAAAATAAATGCTGCTTTTCCTGCCACTGGAGTAAGACAAGGTACCACAAAACAAACTGTGAGGAGAACCAGCTCAGCCCCTCCTGTGGGAACTGGGGAGAAGAGGAAGGGGATGGGAGGTGTGGAGAAAGATTTGTGTTGTTACCACACTGCAGAAGCAACTTCAGCTTGTCTTATGCTTTGAGCCCTTTGCAGAAGCTGAGCTGCTCTGAGTTGGTGTTGCCAGAGTCTCTCTGTCTTCCAAACCTGGCTGTATTCCCAGTGGTCCCACTGGTCTCCTGGTAGAGACTGGGGCTTGTTTGAGACTGTCTGGGGGAATCAGGGAGCTGAACTGGACAAGCCAAAACGTGAGCTGGGTTATGGTGGGCTCGGGTGGCTGTCAGCTCAAGACCAAATGCAGGATCTTGAGCAGCATCATCTTAAATTAAATGGTTTTCATGCTGTACCATCAAATGGCACCTCCAGAGGTGTCTGTGTCTCTTCATTGGCTTCAAACAGCATTTTACACAGACAACATCAGGTGAGATAAGCCCAATCCAAAATGTCATTTCCATAACTTTTTTCAAAAGGTTTTTATTTTCCCCTTAAATTCTCTGTGCCTTTTTACTTAGGGCTCTAATTCCATTCATTTTTACTATGACCAGTGACTCCAAGTTGCTCTGGTGTTTCAACAAGAAGAGTGTTTGCATTCACAAACTAACTGTGGATGTGTATGGGCATACGTGAGCTGGCACTCTTGGAAAATGAAGTGGCCTATAATTGGGTTATGGATCATAACACACTGAAAAACTCTGGTGCTTCAGGATGATGAGCTGAACACGAAACCCTCGTTGTCAGTGCTGCCATTTCTCAGCTGATTCACAGAGAGGAGGAAGTGCCTCTGGCATGTAATCAATACCCTGAGTGAGGGAAGTACAGTGAAGCCTCCTAGAGCAGCGTGCCCCCTGATTAGAAAGAAAAGAACCTATTCTTATTCCTAAAGACAATCTAAAGGGCAGAGAATGCACATCCTGACGCTGCAGATGATATAAAGCCCATCTCTGGGATTGAAGTTCAGTGCTGAGGTGAGTGAAGAAGTTCCCGTGTGCTGGAGTTTCAACCAGTGGGGTCAAACCTGCGTCGCTGATTTGCGTCATGACCGTGTTCGTTCCCAAATATCCCCCTAAAAATACGGGCTACGCTCCCTGTGCCTGATATGTTTAACTGCTGCTGAGGACACCAGTGATCCGTGGCTTGCCCTTGAGTAAAAGGTGTAGCTGTTGTGTGTAGGTGGCCAGTGGGTACGTCAGCAAATGCAATGTTCTGATGCTGTCAAGGTATAAATCTCCTGAAACGTGTGACCTTTGTGTTGTGCTTATTCTCATTTCCTTTGCTCTTTCCTGCTAGTTTTGTTAAACTCCCTGGGAAGTGAACCTCACTTCTGCCTGGCACCTGAGCAGCACCTGCAACAGAGCAGTTCTGGTTCCTACACACAAACCACAGCACCCTAAAAGGCTGTGAAATACCAGGGCAGAGTCTGCAAAGCAGGAAATTGCAAACAGAACTCTGCATTGAATTTGCAGGGAGGGGATTTAAGTTGGATAGTGGGGTGAGCTTTCTACCAGTGGCACAGTCAAATGTCAATAAATTGCTTTGGAAGGGTGTGGATTTACTATCACTGAGAAACTCAGAGCATAGATGAGCCAACCCCTTCTGAGGACTCACTGGTAAACTGATCCTGCTCTGACCTCTTAACATCTTCTTTTGGGACTGATTTTTTGTGTTTCTGTCATCTTTCAAAGCTGACCCTGCTCAGACTCGGGGGAAGTTCTGTGTTCTCCTTGCAAAACCTGTTGATTGAGCAAATCTCGTCTGCAATCCGTCAGTACATTCTACGTCAGTCACTTTATGCCACACAAACGTGTTTGCCAGTATTATTTTTCAGAATAAACCCTAATTTACAGGATCATAGAATAGGTTAAAGACCATCTAGTCCAGCCCCCGCTTCAATGAGCATCTTCAGCTTCTCTGGCAAGTTGTATTTCCATGGTGCAGCTCTGAAGGGATGTAAACCAGCTGCATCCTTACAGAGGCCATTAGTTGCTGACCCCAAATTCATCCATCTATGTTCAGCACCAGAAATGTGCATGGCTCTGATTCCAGCACTACTACAGAGTTGCTAGAGCTGCTTTTCTTCTTTTCTCTAGACTGTGTGAGACTACTTGAGGGACAGAGCAAGGTATAGAAAAGGCAGCCTTTGAGGGATGATGGAAATGCCTCACCCAAGGGAAGTAACAGAGACTTTGTTTTGGACTAGAGTGTGATCAGTTCCAGGCACTGCTGTTTGCACAAGCGTGTTTGTGAAAGGGAAGAAACTTCAAGGGAGAATTGTAAGTAAAAGTTAAATACGTTACATGGGGTGAGGGATGTGTGAAAGTATTGAGACAGAGGAGAAATCCCCAGTTTAAACATCACAGAAAGAGGTGTCACTTCTGAAGTTCAGAGAACCATAGCACGGCCCAACATTTTTTTCTTTTCAGTAATGGACAAGTGTGGGGCAAACACCAGGAAAAGGAGATTGTCTGGGAAAGAGTTTTCTGCAGTTCTCCAGCTGGGAAAGAGGTGTGACCATCTGAGTACAGCAGAGCACATCAGCAGGAGCCTTTTAGAGAGGCAGGTCTGACCGAATGGATCTTGCAGGATGTACCTCCCTGCAATGACACAAGCACTGAAGGCCAGGGAGCCATCTGACCTTTTCTTCCATCCCCATGAACTTGGCAAGGAGCATTTTTGTCTTTGTCAAGAAGTTTCATAGCTGGGCTACAGAACAGGCTGAGCATTGCTCGTGTATTACACACGCCCCCGGCTCAGCATGTTTGCCACAGTGTCACCCCTCCAGCTGGATGCCAACATTTGTGAACACTGTTGTGAACAGTGGATGGAATTGTGAGGAGCAAAAAAAGGACAAGTTATGCTGAGAAACTGCATGATAAGGAAGGAGGTTTAGATTGGATATTGGGGAGAAATCCTTCCCTGTGGCACAGGTTGGGCAGAGAAGCTGTGGCTGCCCCTGGATCCCTGGGAGTGTCCAAGGGCAGGTTGGATGGGGCTCTGAGTGACCTGGGCTGGTGGGAGGTGTCCCTGCCCATGGCAGGGGGTGGAATGGGATGATTTTAAGATGCCTTCTGTTGCCTTAAGGAGGGGGGGGGAAACTTTCCAAGACAACTGTATGTGGGTAAAGTAGAGAATAGTTCTTTTACTTACAGGGTTTTGGGATACAGAATATAAAGGAGTATAAAAGAGTATAAAAGTATAAAGAGTATAAAAGAGTACAACCCGTGTTGACAAGTAAGAGATAGAAAAGACCAGTGCTAGGTTGAACTCACGGCCTCAAGAATACCATGGGAGCTCTTTTCCAAGCCCCACCGCTTCAAACATGCAGAGTAAATTAATCCGAAGGGCCTCCCTTTCATTTCATTTCATTTCATTTCATTTCATTTCATTTCATTTCATTTCATTTCATTTCATTCCCGGCTGGACACACACCCAGCCAAGCCCTGAGCCACTCTGCCATGCCTTACCGAAGCAAACAAGGGACAACAACCTGCCCCTCCCAGGTGAAAGACCCTTTCACCCACAGGCTGGGAAACTGA
>JAWWTY010000037.1:57164089-57207799 GCA_035222235.1 Margarornis squamiger
AGTGATTTTGAGCTTCTGTGCTTTCTGGCCATTAAACATGTAAAGAGACCAGTTGTCTTTGACAGAATCTGCTTCAATCTGGGTTGCTCTAGGTTAGGATTCTTTTTATATAAGAGGAAGATTAGCTTCTGTTGGAAGTCTCTGGAAGTTTCCCTCCATCCTTTAGAGCAGAGCCAATGAGGGCCAGCTCCGAGGAAAATTTCCTGCTTTTGAACCATTAAGTTACGCCCCTGCCTGAAAACATATTTAAGAAGTGGTTGCGCAGTTAGAAAGGGGCAGCCATGGCTTAACATCATCTCCATGCAGGCATCAAGGTCAGTGCAGGAGGGAGAACCAGGGGGAGGGACCCCACAGATCAGGGAGAGAACTTAAAACTATTATTCCCTGCATACATGGTGATGACCATGGTGGTTACGAGCTGTCCCCTTGCAGCCCATGGGTGATGGCTGTGGTGGAGCAAGCTGTCCTCTTACAGCCCCCAGGAAAGCCCCCTGAGACAGAACTGCTCTTTAAGTCCTGGACTTCCATCTGTGACTGGCTGACCCAACAACACCTGACTGTAAACCTTCCATTCCCTGTCCCCCACACCACTGGGGGAAGGAGGGGGCATGGACAGACAGAGGGGTGGTGGTGGAAAGGTGTTTCTAACCTGTTTCTATTTCTTGTTTTTAGTTCTTAGTTTGTTAGTAATGAGTTTGAGCATTATTCTCAGTTCTGCTTTGCCCATGGTATTAATCACAGCTCCTCTTTCAGTTGTTATCTCTAGCTGTACATTCCTAGCTGGTTTTTTTTCTTCCCTCTGGAAGGAGAAAAGGAGGGGGGGAAGAAAGGCCTTGAAAGAGTTTTCCTGGACACCAGGTGTTTATCCAGGGTCAAAACCAGGTGTTTATCCAGGGTCAAACCACCACAGCACTATAAACAATCTGGTGGGGAGAAGCAATTCAGTGTATTTTCAGAGTTGAAAGCGTTAGAGTGGTGGAATGTAGGTGTTTGGCAGCAACACTGGGTGCAAAATATCCCTTCAAATGTGATTTTTGAGAGCTTCAGCCGGCTTCTTTTGGTGTGTTATTATTAGTTAATAGCATAGCTCTTAAAATGATCTCGATGTCACAGGTCAATCCCAGTAGCGTTGCTTGTTTTCCTCTTGTTTCTTTCCGAGGACAAAGATTTGGTCAGGAGCTCAGTCCCAGGCCGGGTGCATTCCCTGGTGGGTGGCTTTTCTCAGTGCTGGTGTTCCAGCAGGCTTTTGGGTTTTTGGGGGGTAAGGAACTGTTGAGCTGAATCTCACAGTGGGACAGGGTCCAGTGGAAGCTCCCACCTGCTCAGGTCAGGGAAGGCGGTTGGAATTTGCCAGGGGAGATGTGGAAACCTCACTTGAAATGTGGCAATGCATTTATTTATGTAAAAACTATGGTCAAGCACGGGTGAGGGAAGCTTGAGGTGAGCAGAACCTGGGGAAAGGCAAAGGTCATTATCAGCACTGTAGATTGGTACAAATATTGAGCAAGCATTGACACACAGTATGAAATTACTACTGTTGCTCTGAAATTAATTCCCAGCCAATCCAGTATCTGGAATTGTGCCTAGCTCAGAGAATCCTGTGCAAATCTGACCCTTCCTGTCTGTTTTGGGGTTTCTTTTAGGCTGTGTGTTTGGTTTTGCCTGTGGGGAGGGGGTTGCTTGTTTTGCTTTTGTGTTCTTTGCAGGATTTTTTTTTTTGTGGGCAAGTGCTTATGTTTTTTCCCCATGTAGCAGTTCTCTTTCTAGTACCAAACTTCAAATTCAAGAAATTATAACCCTGTATCTTTCCAGTATGAGGTGGGCTAGTCCATAGGATAAAACATCTGTTGTTCTCCTTTGAAAGCTCAAGGCCAAGAACATGCAGCTTTAACTTTGAGTTATCTGAAAAATGCACTTCCCATGCTTTGGTCACACATATTTATAGGAAATACCTTTATAAATGTTGCCTGGGAGAGTAGATAATGAAAATACAAGTAGAATGAAGTGGCTCTGGTGTTTCTTGGGTAATGCCCTGTGTGGTAGCACTGGCAGCTGTAGATGTGGCTCATTAGCAGAAGAAACACTGCATTTTGGAGGTTTTTTGTTCTTGTAGGTTCACAGACAGGTTGAAGCTCTTGTTGGTCTCACTTTTGCTGCCTCCCCACGACCCCCAGTAGTCAATTTGGAATAAGCTGGTCTGAGCAATGTTGTTGAGTGCTTCCTTTAAAGAGTCAGCTGCTCAGTTGCAGGGAGCTCTTCAGTTTTAATTTGCGTTCCCCCCACCGTGGTTATCGTGTTGAATAATAAGCAGTGAGGTTTCAGAAAGTATTTCTGCCTCTATTCCCCAACTTTTCCAAATCCACATCCACTTCTGTTTCTGTGGACAACTCAACACCCTGACTGAATGTTTCTGTCCCAGCTGGTAAAATGGACCGAGGATTTTCAAAGTTCCAAGTCATCTGAAGAATGGATAAACTGGCCCAAAGAATGTGTGTGTTGATCATCCTCACTCTTATGTCTTGTCCCTCTCCTTTTCCAGATACTCTACAAGAGAAGGGGCCTGGTGATGTCTTCAAAACAGGGAGCTCAGAAACGGCCTCACAATCCAGTGGACAGCATATGCAAGAAGATCAAGTCCATCCAAAAGATGGACCAAGTCTCTAACCCTGCTCTGCAGATACCGAAATTTCAGTCCCGGAACTTCGACAGCCCACAGTGCAATACCAAAAAAAACCTGGAAGAAATACTGAAAGGGAGGACTTTTCTAAGTCCTGACAATATCAGTCCAATTTTAAAGAGTCCAGACAGTGACAGTGTTTTCTCTGAAAACGTGTCACCTTTTCAGGGGTCCGTTCCTGGTTCCCATTGTGCAGATTCCACCTATGTAGTCATGGAAAGCCATGAGAGGTGCAGCAGATCGTGGCTGCAGGGATGTCCTATGGAGAGCTGCTCTCCACACTGTTTTGGGTCCTGGGAGGCCAATGCCCAGAACAAACAGCGTGCCCTATCAAATGTGGAATCTAGAGATGTGTGTGGCGAACAAAAGTACATCACATCGACTCCAGATTTGCATTTCTTCATGTCTGAGAAAAAGCCAGACTGTGCTGCGATCCAACCTCCTGTGCCAAAGAAGTTTCCTGCAAATGAAAGAGGTAAAAATCCCTCCAAAAAGCACAAATCAACAACAAAAAAACCCCGACCAAACCTCCTAATTCAAAATCCTAGATGCCTGAACATTCAGCCTACATGGGTGACATGTATTTGCCATTTAAACTAGGAACAATACATTTTAGCATCACTCAAATCTAATCAGACCACAAATGGAGCTGAATAAAGTCTTTAGTTTTGGCTACATAATATTAATGGGAATGTAAAAAGTGAGGGAAGTAATAAGTCAAGCCATGAACTTCTTTTCAAATAACCTGATTCATTTTTGTGTTTAAGAGATTGGGCTACTAATGTAGACTGCCTTTAATACAAAAAAAAATACCTGAGTTTGGGTGTTGCTCTTAGTCTGGGGGTTTTGTATTTATTTTTGTAGGGATTGTTTTCTTAATAAATGAATTTGACTAGATTTTCTCTACAGTGTATCTGGAGGAAGAGGGGAGCAATAGCTAGCCTCTTAAAATGCCCTGTTTTATATGTTTACTCTGTGCAAAAGAATAGCCAGGGTTTCCAAAAATGCAAATGTGTTTATAGATACAGGTGCATAAACCAGTTCCCTCCTCAGAGGCTTCAGTTATGACCAGCTCCTGGTGTTATTTGGCTGTTTTTATTGGGTTAGCTGTTTGGTTTTATTTAAATGAGTTTAAAAAAAAATAAAATGAAAAATCACAAAGATGTCATTGGAGCAGTGCTATTCCGTATGTGCTGTTGCTGTTTCAAGCATAATATTTTAGTTGGAAGCTGTGGCTCAGGGAACAGCAAAGAAAGGTGGACAGTAACAGAATTTGTTGGTTGGTTGGTTGGTTTTTTGTTCTCCATAGGAGAAAGGCAGACCCTGGAGTCCAAACGTGACAACACATATGATGTGAGCTTGATCTCTGAAGAAGACCTGCTGACCACAATCTTCTGGGCATGTGACACCGAACGTACAGGTTTGCCAGGGGGGTTTCATTGCTCTGGTTTGTTCTGCTCTCAGATCTTCATGGTTTGGGTCACGTCAAAACTCCAATCTCTGCTGCACTCAATGTCCCTGGGTGAGGTGCCTGTGTGTGTGTGGCAGGTGCTGAGTAAGTCCATAAATGTCTGTGTGTCTTTTCCACGGTGCCTGATTCTTCCCCTGCTGATCTGTGCAGGATTTTAGTGCAGGGGAAGCAGAGGAGCAACATACTTCTAGCCATCACCCTTGTTGGAAAGGCCTGTTTCCTTCTTTTAGCCTTTTTGCTGTTAGAAAAGGCAACTTTCAGAAACTTCAAAGCAACAGAGAATTCCTCCCAGTTCCACCTCAAACGTGTCTCAAAGGGGGAGAATCGTGGAACCACAGAATGGTTTGGGTTGGAAGGGACCTTAAATATAATCCAGTTCCAAGCCCTTGCTACTTTTCACTAGATCAGGTTGCTCAGAGCCCCATCCAGCCTGGCCTTGAGAAAAGGGGGGGAATAAATAGAGAGGGGAGGGGAAATAGAGAGAAGGGAGGGTAAATAGAAGAGGGGAAGGAAATAGAGAGAAGGGGGGGTAAATAGAAGAGAGGAGGGGAATAGAGAGGAGGAGGGGGGCCAATAGAAAGAAAAGAGGGACAGCCTGGCAGAGTAATATACTGACAGTCACAGGGTTCGATAAGAGACCTGAAAGGAGCAGCGCAGCAAATGGGTCAACTCCTGCTCCTCTTAAACTCAAGTCCACAAAACTGGTGAACTTGATTCTCACACTTCAGTATTAGAAAAACAAGCCAAGAAACACCCAGCACTAATTAAAAAGAAGAACCCAAACAACCCTAAACCAACGAACAAAAGCTTTAAGCTATCTTTTTTCAAGGTCCCACTACAACTGCAGGGATCAGGTGCTTGTCTACAGCTCTCAAGGGCAACTGGATCCGCTGCAGTTTGGTAGAATGGGCTTGCCCAGCTTTTTATGGTGACTCTGGCACCCTGACCCTGTGTTTTAGGAAAGGTGGCAGTTTCCAAGGTAGTGGATTATTTGAGGCATACAACTAGTCGGGGGTCGGAGGACAGTGGTCTCGAGGAGCTGTGCCACATGCTCGACCCAGACCAGAAGGATGTCTCCATGGACCTGGAAACGTACCACGCTGTCATGGGAGAATGGATCGAAGACTGTATGAGAAAAAGGTAAAAGCGTTTTGATAAATCTCTCCCCCAAATCTCCTGTGAAAACAGAGTATAACTTTCCTCTGAAGGATGGTATTGGGACACCATGTCCACAGCATGGGGCTTGGCTGATGTTTGATAGGTGTTACAGGGTTTGTGAGCAATCCCATGACACGCTGCCTTTGATGCTCCCTTGTTTCAGGGAAGATGATGCCCCTGAGGAATCATCAGCAGGCAT
The DNA here is from genome assembly GCA_035222235.1 of Margarornis squamiger. NCBI lineage: Eukaryota > Metazoa > Chordata > Aves > Passeriformes > Furnariidae > Margarornis > Margarornis squamiger. The sequence goes on from JAWWTY010000037.1 coordinate 57,169,595, forward strand.
GGAAGACCTGGAATTGCAAGCGACTGAAAACATCTCTGGAGGTTCAGGCTGTTTTACTCTGTTTCTGTTCAGGGAAAACTCCACCTCTTTGCTTTTTAACCAAACCCCCCTTCTCTTTCAGCTAAAAAGGCACATGTCCAGATGAACGTTACATCAGGAAGCTTGGAGGCCTCTGGGGGTGATGTGTCTAAAGGAGACCTGTAAGTCCATTTAAGCAATTCTCTCTCAGAATGCAGATCTCCTGGCTTTGAGCTACTTGGCAGGAGTTCCTAGAACTGCTGTTCCATTCCCCTGTCCTGGCAGAATTGGTAATGCTGACCTCAGCCTTCAGTAGCTCTTGATGTTGTCACGTTCTTCCTCGCAGCTCCTGCTCAGACTTGGAAACACAGGGGAAATTTTGCCTACTGATATCTTGGTGCTTCTGAGTCCATTTGCCTTTTTAATTCCCTCTGGGCAGAGATAAGCCATGTATTTCCCTGTTTAAACTAGTTCTTTCCCTCCACCAAATTCTTAGGTGTGTGACAATATGAAGACATTATGTCCTGAAAATCTGGTCCTTGGTTTTCTTGCAGGGGGGAGTTTGTTGGGGTTTTGAGGTTTTTTTTCTGTATTTATATCTGTGACTTGGACTCTGTTAGTAGCAGAGCCCCTAACGAGTACCAGAAGTTTCCTTTGCAGTTTATGAATAGTCTGAAATCCAAGATCTGCTTTCTGATGCTTCCCTAAAATTTCTCAGGATCTCAAAAGGATGGTCTTTGTTCAGGTTTTGACTGAAAGCATAAGTGGGGCACGGCTTAGGGGAAAAGATGCAGGGTATTGTGGAGCTAATAAAAAAGCATTAAGAGGTGATCAGTAAAAGCTTGAGGCCCTCTCATGCAGATACCCAGATGTGGCACTTGTCTGGTGGCATATTTCAGTTGCAGGGAGCATAAAAACAAGTGCTTAAAACCCAAACAGTTCTTGATATCTATAAAAACTGGAGAACAGACCTGAAGATATCCTGCTGGTTCTGTGCAGAGCAGATGACTGGACACTGCAGCCTTGCAAGTCCTCTGTGGGCTCTGCCCTCCAACCACTGCAGCACAGCATCAGGCTTTTTAAATGCATAAATAACATCAAATCACCTTTCTTAATCTTCCCTGTAACAGGGAGATTTGTGACTTGATCAGCTGTGTTGCGGACCTGCAGTACAACAACCAGAAGCTCCAGGAGGAGAACAACAAGCTGAAGCTCACACTGGAGGCTGCAGATGAGACCAGCAATAAGCTGCTGGCAGATAATGAGCATCTACGTCAGCAAATTAAGAGGTGGGACACCCTGATGGCCCCAGGTCCAAACTCTGATGGCTGTGGGCAGAGTTAAATTCTTCCAAGTGGTCCAGCCTTGCTTTAATGCTTTTCTCCTCACCTTGATTGCTCCATGACAGGGAATTTCTTGATTTTTTTTTTTTTGTGTAGTATCTGTGGGGTTTAACCCTCTTGCCTGGTTGTTCTGCACTGTACCTCCTTACACATCTTGATAAGATCAGTCATTCATCTCAGAGCCTGGCTCTGGCAGGGTGAGGGTGCACACAGGCAAAATCTTGGGGTAAGGCAAAGTCAAACAAAACAACAACCAAAAGGCTTTATATTACCAAGAGAACAGCCAAGCACTGGAAAACTTCCAATCCTAGACCACATGCTTGTTGCCTAGCAGAGGGGAAATGGATGTGTAAGAGCTATTTTGCTACTCCTTTGAGGAACTGAGGTGAGTTGCTTCACTGGTTCAGTATTTCTGTAGCCTGGGGGCATAGCAGTGCTATGAGGACAAGCCTATTTTTCATGGCCCAGGATTTCCTGGGGGGGATGAAGGCAAGAGACCTGCAGGGTTGCTGACATGGGACACGTGGCCTTATGCTGGACCAGCTGCTCTGCAGGGTAGATCTAGCCTGGAAAAGGGATATATAACTATGCAAGGTTTGGGGCATCAGACCAGCATAAGAAAATGATGTGGAGCTTGCCCTTGAAAAGTGGACTGAGATGGTTTCTGCAGCTGCTAACTATCAAATATTGTAAAGATGAGTTGATGTGCTCAGGCAGCACAATATAATTGAGTAACAAGCTAAATTGTTAGTGTGTTGTTCTGTACTTCCACCTGCCTTGGAGGCTGTGTTTGCCTGAGGCTTCATCCCTTACTGTGAGAGCAGGAGGTGATAAACTGTGGGTGAGTCCACGAACTTGCTGGGCTTAAACGTGATTGTCGCTCCTCTTTTTAAGTGTCTGTGCCCAAAAGTGACTGGTGGCTTCTAAAAATACCGTATTTCAAGGCTGTCTAATGCCCAGCATTAAGTGGCTGGAGTTTCTCTGGCTTTACCTCCCCCTGTGCAGCATCCAGCCCTCAGTGCTGAAAGCCAAATCCCTGGAGGAAGAACTGGAAGATGCAAGGACCCGTCTGAGCCTGTCAGAAGAGAAGAGGGAGCAGGTTGTCTGGCAGAACAAACAGCTAGTAGGTGCACTCATTTCTTAGCTCACACCTTGCTGGGACCACTCAGGCTGCTAAAATCAGCAGGATGACTTTTCTGTGGGCCAGTGGGTACCAAGGCTCTTGAGGGATGTCTGAAATGTGATTTATCAGTGTTGCAAAAGCACTGTGAAGTGTTCTTGCGTGGGAATTTCTTTGCACTGTTGTCAGCTACAATGGAGATAATGATGGAAAGGGCTGGTCTTACATTTAATTGTGCTTAAAGACAGCAGCTCCTGTTCTGCCATCACTGAGCCCCCCTGTCTGTTCTGAAGTTGGTGAAGTTCTGCCAGAAACTGCCCTGACTTTTCTAGAGCCAGCAGGGACAGGAGACTCAGTTCAGGTGTCCACACACAAGAGGCATTTCCCACAGCACCCCTACTTATTGCCAGTGCCCAGAGGGGCTGGCAGATATGACAAGTCTCCCATGCCAAGAAAGAACATGAGCATTTTTGGGGGCTATCCTGCTGTACCTGGCCTTGCTTTAATTTGAGGTTACATGCATGATCCACCCTGTCCCCTTCTCACAAGGGGAGAGAGAAGAATATGATTGCAAGTTGTGTAGTTGTGCAAAGGGGTGCAACCACACAGCTTTATCTTGGGCTCTGGATGTGTTTGTGGCCTGCTGCTTTTTGGTTTAGTTTGGTTGTGACCATTGAACTTGACATGCTAAAAACAACTATTTTGTTTTTCTCTTTTCTTTTTTTTTTTTTAAATAAACCTGACCTGATCAGGAAAAAGAAAATCAGTCTCTCAATGTCAAAGTTACTTCTCTCCAAGAAGAGGTAAAATAAATCATGGGTTTCCCTGTTTTTGCATGTCTAAAAGCCTGCCATTAAGAAATGACATGTTTGTTAGGCTTTGAAGCCTGACATGCTGATGAGGTTATCAAAATATCTATCATTTTACAAGGAGGAAACTTTATATCTTGAAGTTGCCCTGGGCTTCAGACTTTCCCTTTGGTGGGTAAGTAAGGATCCAAGGTTAGGGAAGGATGGGGACAGGGAGAAACCACTCCCCCCTATTCCTCTTTTCAAAGTTTTATAGGCAATTCCAGATATTTGTAGTTAATGCAGCTCACAAGAGATGAACTCCATATTGAACCAATCCCCACCCAACCTGTTTTCATTTCACATTCCCCCTCTCTGTATGGAGCTGTAACACCAAAAACATGCAGTGCCTGGGGGTCTCCACTCCCAGATGGATCCACTGACCCTGGCCAAGGGCCTACAGGAGGCTTGTAGGGGAATATGCTGCTGATGGGGCTGCTTTTTTAGGTTTGGGTTTTGTTTGGTTTCCAGAGGAGAGCCGTTCATTCTTTATTTACGTAATGAAAGCAATTATTTTATTAATCAGTTTTTATCAGGTGATAAACTGTTTGAATACCTGCTTACAGCCTGTACTTCAGACTATTGAGGATGAAATAGAGGAGCAGGTTCAATAGTACATAATAATGAAAGGCACCTCAAGATTAATCTTTCTTCAAAAGCTCCCAAATCCAAATAGCTATTAAACAGCATCTTCCCAAAAATAATTGTCACTCTGCAGACCTGGAAGCTTTTCTTTAGCTTTCTAGGTCTGGGAGTGCTTCTAAATATCATTTTGGGGGTTTTCTCTTTCACCTGTGCTCTGGAGAAAGCGGGGGGAAGAGGAGCAGAGCCAGTTTTGGTGGGGCAGGCACATCCAATGGATGTGCCTAGATGCTGGTGGTGTTGGAGAGTAGGCAGTAGCTTGGGGGTGGAGATGGAGATGTCATTTTTGCCTGGATTCTTCAGGGAGAAGCTGTCAATCCATTCAGCTGTGCCTAAACACTCCGTGTCTTGTTTAGAACATGAGGAACTGCGTGGACACCGATGGACTGCAAAAGAAGATTTTGGAGCTGTCTAAAAGTGCAGCAGAACTTGAAGTAAGCATTTCAACTCCAGGAGGAATGGAAAGACATCCCATGGTTTATTTGGGTCTAGTTGAGAGGGGGGGGGTGTTTCTTCTTCTGGAAGAGAGGCATCCCTGAATCTGGCTCTATTAAGGGACTGCAGTGCAATCATAGCTTGGACAGTGTGACAGCTTTGACTGAGAAAGCTGCTGTCTGGAGGCTAAAAACTGTTTAATTTGTTCCTCTGAGCTGAAACTTAGGAAACCCTTTCCCCTGCTATTTGAGAAAATATTAGTCATGCTTTGGGTGATGATGCTGAGAGTATTGGCCTGGAATGATGAGAGGAAACAAAGGTGCCTGTGAAAGTTGAGAACACCTTAACTCTTCACGGCGTGCAAGGTTTGTCCTCTGAAACACATCACAGGGCATGCCAGGAAGGATTTGGGTTTTCTAAGTGAAGAAGGATGATACCCTTTTGGCCTGCCAAGAGGGAAATAGGAGCAGACTTGTGTTGTAGTTGATACTGATGACTGGAATTCTTTCTGATCTCTTCATTCTTTAGGTCCAAGTACATCTCTATGAAAGCACTGTGGAGAATCAGGAGGCAAGCTTGGTCAAGGTTAGTTGCTTTTACTTCATCGCTGTCTCCACTGAAAATTGTAAAATCACAGAATGGTCTGAGCTGGAAAGACCTGCAAAATCATCTCATTCCAACCCCTGTTCTGGCTATGGGCTGATTTGTAAAAAGGCAAGGCACTGGTATTCACTGTGGGGCTTTTATTTCTACTCCTCTCACACTGCAGAACCTGATCCTATAAATGGCTTCAAAGTAGGCGAGCTCTGCTTTAGGACCTGGTTATGAGCCAGCATAATGAAAGGTTTCAGGATTTTGCTTTTTAAAAAAAGGGGGGGGGGGGGGGAGAAAAAATAATCACAACCTATTTAAACAAACTTGGGAACGTCAGAAAAAATGTACAGAAACTTCTAAAGGCTGTTTCTGTCACCAGTTGCTGTAAGTCTGTACCTGCAGCATGTCCTTTCCTTCTTGTCTCTTTGCTGAAATTGAATCGTTGTGTCAAACTGGAAATGGTGATTTGGAGCCTGGTGGAAAAGCTGGTTTGTCCTTTCCTTACCAAGGTGTGACTGTCCTGGCTTTGCTGAAGAGCAAGAGTTTATGAGGTCTTTAAACATGTGTTTTGTATTGGCAAAGCAAAGAGCCAGGACTACAGGAGAGTGTTGGCATTCTCTGGATTAATGAATTATGCAAATTGCCTTCTAGGCCAGTGGAGTTTCTATTTAGAAGAACATCTTTTAAATCACCTGATAAAGTATTTTAATTTCCTGCCTGCAAAAGTGAGTGCAGTCGAATTCAAATAGTAAACCAGAGGTTCTTGTAAACTTCAGTGTGATGGAGCTGATAACTTTGTAGCTGAGTGTTTTAATAATATTGGTGTGGTTGATTATTTTATTTTCCCAGAAGCAGCTTGAGGGCACAAACTTATAAAATCTTTTTTTTTTTTAAGTAGCTTTCTCCTTCTTGAGTGTTTCAAAGCTTTTGTGAGCTCTGTAGTATCACTTTATTTTACCAAGGCTCTCTCAATCTATTGACTAGGTGGGAATTTTGAAAGCAGACTGCTAGATCGAATGTTGACAAACGTGACTGCTTTGTATGATTCTGAAGAAACTGGTGTGGGAAAGTGACTTTGCTTGTTGGCATCATGATCTGTGGGATAAGGGTTTATCTGTAAGCTAAAAAAACCTTCTCGTGGGCCTCTGTCCAAGAGTACATTGGACAGGATTGATGGCCATTGAAAATTATTATGGCCATTTTCCTCTTCCAGGCCTGCAGAAAGTATGGCAAGAGAGGCAACACTTCTTTACTTTCTTTTTCTTTCCTTTTTAATAACCCTTCAGCACCGTATATCAGTCTTCTCTCCCAAGACTGGAGACCTTGTTCTAGATCTCCCTTTTCCTGCTTCACTTTCTGTGAGCTTTGTCTCTTTCAAGAACCTCCACTATTTTTAAAGAGGAAGAGTAGGAAGGAATCATGAAAGGGCTGAGAGGACCCAGAGCTCCTCCTTGAAATTCCTGTTTCTCTCAGAAAATCTCTGCTTCTCTGAGCAATGGCATAACCTGACTGAAGCCCATTGCTAGTTTGGAGCACAGAGACTACTTTGGATTTATTTTTTTTAAATCTTTCTACTATTAATTCCCCAACCCTGCCATGAGGGCTGATTCTTTCTCACCCTTCTTCTTGGTGATGTTTAATGTACAGGGTGCTATACTCCATGCCTTTAATCGTGACAAATAATGAGAATTAATTCAGAATGTTGCAACTTGTTTTAAAGTTTAACTGGGATTGACTCCTGCCAGGCATAATATAGTGTGTTTTCAGCTAAAACTAGAGCTCTTCTGTCTAATTTAATCTGCTGGTACTGAAAGCAGGTGAGGAATAAATTAAAGGGCAGCACTTGCAGAGAGTGTTGGTAGGACTGAATATAATTTTTAATCATTTTTTTTGTTTGTTTTCTCCACAATCTCTGCAGAAGGAGCAGGACATCAAGGAACTGAAGTTAACTGTTGTGGAGTGTTCCTCAATAATAGAGGTATGGGACTGGGTTCAGTTTCTGCCTCTGTGAGGGCAAAGCCTGGATGTCCTGTGTTAATTCTGCGTGGCAAACTAACCCTCTGACCACATGCCATGTGTGTTTTAGACACTGAGGGCAGAGAAACATCAGCTCCTGGAGAACATGCGACACGTGCAGCAGGAGCTGATCTCGTGAGTGCTGTGGACAAATCCCTGGAAGTGCGCTTTGTCCAGAGTCAGGAAGGACTGATACAGCTTTTTTTTCCCCCTTGCTTCTTTTAGAAATGGGTTCTGTTTCCCGTTGCTGTGTAAATACAACAGCAATGTTCCTGAAGGGGTGAATTCTCTGCACTGTGAACTGGCACTTGCCCAGTCTTCTGAGGTATGAATGTAAACCTTTAATGAATCTCTTCCCAGTTGTCCTTGCAGCAGCAGAGGCAGAACAAAGCTCATTCCCTGTAGATGATTAGAAAACCTTGGAATTTGAAGCCATTAATCCCAGCACGCAAGCAGAGAATGTGAAGGTTACAACACTGTCCCAAGAACATTGGAGAAAGTCCAAAGAAAAGCAAACAAAACACTTGTAGATCCAAGGAAGTAAATCTGGCAGAGCTAAGTTTGTGCATTTAGCTGGCAAAGAACAGGGTGATAGGAGAAGGTATGAGTTTTCAATTGTATAACTTGATCAGTATGGAAGTTGAGCCAGTTGGCTTGGAGATGTCTTGTCTCCCATGCCCTCTGCAGAACAGCCAGCAGGTGGTTTAGTGAATTTTGGGAACTCCGTTTTTCATCAGGCATACTTGATAAAACACTGGAAATTTGGTCTCTAAATTACTGTGGCTTTCCAGAGCTCCAGTGGAGAAGCACTGGAAAAAGCAAATTAATTCTATGTACCTTATTGTTAAAGGCAGAGTGGAAGCTTTGGGCCAGTCTGCTCAGGGAGATCCTCCTGCTGAGTCAGGAGGTGCACAAGGGACCCCCTTGCTTTCCAAACTCCTCCTCAAAGAGGAGGTTGCAGTTGGGTGCAGCTGGATCCAATAGCTGGATCCAATGCTACTCCAACACTTACTTAGCAGTTTGGGAAAAAGTTGTCACAGGTGTAATGGAGCCTTTGTACAGCTCTGCCCAGCAGGATTAAAGATGGCAAGGCAAATATATTTAAATGACTATGATAAGTTCTTTATTTCAATTGATGATAATGATTGAACTAAAGGACTTTAATCACTTATCTACGACAGTATAACGAGTTATAGCTACTTGTACAGTGCACTAGTTATTAAATCAATTCATTTCAGAGCTAGCTTAATTGTTAGAGATTGTTGTTACCCACACTGACCATGGGCAAATCTCTCCCTGAGCTTTGAGGGCTGTCCACACCCAGGGGAGGAATCTCCACACTCACTCTGTGTCAGAAGTGCCAGACTCAAAAGTGGGACTGGCATTTTATGGTATGAAGTGGTTGACTGTGAGTCAGATATTTCTAGGGCAGCTTTAGATTAGGTATCAGTGCCATCCCTTGTTGGTGCCTCTGTCAGGAGCTTTGCCTGCCATGCCCTCACCAGTGCCACTTCTGTCAGGAAACATCATTCTTCACATCCTTGGAGTTCTAACTTGAGGATTGATGAGTCAGGCTGGTCCCAGCATGCTCCATCCACCACTGAGACCCTCTGCAAGCAGGGCATTGTTGGAGCTGCCTCACCCCTGCTGAGGGGGATGCTGCTGCAGTGACAGCTTTGGTTCCTGTTTTTATCTGAGCTATTCTGTTCCCATCTCCCTAAAGACAGTCCTTGGAGCCCCATCCTTCCCTTCAGATGCAAGCTGTGCAGCACAGCTGAGAGTAAGTGTATGCTATTGAGTGATTTGTCTTGTAAGACTTAATTGGGCAGTTGCTTGTTTTTGTACAGGGTGTGCTTGCAAACCACAACAACACCACCCTAAAAATAGACTAAACCTCCAGGCCCAGGAAGGTGTGCTTGGCTAGGCAGCATAGTCTCCAAAGTTAAGGTATTGTCCCATGTGGCAGCTCCCCAGAGCCACAGTGAGTCAGTGTTTGCCTCTCCAGTGCTGTAACGAGACACATTCCACCAAATCACCTGTAAAGACATAAAGCCTCTGCTTATTCATCGCTTGGCAAAAGCCTCTTCTGAATGAAGATAACTAATTATTGACTTCCTCTTGCCTACCCTGACATGAATACTTACACTGGATCATTCACCAGCTTGGCTGACTTGCCTCTTTTTTTTTTTTTGTTAAATCCCCATGACATGATTGCTTTGAAAAGCTTTTGCGAGCTTCAAGTTCAGGTAGCTCTGACCTTCTGCTAAATACAGTGCAGGGATACTTGAGGAAAGTCTAAATGTCACTGATGCTGGTTTGTAATAAGGAGATGTCAAAATAAATAGCTGGCTCTTCCATCTCTTCAAAGATTATCAAGACTGAGTGGACATCCCTGGATAACATACTAGACCATGAAGTGCTGCTTTTACTTCAGGGGCCTGAATATGGAGGAGAAAAATTCAAGACCATCATGCAAAACCTGGTCAGTGGCAGAGCTTATGTGAATAAGGGTGTGCTTTTCTATCAGCCTTTTAATTAGGACTTCTCCAAGCATTGATCATCTGATTGTTTGCCCCTTTTCAAAAAACAAGAATAGTTCTTTCAAGGGTGGAGGGGGCATAGTTTAACAATATCACTTGGCACCTACACTAATACTGTAACCTGTTATGTGGGTAATTCTGGGCACTGTTCAAAGTGCCAGGATTTGGGGTGGTGGTTGTTTTGGATTTGATTTTTTTTTTTTCTTTTGCAGCAAGTGGAAGCCTCTGAAGTGGAGGAGCTTGTCATGACTTCATTACAAGGGGTAGAAAATCCTGATGAGGACATGCAGCAGGCCTGGGAAAGAAAACTTGTGGTAAGTGTTTCTCTGAAGAGATTTAGTAGAAACAGTGGGGCTGTGCAGAATTGAATGGAAGGTGCTCTTGCTGTTCCATATTCTGCATATTCATTCCTTGAGATCATAGCCGAGGTTGGGCCTGGCTGTATGGAGAGAAACAGCATCTGTTAGTTTGCCTTTAGAGGAGGAAAAGGGTGATTGCTTTTCACTGACGTTCTGTGCTCTCCCTGACTTATCTTGTGCACCATCTCCCTTCGTTAAAACTGTGCTTGAAGGAAAGAGCAGAGGAAGAAAGTTTGAAGGGGAAGATGAGGTCAGATGGCCATGAGAGATCTTTTCTGCCCACTGTATGTTTCTGTGTGCCTCAAACCCATATTCCCCCCTGCTCTGAATTTGACTGTAGGACTGGAAGGACTCTCCATCAAGAGTAGAAGGGATTTCCAAATCAAAACCTTCTTAGAGTTTACTTTGTTTTGAAAGGTGAAGAGTTCTGCTTTTGCTGGACATACTCCACAGGAAAAGTTTCAGCAAAACAGCATTTTACAACTTAATCTTGCATAATCTATTTCTCCTACTCCTCGAGCCTCTTGTGAGGCTTGCAAGAAAAGACACTTGCTCGAGGTAACTGGCAAAAATACCTTCCCCATGTGAGAGCAGGTGCCTGTGGACTCACATGAACTCTTGTTTTCTCCTTCCCTGGAACAGCACAGCTTCTGAAATGTGACAGCGTGGTGGAAATGCTACCCCTTCCCATTCCCCCCCAGCCACGTGGTCCCTGAGATACCCCTGGAAAGAGACACCCAGAGACCACAGGGGAGGATGCAGAGAGAGTTTATTCCCATGGTCAGGGGGATTTAAAGGCTTTTGGGGATGTTGGTTACAACCAACAGAAATTTAGGGATAACAACCAATGGGGAATGGGTTAACTGAAAGCCAATAGGGGAACTTCATCTAGTCCTGCCAGAACAAATTCCTGCATACTAGGCTAGGGTGATAAGAGTTTCCTCAGGGGCTTTTGGGAAGGAGAACACTGACTCAGGGAAAAAGACAAGGAATCTATTTTACAATACAGTAAAAGCCTCAGTTTTTAGGGCATTATGGCTGGTTTCTTCATTTTCTTCACAGGCCCACTGCCACATTTCATCCTTTTTTATTTTCTAAAGCCAGATACGCTTTTATTGATCCGAAACTCTGGGCACAACAGAACAGACGTGGAAAGACACAAACAAAAAGAGCCACTACAAATATTACTTAAGGATTGTGCCAGGTTTAGCCAAATGTTTTGTTTGGAGAGCATTACCCAATTTGGAATTGGAGGAGGAGATGTGGCAGGGACTTTTGACAATGGGCTCTTCTGATCAGTCAGTGTTATGCTACACATAAGAAGCAGGATTATCCCGAAGATGATGCTGCTGGAGGATTACTTCCTGCTGCTGGTGCTGGATCTGCTGGCATTGGATCCAGGGGGAATCCTCCTGGTGGATCTTCACTAGTCTGGATGGCACCCATTGTGGACTGGCTCCTGTGGAAACACAAGTGTGGCCCCTTCCCCATACAATTAGAGGGGCAGGACCAAGCTATTCTCCTGTCAGGAAATATGACCTGAGCCATCTGGTCCTCGGGATAAATTCATGTGGGTTCAAAGTTAGGTTTGATAACCACAGACACAACTTTAGGATCTTGAATACTCATAACAATAGGCAGAACTGTAATATCCAAGGCTGTTGCAGAATCTGTTCCTGTAATAATACACTTGCCTTTACAATTTGGAACATTAGAGGTTGCAGAGGCTGAGAGTATTATATGATATTCTTCTTTTTCTAAGGTTTGAGGTTTAGAGTTTGCTAACTCCAGAGCAAAGGCACTTTTTTGGGGTGTCTATTTTGAATCCTTGGGGGCAGTTAGATCTAATTGCTGGGGAGGCCTTTTTATATCCTCACGCTGCCCTGGGCATTCACTACTCTGTTTCCTGACTGCTGGGTTTTGTAGGCAGTTCTCAGGGTTCCCATTTTTGTCAAATAGGGACATACACTCTGAAGCCCAGTGCAGCCCTTTCTGACATCTGGGGCAAAGGCTTGGGGGGAGTGGTTTTTTGAGACTTTGCCCTTTGAAATTTTGGGCAGTTGGCTTTTATATGACCTTTATCTTTACACTTTGCAAAAATGACAAATTACTTTGGAGGGTTCTAGGGATGCTGCTAAAGCTTGGGCCATTTTATTGGCCATTTTATCAGCCATTTGTTGGCTTGCCTCTGCAATTTGGTTTCCCATTTGCAAGTTAGCTTCAGCTAGCTGGTTGCTCATGGACACTTGGGCCTGCACCAGACTGTCTGCTAACTTATCATGGGGGCTAATGTTTCTGCATGCTTTAACCATATCCCTGGGCGTGGGGTCATGGCACTGTGTATTTGAATTGGAGATAGCAAGTTTGAGGAACAAGGCATCTTGTGCTTCTTTTACATTTACCTGCTTTTCAATAGCATCTTTCAGGCGTTCTGCAAAATCAATAAAAGATTCATCAGGTTTCTGTATTACATTAGTGAGAGGTGGAGCTGTTTCTGATGCATCAGCCACTGCCTGTAGGGCTTGAAATGCCATAGTCCTTGTAAGAATTAAATCTTACATTGGAATTTGAGCTTGGTCAGAGTTAGCAGAGTAAGGACCTTCACCAAAAAGCACTTGTACGGTTTGTTCTACTGGTCTGTGTGTAGTGGGTAAAGTTTCATGTGCATACTTACAAATTAAAGCTTGCCATTCACCTAAAAACAATGATACTTGGACCTTTGTTAGCACCACTTACATAATATCTTTTAAACCATTTGGAGTTAAATGCTGAAAACAGAGGATAAAACATTCATTACATAAGCTGAACCAAAACCATAATTTGTCACAGCTTTCTTAGCACCTTTTGAGAAGACCTCCAGCTACAGGGTCTCACACTGGTGGTTGATTTCAAGGATAAAATACAGGAACTGCTTTTATTACATTTAAATCAGAGACATCATTTGCTGTGTTGCTCATATTGTCCCATCTGCTCACACGAGAATTGCCTGTTCGAGAAAAAAATGGGTTAGAGGGAGAAAATTGACATTTTTGAATTAATTGGCAAGTTTGAAAATGGATTATTGGAAGAAAAGCTGTCAGGAAGCTGATGTCCTTGCTCCTTTGGCTGGTTCTCAGGTTTCTGTGTGTTGTAAAGTGTGCTGTGTGACTGTGCAGCAGGGCCCCAAGGAGAAAGTCCTAATGCAGGGTGTCCAGACAGCCACTCCCCCCAGATGCTGCACAGCTGGGAGGGGTGGAGTTCCAGGAGTGGCCTCCTCCTGGCTCAGAGCAGGTGATGTCCCACGGGAGCCCCCTCCCTCCTGCTGGGATGCTGTGCGTGGGGCTGAGGCCACTGGTGCCACCCACACCTGGGTCCACATGGCATGGGGGGGTTGCATTCCAAGCATTCTCTGCCTCAGGTGCCACGGCATCGAGCTGGGGAGGGGTTTGGAAATCCCCCCTTGCTACAGACCACTGTGCCTGGGGGAGTGGGAATGCTGGGACCCAGAGGTTTGCCCATCCCCCATGCAGCCATGGTTTGCACAGGTTGTGTGCCCACACCAAACTAGCATGGATAGCTGCCTTATTATTTGATTTTGTGGCAATCCATATCTTTTTTCTCAGAATGTGCCATTGTTTAGCCATAAGGCAAAAAGGAATTTTATGGTCACTCTTCACCATAAACTTGGAAAGGCATTTCAGAGCAGCTTTTGCAGGTGGTTTATCATTGTTAACTAATAGGTTTTTTAAGCTGCGGTAATTTTCTTTTTCTCTCTTGGAGAGGAAAGCTCCCATTTTAAAATAAAATGAATTATTTAAAGGTGTTTGGGAAATGCCCGAAGTTGCTACTCACCTCTGGCTGTGACATGGGCTGATGGGTGTCCCATGGCTGCTCCCACCAGGGGTGGATGGGGCTGTGACCGATGCTGACCTGCTGACACTCTGGAACCAGCTGAACCTCAGGGCTGTTGCTGGAACTCAGGGTCTCCAGTCTGTGTCTCCCGTTGGAATTCCTGTTGAGTTAAATATCCTCCTTTTCACACAAGAGATCAGTCAGTTTCCTCACACGGGGCACCATTTGTGACAGCGTGGTGGAAACGCTCCCCCTTCCCGTTCCCCCCCAGCCACGTGGTCCCTGAGCTGCCCCAGGAAAGACACACCCAGAGACTGCAGGGGAGGATGCAGAGAGAGAGTTTATTCCCATGGTCAGGGGGATTTAAAGGCTTTTGGGGATGTTGGTTACAACCAACAGAAATTTAGGGATAACAACCAATGGGGAATGGGTTAACTGAAAGCCAATAGGGGAACTTCATCTAGTCCTGCCAGAACAAATTCCTGCATACTAGGCTAGGGTGATAAGAGTTTCCTCAGGGGCTTTTGGGAAGGAGAACACTGACTGAGGGGGAAAAAGCCAAGGAATCTATTTTACAATACAGTAAAAGCCTCAGTTTTTAAGGCATTATGGCTGGTTTCTTCGCTTTCTTTACAGTCCCACTGCCACACTGAAACTTCTGTTTTATTGGGCATGGCTTTTTCTCCAGCCCTCTTCTTACTAGTTTGTCAGGAGCTCTGCTACAGGGAACTCCCCTGAGCTGTGTTTTAATGCTGTCTTTCAGCTTCCTTCCCAGGTGCAAACCGCTCAATCATCCCCCTTGGGTAATAGCAGGTGGCACCAGGGTATGTGCTGCTTGAAGTTGTTAGTTCTTTAAGCAGAAAACTTCCCTTCTTACCCTCCAGGGCTGCAAAATGCTGTAGCTGGCCCTCTTTATCTTTTTTGGGCAGGTGGAGCAATCCTTGTGAGCCAGGGTTTTTTTTTAAATGTTTCTTTTTTAGGTAAATCCTAAAAACTTCCCCTTAGAGAAAGCAAAAGCATCTTGCTCTCTTCGCCCTGATGTGACTTTAGGTAGACCCTAGGAAACTGCTGGCTCATAAATTGCTGGAGCTTGTTGATCTTGACTAAAAACTTTCTCCTTCAGAGCTGAAAAACACTTTTTAAATTGCATTGGGATCGTATTCCTGTTAAACATGTCAAGCTCAAAATTTCAGGTGCAGGGGTTGGAGTTGATTGTGGCAAATAAATCCTGTTCTGGCTCTTGGAGAGCAATGCATTTGGAAAATAAACTAGCAGAGGATTAAGGGAGAACAAGATGCTTTAAAAAGAAAAGGTCTTGTCCTTCAGGGTCCCATGGGGATGGGAAGTGACTCCATGTCAAACATATTGTCTGCACCTATGAGAACAAGATATGTGGGAAATTTGGTATATGGAGCTGAATAACAGTAGGTCCAAAAGAAGAGAGACTCCAAAGTAGCTTCTTCCAGCCTCAGAAAAAGCTTTTGCGGACAAATTAATTAAATCTTGCACCATCTCTTGAAGCCTTAACACTTCTCCACTGTTTCTTATGAAATGTATTATGGACGTGTTGTGCTGGGATTTACTGCTTTCAAGTATATTTTAAAGGGTATTATGCATAAATTTTAAGTGTGTGCCTCTGTTTTTGTGAATATATACATATATTTCAGTATATATAGATAGAGACAGCAAAATCTTTCACCCTTCTCCTACTAGAAGATAAGAATGGCACATGTGCCCTGATAAGCCTCTACCACTTAGAAATAACATGGGTTTGGCACATCAGAGTGGGTGCTGCCTGCCTTGGCTGAGAAACTGCTCTTCAGGATGTGGGCACTTGCACATGGTCACATCCCATGTCATCCTGGCAAACTTATTGGCAAACCCTGCTCGGGCTGGGTTTGGGGGGGTTTTTTGCTAGTGTGATACTTGATGTGCTGTGTTTGGGGGGTTTTTTTAAGCTCCTGAACTGCACCTGACTCTAACTTGCATTATGTTAATGTGGCCCATACTCGTAGGATTGATGGTTTCCCCGTAGAACTGACGTAAAATCCCAGAAATATAAACCTCTTTCTTTCCTGACCTCTGTTTGACTCTTATTAAGCAGTCTTGGAAAGCTGAGGACACTATTCCATGTGTTTAGTTGAGCAAGGTCAGAGGAGGAAGAACCCAGTACTCTCTCTCAGTGCTTTCTATTGCAAAGTCACTGTTCAGAGCAATGGAGGATGCAATGCTAACTAACATCTCATTTTTACCCTTTCACCCTTTTCTTCCTATAAACCAGAGGCAAAACTGAAAGCCTTTGTCATAGTGGTCATCCCTTGGACAATCTGAAATAGGGATTTATTGGGTCTTGGGGTATTTGAGTTATTTTGCTGTAATAACAAACGCAAATTAGTACCAATGCACTCAGTTGTACTTTGAGGAAAGGATCACAGAAGCCTAAATTATGCATTTTAGGGCTTTTCTGGAAGATGGTTGTTGGTAAAACCTCATCTTATGAAATATGGGGGTTTGTTGCTGTATCTGGGCCCCTTGTGGTGGTTTTACCCTTACTGCTGGTAGTGTTGGATGTAGGTGAGGATCCTGAGTGGTGCAGCAGAGAAACCAATTTTCACCATGTAAATTGAGGCTCTGATTGACTGCCTCTTCCTCCTCTAACCACATGGCAACTCATTCTCAAAATTCCACAGGTTGTCAAGCAAGAACTAAGTGAAAAAAGGCATGTTTGGACCCAGAATCTTCAGCTCTTGGAAAAATGTATGGAGACCTTAGACAAGGATTTTGTTCAAATGGCAGGCAACCTGAGGAGAGCCAGGACAGAACAGTTCCACCTAAGGAAAGAGCTCTCTGCCAGGTACCCCTTCAAAGCCTCTGTGTCTTTTCTAGGGGGACCTTTAGAGCTGGTTTTGATTTGTTGTTGTTGTTGGTTGCTTAGCTGTTTTCTGGGCTGGGATTTTTTTTTTGTTTGGTTGGTTTTGGGGGAGTTTGTCTTATAGGACAAAGTTCCCTGAATTTTGAAGACTTTTTTCCCCCCTACAAAGGAAATTAACTCGTTCTGGAGTGTGGATTTGGTTTTAGCACAACGTTTATGCTATGTAGGAGTTGAGGTTTGTGTATGTGAACTGATGTATGGTCTTGGAGGTGTCTTTGAAAACAGCAGGGAGACCACAGGTTGAGAAGTTAAGGCAAGAGGGCCCTGCCTATCTAGCAGGTGCAACCATTGAATTAACTGCTGGTTTCGTGTGAAGCAGAAGATCTGTAAAATCTCTGCATGCAGGTATTATTGCTTTGAGATAGTTACTTGCCACAGGCAACATGATGTCTTAGTTTCCCAAAGCTTCAATCAGTTATGTCATTAAATATAAAAATGAAACTTTAAGGTTACTGGCACCTGGTTCCTGTCATCATTTTTGATGTTGCAAATAGAATTATAAGTTTAGGCTGAAAGGGACCTTAAAGATGATCCAGTTCCAACCCCCTGCCATGGGCAGGGACACCTTCCATAGCCCAGGTCACTCAGAGCCCCATCCAGCCTGGCCTTGGACACTCCCAGGGATCCAGGGGCAGCCACAGCTTCTCTGCCCAACCTGTGCCAGGGCCTGCCCACCCTCAGTAAAGAACTTCTTCCTCATATCTAATCTAAACCTCCCCTCTTTCAGTCAGAGCAGCAAATAACAGCAGGCGCCGACCTCTGTCTGCTCTCTCATTCCCTGAGACATCCTGGAAAAGAGGTTTTTCTGGCAGAAACCACTTGACTAACCTGAATTTTGTTGTCTCTGTGGACACTAGACTGATTCACAGTGTCAGCCTTGTGCTATGCTGTACTGAATGTAAATTTTTGCCTGCGTGCCTTTCCCTGGGTTTGGGGTGGGAGCAGCTCGGCAGCCCCCAGAGCTGATGGGGAGCAGTTGTACCACACTCCTGCCTTCCACTGCACATTGTGAATGTGGGTCTCCCCGGGCTTGGAAAAGACATGATAAAAATGCTGGTGCCCTGGGTTTTTTAAAGCTGCCTCTCTGTATCGAAATTGTTTGTGCTGGAAGCAACAGCAACCAAAAAAAAGTAGAGGTGAGTTAGAGAAGAAATGGGTAAAGGGTTTCTGCAGAGCTGAAAAACAAAGGTTTCCTTGAAAGCCATCCTCTTTAGTGGTGGTTCTGATGGCATCTGCCTGTTGCCAAGAGAAATGCCTTCTCAAACACCAGGAAATTAGTCTGATGAGGCTGCAATAACAGCTCTGGGGTATCTGACTCTATCTCTGAACACTCTTTCTCCCAAACCATGAGAAAACACGTTCTTTTGACTGAATTGCAGACATTTACCCCACTAATCCCTTGCTGTTTGAGATCTCTTGTTACTTCCCAAGCTTCCACTGTGGTACCCACCTGTTTGGGGCTGGTTCAGCTGGAGAAACACCGGGGGAAAAACCCCCCTCCCCTTCCTGCTATAGGAAAGTATTGTCAGCTGGAGAAGAGGAGACTGAGGGGAGACCTTGTTGGAATTACAACTTCCTCAGGAGGGGCAGGCACTGATCTCTGCTCTGTGGGCACCAGGGACAGCACCCAAGGAATGGCTGGAGTTGTGTCAGGGCAGGGTTAGGATGGATCTCAGGGAAAGGTCCTTCCCCCAGAGGGTGGTGGGCACTGACCAGGCTCCCCAGAGCAGTGGGCACGGCCCCAAGGCTGCCAGAGCTCCAGGAGGGTTTGGATGATGCTCTGGGGCACAGGGGGTGACTCCTGGGGATGGTTCTGTGCAGGGCCAGGAGCAGGGACTTGGATGATCCTTGTGGGTCCCTTCCAGCTCAGCACATTCTGTGAATTGTGCTTAGCAGGGGCTAAGTCCCTGGCACTGGATCCTGGGGAGTGTCTGGAGGATGTGACAGCTGACTGTGGTCCTTGCTGTGTGTCTCAACAGCCAGGCTGTGTCACGTCCTGGCTGTGACCTCCCCGAAATGTCCGTAACGGGCTGTGGTTTGTGCTGTTACCCCGCAGGCAACGCGAGATAGAGGCTGGCAAACAGCTCCAAGAAGAAAGTGCTGGCCGGGCAGAAGCCCTTGCTTTGGAGCTTCAGGAAGCCAAGCAGCAGCTCAAGGATGCCAGCAGACATGTAAGGGACAGTCCAGCTCCTCCTGGGCAGGACACAGGCGGATGCAAAAGGGCAGGCGGCTGCCCTTGGGAAAGGAAATCGCGTATTCGGGATGGTGCACCTCGCTGCAAAAGTGGAACCAGCAGAGGAAGTCAAATTTGAGGGGGTGGTGACAACAGTTTGCTGATGAAAGAGGCAGCATTGCATATTTGTGGTGGTTTAAAGAAAAAAAAAAAGAGAAAAGAGGAGGGAAAAAAAAAAGTGCCCAAAAATAGCTTCCATACACAGTCCACCCCAATGTAAAAATGCAGAAGTTCAGAGGGAGCTTTATCACTTCCTGAGAAAGAACAGATGCAGTTTGGTTTCATTTACGTGAACTGTAAAGGCTCCTTGTGTTAACCAGGCTGCTTTATCTTTTTTAATTTTTTTTTTTTTTTATTCCTTTCTTTTTCCCTAAATATTGTTTTGTGCTTAGGCGGGGGATCAAGTTGAAGCGTTTCACTCTGCCTGTGAGGAAGCAGCATCCTTGAAGAGCAAGTTGGAGGAAGCCATTTCTGAGCAGCAAAAGCTCAGGGATGGGCATACAGCTCTAAGAAGCACTTGCCAGTCGCTTCAGGAAGAGGTGGAACACCAGAAAAGTGAGTAACTCCTGGCCATGTGCCAGCATTCCCTCTTGCACAGGCAAATAGTTTATGGGTTAGCTCCAGCAAGGGAGGACAGGACTGATGTGCAGGTCAGCACAATGCTCTGTCGAGTCCCTTTTTCCTTTTATTTCTACTTTTCCTCCTCCTTCGAGTGATCTGTCCCTGTGGCATCTGGGCTGAGAAGCAGGTGGGGGATCCCAAGGAGTGGGTGTTGGGCTTAGCCAAAGCTTCAGAATGTCCTAACTAAACCTCCAGTGCGAGGAGGAAGGATTAGTAACTGCACGGGTACTCCTTTATGGAAGGTGTTGTTCCCACACCTGAACAGCCCACCTTACTCCTAACAAAGGCACCCCTCTTTCTTAAGCTTCCTTTACTAAACAGACCTGATTTCTTTGTGTGTGGGTGTGCTGCTTGGAGTTGCTCTGTGTTTTGGAATAACTGCTGTGGTATCAGGCTTGGGTGTCACTCTTCAGTGACAGCAATCCTGTCACCGCGTTGTACACGTGCAACTTCTGCCACAGAGCATGGAAACTTCGTGCTCCCTCTTACCAACCCCTCAGAAACTTGGGCAGCGAAATAATGCAGGGATCTGATTCCAGCACATGTGGCTGGAGTGTGATCATTTACAGAGGAAGACTCTGACAGACTTAGCCCCCTGAATGTTTGGCCTCAGGCACGCATTTCCCAGGGCAACGTGACTGATGCTCAACATATATATATATATATGTGTGTGTGTGCATTGTAAACAACTTCATGCAAAACCACAGTTTGTCGTGTAGGAAAAATTGCATTTCTGTAGGCAAAATTACCCTCTGTCTTAGCTCTGAGGCACAACTGTTATGCACTGCTATGGCAGGAACAGCTCCAGACTGTGCTCACCCACTTGTGAGCAGTGTTTTGGCACTGTTCACATGTGTGTGCTCATGTTCCTTTCATGCTCGCTGCTTCCTTCACACTGGGGAGCTGATTTATTTTTTTTCTCCTCTTAACAAGAGGCATAACAATGGAAATAGCGTGTCACTTTCCAGCTCTGAATAGACAAAGCTCTTCTGCAAAGTGATTTGAAGTGAAAAGAGCGAGAGCCTCAGACGTGTGGACTGCTGCCACTGTGACTGAAAAATAAAAACGCCGCCCCCCTGAAAGCAGCTGATATTTTGGCTTCAAATTACTCCAGTTAGAGATTTGTGCAAACTCTCTGTAGGTTTGATACATTAAACCTGTAGGTCTCATAGAATTAAACTGGCAGATGTGCAGAGAAGTTGCAAAGTGTTATGAAGAACAGGGCTCACAAACAAGGCTGGTGCTGGGGGAAGGATAAAAATGCTTTATATTGATTCCTGCAGAGAGCCAGCCAGGTCTGGTGTCCCAGACACGGGCTGGGCTGTGGTCTCCTCCCCACCTGCCCCCTCCATCCCACTACTTCCTCCCACCTGCGTGGGGAGAGATAAGAAATTGAGGAACTTGTTGGCTAAGGAAGCTGCTACTCCACTGAAGTCAGCCTGGCACAGCTCCTTCTGTGTTTCAGGTGTCTAATTGTGCTTTTCCCCGAATTGCTCCAGCCCTCACCCAGTGAAAAAGCTGCCCAAGCTTCTGAGACCTGCTTTCAGTGCTGATAAAACCCGCTTTCACCCTCCTTATTAGCTGTGATATAAAAGATATGATAGAATTCAGGTAGAACTCGCCACAAACATTGACTTTAAAACTTCTCTGCAGGGTGTCAAACTGAAAGGACAAATGTTCCCCTTCCAACAATTCATCTGTTTCCACAGGGAACTTTGGCATCATAATGTTAATAATGTTGGAAAGCATTGCCCCCTCCTTTATAGCAAGGGGAAAGTGTCTGCTGTCTTCTCTTTCCTGTGAAAAGCTCTTGTAGGCATAACTAGACTGAAGGAAATCCCAGTGAGTTCTGATGGGCAGTAACCAGATTTAGGGGTGCTCTAACATCCAGCTCCTTGTTGTGAAGTTGTGAGGAGCCCTGATGGGTTTGTAAATGTCTCCTCACAGCCACTGCTAATGCACTGCGGCGGGAACTGCTCCAGAGCCTCTGTGAGCTGCTGTGCCAGGTACGAGTTGGTTGGGGGCCGAAGGGGAGGCAGCTTTGCTCAGGAGGTGCTCTGGTGGAAGGACAGCCACGGCTGAGATGAGCTGCAGATAACCTGGCAGCAGCCTCAGGTTTCTTCTTTGCTAAAGTGTGGGTGGAGTAAATTTTGTGTACCGATCTGCGCGTTATTATTTTCCTTACCTTTCTGGGGAACAACGGGCTGGCTGTGCTTGCACACTCAGAGGTGTGATGTTGGTGATGACATCCAATGGTTGTGTTCTTCACACACCTTCCCCGATGTGGTGGGGTGATTTTTATTTTATTTCTTTTGCCCCCCAAATCAGCTTTCTCCTCTGCAGACGGGCTTGAAAACAAATGTTTCAAAATCTTGTCCGGTAAGACACTTCCAGTCTCCAGGCATTGGGATAGGCAGTGAACTAGTTATTACCTTTGTGGCCCTCTGTGGAAATGCGTTGGAAATTACATAACTCTGGAGTGCTTTGCTTTGAATAATATGACTTGATTCAACTTTGGCAGGGGGTGGAGGGGGAGACGTCATGGAAAGACTTTATTCCCAAGCAGCTCTAGTAAGGAGCGCTATAGCTCAGGGTCTGAGCAGTCTGGATTTAACACAGGATAACGAGGTATTTACAAAGGCAAACAGCAGGTCCTGAAGTGTCTCCTAGGCTGTAAGAGGAGCATCAGAGGAGCAGGATCAAAACTGTGGGCCAGCTGCATGTGAATAAAACTTGTATTTGTCTATGAAGGTCTGCAGAATGAAAGGCTGAATGAAAGTAGCGAGGGGAACAACTGCAGAGTTTTGCAACTGAGAGCTGAAAACAATTCAATTTGCAAGATCAAGTTGCATTTTGTTCAGAATCAGTAGCAGTGTTCTCTTCTACTTTTTTACCTTGTTTTTTTTTTCCTTCTGTCTGCCTGCCTTAAACTATTTCTCTGCTGCCACAGTGCTGTGCAGAGTTAGAATCTGACCATGGTCTGCTGCCCACGCCAGCTGAACCTGTAAAAGGGAAGGTGAGTGTGCTTGCTGTGGCCATTGCTGAGCCTCTTACACGGGGACACTGCTCTTGTTTGGGTTTTTTTCTTTGTGACCTGAAGGAAATAAATAGATTTCCTTGCGAGAAACTTTGCGAAGCCAAACATTCAATGTAAATAATTTGTGATCCATATCCGCATATATATGGAACGTATGGAAAAGTATATTCCATATGTATTTCTTGCAAGCGTAAAGTTGAATTGTTCTCCCTCTTCCTCTGTCTTCTTCTACTTGCTAAGGATGTGAGGTTTTTCCTAGACAAAAAAGCAACAGATGATGTACCTGTAATTGTTAGTATTACATTATCTGGGGGTGTGTGTGGGAGGGTAGCTGGTGGCATTAATATATTCCCTGAGATTGAACAGCAGCACTTTTGATTTTTCAATTAGCAGCTCCACTACTCTAAAAGGGTGTGGAGTGAAGGACCCTCGGATATTTTGTCCTGGCACGGTTCCCCTCTGCTAGGTAAGACCTGGGGGTGTTGGCCATTTTCCTGTCTTTTTCCTGAATTAAGGCAGAGTTGATAAAACTATATCAATAGTGATAGTAGAGTGTGGAAAATCTATGGTGGGCTATAACCTATTTCTGCACGTAATCCAGCAGGCAAAACCCTGTTTACAGTGCTTGCAATGGAAGGCCTGAAAAGGTGGCTGTGTCAGCCTGACAGGAGTTCCCGGGAGCTTGGGGAACTCCCAGGATAAATCAATCGCACATCCAGCTATATTCCTGACAAGATGCTTGCCAATATAAAGCAAGAAAGCTTTAGTCTTGTTCTTCCCATTCCCACTGAGACAGCAAGCAATGCCCTGAGCTGAGGCCAGTCCTGGTTTAAAATCTTGAACAGGTGACTATGTAACTCCTGAGAATAAAATCATAAAATGACAGGAAATAGAATGGCTTGGGGTGGAAGGGACCTTAAAGCTCCTCTTGTTCTGTGGGCAGGAACACCTTCTACTAGACCAGGCTGCTCCAACCTGGCCTTGGACACTTCCAGGGATCCAGGGGCAGCCACAGCTTCTCTGCCCAACCTGTGCCAGGGCCTGCCCACCCTCACAGGGAGGAATTTCTTTCATATGTCTGAACTAAATAGATATTATAATAATAGACAAATAGCCTGTAAATGCTCAAATTGAATTCTAGACCATACTGAGGGAAAGAGAAGACCTTGCTTTACTGCATGTGCTTATAAGAGCACTCTGCTGCTCTGACAGGGCTGTTGTGTTGAGGCAGCTGGGAATGTTCTTGCAACTTCCCATGATATCACCGTCAGCAAATAAGGCAGGTTTTCTCAGCTTGCACCAGTCAAGTATTGATATTAAAAAAATCATTTATTTCCTGGCCCTCTGTGCCACACAAAACAATTCGCTACCACAAAGCTTCTCTAACCTGACCCATGGAAAGTCCCCATCCCCAGGTGCTGCAGACTCTCCATCTACGAAATATGTTGGTGCCACTTAACAGCTTCACAGCGAGATGGAAGTCACCTTATTATGAATCTGTTTGGTTGTTCTGCTTCTTGATTATTTTAGATTTAGGGTTTTGCGTGTCAGTTTTGGATTAACTTTGCCAATGGCCAACTCTCTTCACACTTGTCTGTCTTAACAGATGCTCTGACCTTGGAAACCTCCTGCCCAAATAACCCTCCTGGGCACAGCTGGCAGAGCTCTGGGAGCTGCACCTTTGGAAGGGGTGAGCTGGGACCGGTGTCCGTGTCAGATGTGACATCAGAGGAGTCCGGGTAAGAGGGCAGAACAACCTCTTTTTGGGGAGAAGGGTGGAGGAGTCCATGGGATGTGCTGAATTCAACAGCAGGGCCTCTGATAGGAAATACTGGACACTTTAGTGATCAGCTGTTGGTTATTATATTACAAATATTAAAACTCTTCTCTGGAACTGCTGATAACCAGCCAAATGCAGTGATGGTGTTTCCACTTCATGCTGGAGGACTGGGGCAAGATTTAGGCATTCTTGTCTATTTTCCATGTTTCCCTCACAACTGATGCTTCCTTTGGGTGCCAAAATCCCATTGGCTTGGAGGAGTCACTTTTTTTATCTTTGCAGAGTTTAGAGCAGGAATTCTGTGGTCTTTGCTTACCAAGCTGCCTCCTTAGATCTTTAAAATAGAGGTTGAACTGGCTAAGCTTATGAAAGCTGAAGGGAATTGCAGTGAATATTTCAGAAGATAAGGATGTTCCTGAAGGTGCAGAGGCAGGCAGTCTGCAGCAAAAGACTCAGCAGCTCTTGAAGCTTTTGCCACTGGTTTTCTGTCGAGCTGTGCAGTGTGGAGGAGGTTGGGAAAAGGACTGGTGGTGGTTCTTGCTGCTCGGGGGAGGAGGGACTGATGTTAGTGATGAATTTGTCTTTCTCTGAGAGATCAGCTGACTGAGGGTACGGGTAGTGGTGACTTCAGTTGTTATGTGCTTAAGGAAAATGGGCAACACATCTCACTGTTGTTTGGGCAAGATGCAAATAAAGTGTGTGTTGCCAGGTGGAAAATATGCTCTGCTGGTGCCTACACTGATGCAGACCTTCCTGTTTCCATTACAATGATGGACTCTTCACTTACTGAGGTGAGTGCTGTCTCTGATGCCTGAGATGTGGCTTTGAACGGGTTCAGGCATTTAGTGCCTTGCTCAGACCCAGGTCCAGGTTGACCAGCTATGAATCAGCACTGCTGCAAGGTGAACAGAGCTGGCATCAGCCAGCAGGGTGCTGGGTGGGATGTTCCCTCCGTTTTGGGCACACTTCTGGAATACCGTGGTTACAAATCTGAATGTCTTGATGTTCACGTGCAACTGGGTCATTCTTTTAGCTGAGGAGTGTTTTCAATGTGGTTTCAAGGCTTGAGGCAGTGCTGGTTTTGCACTAGTGCTCAGTTCTGCCAGGGCAGTCTGAGTGCTTTCGCTCTTTATATCCACCTGCAAGGAGCCACGGGATGCTTTAGTTGGGAGTGCTGCCTTTCTTTGCACTTTCTCCCACAGCCACCATGTAAGTGCTGAGAAATGCCATCTTTGCTGTATGAAAGCTTTCCTTCAGCTGGTACACTCAGCTCTGCCTTCGCTGCTGTCTTGAATTCTGCACCCCCAGCTTGAGCTGTCAGTCACTTCTCTCGTGGCAACAGCAAGACGAGCTGCAGCTCAGCACACCCAGTTGTGCCACGATACTCACTACTGAAATCTCGACCTCAGCTCTGCCACACAGGGCTTTACAAAGGGCTTTACAGACTCTGGTGTTGGTGGTGATGATGGAAGAACCCTGGTCAGTGGTTTCTGTGAACCTGGAAATAACCTTTGGGGCTAAATCTTTATGCTTTATTGACCTTAATAACCTTTGGTCCAGCTGTAGCAGCAAATCAAAGCAGAAAGGGCAGTGAGGAGAGAGTAAGAGTGGTGGGGACTGCCTGTGGTTCCAAGGCACTGCTTGCTTGGGGTAGAGCAGGTGAAGAAGTGCCAGCTTGTGCTGCTACTGCCTAAGTCACCTTAAAGAGGATAATCTGAAGGGCTCTTGCTTTATCCAGTTCTTCTGGAAAGCCACAGCCTTGCAAAGGTGTCTGAAGCACCTGTGCTTCATTGCTCTGGAGCTTTCTGTAATTCCAGCTGGGCTCAGAAATGTCATTTTCCATTCTTGGTATTGCTTTTCAACATAAGCTTTCCATGTGAAGGTTTTAAAGGGGGAAAATAAAAAGGTTAAAGCTTGTCCCAAAGAGAAGACAAACAGGCTGTGTCTGGTATCTGTTCTAAACACTGGCATGCAGCAAAGTTGGCATGTCCTGGTTTAAGAGGAAAAGTCCTCCCTAGTTCTCTTCAGAGTTTTATTACACTGCCATTGCAGTATTTGAGCAGCTTGAGTCTTTCAGCATGCCAGTAACTCATTATTGATGTTGAGGCATTATCATCATAGGAGTCTAAGGGCTTATTAATAAAGGAGCACTTGGGAGAGCCAAGTGAAGCTTGGGCTTTTTATACTGGTTTTGATTTATATATGTGGAAGTTGTATCAGTCTGAAAACCAGGTGACAGGCCTTCCAAATGTTAATGCTTGTTTGGGAGGAGTCACACAAGACTGTGGCCAGAATTCATCTGCTGTGATAGAGAATCCTTGGATTATTATGTTAATCAAGGGAATGGAGGGGGACAAAGTGAATAGGAATGTACTGCAGGATCTTCTTTGACACAGTCCTTTTATGAGGAGGGAGAACCATTCTCTAATGCCCTGGGCAAACAGATTTTATTAGAAAATCTAGAATGTGATCTTTTTGATTTTTTTTTCCTTTAAGTGTAATCCATGGGAATACACAATCCTGATAGTATTTTTAAGGACTGAATTGAGGATATTCTTTCATTGCAAACAGAAACCACTGACCCTGTGATTAAGTGGGGAGGGAGAGGGCATGTAGAGCAATGAATTGCATCACTCAGTTCCTGGTGGTGCAAGGGCCTTTCTGCCTATTTGGGTGCTGTGTGTAAGTTCAGAAGCCCTTTAAGTTCCTTCTGTGTTCTTTCCAACATGCTATTTTCCACCTCCTCCTTCCCCAGTACTGCTGCAGACCTAGTGGCCTGAACAAGGCAAATGCAGTGCTGTACTTCCTTAAGCTTGAGAAAATTCAAATAATAATAAAAATAGCCTGAATTTGCATTAGAGGAAGCATCCATCTGGCTGGGGCAAAGCTTTGCAAGCACAGCCCCGCTCTGATGGTGGGGGAGAGGGGAGGAGAGGAAAGGCACTTAGTGATGCTGGCAGTACTTGGTTGGTCACAGGAGTGACCAGGGGCCTTGGACTCCTCCTGTTCTCCTTTGCTGGGTTTCCTGGGCCCTGTGAGGATGTTTTGAGGGGCAGTCATTTGCTGATATGGTTTTGCTGTTGGTCCCACACACACAATTCAATAGTGCTCTTGGACTTCATATGCAGGGAACTGGCCTGGCCTCATACCTTCCCTGCTTGGAGAGAGCTTTTGGGTTGGTTTTGGGGTTTTTTTATCTATTCAACACTCCTCTTCAACAGAGGGTGCAGTTCATCACAACTCATTACCAACTTAAGCCTTCAAACATCAGTTTTGTCCTGTGTTTTCATGCATAAAGAGAGATCAGTCTAACAACTGAACAAGCAAGCTGGAATTATCCAGGCTGAAATGAGGAGGAGGGATAATACCCCTACAGTGCCTCCCTTGACACATGAAAAGACTTAACAGGATATTGGTTTTGCCTGTGGTGTGATAAGACTCAGGCCCAGAACCACACTGGAGCAGCTGAAAGGAACATGAGGAAAAACTGTGCACCCACATTTTACTGCTTCATTCCTCTTTGCACATCAGGGAGGAGGCCTGGGGCCCTCTGAAGGGGCTGGAGGACTTTTATGTATAATATTCGGTAAAACTGGAGTAGTTCAAAGGCAGACACTAAAATGTACAACACAACATGCAAGTTTTCTCTGTTCTGAATCCTCTGCTCAGTCCTGCTGTTACCATTAACACTTTCATTTACCTAACCAAGCCTAGTACCTATAGCCAAGTGAAGGTCAGAGCACTTGTAGGGTTTGAGGTGGAGACCTTAAAAATGGGTATATCTTGATACTGCACCACTGTCCCATCTTAATGTTGTGTAACATGTACATTGTAATTTGAAAATGTGTGTCAGAAGAAGTAAACCGTGAAATTGGGAATTAATATACACATCATATTCCTGAGACAAGACTCCTGAAGAATTGTAGTGATCACTCCTAATGCTGGTAATGAGCTAAACTACTCGCTGTACCTACGGGTGGCTCTAGACCAGAGGGTGAATTTGTGTGCATTTGCCATCTACCTTGTCACTGCTGAAATAATTTAGGCCCAGCTAGGGAAATTATTCAAGCTTTGACATAGAAATTTTACGCTGGCATGGCAACTCTGTCCCCAACACTGACTCTTCTCTCTTTTTGTGAAGCTTGACCGTGCGGAGTCAACGCTACCAGCCAGTCTGATCCCAGCCAGGTCAGGTCTTGTGCAAAACTTAAAAGTCTTTATGGAGGTTGTAAAATGTGGATGGGTATCTGAAAGAGTTTTGCTTTGGCAGTGATCACTTCCCTTCAGCCCAAGAAGCTCTTCCATCCTCTGTGGCAAGCACAGCGCTGCTGACGGGTAAGTCCTCAATTTGGGGCTCGGAGCTTTGCCCTGGAAGTCTTGGATGTGCTGGAGTGTGTGCATTCACTGAACCTTCTGTCTGGTACTGTAGGTTGCCTTGTTATGGAGGAGAAAACACCCAAGGGCTTACGTGAGAAGGAGGGAGATGTGCCAACTTCCTCAGCAGCAGAGCCCAGCAGCGATAAGGACCCAGCTGGTGCCATGTCAGGTACTGTGAGTGCTGCAGGGCTCTGGCACTCAGCCACTGCTTTGCTTCCAGCACAGCTTTTCAAGGGAGGAAGCTGAGGAAGAAGAACAGCAGCTTGTGCATTTCTCTCTCTCTTTGCAAATATTTTCATCACTTGTGAGTGCTCCCTGAAACTCTGAGTAGGAATGAGGCTTTAGGTGTTTACAGGAGGCAACAGCACTGCAAGTAAACATGATGTAGCTATGTGAAATGTGGGTGCTTGCTCAGCTGGCAAAGCATTTCATGGGTACTAAAGCCCAGGTAATTTGGGGAGGGAAGAGTGAGAGTGTTTTTGAGGGTTTAAAGAGTTTACTGCCACCACTAGGCCAAATAACACTGTCCTCTCTTTCAAAACTCTTGCTCAGTGCACAAGAAGCTGGGCTGGGTCAAGAGGAGAGGTGAGGATAGAGACACCCAAAAGAATTATTCTTACCAGATCTGGTGGTGCTTCTTCCACTTAAAAGCTATAAAAGCAAACCAAAACTGGAGGTGTGCACAGTGTATTTAAGCTATTTTTATAAAAACAAATCTGAACAAGCAGCACAGAATACCTGTGTGCTTTTTTGTTACCATCTTTTAATATTTACCTAAATACAACACTTTATTGCTCCTTGTTTGATTTTTGTTTCTTTCTTTAGTACCATCTTCCTGAATTCAGTCCCCTCACTTAAAAGTATTTTCTTCCTGCTAATTTGCCTCTGCTGCTAATTTTCATATGTGGTCCAGGTGGTTTTGGCAAGGAGGAAACAGATATGCAGAACAGATCAGAAAGAGTCCCAATAGCTTTAAAGGCTGAGAATCCATTGGAGTGTTGTGCATATCTGAAAAGAAAGTGTTTCTAGGATTAGTAGTGAGGAATCTCCACTTGTGGGCTTTGCTAGTGCCATACAGTGTTTTTCCTTTTGTTTTTGCCTGTGCCATTTCTTTAGCTTGCATCTGTTTGTGTGTATGACTACTTAAAGGGAAAATGAAAGAATAATTCCAGACGTTCTTAAATCTACCAGAGTTACTGCTACACGAGAAATCAGTGTGACTCTCAGACGTCCTTCAGTTTCTTAATTGCTTTTGTTTTTAAATACCTTTAGTAACTGTCTCCCTCAAGGTTATTTTTGCCTGCTTTAAAGCTTTTCTGAATTGTGCCACTTGAAAGTTTTGTGTTGCATTTGAACTGGCATCAGCAGTTCCTGAATTTACCAGTTTGTTACCACTCAGCTTCTGGGGAAAAGAGTTATTTTGTTGGCTCTGTCAGCGCCCTGCTGGTTCATTTTTTGGGTTCATTTTTTGGACAGTCCAAGTAGCTGACCATGCTCAGACTTGATGGGCACCTGAAACACCACAACTTTGTGCAAACTATGCAGTTCATGACCTGGTTGTGCTCCAGCTCCTCAGTAACAGCAGCTGGATCGGCATCTGTTTCTTAACATCATCTGATATTCCGTAATGTGAAAGAAGAGAATTGCAGATACTCATCACTTCTCTTGTTATTTTGTGCATGGGACTTTTTTTATCTATTTCTGTGCCTATAGAATTCAAAATTAAAATTAATAATGAACTATCTCTTTAAGCGGCAAACACAACCAGAAAAAAACCCCAAGAAACTAAAACCAACTCTGTGTTTGTAGCAATGCAATAAAATTCATTTATCCGAGGAAATATTACTATAACTCTTGCAATTTCAACTACAGCAAGCCACAACCAGGAGTGATCATCTCAGCTGTAGTCTTATAACACTGCTTAGTAGGATTTTTTCCAGGACAAACATAACTATCCTCACACTTCTTCCTGTATGTCTTTAGAGTGTTTTTTGCTGCTGCCTCTCCTGGCATTTGCTGTGGCTTCTTTTAGCCCTGTTGGCCCTTGGCTCATATAGTGGGTGTTAAAGCTTGGTGGGGTTTTTATCATTAGATTTAATTTTTGGGACTGTTTCTCCACAGGACCAATCAAGAAGGAATTCTGCCCTGTGATGGAGGAACACAAATCTGCATTTCAAAATGTTTTAAAGCAAGACCCGGTAAGAACCCTGGTGACAGTGAAACACCAAACTGGTTTGGCTGAGCAGTGACAAAAGTGGTGTTGTGGCTGTTCCCTTGCTCTAATTATTCTGCTGTGCCTTTAGGAGGTGGACCAGGAAAAGAAAAATAACAAAGAGCAGAGCGAGGAAGCCCCAGCTGTGGTTCCCGGTAGGAAAGGTAAGAGGTTTTTGCTGAAAACATCCACATTACTCACTGGAGCACAAATCCTGGTCACCTGAGCTGTGGAGAGAGGGGCAGAGAGCTGCCTGCCCCACTCCAAGTATTACCAGGGGGGTTTGTTTTAAGGAGTAGAGATCAAAATGGATTAGCAATGGAGAGAAGGACACTGATGTCATGCAAAATCTGGTTTGTATGGATGCTGATCTAGCCAGCTCTGTGTTCCTCTAGACAGCAGGGAACAATCCATAGGAGCTGGGATGTTTGAACTGGGTCTGGCACACCTGTTCTCCCAGATTTGTAAAGCAGCATCTCCATGCCATGCACGATATGGATAAGCAGGATGCTGTTTTTACTTAGACACCTCCACTCTTCTGTTCCCCTCACCTCTTGCCTTTGGAGTGCACTAAAAGCTGGTGATGTAGTATATCATGTAACATCCAGAAGCCAAACCCTGTAATTAACCATTTCAGGGCTAATAGGATGCCAGTTGAAGGCACCTAAACAACTAACCTTTGGGGCTTTGCACAAGTCTCACACCTAAAATACTGAGTTGGTTTTTTTGGCAAGAGCTTAACACTGGAAATCTTTCACGGTGGCTTCTGTTGAAGCTTAAAAGACTTTCACAGGTTGGTTTGGGGAGGCTGTTCTTTCATTTTTGTCTGAAATATCTTTTTTTTTTTTTTGGTCTCTCAGCAGGGAGTTCACCCACTGCAGGTGGCATTAAAGGAGATAAAGCAAAGCAAAATGAGCCGTAAGTGTTTTGAATTTGAGTGATCAGCAGCAGGTAGGAATTTAAAGCTGCACTGTGCTTCATGGCTGTTCTTCTTACCCTGCAGTGAATCCCCCAGTGAGAAGGAAGTGGAGGTAAGTCTCAACTCCTTGTATCCTTAATATTGTGTAGAACAGAAAGGTCTTGTAGTTAAGCCCTGATTAATATCTTGCCCTATGCAAAAGAATGATGCTGAGTAGTTTAAACTGATCTATTTCTACATGTTAGCTTCTGAAATCTGCCTTTTCAAGCCTAATGCAAATTTTGGAAGGGATGGGATGGAATAAGGTGGAAATCAGTAAAACTGAACAAAGGACTTGTCACTACAGTGACATTTGTTTGCAAGCATAAAGGAGCATAGCTGTGACCTCCTCCCAGGCAGAATGTGCTGATTTTAGAGAGTTATGTCAAGAGGCACAGATGGCACACTCTGTGCTGCCAGGATGTCACCTCTTCTGGCTGCAGAATATTCCCCCCCATCACTACAGATGGGAAGACTTGCTTTGGGAAAGCAGGCCATGCTCACTTACTCTTCTGTGTCTCTTTTGTAACTTTGTTTTTGGGATATAGTCACAAGTGTCATGTCAATGGTCAAGTCTACTTTTAAAACCTCTGCATCACTTGGATTCCTCTGAAGTCCTTTCCTCTCCCACAACAGGCTGAATTTCTGAGGTTGTCTTTAGGCTTTAAATGTGACTTGTTTACCTTGGACAAGAGAGTGAGGCTCGAAGAAAGGTCCCGAGACTTGGCTGAAGAAAACTTGAAAAAGGAGATCACAAATGCTGTGAAGATGTTAGAGGTTAGTACTGGCCAAGGCTGGTGGGGTGGATGGGCGAACAGCTGGGAAAGTCTCCCCTGAAAAGTCTCCCTTTTAAAACAGCTCTTTTAAGGATGTGTGTGATATATTATAAGCTAATCTGAATGAAGTTCTTGAGCAATGACATTGAAATATGAGAGATTGAGGGGGAACCTTCACCTGGGTGTATTGTGTGCTCAGACAACACATATATGACCTGAATCCCTCCTTTCTGGCAGCTGTTTTTCTGCCAGATAAGCTGAAGTGTCTGCTCACTGGAGCCCTGTATCCCAGTTACACTGGTTTGGGGATGTGGAATGCTTGTCTTGTGGCTGAGTGGGCCTGAACACAACTCCTCAGAGTCCTCAGCTGTGCTCACCCTTCATTCTCTATTGATAACTCACACTGATTTCCTTTCCCATGTGCCCCTCAGGCTTTAGTTCCTTTGTTTGAAGAAGACAACCAAGCACAGGAGATCATTAAGAAGCTGCAGAAAAGCTTGCAGTTCCTCAGCCAGTATGCAGCCCGAGTTGCCAGCAGAGCAGAGATGTTGGGAGCTATTAATCAGGTACCTGTTTCTGTGTGAAAGTTCTCTGTCTAGGTGTAAAGAGGTAGTCACATCTGTTTGCTGGGCTTCTGGCTCCAGAACTGGATTTGGGAATCTGGTGCATGTAGTGTACAGTGACCAGTGTAGTCTAGTCCTGGCTTTTTCTCAGATCACTGTTTGTGTTGTTACAGGGAATCCAAGGCAACTGGAGGGCTGTACTAGAATTGTGCAAAAACCCACAACAGAACTAAGGTCCTGATTTAAAAGAAAAAAAAGAAAAAGACTTTGCAGTGGGACGTACATAATAGCAGGCACAAGAAAGTAATTTGACAGCAATAGGCTTGAAGCTCTAATGATGTTTCTGTGCCTTATGGAAAGGGCAGCTAATGAGCTAAATCTATGGAAATTCACAAAGACCTGCTCAAGTGTGTGGTGTCATTGTGTAAAATGCCACAGAACAGCATGAAAACACAACTTGGCAGCACCAGCAAATGCGTGGTGGCAGCTGAGACTGTAGATCAGAGAAGGAGATGAGGAGGAGTGGTAAGGCCTTGGCAAACTGAAGGCTTAATTATTTATTTTAGGGTAGGAGTAATCACTGGAGAAATGAAACCTGGGCATGTGCTGGGACATGGCTTTGCAGTGAGACTTTGAAAGGGTGGACAAAAACAGGAGGATGCTGCATCATGGGGATTAAACAGGAGAGTGGATGCTGAAAGAGGGAAATCTCTAAATATGAATGATGCACTTCCTCAGAGTTGCTTCTTTTCCCCCCTGCTGTTGCCCTGGCCCTGTTAGGAGAGCCGGGTCAGCAAGGCTGTGGAGGTGATGATTCAGCACGTGGAAAACCTGAAGCGCACGTATGCGAAAGAGCACGCGGAGCTCAAGGAGCTGAAACAGGTCCTGCTCCAGAACGAGAGATCCTTTAGTTCCCTTGGAGACCGAGGTAACCAGAAAAAGCCCTTTGTAGCACGTGCCAGGCAGGCCCTTAGAGGTGAAGCTTAGATGAAGGGGAAATAGAGATTTATCAACAGTATTAAAAACCAACTCCCTGCAATTAGACTTGTATGTGAACTGTGGTGGATCTCGGAGTGTGTGGGGACCATTGCAAGTACACAGGAACATTCTGGCCTTCAGAGAAGTGCACTGCATGTGTTGATGATAATCTTATTCCTTGTGAGCAGTAAATTTGGGTGCTGCTTCACACTGGAGCATTTGCAGGAGCTATTTCTAGGTAGCTGAGCTTTGACTGCTCTCTACAGATGCTTCCTGCTCTTTTCTAAATACAAGTTACAGACTCCTGAAGTGCAGGGGGCTTGAATTTCCCCCTCTAAGCAGGTGGCACAGCAGCCAGGTTTTCAGATGGTGCTGTGCACTTGTAGCTTTTCCAGAGAAGTATTAAATTCTCAGGAGAAACAGGATTTGTCTTTTTTTTTAAGTCAAAAGGAGAGTCTCACACCTTACAGGAGCCTTCTGATTCACAGGCTGTTCTGTTCTGACTGTAAAAGGTAGTCCTATAACAGGACACTGCCTTGATAATAGAATATATTTGATGGCAGTGACAAAAATTGATGCTTGCAGAGGATGTGCAATGTGTGAATATTGTGAACTTAATGAATTAGAAAGCTTCTTCCATTTCTGCTTTCTGAGAGTGCTCTCATACTTTCTTTTGCCTAAACACTGCAAAAAGTCAGACCTTCAGCTGAAAATAGAGCTCAGTGTGTTCCTGTAAGCTGTTCTAATGTTTGATCTCTTCACAGATGAATCCACAAATAAAAAGCTACCAAGTCCTTTTAACTTCAAGGTACAGCCTTATGTGCAATGTCAAGTTTTTAAGCATGTTTTGTGTTTTCCTTTGCTTTGCCATGTGCTGGTGTTCTGCTGCATGCTTGGCATGGTGGTTTTCTGTCACAAATATGGGCCGATATCCTCAAACATGAGGATCATGTCATCCCACCAGCCTTCTAAGTCCTACAGAAGCTGAAATGGTCAGGCTCTCACTAGTGGTTAACTCACTGGGTTAAAGAAGGGATTAGCAGAGAAATATGGGGCAGGGGGAATAGATGGGAGCAATTCAAATTGAATTAGGAGTTTGTGAACAGCATTAGGGGAATTCAGACACATTGAGTTTTGCTATTTAGCTGGGAGCTGTGTAACCAGCCCCACTAAGGTGCTTGTGGGCAAAACATGGTGCTTCAAAGGGTTCACTTATTCTCTGTATGTCACTTCAAGCCAAGGATCAACACCTCCTTTTTTAATATGGCTTGTATAAAACCAGACAGTGTCTTGTGTGCTCAGTGAGTAACCCAGTGGTTCCTTGGTAAGAGCCAGTAATGCCTCTTGTTTGTGCAGCCCTCGGCAGCCCTGCGGAGAGTCAGCATTGCAACAGTGCCTCGGAGTGCTGGGAATGCAGGGATGGGGTTGCCACTGGTGAGTGGGGCTTCCCAAATGGATGGGGAGCTGCCTCATCTGCTCAAAACTGGCTGGGCTGAAGGATGAGAGTGACAGTGCAGTAAATGTGTCAAACTTCTTCTTCTGCAGGCCCAACTCCATGATCCTGATGGAGAGGAACGGAATGAGAGATTCAACAGGAGATCAAGCAGTTGGTAAATGTCCTTGGGTTGGCCTTTGAAAAGGGTGAAATATATTTTTTCAGCTCTAACTGTGCTCACAGTAAGCAGCTTATGGGGCATCTTGAAGTGGAATAATGTTTAGGCTATGTCTTTCACATTAAAGTGCTACAACAGGTAAATGATCCTTCATTTTTTTATTTATTAAGCACTGAAAGCTTTAAAAAATACCTCAACTTTCTTGCTTTAGAACTAAAATGTGAAATCTAAGTATCAGCCATTGATGGATCTGTGGTTTCATTTGGCTGTGTTTTTTGGTGTTTTATAAATAATTGTAATTTCAGGCAACTAATTTTGAAAGTTATTTGTCTAAGGCCTACCTAAATGAGCAGGTTTTGCTACACTTATAACTGCTATGTATATCTAATGGGGAAATTCAGGCAAATTTGTTTCAACTCTGACAGGGGGAAACTGGGGGCGAAGCAAAATGAGAAGCGTCCTTCACTGCAGCGATTCCTCAGCACCTATTCCTGGGCAGAGTACGACGAGGAACACTTTGCAACCAGGTAAGTCCAACAGCAACCTCCTGAGATGTCTGAGCAGGGTGGCTTGGTTTGGTTTTAATGAACTCTTTAATGACCAGGGCCATAAAGCCCAGCTGGTGTGCATTTAGCTTGGTGGCAAAGCTGTGGAATTGTTGCCTCTTGCCTACAGGAAGGAGCAGTCAGAACTGCCTGCTGAAGTACAGGAACAACCAGCCAGAAAGCAAAGTGTCTCTGAGAAAGGAAAATATTCATCAAAATGGACCCCAGAGCCAGTGTAAGTCTTATTATAGTCCTTGTGAGTTAAAGCAATGTTTGTGTGGGAGAGGGAAGCAAAGCTGAAGCTGTGGTTGGGTTGTTAGTGCCCACTTAAACTATGAGTGCTCTTGGGTGCCAAAGACTCCCCTTCTCCAGGATACCTTGGCTATAAAGTGACTTCTGTGGGAGCTCTCAGAGCTCAGCTACTTGGTGATGCTATTGTGTAATCTTGTAAGAATAATTAAGGATGGCACAAGTAGTTACCCAGCCTAACTCCAGAGTACCCCAGCTAATGCCTCTGAACATCTCAGCTCAAGGAGGAGGGCTGTCCTGCATGTGGATCCCTTGGAAACTCCTGCCTTGCAGGAAAGGGGGCCTGTTGACTTCTGCAATTACTCCATCTGAACACAGAATGCTAAACCTCCCCTGGAAGCATTTCTGGTTGAGGGGGAGACAGTTTATGCCAGTGTGTGAAACTAAGACAGCAAGGACAAATACATGTTATTTTCTATTGTTTCATAAAGGGTGGAGGTACCCAATGTCATGAGAAGTCTAGGATTTGGATAGTTAGGGAGGGTAAGACTGCTCCTAAGCACAGGGAAGCAGTAAAAGGCCAGAACTTTCAGTGCTTTCTACAAGTAAGGTTTCTTGATAATTTTGCAAAGCAGCTCTTGTGAATCCTCTTCAGAAATAGTTTAGAGAGCAGGAGTAGGCCTGTCAGTTGGGTGAGCCACCTAAAACTTGCTTTGTTGAAGGCTGCATTTTAAACCCAAAACACAAGCTACACTACCAACATTGTCACCCTTGATCAAGGTCTCTATGGTTTAGGTTTCTTTGAGTTTAGGGGTTTTTTTGAGGTGGGGTGGGAAGAGCTTCCAAGTTTTGGAGGAAAACTGAACCACTCTGACTTACTGGTCCTGCACAGGTACAACTTTGTGTCATCGTGGGTGTCCCACTTCAAGGCTTCCTTTTCCAACACCAACAAAACTCTCTGGGTTTCCTTTTGCATCCTGGTTGTCCTGGCTGCCTTCGCAGGCTTCCTCATAGGGGTGTCCCTTCAGAGACCTGCAGCTGCAGAGCCTGTAGGACCTGGGGACTCCTGGACGTCACTACAGCAGCTGTTGTGGCCCTACACAGGACTTCGACACAACGCGCCTCCCCCGGTATAACAAAGGTTCTCACTTCTGTAGTTGTGCTCCCAAGTACTTCCTGAGAAGCTGAGATAGTTTATTTAAGGTTTATGTTTGGATTTGTTTTGTTGGGTTGTGGGTATTTTTGGGGAGTTTGTTTTTTTTTTTTCTTTAAAGCATGACTTGAAATGAAAACATATATATATATATATATTTTTCCCCCCACATTCTGACAAAAGTCATCTTTACAGGTAGCTAAAAGGGTCTCTGTTCTGGTCAGGTTTACAATCTGAAAGGCGCTAAAGATAAATACAACTATAAATAAATAAATACTGTGGTCCTAGCCACAGGAGAATAAAGAAGTTATTTTTATTGAACAAAAATAAAAATGTTTGCATATTAGTCATTGAGGCTGTTTCAATCATTTGAAAAGAACTCATGACTTGGAATGTAACTTTATGAAAAACTTTTGATAATAAAGCTTTAAA
>JAWWTY010000037.1:57229310-57305718 GCA_035222235.1 Margarornis squamiger
CCTCACACACCCCATATACCCTCACACACCCCATATACCCTCACTCCCTCCCCATCTCTCGCGAGAGCCGCCGGGCCATGGCGGGGCCGAGCCATGAAGGGGCCGGGCTGGGTAACGACGGGGCCGAGCCATGGCGGGCAGGGCCATAGAGGGGCCGGGCCATGGCGGGGCGGGCCGAGGTGGCGGGCCCATCCCGCTGCCCGTGTCCCCTCCCCGGCTCACCCCGGCTCACCCCCCGGAGCAGGCGGCGGTGCCGGGGGCGCTGCGGAGCTGGCCCCGCCGTGCTGGAGCCGGCCCGCCATGGCCGCGGCGGGCAGCGCCGAGGGCGCCGGGCAGGAGCGGCGGGCGGCCCGAGGTGGGAGCGGGCCCTCCGGGGGGGACACGGGCCGGGGCACCCTTCTGCCCCTCGGGGGGCGGCCGTGTGCGGGCTTTGTCTGTCTGTCTGTCTGTCTCTGTCTGTCGGTGTGTCTGCGGTGATGGGGCGCGGGCAGGCGGTGTTTGCGGGGCTGGCGGTGCCGCCTTTCCGTGAGGGCATTTCGGGGCTCTCCCCCCTGACCCTGTGCCCGGGGCTGCTCGGGTCGGTGTTTGGATCCCCCTGGAGCTGCCCGAGGCTCTCAGGTCGGTGTTTGGATCCCCCTGAAGTTCCCTGGAGGTGCTCGAGGCTCTCAGGTCGGTGTTTGGATCCCCCTGAAGTTCCCTGGAGGTGCCAGAGGCTCTCAGGTCGGTGTTTTGTTCCCTCTGAAGTTCCCTGAAAGGTGCCCGGAGCTGCTCGAGGAGAAACCACAAAAAATCCCTGGAATAGGCTTGGAAGGGACCTCTGGAGAGCCAAGGCAGGGTCACCTGGAGCAGGTGACACAGGGACACATCCAGATGGTTTGGGATGTGCTCTGAGAGGGAGACTCCACACCTTCCCTGGGCAGCTGCTCCAGGGCTCTGCCACCCTCCATGGAAAGAAGTTCTTCCTCGTGCTGAGGTGGAACTTGTTTTGGTTTTAGTTCATGGCCATGGCTGCTGGGCACGGCTGGAAAGAGCCTGGCCCCGTCCCCCTGGCCCATCCCCCGGCCCCCACCTGTGTTATGATCACTTCAGTGCTGTTCATTGCCATCACACTGATGTGATGTGCTCTAAAAATCTCCTTCTATTCTTTGTAACTTGCCACATGGTTCATAATTTCTGATAACACACTTAGCCTTGCATTCCTAATACTCCAGTATGGGGTTTTTTATTATTTTATGGGTAAACATAGTTTAGTATTTTAGGGATAGTGATTCTGGCTTGTGTGTGTTTGCCCACGCTTGTATGGTGACCAAGGTTTGCTGTTCCTTCCTCGTTCTTAATCATAAGTTTTTGGTACAAAAACCAGGCTGGTTGTAAATCACCAGCAGCAGCTGCTCCTCCTGCTTGGAAAGGAGTTCGGTGCTTCCCCTCTTGGAGGAGAAAGCAGTGTTTGGGACGGGGTTTGGAGAAACAGGAGCGAGCCACTCCCTCTTAAGCCATCGTTGCAGTTCTATTTAGTGAGCACCAGCCCTTCCAGGCTTAGTAGGTTTTGTTTCTTAAACGTCTGCTGGGTTATGTGTGTTTTAATGTATGTGGGGATCCTGCTTGTCTCAAATAGTCGACGTGTTTCTGTCTCTGCTGCTTGGTTGTTTGAATGTTGGTGTAAAATTTTGTGGCAAATGTTTGAAAGCCAAGTGGGGTGGGTTTTTTTGGCAGCGTTTTTGCAGTCTGTTGAACGGCTTAAAACAAGGATTTATTGTTTATATTGTGCACATAGTGTAAGGAAAGCATATAAACAAAATAAAGAAAACTCCAAATACAGGGACGTTTCCATTTACAAATGGATTTGGGAAATCCATGTTTTATTGTGAAGTAGCAACCCCCCATGCTTGTTTTTCTCAGCTACTTGTGTTCATACTTGTTGTTTTAGTGGATTTTGAAGAAACAGCTTTTGAGTTTGTTTGGTTTTAAGGTAAAAGTGTCTTAATTGTTTGTGGAACAGGCCCACAGTAAGGTTAGCTGCCTAATAGTGGTTTTTTTCACTTGAGTGTATGTGTTATTGTTGGTACTTTTGCACAGTATGAAAAGCAAACCCCGAACTGGGCATTTTTACAATTAGATGATTCCAAAACTTGCCAGAAAACATCTACCCACCGTTCCTTTAGGAGTGTGTGATTGGAGAGGATTTGTGGTTTGTTGGGTTTTTTTTCAGTAATGAGCTTTAACATATGAGACTCTCTGTTTCTGTTGGTGGTTTTTACATGGTGTGAACCTGAAAGTGCCTGGAAAAGCAGGGTGTCCTTTCAAGGGCTCAGGCAGTGTCTTTTCACCACCTGGTCACTGTCTTATACTTTTTAACATACTAATAGCTTTGGGCAAATACTTGGTGCCTTGTGTTATTTACTGGGTAAGTTGTTATTCTTGACTGATTCTCTTCAGAGTGGTGAAGATA
Organism: Margarornis squamiger; assembly: GCA_035222235.1. Lineage (NCBI taxonomy): Eukaryota > Metazoa > Chordata > Aves > Passeriformes > Furnariidae > Margarornis > Margarornis squamiger. The sequence continues at coordinate 57,231,760 of JAWWTY010000037.1, forward strand.
AGTAAAAATAGAAGCAGGGAGTAATCAGTTGCCTCTATTATTGTTTGATTTAAATGTCTGTAATTCAGGATATTATAACTTTTCCTTTCTTCATTTTCTGGTATTAAAAACAAGGCCAGTGTTTTTTAAGTTTATATATTTTATTCTCTGCATGGTCTTGTTCTTAAGATCTGAATTCCCTGTGTCTTGCTACTGCATTACACATGCTTATAAAACTTGGGGAAGAATAAGCTGCTGTAGACTGTACATTTTTACTGTTTCCAGAACTTGAGTGAAAACTGTTGCCCCAGCTTTCAGTGTGAGATACTGTGGGCAATGATCTTGCTGTAACCAGTCTGAAGATGCTTTTCATGACCTATTTTAAAGGTCTAAAATAAATAAATAAATTAAAGATAACATTAAATACAACTCCCTGCCCTGTTTAGAAAATATGGCTCTCTGTTTTATACTGCAGTTCAGATCTTCAGGACCTGTAAAGTGATATCACAGCACCTGTAACTTTCTTCCTTGTGCAGCACTGTATGCATGGAGGCTACCAGTATAGATGTCTCACTCTCTAAGCAAAATGTGCAGTAAGAACTCATTAAAATAATTTTAGAAAAATAACTCCATAGTAAAACAAGGCAATTCACATGACACAGTTATTTGACTCAATAGCTATTCTCTCTGTATGTGTAGATGGATATATCTGTGATTGCTTAGGTCACCAGAGACACAGAATCCCAGAATGGATTCATCCCAACCTCCTGCCATGGGCAGGGACACCTCCCACCAGCCCAGGTCACTCAGAGCCCCATCCAACCTGGCCTTGGACACTCCCAGGGATCCAGGGGCAGCCACAGCTTCTCTGCCCAACCTGTGCCAGGGCCTGTCCACCCTCCCAGGGAGGGATTTCTCCCCAGTATCCAATATAAACCTCCTCGCTGTCACTTTAAAGCCACTCCCCCTGTCCTGTCACCACACCCTCCCAGGGAGGAATTTCTTCCCAATATCCAATATAAACCCAGCCCCTTGGAAATAGTCTCTCTCCCCCTTCCCTGTGGGCTTCCTTCGGGTGCTGCAAGGCCACAATGAGGTCACCCCAAAGCCTTCCCTTCTCCAGGCTGAACCATCCCAGCTCTCCCAGCAGAGCTGCTCCATCCCTCCACCTTTTATTTAAAATAAAATAATAGCTTGTTCATCATGTCAGAACTTGATAATCCAACTTGACATCTTGAGTTTAGAAAGGTTTAGGAAACACTTCAGTTTAGCAAATGTAGTGTGTATGAACTGAATCCCATCACCCCCACTGCCTGTTCCCCGGTTTGGTTTGCAGGGCAGTTTGGTGTTCATGATCTGGGCTCCTTTTGGGAGAGACTAATGTAGGATTGTACTGCAGCAAGGTGAGTGCTGCTCCAGCCACACCCCCCACACCCCTAGGGACTGAACCAGGGGCTTCTCAGGCAGTTTTAGCACTCATGCATTGTGAGCATTTTTGGCCCAGTGAACCAGAGTAAATGTGATTTAGCCTGAGCTCCCTGAACTGCTTTTGAATTAGAAACAGGGGCTTCTGCAGCAGCTGCTTCCCCCTGCCCTGCTGCTGTTCTGCCGTGAATTTACCACTGAGGGCACAGCCCAGTCGCTCCTGTGAGTACATTTCAGTTTATACTGCAGAACCCTCGTGTGCCCCTTCACAGTCACTTCCAACAGCATTTTGAGCTCTTTGAACTCAACAAAGCTTAAATGTCCTGCTCGAGGTTTCTGTGCGTACCAGGGAAATACCTTTGGAAAATCCACATTTTAATAGGTTGTGACATCTATGATCTTAGACATTTCAGTTCAAAGCAGCTTCTTTCTTCTCCTTCTGCCAGCAAGTATTTCAGAATAGGAAGCTGGGTTGGAAGTTCTTTATTCTTGGAAGGGTTGTACCAGTGGTAACGTTTCTCCAAGTCTCCTTTATTCCCAGACTTTGAATAAGTTTTATAAATGTACTTATTCATTGACATTTCATTTCAAGCCCACTTCACTGTAATAACCTGATAGCTGGATTTGGATGCTATGTTTTAAACTGACTACACGAGGGTTGACTGACAGCTTTTACATGAATTTATGAATACATACATGACTCGTATCTTTCTGCTGATTTTTGGAGTGCCTGCATGTGTCTCTTGTGCTTTCCTTTTGATGATTCTAAAAAGTCAAAATAATGTTTTAATGCTAAAGCAACAATTTAGGAAAGCCTCTGAGGAAGAAAAGGGGACCTTGCATGGAGGGGTGAGCAGATCATGAGGTGATAGTGCATAATTAAGGCCCTAATTTTGAAAGGCTGTCTTGGGCTTGAACTTGTTGCATGTGATACAAACAGGGGCTGCCTGTGGCTGTTGTCTTTGAAGAGTTGCATGATAGCCTGGTAGCCACTTTGGGGGAGATTCATCTCACTTCTCTTTGGTGTCCATGGAGTCCATATCCAAGTCTGAGCTGGTTGCCTCGATCTTTGTGTAATTCCTGACTAGAGATGGATACTCTTGGGCTGCATCTCATCGAACCGACTGTAGGAATCTATTTTAGATTGAGATGAATCACCCTAGAACTGTTGTATTCCATTTAGCCAACTGTAGGAATCTATTTTGGGTAGAGATGAATCACCCTGGAAATGTCTTCCCTCCAAGAGGGCCCGGAATGGCTACTTGAGATGTGGACATGGTTAGTTGTTCAGATGAATCTCCCCTTTTATGGCAGGTGGAGTTGGAGCATAAGCATTTTCTGATAGGTTGTGTTTGCTTAGGAACTGAAAACTTGAGGACTGCTGGTGGAGCAAACAGCTCAGGAATGTGGCATGTCATTAGAAAATGTTATTGTCAGTAATTGCAAAGACATAGTGTCTCCCAAGCCTTGTTTCTTTAATGCATTGCATGGGATTGGCACAGAACCTTTGCTGAATGCAGGAATACGTTGGTTTGTGTGTCTTTATATCACACCCCTGATGTGTCCAACGTGCTTTTAAAATATTTTTTATTTTGAGTATAGATAAGCACATATGCTTCATGCTGAGAGCCAAACACAAATCACAATAGACTTGTATTTGAGGAGCTATTCATTAGCCATTAAAATTCAGTTGTCAGTATGCCATGGGCATTAACAATGAAATGAACAGTAATAAAAGTGTCATTTCTCAGCTGGAATTTTATTTGGCTTGTAAACCAGGCTAGTGTAAGTTACAGCCTTTGGGGTGGTAAAAGGGAGCATCTCTAGTTGAATTAAACTGTTTCTAGTAGGTAAAAATGATCTTCCAGGAAAATAATCTCCCAAAGTGATATAGCTGGAGAGGAAATCTTCCATCACAGACTCCACGAGGTTGACACTCTTCAGGGAGAGAGGGAGCACCTTGGAATCACCTGGTGTCAAAACCATAGCTATTAGAGAGCCCTCAGAGATTATTTTAAATCACCTTTACTGACTTCTCGGAGCTGGCTTGGCTTTAGGAGCTGTCTCTGCCCACTTCTTGCTCAGTGAGTGGTAGGTATTAAAAAGATTGCCTCTTGTCTCTTACATTCCACATAGCTGCTTTTCTACTATGCTTGATAGCTCTGTAGCTTTGAATTTATTTCTCTATTTGTCTTCTTTTGCATTGTTTAGTTTTGAGGGGCCTGGTTTGGTTGTTTGTTTTTTTTTGAGAATCTTAATATATATCTTTAAAGAATATATGCTGCATGCTGGGCATGTCAGGGATCAATATTTTGCCTTATATTTTTGTCCAAGATCAACCACCTATCTTACAGGCATTTAACGTGGCATTTAATTTGTCACAGGGATAGTATTTAGGATTCAATTCTTCACCTAATAATTGCAGTGTAGAAGTTCTTAATAAGCAATTGTTATGGATAATCTAAACCTGTTTTGTTCCCTCAGTTAAGAATAACAAAGAAGGGTATTCATAGGAAGTGTAGAGGAGATAAATGCAATATTGGGAATTTGTTGCTGGGGTATGAGGACAAAATAATAGTAATTGTGAAAATGTAATGGATAAATTGGGAAAACTGCTGAAGAGGCCCTGGATTTTGTTGCTTTAAAGGGAAGTGGCTCAGAAAGCAGGCTGGCCATCTGTGTGCACAGCAGTATTTAGGTCAGTGGGTCTGTGCTGTCCTGCTTTGTTCCAGGACGAAAGGAGCTGTTGTGCTGAAGGCATTCCTCTCTTGGAATCATGTAGGTTGCTGTTTAGTAAGTACTCTTTTATGAATATTCATCAAGTAAGCTTATACTTCAGTAGCCTAACCTAGTGATTATAGGATGCTGTGACCTGAGCGAAATTAAAACTAGTCCTTTTAAATAAACAGCTCCTTTGGCATCGTCAATGGTTTGGTTTTGTAGTTGTGCTGTTAACAGAAATATAAAATGAGAGACTATTAGGAAGAGAAGGTTAATCATAAAAATATTTCAAAATATCTGCCATTTGTAGTATTTATCGTGGCATTTCTTTTAATATCTTTTTAATATCCCTAAATTGAATATGATGTGTATTTGAAGTAACCAAATTTTCCTGCTGTTGCAGATGCCGAAAGACTGTTACTTATTTGACATGTATTTATTGATTCTTTGAGTTTCCACCTCTCTTCTTGAAACTTCCTGTGTGACTTAATGAGTTAAAGAGCTTTCTAAAATAAAACAGGGGCTGACTTTGTGTCGTCTGACTTGATAGAGAGAGGATTAGCGGAAGACCAGGCAAGCTGTTTTTGACTACTAGCCTATATTCATTTAACTCTCCATATTCCAACAGCAAATGAAAACCTAGAAGGTCCTTTTTATGGTGTAAGATGTGTTTACACCTAAGAGGGGGAAAAAAGTGTGCTTTGTATCATTCTTCTTGCATGTTTTTGTGTGTCATTTACAGACAGCATAGACACTAAAAAAAAGAGGAAGCTTGCAAGAAAGCATATCCATTTTTAATTCCTGCTGGATTTTCCAAGTACTCCCCTTGGTTTTGCCCCTTGCTAGAAGCAGGAGATGCTCATTTCCTTAAGGGCCCTTTCTGTATCCCTCATCTGTCCTCAGGAGCATGTGAAGCCTTAAAGGGGTTCTTACATTTGCTGAAACCGAGTTAATTGTGATTCTTTATCTAAACATCAGCTGGGTCATTCTTTGTGACACCTCTGTGTTGAGATAGAGAAGCAGCGTCAAAGTGCTTAAGCTCCTTGAGGCTGTTTTCCTTTCCCAGTAGGTTGCTGGGATTCTTTTGGCTTGTGACTCCCCATTTCTCCTTCCCAGAAACAAAGTCATTTTCCTCAAGGGGAGAACTTGACAAGATTTCAAGACTCTTCCAACTCACATGACAAATGCCATTTGTAATTGTGGGTTTTATATTGGAAATACAGCAAACTTTGATTTTTTGTTTTGTTATATCCAGCTTGTTTTAAAAAAACATAGTTCACTATGTTTTTGTAACTTTAATTTAGTTTGAGCCCCAGTATTTTGATCTGCTAACTATTGCCCCATCTGTGATGTTGCAGCAGGATGTCTGAGGTGCTGTGGGATTCCAGGAGAATATCTATATTTTATATCTGTGTTTTCTAGTGCCCTGGTGGGTTGATGAGATGGTTACAGCAGTGTGGGAAGACAGTGTCCTCTTTGCTGTCCTTAGGTTGGAGCAGTGCAACCTTTGTTTTTTGTGTCAAGCCACACACAGCACCCATTTTTTGGCCCAGCTGAGGATCCGAAGGGCTGATGCACCTCTCCCTGGACACTGAGCTTTTATTGCCATTCACAGATACTTTCCCAGCAGATGGGAGCCCGGGTGTTGCCTCTGGAGCCTCCAGCCTCATGAATCCCACAGCCAAGCCTGCCACCCCTGCTCCTTTCACCGCTCCTGTGCCTGAGATTCCGAGGAAGCGCAAGGGAAGTGACTCTGATAACCAGTAAGTAAATCCTCTGTGTGTGTGTCTCAGCTTTAACTGTTACAATTCCCTCCACGTGCATTCTTTGACAGCCCCCAGTTATTAAAACCAGGATTCTGTAATGCCATATCCTGGCCTGAAGTGCCTGGAGAATGTGTCTCTAATGGTGAAATTTCAATCCTACCTTTTTTTTTTTGTATTTTTCCCTTTTTTTGTCCCCTGCTTTGCATTCTGGTAAAGGCAGGTTATTAAATTGCTTGAAATCTCCCAAGTGCACACTGGAATATTACCTTCAAGCATGAAACAAGATTGTTAGTGATCTAGAGCTGCTGCTTCAGTGACCAGAGCAGGCACTGCCTTGAATGTGGAGACAGACCTGTGACCTAAAAATGGGTGCTGTCCTGTAGTTGTCCTCAGGCTTTTCAAGTGGGTCATACTTGAGTACTGAGGGGATGCTGTTTTCTTCTGGTTTGGAACTCCCAAACAGACGCCAGTTACCCAAAAAAGTGACCTGTTCAAAGCTGTGTTAATCAGGCAGAAGAAAGGGGCACAAGCCAGCCTGCAGATGTAGTGCATTACAAAGATCTCCAAACTAGTGTGAAAAATCCATCTTTAAAAAGGTGAGGGGTAGGAAGTTTCCATGTATTTGTGATTATTAAAGCAATTATCTTTAATCCCTGCTTCTTCCAAATACATTCCATTGATCTACAAAGTGTAGCCATACTGTGGGTGTTGATATAATTTTCAGCTTGGAGATTCAAGTGTATCTTGTAGATGACTGACAACTCCAGCAATGCATTAGTTTCTGGAAAAGAAAAAAGCCTCCATTCTTTTTCAGTAGCACTTCTTGACTTTTTTCCTGTTCAGTAAAAGTGCTGGTTCATCAGCAGTATTTCCTTGAAGTTTGGATCTCTCTCATTAGAAAAAATCATGTCCAAGTTGAAAACCTAATTGACAAAGTTTTGGTTTATAAGAATTAGCAATTAAGTTCTGAAAACTAATGTTCTTGCTGAAATTATCTAATCAAATGGGGTTTCCGCTAAAATTCTTCTGTGACTTTGCTTCCTTGGGTCTGTCAAGTCATCTTGTTCTGCTTCAAGCTACATTCTGCTTACTTTGTTACCTGTTTCTGCAGGGATACAGTGGAAGTTGATGGTGATCCTCAGAAAAGGTACTTTTTATGAATTAATCCATTTCTGTTTTGAATGTTTATGAACATGTCACACTTCGCTGTTTGGCTTGATAAGCTGTGTGGTTCCTGAAGGAATGCCTCATCCCAGGGCAGGTCTTTGCCCAGCACAAGGTGATGAACAGGATGGAGAAGTCCATCCAGTGTTAAGGGTTTCTCATCTTTCTTTCTGAGACATTTCTTCCTGCTTCCAGCTTCACCAGACTAGTTAGTCTGGAAGTTAAAAATGAGAACAGATGAAAAGTACCACTTAAATAAGAAGACTGGGAAGGTGAAAGAAAGGTCCCATTTTCTTGTTTGTTTGTTTTAACCTTTTCAAATGCTTTTAAAAATAGAACTATGTTAAAATAACGCTGTCACAAGGTCACAAACCAGAGTTGGAAGGGCCCTACGACAATCATTCAAGTGTCTGTCCCTGCATACCAGGGAGAAGAGCTCAGCACCTCCCTCTGGACTTCCCCTCCTCAGAAAGGAGGGCACCCCTCAGCCTCCTTTTCTCCAGAGCAGACAAGCCAGGAGTCCTTGGCCACTCCTCACAGGACATCCCTTCTCTCCCATTCTCCAGCTTTGTTGCCCTCCTCTGGGTGGATTCAGGGACCTTCACACACCTTCTTATATTTTGGGGCCCACAAGTGCACACAGTATTCCAGGGAAGCCACACCAGTGCTGAGCACAGCAGGAGAATCCCCTCTTGGGCCACCTGCTTATGCTGGTTGGTGATCCCAGGGCTGGTTTGTCCTCTCCACTGCCTGAAGTTGGGCCTGTTAGTCAGTTCTTTACATCAGTAACAACACACTGCTAGGACAGAGACTGTAAATCCATGGGAGGCTGGCACTGGGCACTTGAGCAGCAAATTGGGGGTAGTTTTTTCCCCCAAGTGGAGCTCCTGAGGGAGAAGGAAAGTTAATTAATAGGGCATGTGTTGCACTGCAGTTGGTCTGGCCCCCTTACCCCCTTTCTTATGATCAAACATACTCAGTTGGAGATCATGGTATAAGCATATTTCTGCAAAGTTTCTTTTAAAATGTAGAAAAAATGCTGGTTAGTGCTAGTTCATCTAAATCTGAACAGTTTCAATGGAGAGAACACCTAGGGTCTTGTGATCGGGGTCCAGCCTACTCATGTGTTTGCACTGGTCAGTATTTATCCTGTTACAGGCACTATGATTGTGACTATTTGCAGTTTTATTACATAGACTTGCCAAGCATTGCTGTAGGGTATGGGAAAATATTTAATTTTTACTTTTGAAAGTGTCATTTAGGCCCGGTCTAGGCAAGGATTGCTTCTTTCATCATTTGGCAACAAGATATGAGAAATAAGATCATGAATAGATTATTTCTCTTGTAAAATTTTACATTAAAAAAAATAACATCAAGCTTAGACTGAAGTTATTTGGATGTTCCAATAATGCTGTTTTCTCCAGTTTAAGAATAGCCCCCTAATTATGAAATATCCCCAAAAGTTCAAACTTCTCTGAATATTGGAAGTTATGCTTTAGTCTCTTTCTGTGACACATCACTTGTTACATGAGTTTTGGTTTTCAGAATTTTTGTGGGTTTGCTTTTGCTGGAGCAAAATAGTAAATCTGTAGCATTTTATATCTTCTGGAATTTGTGGGAGGAAAGAAGTGCCTAGTATTAAACATGCAATGTTAAACTCTGTATCTTGTTTTTTCTAGGAGTGAAGATGAAGAACCTGTTAAAGTAAAAGATTTCAGGTACTAATTTACAATAGAAATACATTTTGCTAGTTAATACTGGGATTCACAACAGTGAAATATGAGTTTGTGAAAACTCTCAAGTGTTAAACAGTATATTTTCCCTTTTCCCTGCTAAATGTATAGGAATTTTTAGAGCCTCCTCAAGGCTTTTAATTTCTAGTAATTTTAATAAAAGTCGTTGCAGAATATCTCAGATGGTTTAGCAAGAACATAGAATAAAAAAGGTGAGAACTAAATGCAGTACATTCAAGTGATACATAAAGGGAGGAACTGATGAATTTGAGAATTTTTTTCTGGATTTATCTACACCTGGAGGTATTTAGAATTTATCCCAGGTGGAAAGGGATTCAGCTAAAACACAACAAAGAATTCCTGTTCTGGGACAAGTTTTTGTGTAGGGAGTTATTCCAGGTTTGCTGTTGAACTTTGAACTCACATCAGCTGAAATCCACTTGTAAGATGCAGCCACAATTCAGCCAAATATTTTCAATTATAGACAAGCCAAAAAAAAGTGTCTCACTTTTCATGTGAGCAGAGGTGTCAAACCAGAAATACATAATCCACTCAGCATGCTGCCAGAAGTATTATTTATATGGTATACTAACTAATAATTATGAAGTGTTTCTGTAATTAAACAAAATAAATGAAACTAAAATGTTCCAAGATATATTTACAGTTTTGTTTCACTCCAAAATGGATTTTTCTTCACAGATTGTTATAAAAGATTGTGTTTAATGACTTTTGTGTTGTATTGTTAATTTTTTTCCTCGAGTTTTGGTTCATTAGTTGGAGATAAAAAATAGAAGACTCACTGTAGCTTTTCTTACCAGTTGTGTTCTTCCAGTGTTACTTTTCTCCCTTCCTCTTTGTAACTGGGGAATGTAACAGAAGGCTTTTTCAGTCACCCAGTCATCACCTGAATTTCTGCATCCACCTCATTTTTTTTATAACTTCTTATTGCCCCTGAGAGATGTAGGAGGCTGTTCCCTTTCCTGGAACACCAGTATCTGTCTTCCTGAGGTTCACAGTTCAAGGAGACAAACAAGTTATTATTTGATTTTTCCTACCTGGCCCGAGGAAAAGGTTGAGTGGACCTCCAAAGCTGAGCATAACCCATACAACTGAATTTAAACAAAAAGGCTTTAGGCAGAGAAAAGCTGATTGCCTGGCAGAATGACCCAGAATTAGTTGCGTGGTGGAGACGTTTATTTCTTTGGCAAAGTAATAAAAGTAATAGACACCTAGGTCTTTAAAGCTGTACTTTGTTCTTTCTCACCTTATCAGGAAAGGGAGAGTTTCCTGAGATACTTGTGGTGAATGACACGAGGCATAACTTTCTCTTTTCTTTTTAATGTAATGAGTTAACAAGAAGACACTGCTTATCTCCTAGGCATAAAACAGGTTTCAGAGGTGCTTTAGCATGTGCTGTGACGTTCTTTTGGAAAAGAAAAAGAGCAGAAGGAATACCCCATCATAAGGCCAGGGAGCAGACATGTCTTCCAGTGATTCCTCAGGACATCCAGGGTTTTCCAGTGTACAGCAGTGTCCAAGTAGTCACTTGGAAGTCAAAGGTCACAGGAAGAAGAATTTAACTTTTATAAGCCTTCCTAGTCTCTGGTTCCTGCCACACATAATCAAATTGTTCCTGGAGATGTTTGTTCCTCCTCAGTTTTTCCCATCGTTACTGTGACCATTTCAGCTTTGTTCAAGTGAATCCCATTCAATTATCCAGTACAAGAGGTGTGTGAGAAACTGTTGCAGTGCAGCAGCACCTGTGGGATCTTCCGTTGCCAAAAGTGAATTGGTGGATGTTATGGGGGAAATAAGGTGTCCTATATATATTTTACTTTGTTTAAATATTTTTTCTTCTTAGAGAGGCTCACAGTCAAACAGAGAAACGAAGAAGAGACAAAATGAATAATTTGATAGAGGAACTGTCTGCTATGATCCCTCAGTGCAACCCCATGGCCCGAAAGCTGGACAAACTCACAGTGTTAAGGATGGCTGTGCAGCACCTAAAGTCTTTAAAAGGTGGGCTTTAGGAAACTCAATCCTTGTTCTAACAGTCTATCTCCTTTGAGCTCAGATAAATCAAGGGTATCTCATTTTACATTTCCTTACTGTATTTAGTTCTGACTCCGTTCCCATTTAAATCTACATGTCTGGAGCTTTCAGAGCTTCATTTCTTCTTTTTGCTCAGTATAGCAGAAAAAAAGCCACCCTTCAGTGTCTGATATTTTCTGTCTTGTAGCCAAGTCACTCTTTGATTCTGTTTAAAAAGCACAGGAGTCAAAAGGAATGTTGCAAGACAAAACATCCTTTAACAAAATGATTGATGCCTTGAATTACATTAAAGTCTTAAAAACCCTCACATGATAGAGAGTACCAAGACAAAGTGTTATAAACTTCTGATAGCCTCAGTCAGCTGGCAAAGTTGAAGTAATCATGGCTCTCAGGGAATGGTTTAGTGTCAGGATCAGCCCAGGAAATATTCTTTCCTCTCCTCTTGCTGGGTTTGGGGCTTTTTTTTTTCCCCTCCCCTAAAAAAAACTATATCCAAATGCCAGCTGCACATTGCATTGACTGTCATCAGCACATGAGATTTTGGGGGTTTGCAATTTCAACAAACATCTATGAGAAATCTCCAGCTCAAACATTTGTATTTTACCAGTGGGACATACAAACTGGACTTCACCCAGCACAGTTTTATATATATATGTCTTCTAAACAAATGCTTTAAGAAACAAAAGGTACTCTGTGGAATTACAGTGAAGGATGAAATGTGCTGGCAAGTTCAACTACTATTTACCTCAAAACTATTTAGAAAGACTTACAGAAATGCTTGTAATGGATAAAAATTATTTATTTTAGATTGCTTGCCATAGGTGCTGGAACAGTACACACAGTGAGATGCAGTTCCTATAATACCACTTCTCTAGTGGGACATAATGATATCTGAACAGATGTTTCCTTGGTTTGTGCTGAGTAAAGGGCAAGCAAAAAATGGTTATGTGCTCGTATGTTTGAGATTCTTTTTTTATTTTTAGAAGTTCTCGAAATTTTAATTAGTTTTGTTATTCAGCTGTCTGGTCACAGAATAAAAAATATACAATATGTAACAAGTATAACTCTGTGAAAAGTCAGTTTAAGATGTAACTTCTGACATGAGGTCTGTGCTTAACCCATTCTTCCAGGTTCCAGCAGCTCCTATTCCGAAGTCCGGTACAAACCTTCCTTTTTAAAGGATGAGGAGCTCCGGCAGTTAATCCTTAGGGTAAGGGGAAGGAGGCTCTCTGTTCACTGATACCCTTATTAAAGCTTGCCATGCCCTTTTTTGTAACAAACTCTGCCAAGACCTGTAAATGACTCCCAAGCTGTGCCAGGGCCTGCCCACCCTCTCAGGGAAGGATTCTTCCCAATATCCCATGTAACCCTGCTCTCTGTCAGTGTGAAGCCATTCCCCTTGTCCTGGCACTCCAGGCCCTTGGAAAGAGTCTCTCTCCATCCTCTTTGTTGTACTTAGTTTTAAATTCCAGGTTTAGAAGCATGTAATGAATATTCCTTGTGTATTTTAACTGTATGTTTTTAAAGGCAGTATCTCTGTCTTTTCAGGCTGCAGATGGATTCCTGTTTGTGGTTGGATGCAACAGAGGGAAAATTCTGTTTGTCTCCGAATCAGTTTGCAAAATACTTAATTATGATCAGGTGGTTATAGTTGAGTTTCTTGCTTTGCTTTTACCTTGCATTTTCTGAGAAATTTAAAAACTTTTACATTTCTATCATGTATACAATTTCTTGGAATTTCTTTGATTTAAACTAGACCTTGGGTATCATTTCTTGGAATTTCTTTGACTTAACCTTCTTCAGAGTAAGGCTGAATATCCTGTAATAAAGCATTTGCAAGTACACTCAGTGTTCCTGACCTGAGTAAGAGCCCCAGATTTCATCTCATCTTTAAGAAAACTGCTGCTCTGAGAGGAAGGGATAATTGGAAGATGTCCTAATTTCTGTGTGCAAGAGATTTTCCTTTACATAGGGAAGTGATTTTCAGGGGGTTTTTTAGGCCAAGGAAAATTGGTATTTCAGCAGTGGAAGCTAATTAAAGCTTTCCTTGGTGGTGCCTTTATGCTTGGATTCACTACGTAACCCATCATGCACAATAACTACCTGAAGGGAACTGCATGGGAGGCAGCTCAGCCTGTGGAATGGGGGAAATAGGAGAAATAAAGTGCCCATGATCAGCTGACCTTTAACATCATGGGCAATTAGCACCAATAATCAAGGCAGGACAATTTGTTCATGTGTCTGTGACTTCTGTTTCACAAGCAGAGGCTGAAACACTTAGTGCTGCCATCTGGCTACTTGTGTAACTTCAAAACCATTTGTGCTGCCTTCGTTTTCTTCATAAATAGATGGATTTTCTTCATAAATGTAAGGTTTTCCTTCATGAATGTAAGGATAACCAATCTGGACTCTGTACCATACATCTATTTTTATCTTTTTTTTTCCCCCTCAAAAGAAAAAGAAAAGGCAAAACTATCTTTTTAAATTGAAGTGAAATGAATCATCTTAAGGGAACAAGCATAATGCAAATTTAATTTTTGTTTTTAAAGCTCCACACTGACAGTTGTTTTCCTGAGATAGGTGGGGTGTGGGGTCGTATTCCAAATTGGTGTGGCTCTCATCAATTTTGGGGTTTGTTTTTTGGTTTTTTTTTAAACAGGCCAGTTTAATTGGACAAAGCCTGTTTGATTATTTGCACCCAAAAGATGTTGCCAAAGTTAAGGAGCAACTTTCTTCATCAGATGTCTCGCCTAGGGAGAAGCTTGTGGATGGCAAAAGTAAGTAATTTTGAGTGTGCTCAGATTGTTTTTAAGGAGATGTCAGTAAATCCAGTTATTATCCAGGATATATTCATGTGTTTGTATGTGCATGGGTGTCCTTGGGTTGCCATTTCTGTGAGCCATTTGAATGTGTAGCTGCTGCTTAGAATGCACTTGCAGTTTAAAGCTAGCCCAGAAAAGAATTGATTTTTAGATCATAAGAATGAAATTTGCACTGTTGAACATTTACCAAGCTGTGGTCTGACCTTCTTCCTACCAGGAATACTACTTTTTTTTCTTGTATTTGCTAGGTCTTGTCAATACAAAAGACCTGATGGGATAAAATACTCCAATATCAAGAATCACTGTCTTCTCTGAAAATGCTAAGTGTCAATCCCAATGTAACCAAACCTTCCCCTGTTTACAGTTATTTCTCATGTAGAAAGCCTTATGTACTGTAAGGGCTATTTCATAGCTGGCTTTTACAAGCATCTCTGCAGTTCTCCCTTGTGCCAGATGCAAGCTGAAAGTTTATTAAAATACCATTCCAAATATCAGGAGGGGTTTAAAAATAGTTTGGTAGCTCGTTTTTAATTTTGGAATCTGTGGGACAGTCATATTTTATTTGCCCTATTTAAGCTGTTAGACTTAGTTCATTGTAAGGACACGATTTAATTAGGAGAATGCACTAGAACCTACATGTTTGCTAGAAGTTGGACTGTTGGATTTTGACTTTTTTAACTGCTTCACTAAATTTTTGTAAGCTGGCTTGCAAGTACACACAGATTTCCAAGCTGGACCAGCTCGCCTGAATTCCGGTGCTCGCCGTTCCTTCTTCTGTCGGATCAAGTGTAGTAGGACCACAGTGAAAGAAGAGAAGGACTGCTTGCCCAACCCAAAGAAGAAAGGTATTCAAACAGTGTAGATGAAGTGGAATCCAGTTTTTGCCTTGAAATGTGGGGGGTTTCCAATTCCAAGTCAGTGGTGTGGCCCTTGGTAGTTCTCACAGCGTAGAGAAGTGTAAGTGTGTGCTGGAGGTGGGAACACCAGTCTGGTTGTGCTCTTTGTCCTGCCTGCTCCCTCCTGGAGAAGAGGGAGGGAGGAACCTGAGTTACAGTGGCTGTTTAGGAGCATGTGGTCTGTTGTGGTCAAATTTTAGAAGTCTCAGGGAAATATTTGAAAGAAGTGGAGCAGATCAGAAGAATGAAACTAAATAACTTATGTCTTGAAGATAACTGAGTGAATAAGGCCTGCAAACTCTGCTATTTTGAAGAAAAAAAAGCAAGTAAACTGACTTTTTTTTTCTGATTTACTCTTTGTATTGTGTGTATTTGAAAGTATGAGTTTTCCTTTTTTCCCCTTTTCATAATAAAGTTATTTTATCAGTGTAATTCCATTCATTTTCCCAATAATTTCGATTTAGTTCATATTTTGGTATGCCTGTACAGTAATATACTCTTGTCAAATTTTCAGTGACAATTTCAATTTTAAAATGTAATTTCCGGCTTTTCTTTAATGCCTTAGTATTGGTTTTTGCAAAGGTGTGCTGAAATTGTTTGATCCTGAAAAAATCCTTCTGTTTTTCAATGTAACCTGTTACTGTTGGGATACACCACACAACTGTTAATTTTAAGAGGCCCATGATTGTAAGTAAAATAGAATTTGGTATCCCTTGATGTGTCAAATAACTTGGTGAGATAAGAATTTAACTTGTATAAATGTTTGTTGGGAAGGCACCTGAGAAACTGGGACAAAGTCACAGTAGGATAACTCCGTTTCTCATTGGATTGATAAATGGGGTTTTTTCCTAGTTGAGAGGAAATCAAACCTATGGAAAGCATCATGTTGAGCATAAAGATAGCAGGAATGCTTTGGCATTTTTTTGGGGAAGACAGTTACTGTAGGACATAAAATGATCTCTATGCATTGATGCACATGAGGGTGTTTACATGTTACATAGGTGGCAAATAAGCTGTCATTTAAGACACTGAAAATACTTGTGTTCCCAGAAAATGGTGGAATTCAGAAGCCCAAGATAAACTGAGAATGAGCTGGATTGCTTTGGGTGGTTCACAACTGATCCTTTTAGCAACTGCAGGGAGCAATATGTTAAGGTCATTGTGTTCACTAAGGATAAATTGATTTGGAAGCTCCAGAGGGCCTCTGCACTTAATTTTAATTTATGATCCATGTGAAACCATATAAAGACAAAGTGATCTGTAGGTTGCCAGACTGTTGGTTTGCTTTTTTTTTATTGTGACACTGTGTTTGAACTAGCACCACCTATAACTTATCTTCCTGAATCCCACATAGGGTTAGAAGAGCTCTCTCCAGGTAAGCCAAAATTAAGTAGTACAAAATTAACTTAAAATTACTCTGTAAAATTATCTACAGCCTTGTACAGCTGGTGTAGGTAAGAGTAAAATGTAGTCTGGTCTCATGGCCAGTAGAGTGAAAAAAAGCAGTTTGGTTTACTTTTTGAACAATAACTGCTTCTTCTTTCATTTCTTTTTGTCAGATCACAGAAAATACTGTACCATTCACTGTACTGGCTACTTGAAGAACTGGCCTCCTAATGAGGTGGGAGCAGAAGAGGAAAACGATGTAGAAAAGGACAGTAGTAACTTTAACTGTCTAGTTGCAATTGGGAGGTTACACCCTTACATTGTTCCACAAAAGAGTGGAGAGATAAAAGTCAAAGCCACAGAATTTGTTACCCGGTTTGCCATGGATGGAAAGTTTGTTTACGTAGATCAGCGGTAAGTGACAGGGACACCACTAATTAAAGTGTCTGCCAGAGCTCTAATTGCTTGAGCAGGACAGAATTTCTGACTAGAATTCTTGAAACATTTCCAGAATTTTTCCTGCTGTACACAGGACTTATTTCAGTCTGAATCTATGAGTACTCGGGCTCTGCTTTGTTTGCGAAACATAAAACTTAAATGTATGGAAGGGTGTTGTTCTACAGAAATGTGTTATAAAATGCACTCCTGTACTTATTTATTCATAAAGAAAAATCCCAAGTTAGAGCTTCATAGCCCTGTATATGACTGAAGTAATAAACGTTTAACAAAAGTATCTACCTCTAAAAATCTTCCTATGTGGGACAAATACCTTCTCTCTGAATGAGGAACCAAATGATTTCATTAGAAATGAAAGCCAAGTTCCTGTTTGTTGAACTTTCTGAACCAGACTTTTATTTATTGTAGAGACCGAGTTGCCAGTTTGCATTTTGAATTTCATTATTGCCACTGGAGACTTTATTGCTTCCAGTCATCTCTTCTGTCAACTAAAAGTGCCAGTTTAACCCTATTCCTTTGAGTGGCAGAGCAAAATCCAACCACTGAGTTTATTCAATGACTCCTTATGTGTGACCAGTACTCTGCCTGGCTAATTAGGACCTACTGATCACAATTATTTTGTGTGAACATGTGGTTTGCTTGTTTAAACGCTGTTTCTTTTTGTCTTTGAATTGCCATTTATTGCAAATGGATAATCTGCAGCGAGTAATTGTTCTCTGAGAGCTGTACTAATGCTTTATTTCTTTTCTCAAACACAAACGGTGTTTCCTTAGATATTAACTTTCTGCTTTGCCTGATGCTGAAGAAAACAGCTTTGCAATTGTTTGAACCCTCTGGGCTTCATGTTTTGTTTCTCACAGTGCCACAGCAATTTTAGGGTATCTGCCCCAAGAGCTTCTAGGAACTTCTTGTTACGAGTATTGCCACCAGGATGATCACAATCACCTAGCTGAAAAACATAAAGAAGGTACAAAATAATATCTTTAAACACACTCATTATGAAAGCTCACCACGTCCTGACCCTCCCTTCTAGTGGTTTGCTTTTTACCTTCACTTTTCTAAGCATAAATATGCTGATTACAACTTTCCTTTCTTATCTAGTGTTGCAGAATAAAGAAAAAGTCTTTACAAATTCCTACAAATTTAGAGCAAAAGATGGCACTTTTGTTACTTTAAAGAGTCAGTGGTTTAGTTTCGTGAACCCGTGGACCAAAGAGCTGGAGTACATTGTATCCAACAACACTGTGGTACTGTAAGTAATTCCTGTCAATCTCTATGTCATTTCTGTGCCTTAATTACAGTCAGCATTAGCAGAAAGCAGCCTGTTTAAGAAGCAGGACAAGGCTGGGAAAAAAAAGATCCACGTGGACAAACATTTTTTGGCCTTTATTTCAGGCCTAAGTCATGGATTTGACTCTGAAAACTGTGCTGTTTCCTGGTAGGAAAATAGGAGGGGAAAGAATTTCTTCTTAGAGGAGGAAAGGAAGGATGTTTTTAAGAAAAGCAGATAAGAGTAAATGGACATGTCAAGTTAATTCTGGTTTTTCTCCTTGACTTTATAAGACTGCATATGCCAGTTGACCAATTTTAAATGCTCTCCCACCCACCAGGTGTCAGAAGGGGGAGAAGAATAATTGATAGCTGGTAGAAATGCAAGGCAGGACAGAAAAGTACTCTCCAAACTGATTGCAAGGGACAGTAAATAGATGTGCTTAAGTCTTTTTTATTTTTAATTCAAATGTAAATACGGATTTTGCCTTTGAAAAAATTGCTGGGTTTTTTTTTTAAAGTTTGGGGTTTTTTTGTGTGTGTGTGTGCGTTTGTTTTTTTTAATGTATTTAAATCTCAGAGGTCATAAGGAGTCAGCTGAAGAAGAGGGTCTCTACAGTTCCCAGCCTGCAGAAGGCAAGTGTTGCTTCTTACAGTTATCAGGGGTGCATTTCCTGCTCAGTCATTTGAGATGTATTCCCTCCAGGAGTTTTGTGACTCCAGTTTCTGTGCAAGGAAGGATTAATTCTTTTAAAGCTAATTCTGATGACAGCTTCTGGCTACTTACAGCATCCTAAGTCATCTAGTTCACAGAACTGGAAGCATATTTTTAATTTCTAGCAGCCTCTGTTATAACAAGGGTTTTGTTTGATAGATATTAAGCTTCTGGCACAGATTTTTCATAATTTGCCCAGTTTTCTGAAGAAATGCAATTGTGCTCTCTGAGTTTACCTGCAGAACACAGGGCAGTGCTGATAGAGATACATATTTTGTTAATGTTTTTCTGCTATTTGTAGAGTCTGCTTTCTACATGCTGTTTTATCATCTTGCTCTAAGGTCTTTATTTTTGCTTTGAAATGTTCTTTTAATGACTGATTTCAGTTTGTGAGAAATCAAAGGGGTTTTCTGCCTCTTGTGCTTTGCATTGTCTGTGAGAGAGACTGGAGGTGGTAATGATTAAAGCTAATTTCACTCCTGGAGAGCAGCAAATATCACAAATATATTATTCACTTGTCTTTACATTGCAAATGAGGCTTACAACACCCTCCCCCATGAATTAGTGTTTTAAAGACTTTAATTTCTGAAAAAAGAGAGATATAGAATGAAAACTGCTTTGAAATGAATGCTTGCTGTGCAATGAAACTGCCGTGGCTTTAAGGTTTTATTTAGGTTTTGGTTTTCTTTATCTCCAGATGGTGTAAAACAGTCTTTAGTAAGTGTTCCTGGAATGTCCTCTGGAACAGTCCTTGGTGCTGGAAGTATAGGAACCGAAATTGCAAATGAAATATTAGAGTTGCAAAGGTAATAAGTGCTGAGCATCATCATTAGGCAGGTTTATGTTATGTGGGGGTTGCTCAGGGCTCATTTTTATGATGTTAAGTGAATCACACGTTTTTAGGCTGAGCAGTGGCATTATGAGATACCAGTTCTCCTCTAATGTACTAATGGCATCACTGGGGCTGATAAATAGCCTTGTCTGGCTGTGCCATTTCCCTTCAGCGAAGGATAATTTAACTGGGACTTCCAAAGGGTTATTGTGATGCAGCTTCTTCACTTGATGTTGAACTGGGTGGGTAAAGCCCTTGGGAATGCAGAATGAGTTGTCTGTGAGCAGTGCTTATGTTTTTCTGGTAGGAAAACTTTCCTTGAGACAATTCCCAGTGGAGCACTTTGATAGCCTGTGTTGTCCCTGAGTGTAGAGCTGTTCTCAGTCACAACTCTTTTGGGAATTAAGGCTTCATCAGAAGGTCCAACCACCTTGTTAAGGTCAAATTTAGGTGATGGTGATACCATCTCATCAGTTACCTGAGTGTTAATTAGAATTTCAGACTTCATTGTTTCACATTACCTGAACTGTGCTTCATCACTGGGGAGGGCTGGTGGCTTCTGCAGCACATGGGCTGTATTTGAGCGTTTGGTCAATGTGACCTGGGAAATCAACTAACCATGTGCAATTGTAGGTTGCATTCTTCACCATCAGGGGAGTTAAGTCCATCACATCTCCTGAGGAAGTCACCTTCTCCAGCTTTAACTGTGAACTGCAGCGATGTGAGTATGGCACTGCTGTAAAAATCTGAAATTAAAAGTCACCTGCTCAGTTTGAGAACCTAAATATCAATTACTGCTTTCTCTTTAATCTTAATGTTCTTGAAGACCCCTTTAAAAAAATCCATGCTGTTTGGAAATGTCTGAAATTGTGACTTTGAAGGTATTTCAGCAGTCTTCTAAAAACTGATAGCACATGCTGTTTTGCTAATCTACTAGTGCATGTAGCACCACAAACTTTATTCTACTTATTAACCACAGCTGTGGAGTAATTACCATATTTTTTAAACTTAAATATATTGTATGTTATATTATGTGCACTGTATGAATAAACATTTACTTTTCCAGACCTCTTTCAAGGTAAATTTCTTTCCATTTAAAGACAGTTTTATCTTCCCATTGCAGCTTTTCTTTCCTAACAACCCCTGGACTAGGGATTGTTTTGGCTTCCTCCTTTTTTTTGTGATCAGTTCTTTTCTCTGTTACCACAGATTTTTCTGCCAAGTTGTTGATTTGTATATATACTGAACTCTCTAGATCATGCAGCATCTCTTCATAAGGATAATTGCATTGTATTCATTGAAAGTTTTTCTTACTTTCCATGTCTACCATAAATTAGAAATAACTTACCAGTACACTGTGCTGTATTATTTTGCTGAAAATTAAATTAGAGCCTCAAAAGTGTCTGGCAGGTGTGTAAGTCACACCTTTTATTTAAGCCAAGTCCAGTGCTATGTGAACTTCTAAAAAAAATTATTTTAAAATGCAGAATATCTGCCTGTTGATGCCTATTTTTCACGTTGTCTATTTAGTTCTTAATAATCTGACAGCAACTTACCATGTTTCTGGAATGTAATAATTGTGACTAAATTTAGGGTTCAATTCTGTCCCTTTTACTACTTCTGCTCTTTCAGGTGCCAAATAAGGAGTTGATCCAGTTATGTCCTTCAGAAACAGAAGTTCTGGAGGATTCAGAACAAACCCGGGGTGCTATTCCATTTCCCAATAATGAGCCTCTCCTCAGTAAGATTTATTTCTCTTGGGGGAATTTTGGGAGGTTTCTGCTCCTTCCCCTTGTTAAGTTTCTACTAAGGCACCAGTTTGTCTGGATGTCTGGACACAGGATCTCCTGTCCCTGGGAGAGGAGAATCCCATTGCATTCTGTTTAACATAAAAGGCAAAATGCTGTAAAACAATATTTGTGCTTGTCCTGTATTTCAACTCTTAGAAACTTCCCCCCCGCACAAACAAAATCCCAAAGCCAACAACCCCAGCAAGAGGGGTAATTGGTTTGAAAGGAAAAGGGGGTCAATTTAGGTGCTGTTTATAAACAATGATATTTTGAGAGTTCTTTGTGCTCCTCCTGCTTATGCTGATGGTTTCATCCTTTTGCAGGTGGTAATTCCCAGCTGGACTTTGATGCAATATGTGAAAATGATGACACTGCCATGACAGCTCTCATGAATTACCTGGAGGCTGATGGAGGCCTTGGGGACCCAGCTGACCTCAGTGATATACCATGGGCTCTCTAGTGTTGCTGTTTTGGGATGAGAAGGAATGTGAAGCCCTAATGCACAACAACCACACATCCTCAGTACTGTATTATAGGTTTTTTAATGGTTCCTTTGGATTCATACTTGCTGGCTATATATTTTTAAAGACTGAAGCCTTGTTCAGAGAGACACAACTTCTGCTGCACCTATGGAAAAATGCAATATTTTTTTTCATGATGGGGAAACCTTGAGATTTTAATATTGAACCATCTGTAACTGGAATGCTTAGAAACACATTAGTATATTTTTGCTAAGAAGCTTTAACCAAAAGGTACTGTACAATGTACAGGAATACTTTTTCTTAGTTTTAATACTTAAACTTTTATTTATTGGTTTTTGTTTCAAGCAGTAGAATATTGGTTAGCCATGTTACCTTCTGTAGAACCTACTGTACTTACATGGTTTTGAGACTACTTGTAACTATTAAATTTCACTGAAGTGATGATTTGCACAGACTACAGTTGTAAAATAAGGTATTGTAATTCTCAAATAATGCAGTTTATGATTCCTTGCCCTTCTCAGCAGTGCAATTTTTGCAGTCAAAAGTGAAAACAAAGAATGCAGTTCAGGGAGCAAGGATTGGAATTGGATCACCAGAACACACAGGAGAGAACGTTTTGAGAAAAACAGGCATTTTCCCAGTACACAAACATGACAAGGGTATGAGAAAAGAGCAACAAACTCTTAATGACTCTTTTGTATTATTTGTAATGTATTATTAGAGGGGCAGTTCAGAGAACCTGAGAAAAATAATGCTATAACTGTAACAAAGCACTTTGGTTATTTACTGACTAGAGAAGTCTGCATAGACTGTCTTGGTTCCAGAGTGAGACTTGCACTGTTAGTGACAAAATGTTGAATTTTAAAGCCTCTTTTATAGTCTCAATGTTTTTGAAGATTAGGAGGATTTTCTATTGCTTGAGTCTGTGACTTTTTAAAATCTCTCTGTAATATAGCCCTGTCTGTAAGTAAATGCTATGCAGGATGATCCTTTGGGGGAACAGCTTTTGCAAGGATTGCATCCCAGTTACAGCGAAGGACTCAAGAACATGGCACTTTATAGGTTTTATTACAACAATATAGCATTAATATGTAAGGTGGATCTTTTTATCTCTGGTATTAAAGATTTAGACATTTTTGCAGTGATTACATATCACAAAAGCATAGATTTTTTTCCTGTTTTCTTGGGGTTTTTATAATTCAGGTAATGAAGAGGAAAGGAAAGCATTTGAAATTATTTGCTACATGTGCATCTTTTGAATAGAGAATTTAAACACAGGTACTCCCGTGAGCTCCGTGGTGTTCCACACATCAGGGCAGCCTGTTCCAGGGGTTTTTAGGAAGGCCAGAGCCTGGGAGCACAGGGGTGTGGCAGACACTAGATGTCACACTCGTACTGCTGTCCGAATGCCTTGGCTTTGGACTTGAACAGCTTTATATCTCATAGATATGGCTCCTTTTGCACAGGAAGAATTTTTTGGCATGTTCAGGTTTGCTAGAACAGCTTGTTGGGTTGATTTTCCTTTTTTTAAAGTCTATAGTCCCTGCAGTCAATTGCTTTTTGGTTGTTTTTTTTTTTTTTACAGACCTGGGGCCAAAATGATCAGTTCTCTCACTTAATCAAAATAAACTTTTCTGGTTTTTCACAGAAAATGCATTTTGGGCAAAGTGAGATAAATAAAGGGGCACTTTTTAAGAATTGACAGAAATCTGTTTGCAGAAAGAAAATGCGAGAATTTCAGGTTTTGCCATTGTAAAATGCATTTATTTTTTCTATACTGGAAATAAATTCTAAATGAAGCAAGAAATACACTAGTTAATAGGTGAGTTCATAAAATAATTTAAAATTATACAGACTTTACCTAGTTTTTTTTAACTGGATTGGTTTGAAGATGGGGGAGCTGTTGTTACTGAAGGAGCATATTAGTTCTTTCACAGGATATATGTAAGTGTCTAGAGTCAAACCATTATTTTTGGATTCCTGGCTTTCCCTAAAAAAAATAAAAACAAAACTGTAACTTTCTTTTGCAGTCAGTGATCAATATTGTGGTTCTCGATTCATTTCTTAGACTCTCCCTTTACTTCTTGTGAATTTTGCTGGCTCACAGGAGTCTTTACAAAGTGTCACTTGTAAATATTGATGGTGAAATGAGCAGATATTTTTGAATGCAGTTGAGATAGGATGTGCTTGTTTCTGTTTGTACAGTAACCCAGTTCTGGTAAGACATAGACAGTCTGTCCTTGGTGCAGGCAGTCGGAGGATGTGGTTAAATCAGGTCAATAAATGTTATTTTGATGCACTGCCGTTAGTCTGCTAACAATTCTATCTAATACTGGAGTTAAATACAAAGATAAAAATACTCCTGCTTTCAGATCCCAGGCTCCTTCCCTGAAAATAGAAAACTAAACTAATTGGTAGCTCAGAGTGACATTCCCCAGCCAGGGTAACCTTGTAATCCAAACTACTGTGCATTTTTTAGGTGTTAACCCCCCCTGATGTTGCAGTTTAATTGGGCTGTCCCTGGAGAGGAGGTGCCTGCAGGCTGGAGCTGAGAGAGGCTGTTGAGCAGAGCCCATGGATATGATCCTTAGGGAGGTGTGGTAAGTGATGAGGGTGTCAGCAGGCTCTTAAAGGCTGCTTAGATATCAGGGCTGGACTGGAGATGGAGCAGCTCAGCTGTTACTGAGGGCACATAAGGAATTAAAGATAAGCAAGTCTTGATGGCAGAGGAGTTCTCACACAAGCAGCAGCTCATTTGGACAGGAGAACATGAGAGAATTCCTTTCAGAATTAGGAGCAGGGAGTGAGAGTGTGGTAGAGAGAAATACCACGGGGGTTTTGTTGGAGTGAGGAAATGGTGTGGTTGGGTGGAGGGTAAGAGTGAGCCATCACCAGCCCGAGTTAGATCTGAGCTGAACTGCAGAAAACTGGGGTTTACTGCCAAGCACAAAAGGCTGAAGTCAATCAGTGTAGTGATTGCTCACAGCACTGTGTTCTGTCATGACCCAAACCGAAAGGAATAGTCTTGCATAAGCAGTGCTGCTTCTCCCTAGGTCTTCTTCACTTAGGCTTTGGCTTCCTTTCTGTGGGGTGGCATAGGTCATGTAAATTCATAAATTAATTAGCAGCTGGAAAGCTTTTTGTGCCATCAAGACTTCCCTGAAGATGATGATTTTATTCCCCATTCCTGACGAGGATAATCTTGTTCTGTGCAAATAGGGAGATCAAGAAAGGACTTGAGGTTATAGGATCTTGCAGGCTAAAAAATACAAAATCATTTTTCGGAGTAGAAGATGCAGGGCAAAAAAACCAACAAATGGAGTGGTGAATGAGCTGCTGAAATCCATCCTTTGGAAGCAGCCATTTCTACTGGTGCAGATCCTCTGGTCCTGTGGAACTGCTGCCTGACCTGTTCAAGGATACGTTCACCTACGTGGGAACTACACGTAACTTTCTGTTCTTCATTTGTTTTCATGTCAAAACCTCTACAAATGATCACACAGTCTTTGGAAATCACAAAAAGTGTTGTGGCCAAGATCTTCCTTGGCTGTTGCTCTCACAGTGCTGAGCCTGTCTGGGGGGTAAAGTTTTCTTCCCTGGAATTTGCAGGTTCCAAGTGTACGTGACCCAACATCACTAATGTGTCCTACAACACTCGGGGACCTTTGGCACAACAGAAAGCCCCATAACTAATGGGCTCCTGGGGAAAGCTGTTAATGGGTAACAGTGAAGTATTTCAATGTTTTTCTAGAAGGGACTGTAAGGTGAGCAGCAGAACTTTAATTTATACTAATTTGATTTGCCACATCTTTAAGAATACTTGTATTTTTTTTCTGAAAAAACGGTTGCAGTTTCATATAAAGTTCTGGTGTAGCATTTGAAGAGATGATAAATCTCTTAAAGAAAGAAAAAAAAACAGGCAGGTTGCCTTAGTGCTGTTTCAGCAAGGTGCCCCAGCTTTAAAACTTTTTAAATGACATGGTTTTTCAGAGCTGTCTTGCTTGTGGTTTAATTACAGTAATTTACAGCCTGCTCCTGGATTGTCTAAAAAAAAATGTAACAACCATGTATTTAGTTTCCTGGGGTATTTTTTGTGTATTTTGTATCCAAGTTCTGTTGGGAACTTGGAAGTTCCCAGTACAAAACCATGTGTTGTGTTTCTCAGGAATCACAGGCTCTGGCAGTCGCTTCGGTAGGGAGCCACGGGAAATGCTCCCATGGTGTGGGAGCGTGCAGATAAACAGGAACATCCAAGGGACTGAAACTCCAGAGAAACACACTTTTCACCAAAAAAAGAGAAGAGGGACACACAAATAACCTAAAATACAACTCTACTTGCTGCAAGGAAGATGCTGATGTGAGTGAGGCTCTGGAATGCGGCTCCCTCAGCTCCCTTGGGATGAAGCATAAGAGCATGAGCTGATTGTTCTCTCTCTCCATCTTTGCTGTATTTAAACCAAATATTTACTAATTGTGGTAAGCTCTCTTCTTATGGTCACTTTAGTGGGTTTCAGTGATAGGCATAAGGATTAGTAACATGAAAAATGGAGAAGAGGATTCCTGACAGCAGCCTGAGGGGAAAAGAGCTCCAAGTGGATTATTTTCCTGCTTAGGCCCAGTGTGCAACTGCTGCCCTTTTCAGACAGTCACTGAACAATCAAACCCACTTCAAAATTGTTGATTTTAGGTTTCTATGGATTATCTGAACAGAGTTTGAAGCTTCAGTTTATCAGTCTGGAAGGAGCTGGGCACAGTGCTGAGAGGAGCTTGTGTTACTGGAGTGGATTGTTGGTGTCAGTAAAGATGATCCACTTTAGGACTGCAGGAGAGCATTTCTGACTGCTCAGCCTGGGTTTGGTGCCTTGCTTTGGGCAAGCCAAGGACAGTTCCTTAGGATAAGGAAAGAGAATTCCAGTATCTGAAGGGAGCCTACAAGAAAGATGGAGAGGGAACTGGAGTGACAGGACAAGGGGAATGGCTTCACACTGACAGAGAGCAGGGTTAGAGTGGATATTGGGGAGAAATTCCTCCCTGGGAGGGTGGGCAGGCCCTGGCACAGGTTGGGCAGAGAAGCTGTGGCTGCCCCTGGATCCCTGGGAGTGTCCAAGGCCAGGTTGGATGGGGCTCTGAGTGACCTGGGACAGTGGGAGGTGTCCCTGCCCATGGTCAGGGGGTTGGAATGGGCTGTCTTTAAGGTCCCTTCTAACCCAAACCATTCTGTGATTCTAATAAGGAGTCAGTTTTCCAAATCAGGAGTTGAGACACTTTCAGTCTTGATGACTGTCCCACTCAAATACAGAGTCAAAGTTGTTCAGATATTTTTAGAATAAGAAATTTGGCAGATGCAACTTAGAGTCCAGTAATTTACATTTTTATGGCAGGGAGCTTTTCCTAGGACAGAACTTCTCACTTGTCCCAGTAGTGCTGAGTCAGTCCATTAGATGTTTGTGGATGTGGCACTTAGGGACTTGAACAACCTGGGGAACATCTCCCAACCCTTCTGTGATGGAGAATGAGCTTTTGTCTCTTCTGAAAGATGAGCTCCACTGAGAATGAAGACCAGAATTAATAGGATTTTTTAGTACATCACAAGTGAACTTTAATGTTGTAATTGACTTGCAGTAGCAAAATCTGGGTGTAAACTTGACTCCCCTACAGTCAGTAAGGATCTTTGCCTTCAGTGTGGCCAAGATCAATATTAATTGCAAAGTGACTGTTAAAACTGAACTTCTGTGTAGAAAAATGGCCTGGATATAAATCCTCTCTGCTGTATTTTCTTGCTTTGTTCTTCCTCTGAGGTTCCCATTGCACAGATTTATGGGCATTTAGGTGTCTAAATCAATACATATTTAATTGGTGGAGGCTGCAGGTGATTGTGTCCCTTGTAGGCACAGTAATGCATCTCTTAAGAATACCAAACTCCCTACATGTTGTAGCTTTTCAGGAACTGATAAATTTAAGTCATGTCCAGCTGTTAATAGCTAAGAAACAAAAGAAAGCACACCAGTCAATCCCAGAAATAAACTAATTACAGTGGCAAAGGCCATAAGACAAACCTAATTGGCTTGTCTTCCACCACCTACCTCCAGATCCAGTTTGGGATTCTCCACACAGCCCTCTCAGCGTGGTGTAAACACAGCCTAAAAGCTTAATCTGGCAGATGTTTTAACCTAAGTAGCTTTAGTCACTTGTCTAGCTCTGTTTAGAATTATCCATGTGTTTAAATAAATATTTGCACTTGAAATGTACAAGGTAGAATTAAACTCCACAATTAAATTGGGTTTCTGATTGGTGGTTAAGTGGAAGATTGTGGCAGCACAGTAATTCTGCACTGGGAGTGAAAAAGAGGCAAAGTAAGAAAAACAGGTGGAGCCACAGACAAAAGAAAAATAACCATCTTTTAGCAAATATTGACAGCATCTTAATTGTATTGAGAGATTTGTAAAATTACAGTTAAAAATGAAGTGGAAGTGATCTGCACCTCAATGTTAAACCCAGTGCAACAATTTTAGCTGAAACATTTCTCAAAGGAACACACAGGATCATTAACATAAGATGAACATTAATAACATTTTCTTGAGAATATATGTCAGTAGACACCAACAAATTGCTGAGTCCTTCCTCCATCAGAGACCACAGTTGGGAGTTGATGGGCCCTTTGCTGAAATTCCAGGGCAGATGTTAATGCTGGGCTGAGCAGAGAAGAAGGGAAGGGTTCCTGGAGCCAGGAGACCAAGGAAGGGAGCACACTCGTGTTCCCAAGAAGGAATGAGTCTCTCCTTAAACAACCACGTTACTCGAGGTGAAAACTGATCATTCACAGCTGAAGTTGGGCTTTTTGTCCAAATAGGTGAGATCTTTATGGACACATGAATTGTAAGGAAAACTGAGACTAATGTGGGTTGGCATTTGACTGACAAATCCCAGTGTAGCTGGCCATGTTCCTCGATCCTTTCTGTGGGAAAGGAGGGAGTTTAGTATCGCTTCGCTTGGATCTTCCAAGTGTGTCATGGAGTGAGGTGCTGCCTCTGGCTGCACCTCCATGAGAAGTGGACCATCAAGGATCCCTCTCACACTCCAGAAATCCCTGGATTTTTCCATAGGCATCAAGTCTCGGTGTAAGAACAAGAACAGTGCTTTCAGGTTTGTGTGTCAGTGCTACCCCCAGCCTCCCTACGTGTTGCCATGGAGGTGACTCAGTGTCTCACCTCATCTGCCTTCTGAAATAAGGGGGATTCCAATAGGTTTTTACTTAGTCTTTATAATGAGAAACCTGGAGTGAGACTGACTTAATCTACAAAATCTCATTATCTGGGTTTTCAGTTGGGGTTATTTGTCAGTCCTGTGGCTGAATGACATCACTTAAATGAGTTTAATGCTGAGAAGAGGAATTAAACCATCCAATCTGAAACCCTGCTAAAATATCATGGGTGTTCCTGCTGTTTGGATCCATTAAATTCCCCCTCAGTTCCCCTGGCTGCTTTGCCAAGTTTGCAGATCCAGGTTATAACTCACACTGGTGGGGAGTGTATTTGTTTTGTAGTAAGGAAATGCTCATCCCTCACATGATGGGGTGGCCCTACTTTGGTCCTCATTCATGTAGTAGCTGTGTAGTAGAGGTGTTTGTAATTCTTGGCCCTCACAGCCTCCAGGTGATCCCTGCCACTGGAGCTTACGACAGCAAGCAGGAAAGAGAAAATGCTGAGCTGGGACAAAACAAGCTTGGAAGACTCTTGGGACTGCGATTCCTTGGGTTTTTATTTGAACACCAGTCAGGATATTAGAGCTGAAGTCAAAAACCTCTCTGCTGTTTTCACTGGCATGCTAAGGCTGAAACCATCAGCCACTCAAAGGTATGTGGTTCCTAAAATCCCATGTTTTGGGTACAGGGTGTGAGTGACCCATTCTGACTGCAGCAGCTTTGCTTCTTGGCCATGGCTGGGGAGATGGGTGGACTGCAGTGCTTTACCATTGGTGTCTACCACATCATTTGCCCTCATAATGGCTCCTGAGCTTTGTTCCTCAGCCCCACAAGGAGTTGGGGCAGGCTCTGTGGGCACACTGTGCATTCAGAGGTGTGTGTTGATGCTGACTTTTGTAAGGCTATGAATGAGAAGGGAAATAGGAGGGAGCTCTTCCACTGCTGGTTTTATTCTACCTTCCAGCACGTGTACAAGGATACTGAAGTCAACCATTGTGCATTTCAAACAACCAACCTGGTGATTGGCATCTCTGCTTAGTTTTGCAGCTCTGCCACAGGCAGCCTTTGGACTTCATGCTCTTGGCTCTGTTTCCCACCTGTGAAAACACGGCTCAAAGCACTCCACACTTCAAAGGCCTTCCCTTGGGAATAATCCCTTTACTGTTACAGTAAGAACAGTCATAAAGTGCACAGGGCAGAGGGAAGGCTTCTCCTACCTGGAAAGGCTGCACAGATGGAGAGTTAATAATTGCCAAATGCCATTATTGCTGAGCTGAGGCTGTGTTTCTGAGAGCCATGTGCAGAGCAGACAGTTAATGCCATAAGGAAATCAGGGCTGTAGCTTGTACTGGAGCTCAGCTCTGGGATGGAAAGTTCTTGCCAATTTGCTAATGAATTAGTGCACCATTAGGATCAAACCAAGGTGAGGAATATCAGAGAATTCAAGACCTGGAAAAGTTTGTTGTCTCCTGCTCTTGGCTCTCCTTGCCTGATAAGGAATGCTGCTGCAGCCTTCAAGTGCTGATTTTGTTGGTAGTTCTTCTTGAAAAGCAGAATAAGCACGATGAGCCAAACTTGAGTTTGAGAAGCTGAACTTGCAAGCAGGGACACCACTTTTCAGCTTGCTTAATTAAAATTTAATCAATAGCTGGGACACAGCTGTTTACTAGAAAACCAGCATATGGAGCTGATCTGAGAACGTCTGAAGAAAATAAGAACTTGGGCTCACATTAGCCCCACACTGCTGTTACATCAATAGCTGTTTGTATTTAAATCCCATCAAATTGACAGGGAGTCTGAGTTCTTACTGTGACTTGACTTTTGAAGGATTTTGGAGAAAATGGCATGTGCTATCTATAGGATTTCCTGTCTCACAATAGCCCACCCAGCTGTCTTCTCTATAGCTGAATACTCCTCCCCAAGCACTGATGCACAGAAGACATGGTTCTGCAATGCAGCACAGTGGCAGTGGCAGCTGGAGATCTGCTATTCCCTCACAGCAGTGCAGAAGACAGAGGCTTTAGTGGCTCCCTAAAAAGAATCTGCTTGCAGATTTACCTGGGGCATTGCTGGGTTTGTACTTGTCATTGTTCCCTTGGGTGATTTGAGCCCTGCGGTGTGCAGATGGAAATGGGTGTTATTCCCTAAGGCTGAGAGAGGTTTGGAATCTCGGAGAGAATGTTGAGGGTAGAGATATCTGAAGCTACACACCTCTGTTTTGCTCCTGACCTTGATGATCACAGAATCACAGAATGGTTTGGGTTGGAAGGGGCCTCTGGAGATCACCTACTCCAACCCCGCTGCTCAGCCTGGAGCAGAATGCCTAGGATCCATATCCAGGGGAATTTTGAATCTCTCTAGGGGAGGAGACTCCACACCCCCTCTGGGCAGCCTTTTCCAGGGCTCTGTCACCCTCACAGTAAAGAACTTTTCCTTCATGTTGAAATGGATCTTCCTGTGTTCCAGTCTGTGCCCATTGCCCCTTGTCTTGTCACTGGGCACCACTGGAAGGAGTCTGGCTGCATCCTCTTGTCACCCACTGGAAAGGATTTGGCCACATCCTCTTGACACCCACCTTTAAGATATTCCTGTGTATTGGTAGGATCCTCTCTCAGTGATTTCTTCTCCATTTTTCATCATCAAATGTTACTGCCAAGTCAACTACTTTGAGATATACCTTGGATTAGGGGATTCTATGGAAAAAAAATTAAATTAAAAATCCCACCTTTAGTTAAAAGAGATTTCCAAGTCAGGAATCTCAGTGCCTCATTTTTTGCCAGTTACTGAGCTGAGCAGTGCTGCCCTTGGAAGAGTCACCCAGAACATTCCCAGCAGAGACAGAACTCAGATTAGGCTGGATGTTGGTCCTGACTGCCAGAGAGTAGACAGGAACAGAAGATTCACCATCCTGTGTGTGTAGCAGAGGCTGGGAATGTTCAAGGACCCCAGTGGCTCATAGAGGGATCCTCCCTGGGTGCTGCACCTGCTCCCCAGCTTGCACAGCCACCCAAAATCACAGCAATGGCTTTGTCTTTCTCAGCATCTGTCCTGGGATGTCGAGGGGAGTCTGGGATTTAACAGACAGACAAGGACAGACAGGTAAATCCCCCCTGAGTGCACCAGGTTGCACATACGGCAGGATGCTATTCCAGAGTCTGTCCCAGCCTGGGTTCACAAACATCCCCTGCAGCCCTGCCTGCTCTGCTGGGTAATGCTTCCCTTTAAATACCTTTCGGTGCTGCTTTGACATTTCCCCCTCCTGCAAACTGCAGAGCTTGTCTGGAGAGCTGGAGGGGCTCTTTTTGTGAAGTGGGAGCATTCAAGCAGACAGACAGATCTGCTGCAGGGCACCCACAAGTGAATGATACCAGCCCTCACCAAACACAGTGCAGATGGACATTCCAGCTGTCAAAGACATGGACCTGCTCCTCCTGTGCCATCACAGTGTTTCCCTCATGAAGATGGATGCACAGCAATCTCCAGTCACATTATCCTTGTCTTTCTCCTCCATCCCTTGCTGGGACTTGTGGCAGGTTCTTGCCTTCAGAAGCTGCTCGTGTGGTTTCAAACAGAAGGCAAGAAGAACCTGCCACAGGTCCCAGCAAGGGATGGAGGAGAAAGACAAGGGTGGTACGACTGGAGACTGCTGATGTGTCTCTTGGCACATCTTCTTGCTGAGGTTCATCTGGGGGTTTGTTCAACTCAATGCTGTCCTCACCCTCTCCATCCTCCTGCTTCTCCTGCTCTGTGGAGGAGCTGCCTCCTCCAGCCCTGGCACTGTGAGGGGACAGTGGGACACCATTCAGCCACTTTCACAGTAACTCTTTATTGATGCTGGAAGCTCAGATCGTCATTTACAGAGATCATTTCCCCCTGTGACACTCCAAAAGCTACTGGCAGGCTTGCACAACACTCAGCCTGGCTGCTTCCCCAAGGAGAGAGGATCCCAGGTTAAATCAGTGTGGAGACATGTGAGCTCAAAGCAGAATGAGGACTTGCTTCTGACACCCCCTTTTTGGGAATGTTATGGCTACCTTTGGGCTGGATGAGACACATTTTTTGAAAGTGCCTGAAGCTCGTTTTGGTGGGAGCCAGTGGGGGCCCGTGTCAGTCTCGCAGCTGTCCTTTGATGTGTCTCCTGGCTTGTTAATGCAGGAGAATGAGCTGCATCATTTTCATGAAAAGCAGGAGTGCAACTTGCCTTACTGTCCTCCTACATGTCAAACACGACATGTTTAATTTAAAAATACCCCCACACATTCAGTGGGGTAAGAACTGAGAACCTCAGCCCGTGGGGATCCATCCTGTGGGCTGAGTGACATGAAAGGCCTGGGATTTGTAAATCTTCTTTTTTCAACAGACTTGATCTTAAGAAATGCAGAATAGTTGGTGCTGAGTTGCCGAAACATTCCCATGATCTCTTGTGTTTACAGCAGAGGAGCAGCTCAGTTTGTGTCTCCTGCAGGGACATGTGAGTGTATCCCATATTTATTTATTTTATCTCCCTAACCAAGCAGGCCATCACAAGTGTGCTGTCCACACACAGAGCTCAGCATTGTATATTTTTCATAAAACCTCACTGACTTGGGCAGTTTGCAGCTAGTGAATCTGAGTGATTGCTGTTCATCAGTGTCCCTCAAAAAGAGGTGGCACTTTCATTCCTCACTTCTATTCCCAGCTTTTTGTGTTTAGTCCCCTGTTCAGTGTCTCGGCTTTGAACTTATTGCTATTTCTGTTTCAGATTATTCAGCTTGTTCAGCTCCAATATCCTTTCTGCACATGTAGAAAAATCCCTTTTATCAAAAGCTGGTTCACTTCAGCCAATTCCTGTTCCAGATGTTCAGATGGTAATTCCATCAGTTGGGCTTATTTTATGTTCTTTGAGACTTTAACAGCGAACATTTATGATTTTCACCTTCAATTTTATTTTGTTCATTTTAAGAAGTATATATTTAACTCATGTTTTAATAGTATAAGAATAGTATAAGAATTTCATGCTTTATTTTTAAATAGGTTTAAGGAGGCTATTGAGTTAATAATGAATCCAGCTTAAGTTTTCACTTATGTGTATGTAAAAGTATATTCATATATTTTAAAAGAAGACAAGATATTTAAATATCATCCAGTCTAAAGCCCTGATTTCCAAACATTAAGGGGGACTTTTGTGTTTGCAAAACACTTGCCAAAAGATAATGGTTAGTCCTGACTTTTGTTTTATCTTAAACATCATTCCTTGGACTGAAACTCCTTTTGAATGTTCCTTGCATGTGTTTTGGGTATAAATTAGAGCTCCCATATCTGAACTTCCTGACAGCTTTTGTTTGAATTTAAGGTGGTTTATGTACAAATACAGCAGTGCTGCATAGACACACAAGAATTAATCTGAGTAAGGGAAACTGGAGAGTAAATTATCGGGAATTGCTCAAATAGTTCTTTACAGAACCCGAGATTAGAAGAAATACCCATGGATGTTAAGAAGGTAACTTTGATCACTTAAATTTGAAACTTTTTTGAAGAGAAAATATGTATTTTAGGAATCAAAAGGCACTTTTATAGAGGGTGGACAAAACTATTCTCAGAAACTGAACTCTGAGAAACCCCTGAGCTCTGGGAGGTTTGATGAAACCTGTTACCCAAACTAAAGGAAAGCTGTCTCTTTGAAGATATTCTCAGAAGTTTTTGGCACCCAGACAAAACCTCACAAGAGGAGCACTGCTGTGGGATCCCCCATGCCTGTGCATTAGCAAATTGGGCATTAATGAGCTGATAGGGCTCCTAAAACAGTTTTACAGGATGGCATTTGGCCAAGCAGACGTGACAGCCACAGGTATTTCCACGCAGCTGAGCTGCCAGAGGAGATGTGCTTCCCATCTCCAGCAGGATTAGGCTTAGGCTGTAATTAATCTCCTCTGAGATGCACGTTCACTTATCTGTCCTTGCATTTGTACTCACTTGCTTTTTATGCCTTGCTTTTTCCCTGGCACGTGTCTAACCTTTCCTGGTTCCCAAGCCAGCTCACTCCTCCAACGTGTGGTACATCCAGCCTTGTCCCTGGGAAGGAGCTGCAGTGGCAGCAGGACACCTAAAATCAAGAGAGAGAAACCCCTTGTTTGTCTCATGGATGGTCCTCAGATCCTTTGTTTTAGGTAAATAACATAAATATTTTTAATTCCAAAGGTTCAGTGAAGTTCTATTTATAAATTATTGGTGTCGGCCATACTCGCTTAGACATGACTTGCCACTTAAAATCCCTTTGTTTCTTCTTCCACTTATCCTTAATACAAAAAGACAGGGCTCACAAGTGAAGTGGAGGATAAAGATCATTTTGATGCTTTTTCTAACCTAAAATATAGGTATCTCCCATGAATGAGAGCTTTATTGTCTCAATTTCTAAGGCATAAAATCTCTGGAGAGAGAACGGGGGAGACCATAACAGGTAGTAGCTAAAAGGATGATCACCATCTCCTTGTGCTGTATTTCCCGTGTCTCTCCCCTCTTTCAGAACTAAATAATCCCTCTTTTATGGTTGTCTGTCACTTTGCTTGGAGCAGGGCAAGCATCGTGCTGACTGATGCACTAAGACAGCTTGGTGACTGCCCCTAAGACTTTGCTTATCGCTTCTTCTTTCTCCAGAGCAGAAGATTTCAGCAATTTCGAGTGATTAACTTCCTTGGGTCCCACCACCCTTCCCACCCCGAGCCCGCTGGGGCTGACTCAGCCGGGGAGCCGGAGTTTCCCACCTCGCTGAGTCACCCAAGGCATCTCCAGGGAGATCACCCCAGGAACAAGTGATGCACACAGGGCTCTTGGAAATGGGAAGCGAGCTCAGTTCCTGGGCTGGGCAGGATGCTGCCTCCTTCCTCCGCAGCCCTCAGCCCGAGTATTTAAGGAATGCCTGAACCGGGCAGCCCTCTCAGCCCAAATATTTAAGGAATGCCTGAACCGGCGTTGTTTTCCCTGCTCCCCAAGGCCCGTAAAGCCTGAGCCAGCTTGGACAGTGACTCATTGTGAGCTGGAGTAAATGACTGACTGTAGTTGTGTCTGCAGCGTGCCAGGCAGAGAGAGCCACGGGGCTGGCACCTCTCCATGCCTGCTCCTGCCAGCTCCATGGTGGGAATGCATCCCCCTGGCAGGAAGGTTTGCTCAGGAACTCCGTACCGTGTCACTCTGGGAGCTGAGAGACATCCTGCACCTCTTTTCTTCACTGGGCCTGAGGAGAGAGTAACTTCTGTGCTGGAAAGGCAGCTCAAAAAGGCACTTTATGGATAGGGAGCCCTGCTGGAAGGCTTTGGGGAGTGCCTGTAAGCCTGGGTTTATGAAGACTGGGAAAAGACAGGAGCATTGGTGGTTTTTCATTGCGATCTGGAAGTCGATGCCAAGAACAAACCAAGAGATGTGCTTGGGTACCTGAGAAACTGAGGGAAAATTGAGGAAAAACCCACACATCTCCCCAGGCAATGGGAACGTGAGAGCTGAAAGGAACCGAAGCCATATGAGCTCAGAATCAGTGGGAGATCAGAAAAGGGAGAGTTCTGCCATGGCTGGGGAGCAAAGCTTAGGGTGTCACTGCTGGCCAGGCACGGCAGGAGGGTGGCAGTGAGGTCAGCCGTGATTCACAGCATGAGCTGTGCGAGGCACGAATTTGGCTGTCCCTGCAAGAAAAGTCTCCTTTAGCCCAGGCTGCAAACTGAGTTTCTGGCAGGGTTGTTTTGTCCTGCTGCATCCACCATGCCTGCTTTGCTCTGATAACATTCTGCAGTGCTTCACAGCCTCGGGTGTTTGCCCTGCTGGCTGTGCCAGCCACGAGTGTGTGCCAGTGGAGATGTGCTTATTTGGTACATTCCAGGAAAAGTTGGTGCCAGCATCTCTCTGCTTGTTTCTGACTCCTCTTACACCACTGGGCTGGTGAACATTTTGTCCCGTATCTGAAGTTAAACGCCTTGAGTACCCCAAGGGGCTTCTCTGCAGCTCCACTGAGCCATCAGCTTTACTGTCTATCCCAGAAAACAGCTAAGTGTAAGTAACAATTATCTGCTGATAAAAAGTACATGCACGTGAACTTAATGAGGATTTCAGCCCTGTTAAGGTACACTTGTACCTAAATTAGTGAGTGAGAAACCTCGAGGGAGAGGATACAAATTTAAGAAATTTAAGAAATGTAAAACTTTCAAAGTGTAAACTCTTCTTTCCTGCTTTTAATGATAGCAATTGTCCAAAATAATGGGAAGACAAAGCCCATCTGAAACACCCAGTCCTTCCAAGCAGCTACACTATTGCTACTGAACACCCATGGATTCCTCCAGGCAAGCCCAGGGTGATTCTTGCTCATCTCAGGAGGTTTTCTCTTGCTCACATTTTACGTAAAACATGCAGCATCTTCCACTTTGTAACAGTACTTTTTGTGATTTCCAGATACACGCTGACACATCTCTGAGGTTCAATGTTCAGGTTGGAGAGGTTTCTGCAGCTAATCACTTTTTCACCCTCATGCCTGTGTGAAGTTTTATGGAAAGGCTTCTTGTCCTCTTGTAAAAGAACTTGAGTTTGCTTTTTCTTGGTTTTCAGGGGCTAACTGCACAAGGTTCCAGATAAAACACACAGGACTGATCATCTGAAACCGGGCACCTGAAATGCCGGGGCAGATTGGTGAGTTCTTAAATGGCTGCCTGCTTTTTAAAGGGTTTAAACCAGAAACTCGAGGGTGAAACTGCTGTGTGAAGCACTTCAGCCCTGTGCAGGCCTGTCTGGCCAGCACAGCAGAGCCAGGGCAGCAGCCCTTCCATCAGCACATCAGCATGTTCAATATGCAGGGCTTTCCTTAAGTGTTTTCAGGGATGGGACAGCCGAGGTCAGAAGTTTGACTGTTTTCAGGGGGGGCATGTCTGGGGGCATTTTGTACTTCAGCTGCTGTGGATTAAGTGAATCCTTTGGGCACTGAATCTCTCCTCTCCTTTTTAGGAAGGGATTGGAGGGGAATTTAAACATGAGGAAGAAAGTTCAGTTATGGATTTGACAGCTAGAAATTGTTTGTGCAGTGCTTTGTCCCAAGCCTGAACATCCTGTCCCACCGAAGGTCAAGGCTTTGGCTAAAACAATTTGCTCTGTTGAGTATTTAACCATCAGGATACTTCAGGTAGCTGAAAGCCAGGACAGCTTTGACAGCCCAGCTACAATGGTTGGTCAGAAGAGCAAACATTTCCAAGATAATGGTTTTGAGGAGTAAAGCTGTGCTGCTGCTGAGAGGGTGAATTCCAGCTCCCTCAAGTGCAATAAGCTAGCTGGACAACAGCACCGTTCTCTCTGCTCATACCTCCATGTGCACAAGGTGCTTGTGCTGGCACAGCTCTGCCTTCCAGATCTTATCACAGCTCTGACTGACACAACTGTGCCAGGAGAGCTGGGAGCAGAGACCTGCCCTGAAAGCACCCTGGCTCAGCTCCGGGGCTCTTTCCCGTCTGGGAGTGAAGAGGGCAACTCACAGAATCTGCTTTCTGAGCCACCCTGAAGTGAAAGCTGTGCACAGCCTGGGTGTGAACCCACTGCCATTTGGGGAGGAGATCTCTCAGCTCCTTCAACTGCTGTATTTTGGGGAGTGGGTTGGGTCTAAAGGAAAATTTCTGGGGTCCAACAAGGTGCTTGCTATTATATTTCAGGGCCCTGTAAACTAGCACTGAGAGAATCATAGAATGGTTTGGGTTGGAAGGGACCTGAAAGACCATCTTGTTTCACCCCCTGCCATGGGCAGGGACACCTCCCACTAGCCCAGGTCACTCAGAGCCCCATCCAACCTGGCCTTGGACACTTGCAGGGATGGAGCAGCCACAACTTCTCTGCCCAACCTGTGCCAGGGCCTGCCCACCCTCACAGGGAAGGATTTCTTCCTGATATCCAATCTAAATGTATAAGCAAGGGGCTAATGACAGCGTGCTGTCAAAACCAGATGAATTCCAGAAGTTGAAATCAAGATCACTTTCAATCATTAACACTCCCAATAAACAGAGGTGAGTCTCTTAAACTGTATAAAATGAGAGAAGTAGCAAGGACAACTGCATTAAAAACTGCACCACGTTTCCCCCCAGCAATGAGGCAAACCCCTGGTGCACTGCAGATCTCATGAGTGCTGCATGTTGCTGTTTTGAAAGGGGTTTTGTCTGAGAGTCATTGCCAGGGGGATGAATGGTCCTGCTCGTGCCTCCCAACACCCAGACACCCATTTAGTACCAGGGATCTTGGACCATGCCTGCTCATCCCACTGATCCAGCTGGGAATTAACCACCCTGCAACACTGTACCCCCACAGCGTGAGCGAGACACGGAGATCAGGAGAGATCTGTGAGACCACGGCAGAGCTGTGAAGATCGTGTAAGAAAGTGCACACTGCTCCTTCAAAAATGCCTCTGACAGCTCCTGAAATACTGGGCTTAATGCCACTTATTGATTTGTAACCAGGGAGACAGTGCGTGTTCCTATTGCAAAGTGAGGGGAAAGCTCTTTTCCTTCACCTCCTCCAGCACTGAACAATGTTGGAAAATACTCCCTGTAACCTGGAGCCCTCGCAGGAGGGAGGAGCGAGTTGTTTGTCTTCTCAGAGGCTCCTTGGTTTTCACAAAGGTGGAGAAAATCAACCATTCCTTGCAAACCAGCCTGGAGCAAAAAAGGGCTAAGCTATTCTGGGAGATGAGAGATAAGCGTGCCAGAAAGCCTTATCAGAGATTTGTCTTAACTTGCAAAGGTATTTTCTTTGATGAAAGAATACAAACAATTGTTTGAAATGTTCTGTCTGCTCACATTTGCTTTCAAGAGATCTCACTCGCACTGACAAATGAAGCCCTTCTGCACTAAGATCTTTAATAAGGATCTTCACTTTCTGAACTAAAAATTAAACTGTTAAAAAAATGGCATCAACGGGACAGTTAACTCCAAAAACAAAGGCTGAAGAATATTGGATCAATATTTGTTCCAAGTGCTTGTTTTCGGGCAAATCCAAGTCCAGCCACTTCAGAAGGGGTGGAAGTGCTAGAGGTGGGAACCCTGTGATTCAGCTTGGTGTGACCTGGAGTGTGATCAGCACTTGCCCCTCAGCAAACTGGGAACATTTGCTGGAGAACTGATGCAGATTTGAGGAAAACGGGCTAAAAGAGGCCAATTGGAAAGCATCTCAACCATAGTTAGGCACCAAAATTTTGAAATAGAGGTACTAGAAATAGAAGATACCAAAGAAAAACAGGTATTTTTAAACTGTCTTTCTTTTCTCATAGTCTAAAACTCAGCTCTGCTGTTTAACCTGAGACAAACTGGAGCTGTGTGGCCCATGGGACAGGCTGGTAACTTGCCAGAAAACAGAGTTTTGGATGGAGCTGCCCTCTTTGCAAACAGTGCTTAAAAAGCAAGTGGTTCCTTCCCGTTTTTGGTGTGAATTCCAAATGTTTGCTTTCAACACATCACCAATAGTTTCCATTTTGAATGGAAACTTCCACTTCAGAATTTGTGGTCAGAAACAGTACAAGCAAATGTGTTTTTCCACGTATAGAACTTCTGAGGGTTTTCTCTAACCCAGCTTTTGGAGAGCGGATGAGGGGAAGAGCTCTGAAATCAAGAGTTTTGGTTCAACTCAAAACAAGATCAAGGGTTAGTTGGCTGGATGTGGTCACTGATGTGAGCCCACAGCTCACTAGTCCCGTGAAGGAGCAGCATCTGCCATGGAAGTGGCAAAGCCAAGGCTGGTTTTCGGGGTGGGCTGTGGATGGAGGTGAGTCTCTTAAACCGTGTAATACAGGATGGTAATGCTTGTGAGAAGGCTGGTGATCACACGTGCTGCTTCAGCCCAGCACAGAGCTGGGGCAGGTGGCCGAGGGTGGGCAGGGTGGGAGATCAGCCCGGGCTTCCCGGGGAGGTGGCAGAGTGCCCATCCCTGGAGGTGTTTAAGGAAACACTGGACGCGTCCCTTGGTGCCACGGGCTGAGCTGGCACGGTGCTGTCCGGCCACGGGTTGGGCTCAGAGCTCTTCTCCAAACCCAGCGGAGTCTGTGGGTCACCACGAGGGGCACTGGGCACTCGGGGGCTCGCAGACCCCCTTCACCCCTCCCCGGGCCCCGGGGCCGTGCGGTGCGGTCCCGAACAGTGCGGGGCAGTGCGGCCGGTGCGGGACAGTGCGGGCCGGTCCCCGTCGGTGCGGGGCGGTCCTGGGCGGTGTGGGCTGTGCGGGGCGGTCCCTGCCGGTCCGTAGCAGTGCAGGGTGGTCCTGGGCGGTCCGGAACAGTGCAGGTTGGTCCTGGGCGATCCCAGTCGATCCCGGTCTGTGCGGGGCGGTCCCTGTCGGTGCAGGGCGGTCCCAGTCCATCCCTTTCGGTGCGGGGCGGTCCCAGTCGGTCCCAGTCCATCCCTGTCGGTGCGGGGCGGTCCCAGTCGGTCCCAGTCCATCCCTGTCGGTGCGGGGCGGTCTCAGTCGGTCCCAGTCCATCCCTGTCGGTGCGGGGCGGTCCCGACTGTCCGGGGCGGTCCCAGTCGGTCCCAGTCCATCCCTGTCGGTCCGGAGCAGTGCGGGGCGGTCCCTGTCGGTGCGGGGCGGTCCCGGCACGGGCGGGACGGCGGGGAGCGCTGCCCGCAGAGCCGGCGGAGGCGCGGCGAGCCCGGAGGGCTCCGGGGGGCTCCGAGAGCAGCAGGTAAGGGGAAGGGAGCGGCCGGGACACCGCCCGGAACCCGGCGGCAACTTTGTGTCCCGGCGGGATGAGCTCCTGCCCTGCCCAGCCCCTCCTCTGCAGCCGCCATGGCCCCGTCCCCCCGACCGGGATTTGGGATTCGGGATTCGGGGCTGGGAGCCGCCCGGAGCCGCGGGATGGGCACGGCCGGGGGGGCAGGAATCCAGCCGGCCCTCCATCCTCACTCCGGGGGCGTCCGCGCTCGAAGGGGAAGGGGAAGGAAAAGCCTTTTGGGCACTAAGCCCCCGAACTGCTGTGCCTTATGAATGTGCTGGAGGCGGCAAAACTTTTAGGGAAGTTTTGGGAGGCGGCAGGCAGGCTCCGGTTTGGTGCTTTCAGTGCTGCGAAACTGCAGTTAGGAGTTTTGTCCTGGAGTAACAAGCGTGTTTTGATTCAGGGCCTGGGCTTCTTACATCCTGTAATTATTTTTCCCTCGGTCTGTTTCTGTTAGATCCGTGACTCCTGAAAGCTGGAATAGCTGTGCTGGCTGCACCTCACCCTGGCTGAGGTGCAGCTGGGACTGTAAAAAGGTGCTTTGCACCTACGTAGGGGGAAAGCAAGCCTTGGTGTTAAGCGCTTTGCTGGGCTGCAACACGTGTGTGCTCTCTGGTGCGAGTGCGGCAACACAGCCGGAGTGTTTGGGGCTCGGGTTTGGCTGTGCCTGAGCCTTCAGAGACTCTGCTGGCTCCTTCTGCTGGCCCAGGCACAGATACCACCACTCTCACCATGTGTGAGCCCTGTATTGCAATGGCAGCACATTGAGCAATACAAGTGTCGCCGCATTCCAAAAGGTAAACAGCAAAAATGGGTCACAGAGCGAGGATATTCTCCGGGTTTTCGCGATAGAGCATCGTAGAGGGAGAAGTTACAGTGTGTCAGCTCCGGATTTATAGCTTCTATTAAAGGTAGCAGCTATAGCTGGAGGATTTACTTTTGTGAAGGACATAAGTAGAGGTTTCAGTAAAACCAGAGGCAGCGTGGCAGCTCGGTTTGAGAGGCATTCTGGAAAGGAGGAAAGCTGAAATCTGCTTAAACTCTCTGTTCCAAAGGTAGCAAAGATTTTGGCTTCTTATCGTCTTCACATCAGTAAAAAATCAGAGCCAAACTGCTCCTTGATTTACCTTAGTACCTGTCCCAGTGGAGTTTTGGGGATAGGATTTAGCACAGTCTCTTGAAAAGCAGTATCAGAGAGATCAGCTCCTCGAAGTGAAAATGCCTGTCAGTGGCGTGTTGCTCATAAATTGAGATCCATGTTCACATGTCAGGGGTGTGAAGTTGGTGTTTCCCTCCTCCATGAAGGCAGTGGGAGCTCCCCCCGTTTGCCTGGCTCTGGAGCAGGGCCCTTGAAATTCCCTCTTCAGCACCTCCTGCCTTTGAGCAAGGTGCCCTGGCATCTCATCCACTTGCTGGATCTGGGCTAAAGAGTTCTGCTGAGCAATATTTAACCTGATGTGTCCTGTGCACAAGTGTCTGCAGCAGGTCCATGCTCTGGAAACATATTGGTGAGTAACGTTGCTGCTTGTCCCTGAAAGGCAGCATGGAGCGCCTTGAAATGAGGGATGTCACATGGGGCAGAGAACTCTGGTGGATATCACCCTTTTTGCCCTGCTTAGATGCAGATCCTGTTTCAGTTTGGAGCTGTGCTGCCTATGCAGTGTGAAACACCTCAGGAAGGAGTCGGGTGCTGATGTAAATGTCTGTGGGGGTGTATGGGTAGGCTTTTCCTGTGACCCGTGGCAACAGTGAGGATAATTGCTAACATTCCTGAAATTACAGCCATTCCCAGGAGACTGAGGTTCCCAGGTGGTGCTGCCAACCTGTCTGGTCCCATTGCTGACTGGTGATGAGCAGGACATGTTCTGGTCACTGCTCAGTGGTCAGGTCAGGGTGGCCTGAGGACAGGCAGTGCTGCCTCTGAAGAGGTGCTCGGGTACAGTGTCCTTCAGGGGCCTTTGTGTCTACTGAACCCATCCAAGTGGGGTTTCTCTGCTGTTTCTGTCTTTCACTGCTTCAAGGAACACTCTCCGTGAAGTGGAAATCCTTCCCCTGAAGAGGTTTAGAAGCAAAGAAGGTTTAGTCACTTTCCTGACACTGGTGTGATTGCATCAAAATAGACCTTCGGCTTACTCAGGACCAGGTAGTGTTGCTGTGAACTCGTTTGAATAACTGACTAATTTCCTTTGTTGTGCTTTGCACTGTGTGCTTTCTGTGGAGAGGTGGCCAAATCACAAATCCAGTAGAAATGTTCCAGAAATGTATCCCTGGCTCCTGAGGTGGTACAAGAGAGTGCAAAAAACCCCAAATGCCTCTGACTGGGGAGTCCACTGGTTTACAGAGAACACAAAAGCTCGGATATTAGGCAGGATTTAGGGAGGTAATAGAGCATCCTGTAAATCCCTGTCGTGTTAGAGGTGGTCAGTAAATCCCCCTTCCCACTGCTGAATTTGCATGCCCTTCCTTAAGGAGGTGCTGGTAGCCTCTGCCTCAGCTTCTAAACGGTGATGCACAAGTTAGGTTGGTGTTCCTGGGACAACTTCTTCTCGTACTTGCCTTGGTTATTTTCAGGCTTCAAAGCAAAACCGAAGTCATGTCGCTGCTTTAAAGCTGTACAATTATGATCTGCCCTATTTCTGCCTGGCCAAACCACATCTGTAAACTTACAGATGCAAGGAACACGTTTACTGGAAAGTTCAGGCAGGTTCTGTGGTGTTCACTCCTCTTGTGTGGGGCGTGTGCACACAGCTGGGTGCTAAGAGTACCTGAAAACACTTAATACTTTCATAAGTAAAACCACTTAGTACCTTCCTGTACTTAGGCTGAACAGTGAGCCCCTTCCCCCCATTTGTAATTGTGAGATCCAATTAGTCATCCCATTAGTCACTTCGCTCTTGGATCCAGCCCAGGAGAGGTGAACTGTGTTGTGCTGCTGTTTGTGCCCAGACATTTATTTGGCATTTAGTACAAATTCTCACCCTGCCCTGCTGTGCTGTAAGTTTGTTTGGTGTCCAGAGCCTAAGGATGTAAGTGCAGTGTCTCTTGAGCAGAGGGGCTGTGCCTCGACCTCCTTCTTGGTCAGCCTTTGCATTTATGCTTTTCTTTTTAGTTTGAGTAGAACTAAGGCATCAACCCTGCCTGTGTCTGGGTAGGAAAGTGACTCTTGGTGCTGAAACTCTGCCTGCTGACAGGTGACTGTGAATGGGGAAATCAGTGGTCCTTCAGTGACAGCCTCAGAAATCACAGAGGGCTCTTTGGAGGTGTCTGGTTTGCAA
The DNA here is from genome assembly GCA_035222235.1 of Margarornis squamiger. NCBI lineage: Eukaryota > Metazoa > Chordata > Aves > Passeriformes > Furnariidae > Margarornis > Margarornis squamiger. The sequence continues at coordinate 57,276,415 of JAWWTY010000037.1, forward strand.
GGATTAACCTTTGCATCACGTAGGAAAGGCTTTGTGTTATTCCTCAGAGATTACATCTCTTGCCCAGCGTTTGGAAAAGCCAGCATCCAGTGTGTGTTGGGGTAAGGATGCTCCCTTTCCCTTTGCTCGGCATCATTAACTACTGCAGACTGTGTCAAGGAGCAGGACCAGAGGCCAATTCAACAGTCTCTGGCTTGTGATGTTAAAAGGAAGATGAAAATAACAAGTGTGACTTTAAGGAGCCATTTGCATACATTTTGATGGTAATCGCTCTTCCAGCAGGCACAGCTACTGGAAGTTGTGACTCTTGCCTGAGCAAAATCCCCTCCTCCACTGGCACCTGTGAGCAAAAGGCTCCAAGATCAAGTCTGGTTTGTACTTGCATCTTTCTTTACAGGCTTTTTCCTGTGTATTAGTGAAAAAACTGAGGGCTGGGACTTGAGGTGGCTGTTGCAGCATCTGAGCTCTGCAGTGGAGAATCTCTGTGCTGTCAGACAGCTGTCTGATTGTGTCTCAGATGGGAAAAGTCTGATAACCACTGGCGTGAATCAGCACATTTCAAATCAAACAGTTCTCGTGATGGATTTGGGAGAACAGCTTCACCTTCTTGCTCTGTAACAGCTGTGTCAAAATAAGAGGCAGTGATAATGGTCTGGCCTTGCCCAGACTAACCCAGGTCGTGGGGAGTATAAGGGATGGGGAAAGGAACACACAGACCCTTTGGAAGCTGGTCTCCGTGTTTCTGGGTATTGTGAAGTTGGCACTTGGAGGTGTCTTTAGGATCAAATTAAAGTTCTGCAGAGTGTAATGCTGATAATTAATGTCTGTCTTGGAGAGCAGACGAGAAAACCATCTTTGTTGTAAAAAACACCCTGAACTGTTCCTGTTTTTGTGAAAATAATTATCTCAGTGGTTGTAGCACTTGTGGTCTTGGGTTCTGTGTCCTTACAGAGCTGCCATGTAAAAATCTCTCTTGCTGTACAGAGACTGCCAGAGTCTGTTCCCTGTTAGGTAGTTTGCTCCTGTGGGAGAAGTGGAAGAGTGGAAACAAGGCATTGGCAAGGAGAAGGAGCATGTATCCCATTGGGATCTTCTCAGCTTCACCACAGGAGGGTATGTGTAGATATCAAGCTATGGAATTTTGTTTTGCTGGATTTTGGAAGCTTTTCTTGCAAATTCTGGTTTAGGTTTTAAACCTGTGCTCAAAGCAGCACGGATTCATCTTTGTTCATCCCAGAGGAGCGCTGGGAGCCAGCCTGGTGGGGAGTGTGCTGCCTCTGAGAGCTGCTGTGTGCAGGATGCTGGGGGCATGAAGGCTGGGCTGGGGATGAGGCTGTTTGGGAGCAGGGAACATTCCTGGGGCTGGAACCTGCACTGGGTTCCTTACCCAAATGGCCAGGCTGGAAAACTGGGAGGTGGTGGTTTGGTGGCTGTGCTCCCGGTGGTGCTCAGCCTTTTTTGCTCTCCCTCCTGCACTGGAAATATCTCTGACAGGCTTTTGTTAAATGGGAGGTGGGTTCAGGTGCTGGCTTTGTTGTAGTATCCTCTGTCCCGCTTCCAAACCAGGATTAAGCAAAGGAAAATATTTCTTTACTCTTAATTGAAATCTCTGGGAAGTTGGTTTTGCTTCAGAGCAGACTTGAAAAGGCTTGTCAGTTGGATCTTAGAGCCATCAGCATTCTTTTCCCCCTCCACTTAACTGAAGCTGGTTTCATTTGTGACAGCACTTTTAATTTGTTATGTTTGTAAAGGAAACATCAGGGGAAGGTTCAGAGATGCATATTTATGTTTCTTGGCTAACCTTACACTGGCTCTAAGACCTTGGGTTTGGAATTTTTATAAAGAAAGGCTAGAATTTTTTTCTTTTTTAATATTGCATGTATTTTGTTTTCTCCTTGTCCAAAAAGAGCATTATAGTGGCTTACCTTGGCCTACACTTTCCCTTGGATGTGAAACAGGTAACTGAGAGGTCCTAACTACAAGTATCCTCTCAGAGGTTTCCACACTCACCCTGGAGCTGGTGTCGGACCTCCTAATGCTGCTGGGCAGGGCCACTGCCACCCCTGATGGTGCTGGGCAGAGCTGTGTTTTCTGGGGTGTCCTTGGGATGTGCAGCCCCACCAGGAGTCAAAGCAGTACTGAGGATGTGGTTGCACAGGTGGGTGTAGCATGGGAGGAACAGCAGCAGGTCTGTCACAGGTGTAAACACTCCCACAGCAGCACCATTTTGCTCTTCCCTCAATTTGAGTATAAGGGCAGAGTGTCCTTTTGGTGGGCAGTCCTGAGCCTGTGAACGCAGTGTGGAGATGAGAAGGGCTAAGATTTGTTTTCAGGGCGGTGCTAGTAAACTTCCTGTAGCTCAGTGGTGGAGATAATTCTGCAGGTTCTGGCTCTGTCGTTGTGGCTGGGTCTAAGGTGAGTTTAAGAAAAATGTTTTGGTTGAGCAGGCTTTCCTTTCTGTTTTATCCAAGGGGAAATATCTGCTCAGAGCCTGATCTGTTGTTCTCATTACTGAGGGAGTTTCTGAACCAGGCCTAAATCCGTAATGATTTGCAGGTCCTTATCTGTGTGTCACAGTGTTTCCCAGGTCAGTATCTCACATCTGCATTTGCAGAAGTATTTGATCATAAATGGTCTATGAGGTGAAAGGCATTTCTCTCAGCATGGCTTTGGGCACCATGGTGGATTAAGCTGCTGAAGGACCAGCCTCGCTCAGCTCACAGTGAGCTCTGGGGCTGTGGTTGGAAGGGTGGGGAAGGGCAGGATGGTTTGACCAGTCATCTATCATGGGGCTGTAATGGCTGGGGCAGTGGAGAGGAGGCACTGATTACCTGCAAGGCCTGTCAGGGATAACCTTAGAGGGAGAAGGGAACATCTTGCAGCCCAGCAAGAATGGAATCCCACCACATCTCCAGAGAGCTTTGTCTTGGAGCCAAAGCACAGCATGGCCTCAGAGAGGGCCTCCTTTTGGGCAGGGTGGTGGCTGGAAATGTTTTTCCTTCTGGACTTGGTTGGAAGTCTATCCCTCTGTCATGGGGTATATTTACCTCCTTACTGGCACAAGTACTAAAGCATGACCTGGAGTTCCAGGCTGCCTCCTGCAAGGACCCTCCGTGCCGTTGTCTCCATCTGAAATCTGTTTCCATTTTTCCCCTCGTGGTACTTGAAACTCCCCCTTCCTTCCCCACTCTTCCACGGAGTTTTACAAAGAAATCAATAGCTGTCTAGTTATGACAGCAAAATGAGAAAGGCTGTAACTTCTCCATAGCTACATAAAAAGTACTTGTAGAATGCTGGTGGAAGGGAGAATCCCATGCATTCCTTGCACGCAGGCTGGAAATCGTTTGCATTAGTTAAGTAATCTCTGCACGCTTGTCCGGTGAGCAATGTTTGGTTACTGCAGTAAATTTTGGGTCCTTAAACCCTGTGAAGCTGAAAAAAATGGATTTGTTTTACACAGAAAACCAACTGACCTGAACTCTCAGCACATGAACTGGTTGTGAACGGACCAGCTTAATCCAGCTTGTTTTTCTCCTCGTGTTTCATGTAGCATCTGAAAAGAGACAGCTTGTGGCAAATTAGCCAGGGTGAGACTACAAAAAGATTGAATTATTCCTGTTTGAACAGTTCCCAGCATGTGAGCACTTGCTGCTTGGCTTGTACATCATCGGTATCTTGAGCTGGCTTGCCAGAGCTGCTGTGATTGAGGGGAAAGTAAAGAACCTCCAACTGGAAGTCTCGCCTTTGCTGTAAATAAGAATTTATTCTTTCATCAGTGAAAACACCACAGAGATACCACGAACAAAAAGGGTGGTTGCTCTGTGTTTGAGTCCCTTCCAACAGTGACCCTCTGTGAAGAGAAACTGCCTGGCACTGTGCTATGCTAAAAAGTCATTTTGTCCTGGTGGAACCTGGAGCTGATGTGGAAATACAGTTGTCAGGACATCTGTGAGGTGGTGCTTGGTGTGTGTCTGTGCCTTGTGCTGCTCCCTTCCCTTTGGGCTGTGGCACTGGAGTAACAGGTGGCAGAGTTAGGCCTGCCTTGTTTAGGCAGGGCTGAGCTGACTGGAGGGCACCGGGGAGTGCAGAAGGGGTTGGGACAAGATGATGTTTCTGGAGGGATTTGCCTTGATATACTGATGTCTCTGTCAGAGGGGAGGGACTCTGCAGTCTTGGATGCCACAATATAAGGATATAAAGCTCTTAGAGAGTGTCCACAGGAAGGACATGAAGGTGGTGAGGAGCCACAGGAGGAGCAGCTGAGGGCACTTGGTGTGTTCAGCTGGAGGAGACTGAGGGGAGACCTCACTGCAGTCACAACTTCCTCAGGAGGGGCAGGCACTGATCTCTGCTCTGTGGGGACCAGGGACAGGACCCAGGGAATGGCTGGAGCTGTGTCAGGGGAGGGTTAGCTTGGGTATTAGGAAAAGGTTCTTCCCCCAGAGGGTGGTGGGCACTGAACAGGCTCCCCAGGGCAGTGGGCACAGCCCCAAACCTGACAGAGCTCCAGGAGCACATGGTGGGATTGTTGGAGTGTCCTGTGTAGGGCCAGGAGTTGGACTTTAATAATCCTTGTGGGTCCCTTCCAGCTCAGCATATTCTTTAATTCTGTGACTAAAGTGAGTAGGAAAGCTACAGCACACATGGCAATAGTTCAGGATTGGCTACCCAGTTGTTTAGGACAGTGTGTCCAGCTGGACTGCTGATGCTAAATTGGAATTTGGCTGTGTTATTGCAGTTAATTCCTCTTTTTACTAAACATTCTATATAATTTCCCTATGCCTGTGGTAATTAGGCCCGGCTTTCCTGTTGCACATGCTGAGGAACGACATTTCCCTTCCTTGGATCCAGCTGTGTTCATGTAGCTCCTGCAGAGTGTGCATTTAGGAGCAAAACAGGGGGTCTGTCTGTTTTTCCACGTTAAAAGGAAGAAATTGGGATCCCACTGCCTTTCTGCTGAGCCTCAGTGGGTTTGTCATCTCTCTTTGCCCTAAGACATTGAGCCACTTGTGGGTGAGGTGTTACTTCTTGTAAGCAGAGAGAAATAACAGTGCAGTGCATAAAATACCTGCTGGAGGCAATGAAAGTACCATTTTTTCTAGCGAGCCCTCAGCTCTGCCTTGTTTGACTTGCTGTGTTTTTCTGGGAAGAGAGAGGTCAAGGGGGAGTGAGACCCAGGTGGAGATGCCTTTGCTGATGTGCAAGCTGTAGGGGGATGGCTGGTGAAGGGAGGAGGACATCCTGGATGGAGGGGGTGGTGGGGTCTCTGCTTCTCAGGGTGTGGAAGTGAGGAGTGAGGAAATGGGTCCCCCAGGGGGTGTAGGGAGATTGGACTGGTCTTGTGGGGTGGTGAGAGCTCCTCCAGAGCAGGTGGCCCTGCTGGCTTAAGGAGTTAAGGCTGCCACCCTCTGTGGGGTCTGTCCTCCAAGTGCATGTCCCTGCCCTCTGTAGCACAGCCCACACTCCCATAGGAACACAGAGAAACTCCGAGTGCTGTTGTTTGTGGTGTCCTTTCTTTAATCCCTCCTGTCTGGCTTGTGCTGCAGAGGGTTTCCTCCTGTGTCCAGAGCCTCATGCCTGGATCTGGTTGATGTTTATACAGAAGTGTGAGGGCAGCCAAAGGTTCTCCGGGATCTGATAGAAGCCATACGTGAAATTAATCCAAATCAAACTGGTAGTCATTCTGTGGTAAACAAGAGGTTCCAGCACAGACTCAACATGTTGCTTAGCTTTGAGACGGTGAAAAATGAAAAGTGAATCCTCCTCGAAAAGTTGGCTGTCCCTGCGTGAGGTTTTGAGACAAGCCAGCATGCTGAGCTCGCTGCGTGGGCGTTTGCGGGAAGTGAAGCAGATTTGTGGGAGAGGACTGTGGGTATGGCGAGGCACAGGAGTGTGTTGGAGGAGCTAAAAGTAGCTAAAAACCCCATGGGTTTGCCTGGCGGGAATCTGTGGTTCTGGGCCTGCACGCTCCTCCCGAAGGAGGAGGGAGAGGTCAGGTTGTGTGTCCTCCTAATGTGGACCAACCTGGAGCTGGCTCACCTCCAGGATGGGACTCTGCACACCCTCCTGCTATTCCAGCTTCTTCCTCGTGCCCCTCAGCGACAGAGCATGTGGCAGGGATGTGGAAAGCAGAGGGAACCAAGCTGGGCAGGGCAGCCTTTGAGTGAGTGGGTGACAGCCCCGTTCTTGCTGCAGAGCCACTTGTGGGGCTCAGGGAATGCTGGAGGTTGGTTGCTGGTCAGGCTCTCAACGGGAAGCTTGGCATTCCCCAGGAAAACATGTTGCTGGGGTTTGCTCTGGCCCTCATCCCCTTTTCCCAGTGCTGGGCTGAGGGTATGTTGCACTTCCCAGTGGCGATGGCATTAAGGAGTCATTGGAGGCTGAGATGATTTCCCCTGGATGGAGTCAGAGCCAGCTCCCAGAGGCATGGGGCTTTGCTGGCTTCTGTCCTGGGAGTGGGCACATTTCTCCCAGTGAGAACAAAATCCCACAGAACTGTGTTGTGCCCTGGGAGCTGTGCTGGGCTTAGAAAGGAGCAGAGGTGAGAGATGGACCCGTGTGATTTTACAGCCCAGTTCTCTCTGGGTGCTCTGGAGGGTTTGCAGTGCCACCTGCTTCTCTGAGGGCTGGGAGTGGGGAGGGATGGACGCTGCCTGGGAGTTTCACACAGCAAATCAGCCTGGGAAAGCAGTGCCTGCATGGTCTGGCTGCCTCTCCTGCCCACGTGAAGATGGTGTAGATCTGGTGGATGTAAATGAACCTGCAGCCTTCCTGCAGAGCTGTGATGGCCGAGGAGGGGCAGCTTCCGAGTGGGAACGCTCCTGGTGGTGAGGAAGGACCTTTTCTAACTCTGCACTTGTGGGTCCCTCCTTTCCATGGGCTGTATGCTTGGCCCTTGGAGCATACAAACTACTTGTGTTTGGATTTCCAGAGAAGAGGCTTCCCCTCAAGCCTTCCTATGGCAGTGCACATCTGGGAAGCTGAATGCAGATGTTGTGGCTGGGCTGGGAAGGTCCCTGTCCAGCTGTGTGTGCACAGAGCAGGGCAGATGTTATTTTGGCCTCTGCAAAGGCAGCTTGCTAAAAATAAGCTAAATCCCACGAACCCAACAGCAAAAGTAGTTGTCCCAAAAGTTTTTCTTGATGCATTTCTGGTTTTTTCTGCCTCAAGGGTTATTAGTGTGGAATATGCTCCGTGTCTCAGTGTTTGCACAAAAGCCAGTTGTGCTCGTGCGGAGCTGCTGCTGGGTGGATGGGGCCAGACTGAGCTCTGAGCTCTCCACCACTCATTCCCCCTGAGGCTGGGATAAGTTGCCTTCCTTGTTTTCACTGCCTTCCTGCTATCAGGACTTTTATCTGGCTTCCTGGAGCCCTCGTGCTGTACAGGGCAGACCATGTGGCTGAGCAGGAGTGAGACTTTTTGGGAAGACGCTGGCTATCAAGTGGCACATGGAGGAGTTGGGATGTCAAAGCAAGGCCTTTCCTGTGGTTTGGGCTGCTGGCCCTGGCTGTGTTTTGTGTGTTTGGTAGGGGCAACTCCTCACACACACGTAGGAGCCTTTGCCCCTGAGCTGCTTTGTTGTTTCAAGTCCTTTTCCCTCGCAGGGCTGGGGCCTCTGGCGGTGCAGAACTGGCTTCGTTTTGGGAAAACTGAATAAAGCAGCTCAGTGTTAACCTGCCTTCACAGAGCTGATCCTCGCTGCACTGGGGTTATATTAGCTGGTACCCAGAGACTTCCAGCTTTTAGTACTGTGGAGCTACTCAGCCTGTGAACAGAGGGAGTGTGTGCTTGGCTGTGCTCTCATGACTGTTTGCTGTCACTGACTGCACGGCTGGAATAGTGGGAGGGAGTATTATGTTTCTGGACAAGGCTTTGTACAAGACCTGCTGTCAAAACAGCTTGATAAACTGCCTGCTGCAACACAGAACGCTGGCCTGTCATTTTGCAAATTGAATGGCTGGGAAGCTCTAATGATTATTAAAAGATACTTTGTGTTAACTTGATTTCCTGTGAAAGGCTGGGCGATTCAAAGAAACAAAGCAAACGCTCAATCAAGGTAAAAGCAACATTTGTGCATATGCAATACTTAAAGCTTGGTTTCCAATGGCATCGTGTGCAGGGACAAAGTGAAAAAATACACATAAACCCCCTCTACTTTAAAATCTGTCAGTTTTGAAGAAAGCTGGGAGACTGAGTAATGAAACCCAGGCAAAGCAGGAATGGAGAGAACATCAATTTAATATCTTCTCCGAGTGATGAAAGGCTGGAATTTTTGTCCCCCACTGTGTTTTGAATGAGTTTAAAAGCGTGTTCCATATGGATTCAGTGGTGGTTCTGGGAGCAGAAGGGCTGCAATTTGGGCTTTCTGGCTGGGTTCCAGCTCAGGAGGATCTCCATTCAGGATGAAACACCTCTTTGCTCTGGGCAAGCATTACTGTTGCCTCCCCCTCCTGCTCCACAGGGACCAGCAACCTCTCCCCTCCTGGTGTTCTCATGCTGATGTCCTTCAGATCCAAGTTAAGCTCACAGACTCTTGAATAAGTGGAGTTTAAGCAATCCTGGGCATCCTCTGAAGGGAGGATGCTGCTCTGGACAGCAGTAGCTGTGCTTGCAGGATGCCAAGGGGCCTGAAAGCTCTGCTGTATTTATATATAGCACCAAACTTTGAAAGCAAATGTGTGTACATAAATATATACACAAATGTTTTGTTGCTTTCTGAGTTTGATGGAGTTGAAAATAGTGGGAAAAACCTGGAGGACTTCAGGATCCCTGAGTGTTGCCTGCCTGCACTGGTGTTTAGATATTGCTCCAATATGCTTAATCAAACACTTGGCCGTGTCTCCTGCCAGTTCAAGTTAAGCACCATGCTCGAATTAAAGATGTAGCTGGGAGGGCAAGCTGGGGACAGCGCTTGAGTTAATTTTTCAGTGTAGGCAAACCCTGCTAATTAGTGTGTTTATCTAAGTCCTGCAGCAGTTTAGAATTCCTCTTGTGATGTTCCCTTTCCCTGTGCTCTGCCCTCCTGCTGCAGCGCTGTTCAAAGTCCGTCTCTCCTCAGAAGTGGCTCTGCCTGTCAATAATACATCAAGGGACGTTCCTGGGGCTCTGTGTGCTTTATAAAACGGTTGTGTGGATAGCTGCCTGTGTCATTTCCAAATGCTTTTCCTTGCAAGAAGCAGGATAATTCAGTGTGTTCATCAGGAACTGAATTTACACTTAGCAGTATTTCTCTTAAAAATACCCAGCCTACCTGATGGTGGGAGAAGGGACAGGGTGTGTGTGTCTAGTTGGAGTTCTAGTAACTATGTGTTGTTAAAGAGCTTTTCTGTCTCCTGTTGCTGCTGCAGACTCAGCTCCAGAGGAGTCACAGAATCACAGACTGGTTTGGGTTAGAAAGGACCTTAAAGATCATCTCATTCCACCCCCCTGCCATGGGCAGGGACACCTTCCACTATCCCAGGTCACTCAGAGCCCCATCCAACCTGGCCTTGGACACTTCCAGGGATCCAGGGGCAGCCACAGCTTCTCTGCCCAACCTGTGCCAGGGCCTGCCCACCCTCACAGGGAGGAATTTCTTCCCACTATCCAATCTAACCCTGCTCTCTGTCAGTGTGAAGCCATTCCCCTTGTCCTGGCACTCCAGGCCCTTGTCACAAGTCCATCTCCATCTCTCTTGGAGCCCCTTCAGGTACTGGAAGGTCTCCCTGGAGCCCTCACTTCTCCAGGCTGTACATTCCCCAGTTCTCAGAGTCCTGAGAGAAATTTGCTGCCCTGCGTGAGCCTGAGCAGGTGCTGTTTGCAGGATGGCTCCAAAATTCACCGTCCCCACTCCTGCACCCACAGCATCCTTATCTTTCCCTGTGTCCCGCTGGGATGGTTCCCAAGTTGAGTGTTCTGGCTTGCAGTGTGGGTGTACTGAGCTGTTCCAAGGCTGTGACCTTCCCTGTGTTCCCAAATGGAATGCTGCAGGTCACAGGAAGTACAGCTGCATCGCTTGGAGTCTCCTCGGCTCTTGAAAAGGATTTCCTGGGAACAAAAGCTCTCATTGCTCTGGTTCTTCGATTCGATGTCTTTTTTTTTTTTTATTTTTGCCTGCTGATAATCTTGGCTTCTTGGTCACTGTGTTTTCTCCCTTTTTAAAAAGGCTGGGGAAATAATGGTTGCTTTGTCTTTTTATTTCTGAACTGAGCTTGTTCTGATGTCTGTAGGGCAAATAAATCTCCTTTTTCCTTCTTCCTGGCACAAGAACACCTTTCATTTGAGGGAAACCATAAATCTAAAATAACAGAAATGATAGTTTGACCTTTATTAGTTAGGAAAACAGTGATGTAATGAAATGGCTACTGGGAAGGTCGATTGCAGCTGTTTTTGGGGAGCAAAGACCTCCTGAATCCGTGGGTACACGTGTGTCTGGATCATTCTCCCTTGGAGCTGGGGACTACACTGTGTCTTCACAATGCTGCCCATAAGGGATCTGTGACTGACATGAAAGGACTTAGGAAACATCCAAAATTGGTGTAGTCCTACCCTGGCACCTTCTCCCTCTGACTTCAGGATGTGCAAGTGTGAGCACCAGAGTGTGGCTGGCTGGGCCTAATCCAGCCCTGACTCGAGGAAATGGATATTTAGGCAGTGCTCCATGAAGTCAGTGCTGTAACTCCATAAAAAGTGCCCTTTGAGTCAAACTTGGCTCCTTTAAGCTCAGACAGAGACATGCTGGGTGTTGGCCTGGGTTAGCACAGTCCCCTGCTGAACTTCTCTTACCTCCTTGGCTCTGCCTTGGTTTGCAGAGCTGCCGTGTGGGAATTCACCTGGAATCCTCAGTGTTCTGCAGGTCTGATGGAAAACTTGGTTGGAAATTGCTCTACTTACACCAGGAGTTGAGGAGACTTGTAGTGGCTCACTAACCCTTTGAACACACACTGAGGGTGGATTATGTGAAGTGCAGCTTTCAAAACCGTATCCTGGCCTCTCCTGTGTTTGGTTTGATCTGTACTAGGAAAGCTTATTTCTAACTCTGGATCAACATCCTTGTATGGAGGCTCAAAGATCACCTGTGGATTTATTTAGAGCTGACATCACAGTGTTGGGTTTGCGTAGCCTTACAAGGTAAAATTTTCATTAAAAACAGTAGAGCCCTTGGATAGGAAGTCAAAAGCTTGATTACTAATACAGTACAATTAAGTTTCTCACTACCAAGCTAGTAATTACACAAAATTCCTTGCAGTGTGGAAAGACTCATTGGAAACACAAGAAGCGTAGAGAGATTTTTGCAAATACCAACTGTCTGAATTGTTCTACTCTTAAAAACCAATTTTCTCCCTTTTCTCTTAAATAGGACTATTTTAGCTGTTCAGGGTTTGTAACACAGCTCAGCCCTTTGCTTGGGGTGGGTGGTTTTAAACAGCTAAAGCCTTGATGTTTGTGTGCCATGAGGTGCTGCAAGCCAGTTATTCATTTTCTCTTCCTTGGTGAGTGTTTACGGAAATTTTGAGGGCTCAGCAAGGACTTGGACTCACCCAGATGCAAAATAACACTCTTTGGTGTTCCTGTTGGATTGCAGGGAAGGCTGTATCCAAATCTGTATTCCCTGTTTCCAACTCGCTTGTAGGGAGTGGTAGCCAGTGCAGGGCAGTGATTATTTCAGCAGTGACCTTTTCAGCACCCAGCATAGTTATTGTCCAAAAAGTAATGCTCATTTTGCATGGACACAGCTCTTTCTGAGTATCCTCTGTTTTGAGTGGAGAGTTGAATTCTTCAGTACTTCACTGGTGGTGGGGTTTTTTTTATTTTTTTAAGAAGGAATTTAATAGATTTCTTTTGGCAAGAAATACGAAGCAAAATCAAAAGATGCAAAGCTTCCTAAATTACTCATCTTTTCCACATGGAACCTGATGAAACATAAGGTTCATCTGAGACATTTTCTAATGACCAAATGCATCTGGCTTCAGACTGAACATCTGAGAGAAACTTTTGGGAAGGAGGGCTATGGAATAAACAGCAAATGAAATCACTTTACAGCTCTCTTTTGTATTACCAGGGGGAGGAGCAGAGCGATTCCTTCTTGGCAAATTAGGCTGCATAAAAGAATCCTATATAAAGATTATAGGTGCCCTGATGAGTAATAATCAGTGATGAAGCAGAGAGGGGAAATGCACTGCTGCCCTGTCTGTGAAGATTACTGTGCTTTAAGAAGCCCAGCAGGACCTGCAGTAAGCTCAGAGTAATTCCATCTTGCAGCAGGTGATCCCTCAGCCTGCAGGTCCCCAGCTTGCATAAAGAGGGAGGAAAACCCCTGAATTTAAAAAGAACGTGGTGGTGCCTGTTGGCAGCCCATGGGCTTGAGATGTCCCTCTCTGCAGAAGCGATCTGGCTTCTCCATGCAACAAAATGTTCAGTGCTGCACACAGAGCTTGTACAAATCTTCCCAATCTGTCCTTCTCTTCCCTGCACTTCATTTCTTTTGTTCTTCTCGTTCATCTAGATCTTGCTTCTGTGTATGCTTGTGTTGACCTGCAGAGCCCCAGATTTAGAAGAGGATGGAAGGTCAGCTAGACCTTGTTTTTTCTGGGCTTAGAGATGTGCTCTGTACCTGAGGAGTATACAGGATATTAAGCAACGAATGACTGGGAAGTTGGAGCTCACTAACTGGGGTTTTCATGGAAATCAAAGTAAAGTGGCCTTTGCCTCTTTTTGGGGTAGTGCTCGTGTTCCTAATGAAAATCTTACAGTCACAAAAGCACTTAAGGCAGCCACTGGAGAACACTGGAGCACAAATTCAGGACAGCTTATCTTTACTCTTCTGTCTTCCTTTATACTGTACTCCATAAAACCCAGTGTTTTTTCAAGAGGTGCCTTGCCCTGTAGATAAAGCAGGAGTTATTTTACTATTTGGTTAAGTATGGAAGGCTGGTTTTTCCTTTCATAAGTTTATAGGGTTTGTGGGGGATATTTCAGGATAAAAGGAACCATCATTGAAGAATTGTTGTCTGGGGAGGGGTCTCTGAGGAGACCAAATCACCATGTACAGTAACAGGGGTGGACTGGATTGCAGGAGGTGAGAGATATGGTGGTAACTTTTTTCCAGAAAAGACCTTCTCCCATGTCCATTGCTTCCACCATCCCCTCCGTGGGGCAGCAGCACGTGCTCCTAGGCATGGCTCGAGGGGATGGACCCTGCAGCCTTCCAGGGAGAGGCAGAGGGCATGGATCATCCTGGGCCCCACCACCTCTCAGAACATACCCCCAAAGAGGGTCCCTGCTGGAGAACAGTCAGTTTCAGTGGTGTTGAAGTCTTCCTGCTGTCTCCCAAATGTTACACAGCAGTTAAAGAATCTGTCTTGCCAAAGTGCTGGATTCTAGGAACGTCCACATGCGGGGTGTTTAATAGAGACATCCCTGGAGAGGATGTTTGCTGCTTCTAATGTTAACTGTCCCCCGTGGGAAAGATGGTTATGAGGTGATTTCTAAATGAAGATCTAACACAACACCTACTTAATGGGGCACTTGTTTGCCCTCAGCATCTTGTAAGTTGTTCTTTCACATCCAACTTTCTAAACAAAGTTCACCTCTTTCCTTAAAATCCCAAACAACCGCCCTCCCACAAAACAAACCAACCAGTGAAGTATGAAATATTTATTTATTCCTGTTTCATGGGAAATATGAAACTGGCGACCACTGGGCTGCTTTGTGCTTGGCTGCTATGGTGGTTGCTCCCATCCCAAATGCCAGCTTTAAGGCAGAGTCCCCCTGTGGGCCCAGCAGTATCCAGCATTATTTGTGGGGATCTGAAGATGGAGCATGTCTTGGGAACAGTTAGCCCAGGATGTGATGGGAGAATGGTGTGTTGGGAGCTTTCCAGGGGGTGGAAGGAGGGCAGGGTGTGGAGGTGTAGAGTTGGCAAAGACCTGCCACCATCTGCATTCCAACTTTAGCTCCGTTGGTTAAATGCTTAGTATGGTACTAAAAATGCCAAGGTGTTGGTTCAACCCCTATGTGGGCCTGAGTTGGACTTGCAGATCCTTGTGGGTCCCTTGCACTCAGAATACTCTGTGATCCCTCAGGTAGCAAAACTAACAAAACCCTGTTCTTTAAAGTTTTTCTTCCCCGGGGTGAACTGGCTTTCCTTGCTCCATCTGTCTCTTTGGATCTCTCCATTTTCACTGTCACTTGTCTCCAGTTTATCTTCTCCCTCTCTTTTTGCCTTGGTCCATGGTTTCTCTCCAGTGTCCCCTGTGTTGGTGCTGATGGACCAGCTCCTGGCCCAACCAAAGCAGGGAATTCCTGGGTTCTGGCAGCAGAGTTTGATCTGTGTGAGGCTGATTTGGATGTGTCTCCTCTACCTGCATAAGAATTTCTCCCAAAGACGTAGGAATGTGACACCTATTTGGATCTCTTCACCTTCTGCCAAATGTGGTCAGAACTGAGTAGCGAGCTGAAAATTTAATAGGGTGAAGACTGACAACCAACACTACCATATAAACTTAATTTCCTTTAGAATCCAGGCCAAAAAATAAGTGCTGAGGGTTTTATTCTGCAATCCTGTGCTTTAAAATAGTGTGTGGGACAATGTGATTAGTAGAAATGGCATTTTCAGGATTGTTTGCAGTGCATGTGAAAGCACCACAGCTGAATCCTGTTGTGTGCATGTATGCTAGCACATAACCAACTCAAAAGGGCTGAAACAGCTCAAGTGTATTCTGCCTGGAGAAATAGCAGAATACATGTGTAAAACTCACTTGTGAAGCTGGCAAAGCCTCTGGTGATGTTGATCCTAATTTCCAGGGTTTTTAATTCTAATCTTTTGGCTGCCTCTTCTTAACAACAACAAAAGGATGTTGTTTTGTTCCTTTTCCTGGTAAGTGCTTTTGGGTTTTGCTGCTTTCCCTTTTGCTTTGCTTCCACCTCCCTTCCCAGCTCTGGAGACACAGGGTTTGGTTGCATGTGCCTCAAAAATGGGATTTTATAAGTTGTGGTTTAGGAACTATTTAAGTTCCTGACCTAACTGTGAAGGAGGAGAATCCTGACACCACCAGTCACTCAGAGCTGTCAGATTTGTGAATTCTCTCATATCTGATTCCACAGACTTCTTATCACAGTGCTTCAATAACATGGAGCATGAGATCCTCAGTTAAGTTCATAAAGTAATTTTCCATGTCTTCCAGTCACTTCCACATCTTCCCTCAGCTGACATCTGCATTTTCACAGATGATAAACTGCATAACCTGTTGCTTTGGCTTGTAGAATTAAAGCAGAAACTGCATGGAGTGGCACTCCACTCAGAGATGGACACGGTGATTAATATAAAATTAGTCATAGATTAGTCATAATTTTTTTTCCTTGTGTAAATCACATCTAGTTTCACTTAAAATCTGATAAGTTAGTGTTTTGAAAGCTTTTCTTTAAGCCTCCTGCAGTTTGTTCTTGCTGCTGTTCTTACAAGTACTTCATTAAATGGTCTGTCTGGTTTTATTCTTCTGTGACTCAGGAGATGATTTATAATATTTTATTCTGGTCCCAGAACGTGTTTTTTGCTGTTGGCTGACTTGTCTTGTATCCCCCCGTGCTGGGATGTTGATTCAGTGTTGTTTGTGCTTGCACATTGTTCAGATGTGCAGGTTTGGGGTAGGAAATGTTGTGGCACGAGCCATCAGCTGCTTGGGTCACAGGAATTAATGATGTGGTTGGTTTTGCTCCGTTCCCTTTAGTTCTCATTTTATGTTTCTGTGTGTGCCAGACCCCCCTGGCTTTGGATTGAAACTTGGGGTTTTAGCTGGAGGCTGGCACTTGCAAATGGACAAATTGTGGGTTTCTGCTGTGGGTGCAGTAAGACCCCAAACCAGATTGGCTTGTTAATGTGGATGCTCTGTGATTCTTGTCTGTGTCAAAGTGTCTGTGGCCTTCTAGAAACCAAAAATAAAGATAAGGCCTAAAGCATCTGTGTTCTCCCTCTTTGTGTGATTTGTGTGAGTGCAGCCAGCCTGTCCCCTGATAAAGAAGAGATCTGCTCCGTGGTCTGCAGCAGCTGAACAATGATTCCAGGGTGATTTAAAGGTGAAATATTACATGTTGGCGGGTGATCCTTGGCGTGGATGGATGATTTATACGGATGTGGGGAAATCAGTCAAGCTGCAGCCCGATTACTCCCATTCACATTCAAACCAGCCTTTGCCCAAAGACCTTTTACAAAAAACTGTACCATTAGTGTACAAAAATAAAAGGCATTGCATTAGCTCCCCTCCAAATCATTCAAACTATTAGTGTTTCTTCATTGCTTTGCTCCTTGGCTTGAAATCCTGCTCCCACCTCTCCAAGGCAAGAGAACTGGACACCAGCAGTGACTTCCTTGGGAGCGTGTATGTTATTAATTTCCCTTGATAATTTTTTTGAGTCAAGTGGTATCTAGCAGCTGTTGATTTATTCTTTAGAGAGAGGAAAAAAAAAAAATGAAAAGGCAAAATGGTGTTTAATTTCTGTAGATCTGGGGGCAGCTGAAAGGGGGGGTGACTGTGGAAGAGACCTAAGAGATCTGGGAGTGCTGGGAGATACTTAAAGTTCTTGGAGCCCTGTTGCCTATGTAATCTTCTTTTAAAAACGTAGCAAGAATGTCATGGTAGGTTTTTAACTGGAGCACAAACACGCAGACATGAGGCAAGTGTGTGGGAAGGAGCAACAATTTGAACTGTGCTGTGACTGCTTGGGTCTCGTGCTAAAGAGTCATTTCTGTAGCTTTTAGCAGAGAGGAGGGGCTCTTTCAGATCCCCTGTCTCAAAGCCCTGCTTTTCTTTAGAGAAAAGATTAGGCAAAGCAGATCTTTATTTGTATCTAGTAAAGAACAGGCATGGATCAGACTATTTGCTTGCATTCTTCTGAAAGTATTCTTGCAGTCACAAAGCAGAGAGTTAGTGCTGCACCTTTCTTGTTAAGCTGTGCCCCTGAAAACAGTGCAACATGTGAATTTTTCAGGTCTTTGGGCATATGGTTGTGTCCTGTTTTAAATGCACACAGCCTGTAATTACATGCAGTTGTGCTTCTTGAATTTGGAAAAGCAATGGGTGGCTATGGCAGAAAACCTCTGATTGGCAAGGGAAAATGTCATTGCTGAACATGCAAGATTGTAGGATTGGGATTTGTGTTTTCTTCCTGATTAGGGAATTAGTCTGGAAAGGGAAATAAATTGATGCCATTCACCTTTCTGTCCTGGGGATACTGGGAAGGTTCCTCCAGGGCATTCCTATGTTGTGATGTTCTCTGTGTGAAAACAAAAGCCTACTTAACTCTCACCTGGTTTGCCTAGTCCTGTTCTTCTTCAATGATCATTCCTACCAAGTGGCTCTTGGTTATGAGTGTGGTTTTCTAGGAGGTTGTTTCCTTGATTCTGGAACTGAACTTGGATTGAACTCCGTGGAGAGCTGGGCTCTTGCTGGGGAGGCTGGAGAGCCCCTGTGCCCCTAGGCTGTGCCCGCTGGTCGGGGCTGTGTGGCACATTCACGTGTGATGTAAGAGCAGCTGTTCCCTCAGTTGCTGTTCTTGGATGATAATTTACCCTTCCAGTTAAACCAGAAAAGCCCCACCCTTTCCCAGGAGTCCCAACGAGTCCCAGTTTTCACTCATCACCCCTGAACTCCAGACTTTCCCTGGGGGCTCTCAGCATCCTGATGCAGGTCACTGGATGAAGCCTCCTGGGTTTCTGTGTCCCATGCCCAGTTCAGGCAGGAGAAATTCTGGGATGAACATCACAGTCCTACAGGAATTACTTTGGTAAATAGTCTTCAGAGGTGAGGGGTGTGCAAGAGAGATTTTTTAGCTCTGGGGTTAGAGGGTGTCTGACTGGGGGGAGTGTTGTGCTTGAACCCCATGTGGCAGCTCAGCCCCATAAAGTCCCTTGTTCCCTCCTTTCCTGGTGGGATGGGGGAGAGAGTCGGAAGGGTAGAAATGAGGAAGCTCATGGGTTAAGATAAAGACAGTTTAATAGGGAAAGCAAAGGCAGAGCAAACCAAGGAATTCCTTCCCCACTTCCCGTGCGTGGGCAGGTGTTCAGCCATCCCTAAGAACAGCAGGGCTCCATCACACACACGTAAGGGTCACTTGGGAACACAAATGCCATCACCCTGAACCTCCTTCTGCCCTCCTTTTCCCCCCAGCTGTATGTGCTGAGCATGATGCCATAGGCTATGGAATGTCCCTTTGGTCAGCTGGGGTCAGCTTGGTCCCCTCCCCACTCCCAGTGCCCCCCAGTCCCTCCCTGGTGGGGTGGGCGAGGAGCAGAAAAGGCCTTGGCTCTGTGCAAGCCCTGCTCAGCAAGGACTAAAACATCCCAGCACAAATCCCAAACCCAGCCACTACGATGGAAATTAACTCCATCCCAGCCAAAACCAGCACGGGAAGTCCTGTAGTCAAAACTAAATGGAGTTTGAGGAAAGAAGGAAGGAAGGAAGGAGGGGAATGGGAAATGCAGCCCACTGCCCTAGCAGGCTTGGAGACAAGCTGGATCCTTGGGCTGCTGGGGTCTGTCAGTTCCCTTTGGAGAAAGGCAGGGAAGCGTTCCCTTCCCCTTGGAGCTTGCCCGAGGTGTGGGCTGTGTGTGTAACTGTGGCTGCGGGGAGGAGGAAATGACTAAACGGTCTGTCAAAGCACAGAAACAAAGGGCATCTTTGATTTACCAAAACTGTGGTGGCCAAGAGGCTTGGGAAGGGCCGTGCTGCTGCTCTTGCTGGGAAGAGCAAGCCCATTGGGGACTGTCACTTGTGGGGAGTGTGAGTCTCCCAGGGCTTAAAATAACACCATTCACTCACTTTCTCCCTGCCTTTGCAGTTTCATACGTGACATTCTGCAGTGCCCTTTATAGGAACCTCAAATATTTTTCTTTTTCCCCGCCTTCCACATTCTGTCTCTTTTTCCATCTGACAGATGTTTTTCCCTGCCTTGCACAGGGCTCAGTATATAATTATTCTGTTGCAATAGCCTGGAGCCCCAGTCCTGTGACAGTCTGCTGGCACAGGCTCCTGTGTCCTGGTGGGTTGAGTTATGTGGCATTTTTTTTGTTTTTCCCCTGGTGGTTTTGTTCAGTGTTGTCTAAAAATCTGCTCTGAGAAGCAGCGAGCACCCGATCATTTGTGTGCCCTGAGACCATTGTAGCTTTTTAGTATCCTGCCCTGAAAATGCTTTTGGTTTTTTTGGTACTCATCTCCCAGTCATGCACTTGGTGAATTCTCTCTCTTCCAGTTTACACCCTCTGGGGATTTGCAGTTTGTTGCCCCAAGTCAGCAACTTCTTGGTGTGTCTTTATTCCCAGATTTATCCCTAGATTTTGGAGCTTTGCTTTCTGACCATGTTACTTGCTTGGCTTAAACTTCTGTCAGTTTGCCAAGATGTGTTTTTTTGCAGTGTCGCAGATAGGGGTGTCCCACTGGGATATTCCTGGTTGTTCCAATCCTTCTACTAGCCCTAATTCCCTGAGCACTTGTATTCGAGTTACTAATTCTTAAGCTTCTTCTAACGGGAGTTCGTGTAACTGCCAAGGTTTGGAAGTTTTATTCCCCAAACTTCCCTTTTGCATTTCAAATTCAAAGTCTACCCAAAACCTTCTCCTGGAACTATTTTGTCAAACTTCCTATACCAAATAGCTCCAGTTTTGTGCACAGTCTGTAGATGGGATGACTAAAACTTCCTGTCAAACCACAGGAACAGAGAACATCTTTTATTTATCAAAATAGTCATGGTAAAGAGGCTCAGGAAGAGCTGTAGGGTTGGTTCAGTGCTATGGGCTGCTCTGATTTCCACTGGTTTCGCTTCCCACCCTGATTTTTATACGTTCAACACCGTGGGGTGTTTGGTTGGGCCACCTGTGTAACATAGAGATCCTGAGAAATAATGTTGCTGGGAATTATTTGGACGAAACAGGCTCGTTTCCTCTTTGTATATCAGTTGTCATCCTTTAATCTCTTAGTATTAGCTTTTTTTAAATTCTGTTATTATGTACATCATCCACTGTGCTTCCTGTATCCTGTGTCACTTGATGATAAACTTTTACAAGATATCACTGTTAAGTCACCTCAGCCTTTGAGTGATTAATCAAAATCTCTCTTTCTCTTTTTCTCAGTGTTGGAGGTTTATATGGATCAGTGGTACTTGCTCAAGAGTGCCAGTGGAGATCAACACTAAGTCTGCTCCTCGGGGTGAGTAATCCAACCCACTGCATTGCTGATGTCTTTTATCTGCATATCTGCTATTCTTTTGCCTTTTGCTATCTCAAACAACAGCTCCTTTGGGCTTTTATTTCAAATGGCATTAAAATGATGCTGTAGAAGAATGTCATGCTCCTTCTGCTTCTGCAGACATCCATTTATTGGGTTTCTTTTAAAGGGTGGTCCTCACTTAACACAGTCTGAGCTGCTGTTTGGATTCAGGGAGGCTTTCCATATTTTAAAGATAGTGAATTTGCAGTTAATGTATGGACTGTGCCGGAGTAGTGAAGTCTATTTTGCTTATCCAAGAAGCAATGCTGAAAGGACCACCATGGCACATGCAGGGCTCCAGCACAAGATCCCACAGGATTTGCCATGACTGTGGGATGCAGCTAATCAGACTCAGCAGGTCTATGGCAACGTGCAGAGAAACTGCCAAGAGCTTTCATATTTTACTGGGGCAAGTTTATGTGAAAATGCATCCAGCAAAACAGTCAGTGTGTTACCCTTTGGAAACGGCCCAGTTCAGCTGAGTTCAAGGAGCAGCATTTTGCATTCAGTCTAGACTGATTTGATCCAAGTAACCTGGTGCATGTCAGAGCTGGCAGGCTTGTTTTGGGAATAGTTATCCCTTGTCTGCTTTGTTTTGGGTATTGTGGTATGATCTAGCATGATTTAGCATCCTCAATTTCAGCCCTATCGGAGTGTCCAAAGGAGGAACACCAGGATGGGGGAATAGTCTAGAGGGGGAGCCACATGAGGAGTGGCTGAGGGCACTTGGTGTGCTCAGCTGGAGAAGGGGAGACTGAGGGGAGACCTCACTGCAGGTACAACTTCCTCAGGAGGGGCAGGCACTGATCTCTGCTCTGTGTGAGCAGGGACAGCACCCAGGGAATGGAGTTGTGCCAGGGGAGGTTTATGTTGGATCTTAGAAAAAGGTTCTGTCCCCAGAGGGTGGTGGGCACTGACCAGGCTCCCCAGGGCAGTGGGCACAGCCCCAAGGCTGCCAGAGCTCCAGGAGGGTTTGGACAACACCCTCAGGCACAGGGTGGGATTCTTGGGCCAGGAGTTGGACTTCAGTGGTCCTTGTGGGTCCCTTCCTACTCAGAATATTCCATGATTCTATGATCCTTCCCCTTTGCTTGCTGCCCCCTGAGCTGCTCATCGCTGGGATGAGGATTGTGGTGTTTGTGCCGTCCCCTCTCAGGTGTTTTGTGTCACACTCTGGGTCCTTGCTGCTCCCTAGAGCTGTCCTGCATCCCTGGCCTCACTGCAGGCCTGCAGGATGTGAGGACTGGCATCTCATTTGAAATATGATTTCCCTTCTTTTACTCCCTTACCCTCTCCATAACCTTTGGAGTGCTGCTTCTTGGATCTCTGACCCTTCCCACACTAAATCCCTGTGTGTGAGCTCTCTCTGGGATTCACCGCTGCCCAAGGTCTTGCACCAGACCTGACAAAGAAGTGGATGCTGCTCCTTGTTTGCCAGGAGCCCTAAACTCCACTGCCAAATGCTTTAATTCCCTGAGTGTTCAATCAGGGCTGCAGGAGTGGTTATCACCTCTTGTGTCCCATCCTGGTCACGTTTCTCCAGTTTTACTGCTGCTTGTCAGAGCTGGTGGGATTCCAGTCCAGCTGGATTCCAGTCCATTGTGGCTGTGAAAACATCATTAAAAGCTGGCTGGCAGCCACGTTCTGCTGGGTGTGTGTTTGGAGACATTCAGCCTCCTGGCATCACCGTGCCTTTTCTGCATGTCTCTCCCTCTTTGCTGTCCAGATGCTGTGCTGAGTCCCCTTCCCTGGGAGCAGCAGAAGTTCTGGCATCTAAATCTGCATTGTTTTCCCTGTCACTTGTGCTGTTGCTCCTGGGAGGGGTGTGTGTGTCCATGTCCATCCTAGGCTGTAGGAGCAGGTGCTCAGTGCTCCTTTCTCAGTTCCTGTAGCTCTGTTACTGCCAGGGATCTGGAATTTGGAGGAATGCTGCTGGAGTCAGACCCTCCATCCTCTTGTTCCTGTTAAACATGCTGCTGACAGTTCAACCATGGCCCACAGGAAGGCAGCATGTGTAAATAATCCAGGAAAAAAGCTCAATAAGGCTTTTAAAATAAGCCTCAGTGGAGACAGCTGCTGTGGTGTGGTGCCATGAAGGCACAGGGACCTGGCTAAGTCCATGTAGCCAGATCCAGTCATGCTTCCTGCTCTTTCCTAGCAGAATCCACACAACTTTTCAGGTATGCCCTCACCTTGCTCCATCAGCTCTTGGGAATGCTTTGAGTTCAAGTCTGTGCTCTCTGGGGCAGATTGTCCAAGGCTGAGAACAGAGCATCACATGCAGCTCAGGTCCAGTCCACCCTCTTCCAGTGCCTGTGTGCAAAAGGCAAAAATTAGTATTTGGTTTTTTCCTCCCCCCCCAAGGTCATGTTGAATACAGGAGGGAAAGCAGTGCAAGGCTACTTCTGTGTTTTGCCTTTATTAGCACTTGCTGGCTTGTCCTGCAGGGCCCAGCCCACACATGGCTTTTCTTGGGCTTTTAATAGTTGTGCTAAACTAAAATGAGCTCAAAATAGTCCTGATTTGAAATATTATTTGAAATATCAGCCTGTGGCTGCCCTGCATGTCTGTGGGAGGTGTGACTGTGCCCGTGGCTGGGGCACAGCAGGTCCCCAGGCAGGAAGTGAGGGCATTTCTCTGGGGTGTCTTCCCTCCCTTTCTTCCCAGAGGAAATGTTGCTGTTTGCAGAAAACAGGAGGTTATCGTGCTTTTGCTCTTCGCTTTCTGTGATGTGGTTTGGGTAATGTTCATGTAACTTAAGGTTCTCTCTAACATCCCCAAATCTCTGCAGAGGGGGAGATGTATTAAAAATAAATAGTTCTCTTACTGCCCTGTTTATCCAGCATGTGACCTCTCTGTCACACACTGCCTTCCCCTGCGTCCCTCCCATCCATCCTGTCCTTCTTTTATTGACTTTCCCAGTCCTGGCAATTGCTTTATATTCAGAAAAAAAAAATAAATTCATCCCCCCCAAAGCTTGCAAATCTGATTTCATTTCTTCCCTTGCTTCTTTGAAATATTCTTTTTACTCTCTTCAAGGCTGAAAATGTACATTTCCCCTGTTTATTTAGACAAGCTTATTTTGTCTGCAGGAACCTTGTCAAATGATAAGTTTCTTTGCTTGCATTTATAATCCTGTGAGGTTTATGTTTTGGGAATAATCCTTGTGAGCTGGAAGAAGATTGTCCAATCTGTTTTAAGATGTCCCACTTTTTGAGTGTAGCATCTCATTAGGAATACAGTTGGCTGTTTGCATGGCTTTTTTCTTCCTCTGTATAGCTTGGGGGAGAAAATATATCATTTCTTCATCTAGTGATAATGCTTGGCACTTTGCATCTTCAAAGAACTATACAGCTGTGAATTGAATAATTTCTCTAACACTGTGTGGTAGTTTCTCATTATTAGTTCCCCTGTTTTACAGAGAGGGAAAATGAACAAGAAGTCAAGTGAGCTTAGGCCATGAAAGGAGAAATAAAATCAATTCGAGTTCCCAGCTCTCTAACTGGTGCTAGAGCAAAAGAAAGTCTGATTCAGGTTGACACAAAAGGAAAGGGAGAGCTGTTTATCTGTAATAATATTTCCTAACCTTGTTAGCTGTTTGTTTTAGTGCATTTGTTGGTGGTATTTTGGTTTTGGGGTTTTTTTCCTAAAGAAGTTTTTCTAACTTTCTGATGTGGCTGTCACTTCTCAGTGTGTGGCTGGAGGGATTGTGTGATGTTTATAAAGGTGAAACAATGTGGAAATGGGATTACGTTTGTTGGGTGTTGCTCACTGCTGTCCAGGGCCTCTCTCTGCTCCCTCCCTCCTCTTTCCTCTCTAACCAGGGGCAGGGGAAGCCTTTCCTGTAGCATTTGGAAATACATTTCTCCCCATGTTCTTTTCCGTCTGAGGCTAAGATGGGAAAAGTGAGCCATCCCAAAATGGGAACTGTGTTAATACCTCATCCACCACATGCCATGCTGAGATTTCCCCCTCACCCCCCCCGCAATGGGCTGTAGTGGAAGTTGTTGGCTCAGAATGGTGTCTGGCATTATGTCATTTGCAGAAATAATTTTATACAGCTGCACTAGGCTTGATTTAGAGCTGCTTAATTTACTGACAAGACCCCCAAATGTGTTGCTTGCCAAATAGACAAGGTGAGTGCTGGAAGCAGTGCACTGTGGAATTATGTGTTACAGAGGAAGTCATGCTAACAGGTTTGTTGGCTGCTTGTTCAAAGTTCTTTTCTTTTCAGGAATTCTGGCTTTTCATAAAGGTGCCTTGTTTGATAAACTTTCAGGCGAAATCCTTGCATGATTTAACAAAACTTTACTCTGGGCATGCCCTGCTGGTGAAGGAGGAGGAGAAAGCAGCTGTCTCCTGCCACGTGCTCTTTTTGGGGATGCAAAACTGCAGAGCCTTTTTTAGGGGCTCAAGATTTAGCTGCAGGATTATATTTAGTTCTTGATGGGTGGGACAGATATCCTGGTGCCTTAGACAAGACCTTCAGCGATGGACAGCAGCACCAAGGTATCACAGCCAGTATTTTTATTTTCATTTTCCTTTGAATCTTTCATGTAGCTGGTATTTGTCATTTGTTACTTGTCAGCTGACTTTTTAAGGGTCTGAATGAGGCTTTTCATGAACCTTGCTGAGCTTGGGGGGCCCTCAGGGCTGAGTTGGGACCTGGACTTTGCAGCAGTGGGTGCAGAGC
Source organism: Margarornis squamiger (assembly GCA_035222235.1). Classification (NCBI taxonomy): domain Eukaryota; kingdom Metazoa; phylum Chordata; class Aves; order Passeriformes; family Furnariidae; genus Margarornis; species Margarornis squamiger. Next base: position 57,301,345 of record JAWWTY010000037.1, read on the forward strand.
AGCTGATACGAAGGACTTTGCAGGGTGGCAGTGCTTGTGGTGGGGTCTTTGTGTCTCTGCTTTGCCATCTGCCAGCTTCTCTCACTACCCTTTGATTTCAGCTGCTTAGAAGAAATGTCAGCAGCTCAGCGTGTGGTGAGCTGCATGTTCACCTCAGGCAGTTCTGTTCTGTTTATTTTGCTAATTTTGTGTTTTGTAAAACTAAGAGAGGGAGGGAGCTACCTGACAGCTGCCTGCATACCTCTCCCTTCTCCTTTTCCTCCTCACCAAAACTCAGGTAACTTCTCAGCTGGGGGAAGAATTGCATGTCCTTCTGCTCAGCAGAGCCTGGAGTTGGATGCTGTGTGTGGCTGCTCTGAGTCCAGCAGCAGTCCCAGGGTCAAAGAGCACCTTTCCTGCCATTGCCTTTTTGTGGCTGCAGTTGTGCCAAGCGTGAGAACTGAGGGCAGGCTTGTTTGGGATTAGTGTTTTTTTGTGCTTTCTCCTGTTTGCAAGCAGCAAAGAGAAGGGAGGAGGTGTTTTATACTAGCTGCTGGTCGCAAATCACAAACTTCATGGGCACTCAGGAGAGGGAAAAGGATGGTGGGAGAGGGGACATCAGCTTGAATGCAAGGAGGGAGGAAGTGGGAAGTGGCAGCCAGAAGGTGATCAGGGGCAGGTACTGGGGTGGGTACTTGACCAGTGTGTTCCTTCATGATGAACTTGACTGTTTTATTGGTGTGACTAAGAATTGCATTCTGAAATAACAGAAGGGAACACAGAGTATTTTTTAGTTTGAAGATGTTAAGTTTGCAGCTTCCACGTTAAACCTGCCTGCCCAGCTGGCTGTGTCCCCACTCTCACCTGGAAACCTTGCTTGATAGCTGGACTTCTTGTTGCCCTCTTTGTTCCAGTTCTACTCAGTGTAGTATGTATGTAGTGACATGGCTCTGGGGTTCAGGATGGGCTTGGGAAACAGCCAGGATCACAAGGACAGGGAACTGATTGCAGATTTAAGGCATGTGTCAATATTTAAGAGAAGCCACCTCAGCTGAGGCTTCAGTGCTGTGATCTAAGCCCAGTTTCCAACTCAGCCCCACTCCTTCACCAGTGGGATCAGGGAGAGAATCAGAAAGGTGGAAAACCTTGTGGGTTGAGATAAAGGCAGTTTAATAGGTGAAGCAAAAGGTGCACATGCAAGCAAGGGCAAACCAAACAATTCATTCCCCACTTCCCACGGGCAGGCAGGTGTTCAGCCAGGGAAGCCAGGATCCAGCACGTCTGTCTCCCCTCCCTCCTTTTCCCCCCAGCTCTACATGCTCAGCATGTTGCCATATGGCATGGGATGTCCCTTTGGCCAGCTGGGGTCAGCTGTCCCAGCTGTGCCCCCTGCCCACTCCTTGGGCACCCCCAATCTCCTTGCTGATGGCGGGGGGTGAGGAGCAGAAACAGCCTGGGCTCTGTGTGAGCCCTGCTCAGCAAGAACTAAAACATCCCCGTGTTATGTTGCCAGCACAAATCCAAAGTGTAACCCATACCAGCCTCTCTGAAGGAAATTAACTCTATCCCAGCCAAGATCAGCACATTCAGGAGGAAGGTGTGTTGTGCAGTTGGAACCACTGGGGTATCCCTGGGCTGGAAGGTGTGTGGATGGCTCTGGCCCAGAGGGACTTGAATGGGGCTTTATTCTTTTTACCACTGTCAGAAAACACTGGGAACTTGTAAGGTGTTGAGTGGAGAACCAGCTGTTGTCATCTTTTCAGCTCTCCTTCCTACAAACTGACAGGTTACCCCCTTCTCCAGTTTTTGAGAGGCTGGGGTGAGGCTGACCCAGTCTGACAAGTGATAACCAGGGAGCCTGGCTGGGTTCTCCTGTGCCATCAAAACTGTAAGCCAGCCCTCTGAACTTAACAAAGCAGTAGCTTCCAGGCTGGTGCCTCTGGAAAATATCAAGGAGTAGGTGACGAGGTGTGAAAGGCAAGGGCTGAAGCAGGAGCTCTGTGTCCAGTCTCCCCAGGCTTCCCTGTTTGTCCAAGGGAGGCTCAGATCCATCCTGCATTAAACTGGTGTTTGTCTCAGCCTTCTTATCAGCTGGCCAGCTCATACACCCCGGATGTTCTCTTATCTCAAAGCCAGAGATGCACACCTGCAATTGCCCTTTCAGGATTTGGGAGCTTTTTTGATAAAGCTGTCTGTCTGCCAGTGTTTTCCAAGGCCACGTCACACTTTGAAATCATGGTATTAAAATAATTGCCTTTGAAATGAAGGGAGGGTCATGTGCCCTACATCAGAAATTCCTCTTAGTGCTTATTAATCCGGTATATAAGTGTCATGGCTTACATCCACAGGGTGTTTATATTGAATTTTTAGCTGTATTAGTATCTCTTGCTCTTCAGAATAAATGCTATATAATCTGCTAATGAGCAACAGTCTTAATTTAGAAACCAAAAATAGGACATAGACAAATCTGAGTTACTATAAGAAACTAGGAAATGGCCTTATAGACTTATGCCCCCCCCCCCCCAATGCCCTGGTGTGAGGGAGATGAAGTTGCTCTCCTGAGATCTCCAGACAGCAGCACTGCCAAGAGCAAGACGTGCATTTTGGGAGCAGAATCATCCTTGTTGTGGCAGGTGGGCTTCATCCAAGAGCTTGGAAGTCTGAAACACCCTCCTTGCTTTACCAAGCCAACAGCCCCACACCTGGAGAGGGTTCCTTTTCGCATGCCCTTAGGAACTGTTCCTAAATAACAGCAATGAAGCTGATAGTCATATAAGCATAGGAGCTAATAATAGCCAGTGCCTGATTAACTAATGATGCTAATACTGCAGGCTGCTGGTGGCTGAGTGGCCAGTGTTTATTTTGGCTAAGGCTGTTAACTTTTAGCTAAGGTGCTGTCTGTGTGCTGGGCAGGTGAACTTTGTCCCAGACTCCCAATTGCTGTGGTGGAGGCTTTCACAGAGCAGGAGCTCTCTGGTGGAAGGTCTCAAGCTGGGGACTCTCTCCTGCTCATCCCTTGTTTGCCCTGATTCACTAAGCAATTTTTGCTTTGCCTTCTGTATGCAGCAACAGTGGTTCTGTGTAAGCCTGAGCAGATTTTACCCCGGAACACCCTGCTAAAGAAGTTGCCTTTCTGTGTGATGGTGGTGTCACACTGAACCAGAGTGGTCTGGAGCAGTGGGAGAGAGCATGTCTCTGTTTTAGACTTGATGTGAGTTTTGGAACTTCGGTGTTTCCCTCGGGCCCAAACACACTCCCACTGCCCTGGTGCCACTCTAGTAGGTCCTGGTAGTGCCTCTAAGTGGAGAAGGAAGGAAGGCTGTAGCCACAGGGATCAGGATGTTTGTGGAGACTTGCTCATGTTCTGTTCATGGCAGGGACCACATCTGGCAGCTCATGGTTTGCAGTCAGTCAAGGTGTTTTACTGGGGACCTTATGTAGGGGCTGATGTTACTGAAAGCACCCCCAGGTCACACAAAGCTGGCAGGTTCTGTATTTTGGGGTCCTGTTTTGGTCACTTAGTCAAGCAGGCAGCCAGTGCTAAACACGTTCCCAGTAGCATTGGCTTTGGTGGCATTAAAAGCACGCTTGACATCAAATGTGGGCTTGTGCAACTTGCTGATCTCAGGCTGGGTGGGTCTTGTGGCAAAGCTCCTGTGCCGACAGAGAGACTGTCTCTATTTCAGGCCGTGGCTCTGCTCAGCTGTCAATCCAATTTAAGGGGGCCAGCTTATAAACACTGTGAAATGCTGAGCTGGTGTAAAGCCGCTTTGCTGATAAGGAGCTGTTCAAAATATTTGGAGAGTTCAGCTCTGCTGTGGGCCTGGGCCACCATCGCTGGCTGTGCTCCCAGGGCTCCGTGCCAAGGCTGCTTTGGCTGCTGTGCCCCTTGGCTGGACGCCGAGTGCCCGGGGCTTGGTGTGCCCTGGCTGTGCCCGAGGGACTCCAGGCGAGGGCAGCGGTGAAGCAGCGTCCTGGTTCTGCCATCTGGGCAGCAAACAGCCCTCTCTGCCCATGTGGGGACAGGAAATAGGGTGGTGTGTCCCATCAGGTGCTGCAGCGTTGCTGGGAAAACCAAAGCCCAGCTGATGGCAGCTCTGGTTCCCTTCTATCTGTTCCCAGCTCCCAGCCAGAGGTGAAAATTCCAGAGGTTGGGAGATCTCTGGCTGAGTAAGAGCCTTGTTGTCTGCCAGCATTTCAGCCCCAGAATAGCCTGGCAAAGGAGCAAATTCCCAGCTTGCAGGTGCTCATAGAAGCCTCTTTGTGGTTTTGGTTGCTCTTTGGTCCAAGACCTTGGCATGGATTTCCATGATTGCTGCCTTTCCCTTTCCCTTTCCCTTTCCCTTTCCCTTTCCCTTTCCCTTTCCCTTTCCCTTTCCCTTTCCCTTTCCCTTT
>JAWWTY010000037.1:57306003-57372621 GCA_035222235.1 Margarornis squamiger
CATCCAACCTGGCCTTGGACACTCCCAGGGATCCAGGGGCAGCCACAGCTTCTCTGCCCAACCTGTGCCACGGCCTGGCCACCCTCTTAGCCAAAGCTCTCCTCCTAATATCCAATCTAATCCTAAATCTGTCAGTTTGAAGCCATTCCCCCTTTTCCTGTCACCACAGTTGCTGATGAACAGTCCCTCTCCATCTTCCTTGTAGGCCCCTTCAGACACGGGAAGGTCTCCATGAAACCTTCTGTTCTCATGTTTGTGTTATCAGCAGGGTGTGTGGCATATAAATTTAACACCTTTGCATCCTGTGAGTATCTAGAGTAGCCAGCTTTGCCTCCACTTGCACATTCCTGCTATTTTATATCCTCTCTTATAATTTCCTGTAGGGACCTTCTTTGCAGCTGTTTTATTGTGTGCTCTGGGCAGAGCATCAGATGTCTGCTGTGATGCTAAAGTGTGCTTCCCTCTTCTCTGGGGTGTTGCCAGCTGGGGGCAATCCCCTGCCACTGAGGGTAAGGACAGCACAGCTGGAACAGCTGCCTGTTGGGAGGATGGGAAAGAGAAGCCCCACCACGTTGCTGTACCAGGAGAAACTCTGGGTGCAGTCAGTTGTGAGAGTGAGGAACTGTATAGGTACACAGCCGGCAGCAGCACTGGGCTGTGTCTGTCTCCCGTGATGCCTCTGCTATCTCATCACTTGTCAACATCTGTTAATTCCTGCTGCCACAAAGCATGCAGGCAGTTCTGAGGGCTGTGTTATTAAGGGTGTGTGTTGTGTATAATTTACAGTGTGTTGTGACAGCCCTGATCCACGCCACAGAGCACTGGCACTCAGCTGAGATCCCGTCTCCTGCGTTAGCCGCAGTGAGTTCCGAGCCTCGCTGGCGGTGTGGCAGGAGAGGAAGCGTGTGTGGTCATGTTCCCCTCCTTAGGCATTTGCATGTGGCTCTCTGGAGTGCCAGGTTGCTGGCCTGCAGCCACACCGGCGTCTTGGGATCTTGTCAGATCTTGCCAGCAAAGGAGCACCAGGCTGGGTCACAGTTCTTGGACAAGAAACTTCCAAGGAGCAGGCTGCTGATGCAGAGATACCTGAGACATCCTTGTCCTGCGGTGCCGTGTGTGTTCTGACATGCAGGCTGGGTGTGTTTCTCCTTTTTTATTGTTACCTGGTATCTTCTGGCTTGAGAAGAGCCCTATTCCATTCTGGTGTTGGGGAGAACAAACCCTTGATTCCTCTCCCCCACACTGTGCCCAGTTCTAAAGGATTTGAAGATCAATTGTTTGAAATCTGCAGAGGGGCGTAGCACTGGCTATTTATGAGATAATGGTTGCTTGGTCACAAATTGAATATCCACCTGCACTAAGCACTGCTCCTAGAGATCCCTGGGTGCTGTTTCCTCATGGAGGTCTGTCTTTTCCCCTCCTGGTGCAAAGTTGCTATGAGTGAGAAGTTCCCACTGGTGAGAATTTAGCACAGGTGGTTGAACATACACTCTGCTAACCCACTCAGACAGCCACGAGGGCCAGAGCAGCAGGAGCCCCAGCTCGGGTGAGCAGCTTTTAACCTAAGCCCTGTCTCTTCTGATTTAATGCCCAGTTCACTTCACCTTTGTGTCTGTCTTCAGCCAGGTTGAGTTCTCTTGAGTTTGGCAGCTGGAATCAGGAAAACAGTGTCTCTCCCACAGCATGGAGTTGGCAGGCTGCAGTGTAGAAGTTCAGAATAGTTGACCCCACCCAGGATGGAAATTTCCTGCCTTGGACCACAGTGCTGGAGTACCAGGGAAAGGCAGCATGAGCAGTCTGATCCTGCCCAGCTATAGGGGAACACAGACAAAGCCAGTCTTTACAAAGAAACCCCAGATGCTGGTGGTATCTTTACAAAATGACATCATTGTCACTGCCAGAACCTCCTGTGGCATCAACACAGGATGCAGGATTTGGCCTTGGGGTCTGTTCTCCAGAGGGTGGCCAGATCTGGGAATGCTCTCTAGCACTGAGGACAGAATTGGTATTGCAGGGGAGCAACAGCAAGTTAAGGTTTCTTCTCCTTAAACAAAGAGATTTCCACAAATCATAAGCAAGTTTGCCTGAGTAACATAAAAGTAGGTCTGTAGAAGCTTTGAAATGGGCACAGGAAGGTCAGGAGTGTGACTGAACATGAGTTCATTGATACTGAGACACAACAATGCAGCAGAGGGAATTAAACCCCTTCTGTTTGGAAGTGTTTTAATCAGCTGACAGTACTGGTTCAGACCTTGCATTCTGTAAAACGCAGCACATTGTCTTGGGGAGTGCTCCACTTTGCTTTTAAAGGCAATTTAAAATAGAATATCAGGGGAGGGGGAAAAGAAAAAACCCAACCCAAAGCCAGAGCACAGAAATGGCAGTTTAGTGTTCATGACATTTCTCAGAAAGCTGCTTAAGATGATCTCCTTAAAATGGCAGATTTTGCCTGCAAGTCAAGTGGAGGAGCAGGAACTGATATTTCATTAAAATACTAGGAGAGGCCTGAATGCATTTATGGTCCTTGAGACATTTGCAGGAAACAAAAGCTTGGAATTGTAAAAAGCTTTAATAAAGGGCAAAAAAAACAGATCCCAAAAGCAAACTGCAAACCCACATACCTCCAGTGCCAGAGATCTGCTGGTTACCACACAGATTCTGGTTCCTGGCAGTTCTCTTTTGACTGCTTTTTTGAATGTACTTCAGCAATCTTTTATTTCAATGTTGGATGCTGAATCAGAATTTAGATAAACTGGGGTCATTATTACTGTTGTACATTGTTACACGTATGCCCAGGTGGACTTTCCTCCAAAAATGTATCAAAATTGGTGGAAAAAGGGGAAACTACAGCTTTCCCAAGGATCTGCCACGTGGACCATGTTTTTAATTAGTTTTTTGTTGTGTTTTGGGGTTTTTTGGTTTTAATATAGAATTGAGGGCTATTCTGGGTATTTGCTTTTTCTCTCACCTCACAACATCAGGGACCTGGGTTTCTGTCAAAGATTTTTTACTTTAGCTGAAAAAATGGAGTAAGAAAAGTTGGGAGATCACAAGATAATCTGTTGGGTAACGTTTCTAACAGCAGGATTAGTTGTGTGGAGCATGTTGCTGTTTCATTTTGGAAAGCACTATTTTGACAATTCTGATAAACTTATATTTTAAGGCAACAGGTTTAATATTTAATATTTAGTATTTTCCACTCAGATTGTATTGCAGTAAGTCTTACACTCAATGAGACAGAAACTCTCGTTTTAAATTTCTTCCCTTCAGTATATTTTTAAGGTAAGGCATTTTCCAATGGAGAGGGGAAAGTCCCTTCCAACCCAATTCATTCTCTGATTCCGTGATACTAATTAATTTGAAAAATGAATTGTTAATGACATAGAGGACTTGATGACCTTTGTGGTTCCCTTCCAGCTCAGGATATTCTGTGATTCTGTGAAGTGTGTGGGGAATTGCAGGAGCACCCAAGTGTGCCAGCTTAAGCAGTTGCAGTGTCTGGTCTTAAACTATGTCTCAGAGAAGTCCTTGTGTTATAGTAATTAGGCACTTGGAGCTTTCTTGAAGTTTGGTGAGGCCAGAGCAGGGACACCAAGGGGATCAGAGGGATGGATGGAGCAGCTCTGCTGGGAGAAAAGGCTGGCAGAGCTGGGATTGTTCAGCCTGGAGAAGGGAAGGCTTTGGGGGGACCTCATTGTGGCCTTGCAGTGCCTGAAGGGAGCCCACAGGGAAGGGGGAGAGAGACTATTTCCAAGGGCTGGAGTGCCAGGACAAGGGGAATGGCTTCACACTGACAGAGAGCAGGGTTAGAGTGGATATTGGGGAGAAATTCCTCCCTGTGAGGGTGGGCAGGCCCTGGCACAGGTTGGGCAGAGGAGCTGAGGCTGCCCCTGGATCCCTGGGAGTGTCCAAGGCCAGGCTGGATGGGGCTCTGAGTGACCTGGGCTGGTGGGAGGTGTCCCTGCCCATGGCAGGGGGTGGAACTGGATGATCTTTAATGTTCCTTCCAACCCAATCTATTCCCCGAGTCTGATAGTAATTAATTTGCAAAAAATGAAGCAGAGCTTACCAACATAGACCTGACCCTCTCTGAAATCAAATACCTCGGTAGCTGTATCGTACCAGCAGGACCTTGAAGGGGCTATGGAGGTGGCTGGTTGGTGCTGGAGGGAGGGTGGGGACCTGTAGGGTTTTCATGACACTGCTGGACGAGTGGGTGCAGCACTGGACTTTTCTGTGAGCTGCAGTTCTATTCTGTATGTCAAGTAAACATTCCTGCTGGTTTCAGGTTTACTCTTCCCATTTTAAACAGGAAGGATCATCATGGTTTTGAGGTTTTGGCATCACCAGTGTCTGCTGCAAGCCCAGACTAGACTTGTCTCGGTTTTTTTTTATGCTCAAGCAGAGCTAAGATCCTCTGAGGGAGGATCCCTTCCTAACTTTAGGCAGGGAAATAAAAAGTCTGTAGTCAGTCAGAGGTAAATATAACGCCCCCAAAACTGTACCTCCAGTGATGGTTCGTAAGCACATGAAAAATAGTCAGCCCCCAAAAAGGGAAATACAGGGGCAATAGTTCTAAAATAGTTATTTTTATAGACCTGTGAAGCAAGAATCAACATTTTTAAAACTCCTGTAGCGCTTGAGAACAAGCAGGACTTCCCTCCAGTCACTCCTGAGTCTCCATATATACCGTGAAGGATTTGGCCCCAGATATTCCCATGGTTATTGAGGAAGCTGCAAGTTCATGGTGATGACAAAAAAAATGTAATGATTTGTTTAATTCTGTTATTTGGAGCCAAGAGTTTAGAGATCTGGTTTGGTAGCAAAGGACAGCTTGTAGGACCCTCCTTTTTCAGCTGGTGCCCTGTTTTTATTTGAGTTCTGGTATCTAAAGAACTCCCCCTTGGCCAGCTGAAACAGTGAAAATCAGTGTATAGTTAATACACACCTTTCTACAGCACTGAGCCTTGTCCCCAGAGGTTGGGAAAGTGTGAAACACTTTTAATGTCTGCTTCTTTTAGCATCAGACATCCAATTTGATTTGTATGTAAGTAGGAAAACTTTGAAGTGTGGGTGAAATACAAAGGGAAAGCACTTCAAAGAAATGTAGTGTTATAAGTGCATCTGATCCCTCGAGGTTTTTTGAAGTTTTATCTTGAGATTATGTATTCAGAGGAAGATTTGTATGGAAATACTAAGGGCTGGTAATTCATCCAAACCAGTGTGAACTCTTCTGTGCTGGTTTTGGTTTCACACCGTGGCAGGCAAGTGATCCTTCCCCAATCTGCATGTCTTGCCAGTGTCCCTGACACAATAAGGAGTCTCCAAAGCACAGGACTACTACAGAGGGAGACTCTCAGAGTTCCTCACTGTTATCCCATGATCCACAGAAATCCCTGGATGTGGCCAAACAACCCCACAGCGTTTGGCATCGGTCGCTCTGCTGGAGTTGAGTCCATGGTCATCCTCAGTGATGGATTACAGGTTTCTAATAAACATCTTGAACTTTGGCAGAGTTCAAATCTTGAATCTGAGGTGGTTTTTTTTAGGGTTGGGCATCCACTCCTGTACAAACATGCCCACCTGTGTTGGAGGAGGGGGTTGTTGGTTTTTCCTTTTGGCAACCGAGGATTCTGGCATCGAAGTCTTTAATTGCAGGAGTTATATTAGCTGTTCCCAGTGCTCAGGGGGTGTGTCTGTGCAGGGGGAGCTAATTAGATGGGTATAAAGAATGGGCTAGGCAGAGCTTTTAATCCTACATGTGTTGTCCCATCCTTGCCATCATCTGTTACTGTGGGACTTGGAAGGTTAGAAAACTAGGAAGTTACACAAGACCCACTTTTTCCTGGTACAACAAGTGAGGTTACTTTTGGTCTTTTTATGTTATAAAAACATCTTTCCATTAAAATACTATTAAGTTACTTATATTGTTTTCAAAGGTTTATTTTAATTAGATCTGTAGGTTGAGGGAAGGGAAACAGTTGAGCAGCCTAAGATGTTTTTTTATCTATTGCAGACTTATTAAAAAAAAAAAAAGAAAAAAGTGAGGAGATCCTGTTTTCCCATGCCTTGCTTCCCTGCCTTACCATATTTCATATCAAATTAGGGCCTTTCTGTGTTCAAACTTTCAGATCTCAAAACTTCCTTCAGCAACCACATGGCTCAAGCATGCTTTTCTTTCTCAGCGAAAACTCATGTCTTGGTGGAATCACTTCTCTGGAAGATCTCGAGTTTTGAGAGAGTTTATGGGGTAAAATTGGCTTTTCCAGCAGAGTCTGTAAACCTGACTGGCTTAGACATGTTATCCTTATCCATGGAACCCTCCAGCCCATCCCAGTGTTATTTCCATTCCCCTGGCACTGGTGTCTTCATCTTGCGAGCCCCTCTGAGCCCCAGGCACAGCTCAGCCCCTGTTCCACTGGGTTTTTTAGCCTTGGGTGATGCTGGAGGCCAAAGGGCACCAGGGCATGAAAAAACGTCTTTCTGTCAAGGAATGGTGAGGAGGTGTCATAGTTTGAGATGGGATGGAGAAGGCAGCATCTTTTTGGCTATGTATCTAGGGCTCCTTAAAGCTGCTCTGCAGTAGCAGGGGTTTGGGGGATTCGTTTGCTTGCTGCTCACCAGTCAGCTTTCAGAAGAGAAGGACCCTTTCCTCAAGCTGATAGCACATCATCTGGAAGTTTGGTGTGGAAAAAGCCAGCCAAAATCAGCAGCACTCTGCCCCCTGGCTGAAAAAAAAGAATAAAAAGGCTTTGCTTCCTGCAGTGTTACTGAAACCCCTGGTTATCCATCTCAGGGCTGTGCTGTCCCTAAGGACTGGAGGTTGTATCCTGAAAAGGGATGTGGGAAGGGCAGTGCTGGGAAAAAGCCAGGTCTGTGGGTGCCTCTTCTTCACCCTGGTTTCATCAGATGGCTCTGGAGCTGGGCAGCAAGCACAGGCTGTGTCCCAGGGGAGGAGAGGGTGGTCCTGAGGGCCCTGGGAAAGGAGCATCTCCGTGTCCTGCCGTGCATTATCCATGGGGTGTCACACACTGCACGTCCTAAAACACCTTCAGCCTTTGTTGAAAACACATTTGCCACGTGTGTTTCAGTGTGCTCTGCACGGGAACTACTTGGGCCTTTCCAAAGCTGGGAGCTGGTTCAGTGTTTGACTGAGTGAGTTCTGTGTTGTGAAGCACACGGTGCCTGCGCCCGGAATTCCAGGAATCTCAAGGGTGGGATGTCCCATTTTAGTGCTCCTTGATGTTGTCTTGATGTGGACTCTCTGGGATTCCCAAGTGCACTCCCTAAACATAGGCTGTTGGCAAAGGGCTTTAGTTTAGGAGAGGAGGAAAAGCTCCACAAGCTTTTGAGGAGAACACGAGAAAGCCAGAGGGAAAATTGCTCTACAGTTTATTATTGTCCACTTTTCACCCACGTTTTTTACTTTTCAAAATTCAGTCCCGTTTTCCATTGTGAGGGGGGGAAAAAGATTCCTTAACGATGTTCAATTTAGCCTATTAATTTTTGAAATGCCAAGAGGAGAGAGATGGCAAATCATGCAGTATCAGGGAAGTGCTGGTGTAGTGGTGGTGCAGTGGTGGTCCTGGCAAACTCAAGCTCTCAGGCAACATGAGCCTTGGAAGAATGAAAGCATCTTCACACACAAAGCATACCACACTCTTCTTTTGCATATTACTCCTGAAAGGGAAATCTTAAGACAGGAAAATCAGGGGCAGATGGAAGGGGAAGGATGCAACGTGTACACAGATTTTTCTGCATGTAACAGTTGATGCTGCAGAATTGCAAGGTATTGGGGTTTTTTATTGCTTTCTACATACCCGTGTTAGAACAGTGTTCAAGATAAAGGTATTTTATTCACTTTCTGGGCTTTTTATGGTGGGTGCCCTCTGCTTTTGCTTTGTGCAGTGACAAAACTGAAAGGGTGGATCTGGAAACTCTTAAGACCTCGAGGTCCAAAATCTAAAGCCAGATCCTTTCAAAGCTGGAGGTTTGTGAATTTAATCCTTGGCCCCAGCCCATTAAAGGAAAGTGGCCCAAGCCATGAAATTGTGTCTAAATGTGGGTCAGTGCTCAGGATTTGGTGGTTCTTAACCTATTTTTAAGAACTACCTTTTGGACTCATCCAACAGTGCCTCTTTTGTTCTGCAGCTTTTGTGGCCACGGTGTGTCAATAACGTGTTGCTGGGGAATGTGAGGCATTTCCTTGTAGTCTTGGAGTGAGGAATGAATATCCCAATTGTTTCTCTGATAAGTGGACCCAAGCAAAACAGGAGAAAATAATGTTTTGATTCTGAGACTCTCTAAGGTGGGCAGTTGGAGACTCTGAAATAGTTAACCATGGAACAGGAGTGACCTGAAGCTTATCTGCGGGGTTTTTCTTGGCAAGTGAATTGCTTGTGAGAAAAGAGTGAAAAGGAGCCTGAGCAGGGTTTGAAGGCAGGTATTGGCATTCCAGGGCTGCTGTGCAGGGAAGGAGCTGCTGCTCTGGCTGCCTCCCTCTTCTCCAGCAATCACAGAGCCCACTGGTGCATCACAAAACTACACAACCTGCCAAGTTTTTAAAGTTCCTTTCCATCGCAACAGGGGGAAAAAAAAGAGCTGCTGGAGAACAGGGTAGCAGAGATAAGCAACCAGAGTGATTTCAGTACTGCAGACCAAAATAAAGGGTTTGTTTTGTAACTGGAGATGAATCTGAGCCACCAACCTCGACTCAGAGACTCTGGGTGTTTATATAAGCTGTTTGCTGTGCGTGCATCAGAAGTATCTGAAGGATGCTTGTCAAGGCTTAGCTTTTGATTTATGACTAATGTGTTCAATAAATTTTGAGGCAAAGCGCAGAATTCTACTCGACTGGTTGGTAGCAAAAGTTCTGTGATTTGAAGGAAGTTTTTCTCAGTTGTATCTTGGAAGGACTTCAGTGCTTCAGGCTCTTCAAATGCTTTTAAGCCATTTTTATGGCCTGATACCTTTTATCTCAAGGCGTGTCTTACATAAAGTGGGCTGGGCTCTTACCCTCAGTGTGCTTCCATTCATTTTTATCAGTTAAAGGAAATAAATAATGTTTGCTGTCTAATAAAGAAATAATGAAATTCAGGGAACAAAAGAAAGGATCCGGAGTCAGGGAACAAAGGGACACTTGTTGCTCTTTTTGCAGTCCTGCGTAATAGGAGAACGGTGTTGCTTTGATGTCATTGCTCAGCACATTCAAAAAGAACATTATTTATAGATTTAAAAATAAATAGACCTTACCAGTTTAAAGGGAGCTGATTTTACATGAGAAGAAATGACTCCTAGTGTAAATTATCTGAATCTATTCATTAGTAAGTGTTGAAATGTACTGACTGGTGGCACTATAGCTGAGCATCTTCCAGACATCCCATGAGCAAATGTGCCAGAGATTTAGACTGAATTAATTTCAAACCTTTATTTTAATTGTGATTGAAATGTATTTTGCAAATAAGTCTGTGTGTTTGTGTCTCTCTTCTGGCCTGCCAGAAAAAAGCACAAATAGATGTGTCTGAAATGACATTTTATCTTCATGAAATAGAGCTTTATTTATAAAAACTAGTTGCTAAGGATGTGTTGTGAGGCAAGAGAGGTGGATTCAGAAGTTGCTTTAGACCTTTTGCACAGTCACCTTGTATGTGTAGGACTGAGAATGCAGGGGATGGGTTTTGACAGCATTTGGGGTCTCACTTTTGCTGTGGAACAGGATCTTTCCCCCCGCCCTCCCCATAAAAGATGACTGCAGTTTCTTTGCTTTTCCATCTGCCTTTCATGGCAGGCTGGAGGGTCCTTTTTTAACCCTCAGAATCAAGCCCTAACCAAGATTTTTAATTTCTGGGCATCAAAATTTCCTGGCTTAAGAAACATTAACGTGTGAGTGGGAAGGCTGGGAAACTCGAGCCATCCATCTTATTGCATCATATCATAAAAACTATGTGGAGCTGAGGCTTTATTTCCCAACAGTGAGCATTTGCAGCCCACGTGCACCAAGAGGAAGGAGAGTGGGGACAAAAGGCCAGCCCCTGCCCTTCCTTGGGGAGGTCACATCCAGGGCAGCTGGTCCTCCTCAGCTCTGGGGAGCCCTGGGTTTTAGGGAGCAGTGTGTTTTGCAGGTGGGCATCCACAATGAGACCACCCCCAAAATAACAAAACCCAGGCTCGAGGATGTGCCCTCTGGATGCCTCTGTGTGCTGTTTGATCTAGGAAAGAGGCAGCCCCTGGATGGGAAAACTATCATTTCCTACATAAAATGCTTAAGCCCCTTTTTTTCCCCCTCTTCTTTTTTAAAGTCTGCCATCTTAATTAAATATCTGATTTTCAAATCCATATTCAGGCAGCTTTTCCTGCTCGCATCCACCAGACTGCAGTTCCATTCACAAAGCCCCTTGGTTTTGTTTTGTTGGTTTTGTTCCTCGTGTTTATTTGCAGGGCAGCGTTTTGTTTCCTTCTGCGAGCTGTTTGGAAAACGTCTTCACAAGCGCCGTAGCCAGAGGGTTTGTATGTCATTCAAAAATAAAAATAAAAAATCTCCACCTCCTGAAAAGTGAACAGCACAGCCTTAGCAACCGGCTGGTGCGTTCCACCCGGAGGAAGGGGCAGTGAACAAGTAAGACCAAATTACATCTCCTCTCTTACGGCCAGGGATGCAGTAGAGATGCCAGCTAGTGCTAAGATTCATCCTGTCTGAGAGTGGAGGGAGCTGCATTTGTATTTTATTTTAATTTTCTTCCCTGGTGGGTTGTAAACACAGCCTTGGTGAAGCAGTTCCTGTCGGCACGAGCAAGGTGTTCGGCTGGGAGCTCTAAAAGGGGGAGCTGCCTCTGTAAAAACACCCCCCACGCCCCATCTTGCACACGGGAAGGTAAGTGTTGCTTTCTTGGAAAGCAAGAGAAAACTTATTTGAAATGCCCTGGCAGACAGGGCGCTGCCAGGACTGCCCTCTCAGGTGTGGTGTCGGTGACGTTGTGCCAGGGGTGGATTTCATGCATCTGCCTCTCTGTGTCCTGTGTGCACCTTGATACCTCCTCCATCTGCCATCCATCTGTGTTAAAATCACAATTTCCTCCTTTTTTTTTTTTCCCCCCCTTTCCTTCCTGTTTTTGTGGATGAAGGGAATTTAAACTGCTTGTCATCGTCAGCTCTTCCTTATTTTCCTAAGGAGCTCCACTGCACTCTTCCAAGATGGATTTTTGTTTGTGTTACCTGCGTGGTTTTCCTTAATCACTGCCAAGAAAAAAAACCCCAAAGGCTTGAGTTTTCTCTTGTGTTTTATTTGAAGATTAGTGCAAAGCCATAAAGGGGAAACAGCAAGGAGTGGGGCATAGATATTGGGAAGGCTGTGCTGTGTTAGTGATCAGCTGAGGCTCCTCCCAAAGTCTGGGAAGTCAGAGGTGGTCTCGGTGCCCTTCAGTAGGTGTAGGAATAATCCACTGCTGCTTTATTATTATTATTGTCCTCTTTCCTGGATTCCACTGATGTATGAGTTGTGTTTCTTTGGCTCCCTCTGCCCCTCCCTTTCCCACCCTCTTCTTCATGTTGTTTGTTGTCTTTTCTGGTGTCCTGCAGTTTGGATTTTTGCTCTGCTGGGGTATGAGGTTCTCTTTCCCCCCTGCCTATCTGTCCCTGCATGGTATGCAAAGCCCCCGAATGGTTCTACGCCTTTCCCAGGGAAGGATGCTTCCAACATTATTTTTCTGGCACAGCAATTTTGCTTCCTGACTGCTGGATGTGCTGCACTGTGCTGGGAAGGTGGCCAGGGCAGGATGTGCTGTTCCAGGCTAGTTTTCAATGACCACTTTAGGACCAAATAACCAGGGAAATGGGATTTTTCTTGTTGCGTCATCTCCAGCTGTTCGGCTTGGGGGCTTTTTGTTCCTTTTTCATTTCACCTCCCCAAGTTTCTCAGCTGTGGGCTTGGTCAGGCTGCTAACAGATGCTCTGTGAGTGGCATTTGGAGACTGGTGTGTTTGCAGGGTCTTGCTTCAGTAAGTTTGGTCTTAAAATTCCTCGTTGCTGCTCTCAGCAGTGGCAGTGGAGGAGTCTCTGTGCAGTCTGATGTGTCTTTCCTTGGAGGCAGAGCCAGGTGAGGGTGGAGTAGATGCCGGAGGTCTCTTGGATGCTCTTGGTGCCACTGCTGTCTTAGGGGTTTTTGGCGACCATGGATGAACCCCTTGTTTAGGAAAAGCTTTTTTTGGAAACATGAAGGGTGATTGTGCCTGGATGATGTTCAAGGATGGTGCCTACAAGCCATGGCTTTATTATGCAAGTGTAAATTAGCAGTTCCTCTCCCCAGTTCAGGTCTTTCCTAGACGGAAGGTGGGAAGCCAGAGGTGCGCTGTGAACAAGCACAATGAGGGAGCGCTCTGTTCCTTGGTGTGTTTTAGCCTTCAGGAGGCTTTTCCTAGGCAGCCCCTGCAGTATTTAATGCCAGATCCTGGCCTGCACTGGTGCTGAGGTGGGAGGCACCACTGGAGGTCTCCAGCCCACCCCCTGCCCAAAGCAGGGATGCCCAGGGCAGGCTGCATCACACAGATCCACTCAGGCTGTGAGTAGCTCTAAGGATGGAGACCCTTTCCAGTGCTGGCCATCCTTGCAGGAAAAAAAAACTTTTAAAAATTATTTCTTTTTATTTAGAGGTTTTTTTCTCCCCCTTTTTAATTCTTAGGTGGAATTTCCCGTGTTTTAATGTGTGCCTATTGCCTTGTCGTGTCACTGGGCACCACTGAGAAGAGCCTGGCTCTGTCTTTACTCCCCCAGAGGTGTTTATGCACATTGGGAGGGCGGTGGGCACTCCTGATTCCCAGACATTAATTTCTAAACGTTGTGGTTGCTTTGTTTTGTGGTCCTTTCCCCCTTAAAACCTTGAGGAATCAGTGTTTTTCCTGGGGGCAGCAGCAGCCCCAGGCTTTCTCAGGTGCTCTTTGGCCTCACAGGGAAATCCATCAGCCTTTGCCTTCACAGACACCAGTATTTGAGCAGGACCTGATTATCAGAGCCGGGAAATCCTAAAGCAAAAAAAACCCAGGCTGTCTTTAATACTGTTCAAGTGAATGTGCTTGCAAAAGCTGCATTTTCTGTTCATTTTTGCCAGGCACCAAACCAAGTGTCGTGTAGGATCTGCATGTTGTGGCAGGTATCGTACTGATTGAAGGTGAATGTTCACATTGTGTTTAAAATCAGTGTCTTCCTCCTTCGAGGCTGAAAGTCAGTCACAATGCTATTGCATTTTTTAATATTTGCAGCATCTTAACTTATAGGTATTTTGACTGTTTAAAGTTCCCTTGGCCTTTCCTTCTCTGAGAACTAAATAATAAAGGAAGGCATTTGCCAAAAAACGCAGCAGCCTTTGTGCTGTCATTCAAAAGTTACCTTAGGCTTTTGGACCTACTTCATGTGGTCAGAATGTTGTTGTGGGGGATGAAATGTTTGTTGGCATTTTAAGAATAGCATTTCAGCAAAGCCAGCTGGCAGCCTCCAATGCGAGCTACTTCCCAGCTGGGTCAAACCAATGAGGTGACTCAGAGGAGGGAAAATTCAGTTTATACCATTAATTTTTGGTTTGCCTTGTTTTTTAGTGGACTCTTTGCCAGGATTTCTGCCAGAGATACTGTGAACAGCTTTCTTAATTGCTTATATTGGGGCAAATGTCAGCAGCACTGTGGCCTAATACAAAACCCAAATGGCAAGGCATGCAGAGGTTAAAGGGAGTTTTCCTTCCTGGTGTTTCTTTAGCTTTGTTCCCTAACTGTATTTATAGCAGAAGCAGTCTCATGTGCCTTAGATTAAAGCCAAGGCAATCTGGGCTGCTTTGGTGGTTTGCGTGTCCGTCGCGCTGGGCTGGAGGGAGTGGGAATTCCTCTGACCTGGGCAGCTCCACTTCAGCCAAGTTCCCAGGCACCTGCTTCACTAGACTTCAAGGTCTAGTTCACCTGCCCAAGCAGAATGTTGGGCAGGTTTGCTTTTCCAGACTCTGCTGGAAATACTCCTCTGATTTTAGAAGTTTGAGGGTAAGAGCAGATTGCATTGTTAGGGCGTGAATCTGCTAAACTCAGAGCAGTGTCTTGGCAGGGATAGTCTGTGCATGCACACTGAATCCCCTGAGTCATGGGCAACTGAGAGATCCTGCCTCGGGGCAAAGAGTTGCATGCCTGGGACTTCGGGATTGTCAGACACGCCAAAATCTCAGCCAAATGGTCACTCCTCTTTTTCTATACCAGCAAACTCTTGGGGAGAAAAATACAGCAAACACACACTTGGTTTATTGCTGAGATGCAGCTTCTTTTTAGTGACAGAAGGTCTGTGTCTTCTGTGGGAGCTCCTGGAAGTGCCATATGGGGTTTGTGAGGTGCTCTATGGGATGTCCCCTCCATGGCATGGACCTGTGGGCAGAGCAGGCTGGGTTGGAGCTCTGATTCCTCGGTGCCTGGTGGTGAGCACCCCTGGGTCTTGTGTTGGCCAGCAAACAGTCCCAGCCTTCCTGCTCCTCTGGCACTGGTGATGTCTGAACTCAGAGGACACGCAGTGAAATGGAATTCTCTTTTGCAGATTAAATTGCAGGCTTTGTCCCAACTCCTGCTGTCGGTGTTTTCTCGCTCCTTATGGTGTAGCTGGTGATTGTTCCCAAGAAGAGAGAAGATGATGAGTGATGCAAGTGACATGCTGGCTGCAGCTCTGGAGCAGATGGATGGCATTATAGCAGGTAAGCTCTGGGGGCAGCTGGCTCATTTTGCTTTTTGGGTCCTCCTTTCTCATACCTGCAGGGCAGAGTTTCAGGCTGAGGAAGGGGGTGTGCTTGGAATTGGTTTTGGTGCCCTCCATTGCATCTTAGACATAAAGAAAGAAAGAAAGAAAGATATAAGGTAGCTATATTACATAAAGAAATAAATAGAGTGGAGGGATTGCCCAGGCTCTCCCACACAGGATGAATGGGTTGTGGTTTCCCCCTACCCTCTGTCGGATGCAGTTCAGCTGGGCATTGTGAGCACCAAGGACAAGGCACATTTCAAACCAGGATGAGTGTTTAAGGAGCTGCTGAAAGGCAGGAAGGGTAAGTTTACCTAGTACTGCCTTCTCTCAGCTCTGAAGATTTAAAACAGGACTTGAATTTTCTTTTGTTTTTCAAAATTGGAATGCTTTGGGTCCAAATAGTTGGCTTGGGCCTGCTTTGAACATTGAATTCTTTAGAAGTACCTGGAAGTTGTAAGTGGCCCAAGGAGAGGCATCACAAAGAATACAACCTCTTCCTTTTTAGTGAGTTAGAAAATAAAGTGCACAACACAGAGGAGCAAAGCAGCAAGGAGTTAATAGTTTAATCCTATTCCAGCAGAGCTGTGCAAACAGCTACCTGAACTGAAAAAATTATTCTGCAAGTATAGCAACACAGTCATAAAGTTTCAATGATTCCACTTAAATAATTTCCCTTAGGGAAAAAAATAATCGTGCAGTGCATGCTTTGTTTGGACAATGACTTTTCTCTGCAGTTTTCCTGGAGATCTTAAGGACACAGAGCAGGAACACATGGAAAGGGGATTCAGTTTGATCGTAATGATCTCTAAAAATACATATAAGCTGCCACTTGAGTAATTTCCATAAGTAGACACTGATATTTGGATCCCATCAGGTATTTGTGTTTCCAAGAGCCTGAGTTGGTTATGGCAGGATGAGGCTTAATACGAAAACAAAATGTGATGTTGGAATGTTTTAGGTCACCACAGACTTCATTTAGCAGGTCTCTGAACAGCCCTATAAAGTAATGCAACAAAGGGGTATCAGCTCCTGTGCTGTTGTGGGGAACTTTTTTCTCTTTATTTTTTTCAAAGGGAATTTAGCAGAATGTTTGGATTTTTGTGGCTTGCCGGATGAAATGAATGAAAGTTCATGGAAGTGCATATAAGGCATGTCATTGTGGTTTCTACAAGTTGACAGTCTTGTCATGAACACGTCTCATTGTGCCGAGGTATTACAGAATTAAGGTCACAAATCAGTGTACTGGAATTATAGTTGGAATTAGCTCGGTTGACTTCAATCAACGTTAATCCTGAGTTCATACTTTCCTTTCATACTTAATATATAGCAACTTCTAATGTAGGTCAAATATACATACTGTGAGCTTATGCAAATGGGAGATTTTTCTCTTTATTAACATGCAAATGTCAGTACTACCATGTCAAATTGCTGGCTTTAAAATTTATTCCCTTGTAGAAGTGATTTGGTCTTTTTATTTTTCTTCCTGTTTTCCTTTCATTCTTTTCAAGAAAATTCCAGTGCCTTTTGGCACCATAACAAAATGCAGGGCATGGTTTCCTCTGGGCACCATCCCTGTGTGAGCTGGGATCATTCAATCCCTACAGGACTGTGTTCTCCCCAAGGAGTGACACATCCTGGGGAGCAGAACCCAGCTATGTGCCTTGAACCCACGGGCACCACTGTGGTGCTCCCATCCCTTGTGGACCATCCCACACCTCCTCCTTGCTTGAGCTTTCCCAAGTGCTTGGGAGCAGAATCCAGCCCCAGGGCTGGGTTTGGTGGGGATAAACCCCCCCTGGGAACAACCCATCCCCATCTCCTAGCGTCCCTCCTCCTTCCCCAGCATTGACCCCGTGCGGTTTGGCTCCCTGCAGGTTCCAAGGCACTGGAATATTCCAATGGCATCTTCGACTGCCAGTCCCCCACGTCGCCCTTCATGGGGGGCCTGCGGGCGCTGCACCTGGTGGAGGATCTGCGGGGCTTGCTGGAGATGATGGAAGCGGACGAGAGGGAGGGGCTGCGCTGCCAGGTCCCCGATTCCACAGCCGAGGCTCTCATCGAGTGGCTCCAAAGTCAGATGGTACAGTCTCACCCTCTTTTACCCCTAACAGGCTCCTTTTGTACCTTAACTGGGCTGGCTCTGCTTTGGGCAGGTGTTGAAAAAGTTCAGAGCAAGTTTTGGGGAACCAAAGGGAAGAGATTTGGGGTTGCAGGTGCTGCTGTGGCACCTTGGAATGGCTGATGCTCAGATACCTTCTGCGGTGGGCTGGCCTCTGCTTTCTCTGATGTACCACCGTGGGGAAATGGGGGGAGCAGAAAGTATTTGGTCACTGCAGTTCCATCTTAGAGGGCTGGGGAGAGATGTCTTTGTAAGAATCAGGTGCTGAGGTGGGGAAAAAGTTGTTTTCAAAGGAGGGCAAAGAAGATGGGGAAGTGTGTGAGGAGCAGCTGAGGGCACTTGGTGTGTTCAGCTGGAGAAGGGGAGACTGAGGGGAGACCTCATTGCAGTCACAACTTCCTCAGGAGGGGCAGGCATTGATCTCTGCCCTGTGGGATCAGGGACAGCACCCAGGGAATGGCTGGAGCTGTGTCAGCTGGTTTAGGTTGGGTATTAGAATAAGGTGCTTCCCCCAGAGGGTGGTGGGCACTGACCAGGCTCCCCAGGGCAGTGGGCACGGCCCCAAGGCTGCCAGAGCTCCAGGAGGGTTTGGACAATGCCCTCAGGCACATGGTGTGGCTCCTGGGGCTGATCCTGTGCAGGGCCAGGAGCTGGACTGGGTGATCCTTAGGAGTCCCTTCCAGCTCAGCATATTCTGTGGTTCTGTGAATAGTTTTCACTAAAAAGCATTTTTGGCAACATGTTTTCTACAGGGACCAGTGTTATTACTGAGCTTCCCTGCCTGATTTATAACAGAAGTGAGAGGTGTAAACTCAGCACCCCTTTAAATTGGATACCAAACCAGATTTTTATTTTCTGGGCTTGTGAAATGGCCAGTTTCTGTCACCTTACTTTGAAAATACACAGAACAAGGCAGTTCTTTCCTCACGATTTCGTTTTCCCAAAAAATCAAAGATCATTTGAGTGCAGGTTACCCCAGGAAATAAAATGTTGTACTTATTAGAAGTTGAGTTAAACAGCATCATTTTTGAAGGAGCTGCTGGTTTTGCCTCCAGGTGCCCTGGGACTGGGTGGCTTTCAAGCAGGGCCAAGGAGGAGTCCTTGTGTTCATGGTCCATGGCAGGGGTTGTGTTGTGGTGGTCTGGGTGTGTACAGGTTTTGGGGAAGCTCCAGCACCGGAAGTCAAGGAATTGGAGTGCCAGCTGTGGAGAGGGCTGGGTGTGATGCAGGACCATGCTGTGGGATGGACGGCCACTGTCACCTGGTCCCTTCCTAAGATGGTTATCACACTCCCTAGGAAAGATTTGATCACCCTGGGGCCATGGCTGATCTTGCAGAAAGCATTTTTATCTCCACAAATGGGTTTATTTCCGTGCTCAGAGGACTGCAGGGGGCAGGACTGTATTTGCTGCTGCTGGGTGACCTTCCATGCCATCTGCTGTCGTGGAGGCTGAGCACAGCGATGAGGGGACAGATGGGGACCTGGGACTCGCTTCTTGCAGAAAGGTTGGAGGGCAGAGCCTTCTTTTTCTGTTTTTCTTGGGGTTTTTTTCTCCTTTGCTTTGGACTACTCATTTGAAAATGCCTGAAACTTAATGAAGCACGTGGGAGCTTTCCCACTGCCTCCAGTGGGATTTAGATCTCGCCCCCACTGTCAAAGTGTGGCAGCCAGGGCTGAGATCAGGAGGAGGAGATGGGAGTGACATTGGAGTCAGATCTTTAAAACACACAGAGTTCCTGCCAACATCAGCATTTCCTTCCTGCCTAACATACAGCACTGAACATCGCTGTAACTAGTCCCTCCTCTGTGTGGAGCACAAACTGAGGTACAGAACAGCCAAATAAACAGTCTTGGAAGACGAACTGTTTCCCATGGTGTCCAGAGTCATCCAGTGATGGTGATCCACCACATGTTGTGTGGAGTGAAGGGGCCCACTGAGATTAATGAGGTGTGACCAGTCATTGCCTCTTGATGGCAAATGTGTGATGTAGGGATGCCTGGCTGTTGGGATCTGGAGCAAGGTCCTTCAGACCCACGTGATGTGGAATCACCACGTGGCAGAGAGGCAGTAATCCTGTTCTCTTGCATCCATAGGCTGAGTGGGAGAAGAAGGACTCTGTTGTGCCATTCAGTTTAGTGTCTCCTGACCACTGGAGGAGATGTGCAGGGGTTGTGAGTACCGGAGACTGCAGAAAACAGCCATTCCATCAATGCCTCAATTATTCCTCAGTCTGCCTCAAATTATTCCCCTGTGTTCTCTGGCATCCTTAAAGCCCCTGATAGGAAACACTGAATGTTCCACTTATACTGTGCTACAGTCATGGGATTTGCAGGTGTCACCAGTGTCACCAGTCCCTGTCTGAACAGGAAGGTGTTTAGGTTGGATATTAGAAAAAGGTCCTTCCCCCAGAGGGTGGTGGGCACTGACCAGGCTCCCCAGGGCAGTGGGCACAGCCCCAAACCTGAGAGAGCTCCAGGAGGGTTTGGATGATGCTCTCAGGCACAGGGTGTGACTCCTGGGGATGGTCCTGTGCAAGGCAGGGGGTTGGACTCAATGATCCTTGTGGGTCCCTTCCAGCACAGCATATTCTGTGGTTCTGTGAATGATTTGCAGGAAGGTTTTTTGCGACTGTGCCCATCCTTCTTGAGGAAGGGAAAACACCTCCTTTGTTTGAAACTGGTTTAATCCTCCGTGCATGAAGCTGCATCCACTGGGCTGTTCCAAGCTGTTGGAACTGGTGTGCCATCCCATCCGAAGCTGTAAGCAAGTCTCTTTTGTCCCAGGGGAAAACAAAAATAGTGTTTGCTGCTGCCAAACAGTGTGTCACAGGAGAAGAATCCTCTCCTAGCCCCTGCTGGTGCCTGGAAAAGGGGATGACAACAGTCTCCCACCGTTGCTCACTTCTGTAAAATGGGGCAGGGCACTCAGTTCTGCCATGCCAGGATGGGCTGCCCTGTGTCCCTGAACCACTTCCTTTCTGCTCCTCTCTGTGCCAGAGAAGTCCATGTCCCTTCAAAAAGGGCCAGCAAGTTAAAATACCTCATGTTCATTTATTTTTTTGTGAAACTGGTGGATGCCAGCTGGCCAGAGCTCTTCCAAGAGGATCCATGGGCTGGTGGCCATTGGGAGCTCACAAAGGGTGTCCATGCAGCATCCTGCTGCTCCAGTGAGGCACTTTAACTACAGCCTGCCCTCGCAGCTCAAAGCTGACCTCTGTGCTGCTGGAACCCTGCCCGCATCTCCCTGTGCCAAGGGAGGGCAGGTGAGTGTCACGGATAAAGTTACAGACAAGGCCATTTGTTCAAAGTCTGCAAAGGGACCGAGGCCTTTCCTAAGCTCAGGCACATTGGCACTCTGTGCTTTCAGCGAGGACCAGACCTGGAATCTGTAGCCAAGTCAAACCCGTTGCAAAGTTCTGGAGCTTTTTCAGAATCCTCTTGTTCAGCAGAAATGTTTAGTGTATTCTGATGTGTGCTTTGGTAAAGCATGTGCTGTACTCTGTGCAAATGGAGCTTCTGGCTTGAATGCAGGCAGGATGATCTGTAACATCATCACCACTAATAAGACCATTTTAAATGAAACCCCCAGTTCTGCAGCCCTGTTGTGTCCAGCTGGAAGTTGCTAGCTCTGTCTCTTGAAGATAATTCTCGGAAACCTTGCTCCCAGTCATGAATGTTGCACCAGTTTTTCTTCAGTTGAAACAAGAGACACTTTTCTTTCTGGTTATTACTTTTCTTGAAAGTGATTTTTTTGGTAGGTTTTTTTGCATTTTTTTTAAAAATACATCTTATGCAACAACTTCCCAGAAAGAAGAAACCAACTGTGTCTTGTTAAAAACAAGAGTGAAGAGTAGGAGTGGGTGGACAATCCCTTCCCACACCTCCGTGCCATATTGCCCAAGTTCCTGGTCTGAACTTGTGCATATGGGTCCTGTTTGTGCCTTCCCCTCTTTAAAGGACGTGCCCCTGGAATGCAAGAGCCAGGATAACACTTCTTTAAAACCCACAGCAAGCGCAACTGTGGTTTTAGCTTTGGAAGTGACTTTCTGAATTTGAATCTATATATATTATGATACATATTTTATTAATACTTTTCACTCCAGAAGAGAATTTATGAAGTTGACTGTAAGATCAAGCGAAACAAACTTTATGGCCTCCAAAGGTTTGTTGAATTATGTAGAACCATGGAACCAGTGGCTTGTGCAATCCAGAGTGTTGCTGCTGCCTCACCAACCAGCTTCAGAGTTTGACATTTTTTTCAACAAGTTGGTTCTTCCAGACAGTGGCTGGGAGTAATGGGAGTTAATACGAGGGGATATTGGCTTTCAGAGAGAAATTCTCCTTGCTGGATGAACATAGCTTGTGATCTTGCAGAGAGATATGTCAACCTATTTGGGCAGCAGGGTGGTTCCTGAGTGGAGGAAGCGGTTTGGTTAGCCAGGAATCATCTCATATTTCTTATTCATGGAAAAATCTCGTCTTCAAACCAAAGTTTGTTGTTTGATTGTCTTAGTGTGGGCGTACAGTGCAGTCATTTGGTTCAGCTTCTGCTTGTGTTGGGTTTAGCTATCAAAAGGTCCCATGATAATGTGTGGCACATGGGTGTTTACCACCAAGTACTTGAGATACCTCCTCGAGCTGCAGTATGAAAGGAGTCTTGTGATACTGTCTCAGCCTGTGATCATAAACTCCCTGCCAGCAAAGCTTTCTGTCTGTGAGAGATCTACCTCCCAAAGTTCTTGAAGCACAGGAGCCTGCTTCTTGTTCTTCATCCAGACTGGTGTTTTTTTAACACTGGAAGATAACACAGGCACATTTACAGCGTGTCTTGGAGTGGCATCTCCATGGATGGTCAATGAGTTCACTGACAACCTGTGCAGCCCTGATGGCAGAGCCATCAAAAATCACCATTCCCAATCCAAAGTGCATCAGTCTGGCTTAAAAAGCACAGCTTCTGCTCCTCTCCCACTTTCCTGATTTGTTCTGGGTTACTCAGTCTTCATGGGTTTGAGATTTTTCTCTCTCATGGGTAGTTTTGGATATATAAAGTATATAAAAGCTGTGTTTTTTGAGATAATCACAGGACTCCCAGAGTTAGGCTCTGTGGTAAAAAAAAATATTAAGGATTTGCTGTGCTCCTGCTGCTGCTGGATCAGTTGAAACTTGAACCTGAGGACAGGGGTTGGTTGTTATTGTTGCGTTTTACATTATTCTTAGGTGTGACATAAACTTGAGAGAAGCCACTTGTGAGACCTGGGATGGCTGAGTCAATCTTCTTCCATTTCTTCTCGGCGTCTACAAGTGAATTAATTACATGTGCTCTTCCAGCTTTTGCCAATGAATAGCCCATCCAGAAGAGGAACCTCCCATCTGTTTACTTTGCAGCCAGGTAGAGGGATGGGAGTTGCTCTCCTGGGGCTGGATGGTTTCCACGGGGCGCAGAGGAGGGCGTTGTGATGCTCACGAGGAGCGAGGGTGGGGATGGCCAGGTGCCACCTGTCCTTGCTCTGGGGTCAGCTTTGCTCTGCTCTGCACCTCCCAGCCTTGCCGTGTTGGGATGCAGCTTGGAAGAGTTTCTTCCCGGGCTTTGATGTGTTAATCCCCCAGAGCTTCTCGCTCCGCCTGAGGAGCGCTGCTGCTCCACGGGCTCCGCTTCCCACATCTCCCACTCTGCCTCCAGCCGGGGTTGCACGAGGGAATCTGCCCTGCCTTCCCCTGTCCCCCAGCTCGGGGGGGCCCTGCTGGGGCTGTGGGTCTCAGCCTGGTGCTTGGATGCGTGAAAATAGCCATGACCAGCATGGAGTACAGCTGGGACATTCACGGACACTGCGTGTGGCTAAATAAGGTAAGGAGCTCTGTGTTTGCGCTGGCTCCTGCATTTCTTCCCCGGGTGGGAATGGGCATTTCACCCTCCTCTTCGATCAGGCACCGACTGTGCTGCTGCTGGGAGAAGGGAGTGTTGTGGCACGCTCGCATC
This sequence comes from Margarornis squamiger, assembly GCA_035222235.1. NCBI lineage: Eukaryota > Metazoa > Chordata > Aves > Passeriformes > Furnariidae > Margarornis > Margarornis squamiger. The sequence continues at coordinate 57,328,855 of JAWWTY010000037.1, forward strand.
TTCCCTCTTCAATGTTTGTGTGTGCAGAATGTTTCAGGTAAATGGCTCAGAGCAAAGGGCTGGGCTGCTCGCAGAATCCGCTTTTCAAAGCCTTTAAAATACAATGGAAGTGGGGAGTGGGGGCTTGAAAAGGTTTGTGTGTGGGGTTTTTCCACTTCTTTCTCATTCTGTAAGGAGGGACTAAGGTGTAAACTTTAGGAAAAGCTCGGCAGCAGGTCTGCCTTGCTCCTAGAGCGTGTGCAGATATTCAGAGGGAGGAATAGAGAAGCATGAAATGCAGGAGATGCTGGTTTGGGAGGGCAGGGCTGGGGTCCCGCACAGAGTGGTTAAACACTGTATGAACTGTGCTCAGAGCGGTGTGAATTTGGGACAGAAACGATGCCTACAGAGGATGAAGCTGTCACAGCTCTGTGTCACAGGGGAATGGTGGTGAATACTCTGCTTGGAAAGCCTGGAGGCTCTGCCCGTGGCACGCAGAGTGGTGTGGAGGTAGCTGAGGCTGGAGGAAGAGACTCCCTAAAGCTGAGGGAACAAGCAGAACAGCAGCAGCTTTGTTTAACTAAGCATAGGTAATGTGTATTACAGTGTAAGCATGCTGATGAGCTCTAATTTAACTCCAGATGGTCAGGAAAGAGGTGTCAGGGACAGCTCACTCGCCCAACTGTTGCCTTGCCTGTGGTGGTCGAAACAGTCAGTGCAATCTGCTGCGCAAGGGGAGGATGCTGTGGAGTGGCAGCTCCTTCTACACACATCACACTGCACATGCAGCAAGAGCACTGTCACTTGTGCTGCTTATTTCATCTCCAGAGCAGAGGAGAAAGTGAAGGGAAATGAGGGTGTCAGCTGTGGTGGGCTGAAAACGAGGTTTATTTTTGAAAGGGGAATTCAGCAACTGAGTGGAAATGGAGCTATCTAATTTATTTATTTATTTGTTTGTTATTAGGAGGTTTGAACCAGCAGCTACTAGAAACTTTCCTGTGGTTTGGAATGCTAACTCACTTCCAGGGAAAAGGGATTAAAGAATGAAAGCAGGCAAGCTGTGAAAGTTTGGTGATGCATCTACTTACTCCAGGAATAATTCCCTCCAGAGCAGCATGGATTTTTACACTTAGATGATTACAGACAAAGCTTCCACACGTGTTTAACAGATTAGCCAGGGATTGATCTTGCAGAGTTTTTAAGTGCACTGGGTCTGATCTTATAAGGTATTTTAAGTAAATGCTTAACCTCCAACTTCTGTGAAGCCTCAGTGGCATTGTGACAACTGTTCTTTTGTTTTTAGGATTAAAATTGGTATTGGGAAGTCTGCATTCTCTTCCCATACAGTGTTTTGCAATTAATCCCTAAATTGAAAACACACGCAAAGTCTAACTGCTTAATTGAAGATAGATTTGGAGTTGCTGATGAAAAGAGCCTTCTTTGGAAAATGCCGAGCTTTTCTTTCACAGCTTGTAAACTATGTTAATCCTGTATTGACTTAAATGATACAAATTTGATCCAGAACTACCAAGTGCCCCAAATATGCTTGAAATTGCTGTTGAATCAAATATTTACTTTTCTTTTTTGCTTCTCCTTTTTTTTAATTTTTATTTCCACCCCCTCAAAGCGAAGCCATTGCTCTGCAGAGTGAGTAGTTGCCAGGCTCAGTCCCAGGGGAGGGTGCAGTTTCCCAGGTGGAGAGACACTCCTGAAGGACACACTGAGTGTTGCTCACCCAGGTTTTGCACACACCAGGTCTCCTGGCATCTTTCAGACCTCCCTGCAGCCCATTTCTTGCCATTAAGGCTCTCCCACCCCATGTCCTCATGCACTACTTTCCCATATCCAGTTTGGGCATCTTTGCTCTCCGTTTCTCTCTTCAGTCCCACCCACTGCTGTCATTACTCTCTTCTTCTTTTCATATGTTTCATCTCCCCTCTTCTTTCCTCATCTCTCTGGGAGGAATATCATGCCAGGAATTAACTTTTTACCTTTGAAGACAGTGCAGAGTAAAGATCTGGGAAGGCACCTGTCCATTCCTGCAGGTCCCTGATCTCTGCACCCCCCTGGGATGTGCTGGGGCTGCTGCTCTTGGAAATACCTGCCATGGTCTTTCTGTGTCATCTTTTTCTCCACTGAAAGCAAAGTCAGGGACTTTCCTGCCTTTTCATACCTACAATGAAGAGTCAGTCCCAGGCATTGTGCAGAAGTTCGGGCAGAAAGCAAACTGCTCTTGGGTTGTACACAAGCTTTTCTGTGTTTGGTGTATTACAGGGGGTCTGCCTTTATGCAGGCTTTAGAAAATATTTCTGGCAATAGCCAGAAGAGAGGTCTTTGCCCCCAGCACACACAGCTTGCAGAACCAAGACATCTCTGCATGGTGTCTCCTAGAAATAAGAGGAACTACCCTCAGTGTTCGACAGGACAAGAGCAAATGGCCTCAAATTGTGCCAGGGGAGGTTTGGGTCAGATGTGAAAAATCTCTTCCCTGAAAGGGTTATCAAGCATTGCAACAGGCTGCCCAGGGAAGTGGTGGAGTCACCATCCCTGGGGGATCTAAAATCCATGTGGATATGGCTCTTGAGGACATGGCTCAGTGGTGAGTGTGGTGCTGGGTTGATGCTTGGATTTGGTGGTCTTGGAGGTATTTTCTGACCTTAACAATTCTGTAAGTCCTTATATTTGGTTTTGAGCAAGAACAACCTTTGTTCCTATGCTGTTTGGGGTTCCCTTCTCCCTCTTCTCATGGCTCTGGCCTCTCCAAACCCTCTTATTTTAAAGCCAAGTATGACGTGCTGAGCAAAGCGGATTTTTTTGGTCAGAAATGTGAAGGGAGTTTAACAACAAAGGTGTCTTGGCAAGACTCTGAGCACAATGACTAACACTCTGCTTTCACACCTGCTGTGTCACAGCACTGTAGACATTTTCATCCTAGTGTGAAAGCAAGACTTCCCTCCCCGTGTTTCTTCACGCAGCCTTTGGTTTTAGTTAATTTGTGTCTGGTTATGGTGGCTGGAGGTTTTGGGAGGGTCAGTGGTTCTGGTGTTGGGAGGCAGGGAGTTGAGTGTGTTTTAGCAGGGACTTTGATGTTAGCCAGGCTGGAGGGCTGTCTTTGCACCTCTGCTGCCTGCAGTGGGGGCTGAATGCCATTCTCCTACATCAGACATGCACACTGGGTGGGGAAATATGTTGCATATTCCAAAGTCAGTGCCTGAGATGTACTGGAGGACTTAAAAGACCTGCAGAGTAGCAAAAGCAAATGAAATCCTCAGTTTTTTATTTCAAGTCAAGTTACCAAATCTAAAGCACAGGTTTATTTTGGAAGCTCTTTGACTTCTTTCATCTAAGTTAAAGTGTTATAAAGCTGAAGATCTCACTGATCTTGAATGGCATGAGCTACATTCTGGTGGAGGTGAGGTGGAAAACATGGCAAACTCAGAAGTTTGGAGGAATCTTGCCCTGGTGCTTAGTGCCTGGATGGTCAGGTGGGCTAGTAATGTGCTGCTGAATTGTGACAGGGTCATAATTCAGATCATTATGATACAGGGTACTGGTACAAATTACTGGAGAGCATCTTTTCTTAGTCTGCTGTAGCTCTTGGGATTTCAGGGCAGGTATTACGGTCACCATGTAGAAGACACATTTGCCACTGCTCACTGATTCCAGAGCTGCCAGGACACAACCTGAGCATTAAGATGAGGTGAGACACTTCTGCCCCCTCTCAGCTGCTTTATGTCTGATGTCTGAGTGGTGCTGGTGGGAGTTTTGTTCTTTCAGCTTCAAATGAGGCAGCTTCTCCCACCACCCCAGGTCAGCCGTGTGCCTCAGAAAAGGAGCTTTAGCCAGGAGGTTTCCTGGGGCATCCTTGGCAATCAGGGGAGGTGAGCTGCTCCAAGGGGACATTCAAAGCAGGAGCCAGAGGCTCGGAGCTCCTGGGCCGTGGTGGCCTCTCCAGGCAGGGCTGTGCCACGAGCCCACCGGGGCACGAGGATTTTCATCACACACCCAGAAGGCAATCAAGGCCTCTTAGTGTTGGGGGGAGTCTCTGCTGGATTTCAGAGCAGCTTCTCTAGACTCCTCTCAGCAATTTATGCAATGACGGCAATGAGAATTTCTTTCCTGAGCCGTGATCTGATTGCGGCGCGGATCACGAAGTGCTTTGAGACAGCTTTGAATATGGATAGAATAAACCCCTTCTTGCTGCTCCAGAGCATTGAAGTCATTATGAAGAAAGTTGCTGATTCCTCTGAACTCTCTGATAGCATTAACATGTATTCTTGTTTCTCTTTAGCCTCAGGCAGCTTTGCAAAGAGATGTGTTTAGAGTGCAGACGTTCACCCGTACCCAGCAGAATGTGCCTGATGTACAAGGATGTCTCTTACTGTGTGTGTGACTTGCAAGAGACATAACACACATCTTGTAGATTGTACATTTATTTTTTTTCACTTTCTGAATGTCTCAGGGTATTTGTCTCTTTGCAGGTCTGGCTTAGCATTGTGTATGCTTGAGTCCAAATTTTGTTAGTGCTATGCTGAATGCACAGTAAGTGAATTTTGCAAAATTGGGTCACCAGAAGGTTCTTCCTTTCTCATCTTTAAACCCTTGAACAATTCTTTCCTGAATGGTGTGTCCTTTGTTGACAGTATATTTGATGTGTAACCCTTAGGGGGCTGGAGAATACTATAAATGTGTTCTTAACCTGTGCAGACTAAAAATGCTCCTAAAGTGTGTTGGTACCATTGGATGACACTGTGACACAATTGCTGACTGTGTAATATTTGCTGTCTTTTTCAGACTAATGGACACATATCTGGAAATGGAGATGTTTATCAAGAAAGGCTGGCTCGTCTGGAAAATGATAAGGAATCTCTTGTTCTGCAAGTGAGTTATCACCTGAATTATTTTTCTCTGCCCTTGCATTCATGAGACTTTTTGATAGTGTGTGATAAAAACTTGAGAATTTATTTGAAGTTGTGATGCCTTGCACAGTTTTCAGAAGGCCTGCTGGTACCTGAGAGTTAACCCAGATTAAGGATAGGAGTGAGTTTAGATTGCAAGAGAAATCTGAAGGCCTTTCTGTCTGTGTGTCTGATCTCTCTTCAGATCTTGTTAGCTGAGCAGTCTGCAGAGCAGCCACCTACTTACATTCATGTATATCCTTAAGGTCACCCTGTTCCATGCCCATTCTCATGATATCTGCATTGGGAGACACATGTGTCCTTAGGGGAGGTGACAGAAGCTGCAGGACTGGCCAGTGGGCAGAAGACAAGCAGCTCACCTGCTGCTGGGCCACCCTGGGTGCTCTGGCATCTTCCCTTCCCATTGCTGTTGGAGTTGGGAATACCTGGCACCCTTTGGACTGCACAGGTCCATTCCCTGATGTGGACCCGTCCTAAGGGCTGTGCCAGCTCTTTACCCTCATTCCCAACAGTACAGCAGGAAGAGCCTGTTTAAAACAAAAACTCCGTTCAGGAAGGGCAAAATGGGAACCTGTCTGCAGTCCCAAAGGTGATGTCTTGGTCCTGCCCAGCCTTGGGCTGTGTGTTTTAACTTCTTTTGCTTTTATTGTTCTGAAGAGGAGAAACTGCTTGTTATGGTACACCGTGTGTGATCCCTTGGGAAGGAGAACAAATTGTAAGCAGTGACATTTAGCCATTTGGTTGTTAAGGTAGGAACTAGTGGGTTTAGTTAACGGTTTTAGTCACAGCAAAGGCATAATTGTGGGTAGTGAAATGCAGCAGCCACCCCTTATGAAAACTTCCAGGACAAGTCAGGAGGGGAGCTGCAGAATTGCAATGCATCTGCCAGAACTTGGGCTGAAATTGTAGTGTGAGGGGGGAAGTTTTCCCTCCTCTCCCATTGCCTTTGCCAAGTGCTGGGTCCACTGCAGAGCTTTGCTGCTCCTCCTGCTCCCTGCGTGGTCCCATTTAATCTTTGGCCCAGGCAGCACTGCAGTTCTTCAGTTCTTCACATGCAGTTCTTCAGCTGACACAGAAACAAGGTGCTAAATGTGCATCCCTGTCTCCCTGCTGTCCAGGTTAGTGTGCTGACAGACCAGGTGGAGGCCCAGGGAGAGAAGATTCGGGATCTGGAGTTCTGCCTGGAGGAGCACAGGGAGAAGCTGAATGCCACGGAGGAGATGCTGCAGCAGGTATTTCACAGCTCTGTCTCATCCTCCTTCCTTCTGTCTCAGCAAACTGCATTTTACTTTGGTGAGAGCAGTGCACTCCAAGGTGTTGCACCCCTTGATATCTCCTAACTAAGGGGTAATTTTCTGCCTTCTTTGCTTTCAAGTCTTTGTGCTTAGTAATGTCAGTGCTGCTTTACGCTGTAGGAATCCAGTTCTGCTCTTCTTTGAGTCCTTCCCCACTGAACTTCAAAGAGCCTTAGATGAAAACCCTCTGGCAGGATGGGTGGATTCCCCTCACAGCTCCTTGCTACCCACAGCCACTGTCATGACAGACAGGCTTTTTTCTCGTCCTGGCAGCCAGCCCATGATAGTGCCCCTGTGATTCCTGATGCATCCTAGGTGCCTGGAGTCTGTCAGATGGGTAATAGCTGTGTCCCAGGGCTTCACAGAGTGCAAGGAAGAGGGTGATGCTTTTCCCCGTGAAGGAGACCTTTAGCTGTCAAAATAAGTTACTGATTTCTTCCCCTTGGGTGAATAATTCCGTTCGCTTTATCTTGAATCAGGAGCTCTTAAGCAGAACAACCCTTGAAACTCAGAAGCTGGATCTTATGGCAGAGATTTCCACGCTGAAATTAAAGCTTACATCTGTAGAGAAGGATAGATTGGACTATGAGGACAGATTCAGGGACACGGAGGTGAGTAAACCCAATGGAATAAATTGTGTGTGTCTTCACATTATCTGAAAATTTTCTGGGAATTTTTTTAAAAGTCTTTTTGCTAGACAAGGAGGGAACTCATCTTTAAGGTCAAAACTCGTATCTTAAAATAAGAAATGTCCTTTTTGTTAAATTCTGGTTTTACAAAGGAAGATTTCCAGAGCCAGTTTTGGATTCTTGCCATCAGAGCTGCCATACCTGGCAATGCCCTCTGTGCACTCCAGGTCTCTGTAACTGAACCTTGTTCATTTTTGAACCCAGAAAGCTTCAAAACAGGTGGGCAAGCCCAGTTTTCCCAGGAAACTCCAGGTGTGAGGCCGAGCTTTGCTGACAGGATGACATACCCCCTACCAGAAATACCTTGGAGTTTTGCCTGTGAAGCAGAACAAAAATTCCAATTCTGGATTCGTAAACGAGCTGAAATATCAGGTGTTTGTGTTGTGGATGTTCCAGATGTCCTTCATTTCTAGAAGGAAAGAGGCCATCAGAGGAGACAAAATCACCCTTTCCACTCCAGTCAGTGGTTTCCCAACTCCTTAGTTTCCAGTGAAGCATCATTCCTCTCTTTCATTTACAAGCATAAGGAAAAAAAGTTAGGCTTGCTTTTCAATTGCTTTCTTTGCACCTGAAGCCCATGGGTTGAAAACTAATGACTTGAATCACTCTGAGGTGTGACAGTAAGTGACCCTGTATGTGGTGACAGCAGTGTTGATTCCTGCAGTGTGGCACATTTGGGATGGATCCCTGTGCCTCCTGTCACCTTTCCCTCTAGTTCCACAGCAGGCATCATGTCCAGGATCACAGCGTTGCTTTAGAAGCAGCTCATCTTGCAGCCCAGGTGAGTACTGTGCTTGGCAGTGCCGGGAATATTGGCAAAGGAGAAGGTGGAGGGGATCACTGGAGCTCTCCTGCCTCTGCAGGAGGTGTGTCTGAGAGCTGGCTGCTCTCCCAGCTCCTGTGAGGGCTCTCTCCTCCATGAATGGCAGCAGATCACTCTCTCTATGCTCACGATGAGCAGCCCAAGTAGTGGATAAAGGAGCTGACACCAGCAGTCAGTGGCTGGAGGGAGGCAAGGCTTGGCCCAAATGACTGCAGGGAGCAGGTGCTTTCCAGGCTGGATTCTGCTGCGTCTCTGTTTGCAAACACCCTGTGCTTTCTCCTGTTTTCCAAACAGTAGTCTTTGGGTCTGGAGTGATTTGCTTCCTCTATTTCTCTCCGTGTTTTTACTGAATATCATTAATTGTGGAGTTCTCCTGTACTCCCCCTTTCTTTGTTTCCCCCCTGAACTGCAGTCTCTCCATAATTTAGTAGCACACCTCAGCATACCAAGAAGGTGGACATGGAGCTACTGGATGCCAGAAAAGTGGCTCCAGTGTGGGGAGCACACCATGAACTGCAGCCCTATAAACTCTGTGCCAGAGGCTGACCTGCTATGAAGACCTTTCTCTGAGATACCTTGAAATGCCTTTGATAAAAATAAGAGAAACTAATTGTAAAGGTAGTTACTGCAATTAAGGGCTGTATAGGTTTATTTTCTGGGTATTTATGCCACAACTAATGAACTATTACTAAAATGTTCCTCCCTCCCTTTGAAAACTGGAATGATGTGGTTTAGTGTGATAGAAATTATGTTTCTTCTTTGCTTCAACACTTTACAGCTGTAAAAAGGCTTAGGTTTAAACACTGCAAAGGGTAATATGTCTTAATTTCCATTTGGCTGAGTGGGAAAATGGATGGCTAGTTGGTTGGAAGGGTCTCAGCCCTTACAAAATTTCTAAGGTATTTTGGAGGCAGTGCTTAATCAGAAGTACACAGTATTCTATTCATTGTTGATCTAATTATATTCCTGTTTAAAGTGGTAGATTATCAATTATTTTAGCAGAGCTGAGTATTTAAATGAATATTTAAAATACTTGACCATAAAACACATTATGGCTTTTCTGTGGAGTGTTCAAAATGGAAAAATATTCTTACCCAAACTGGGAAAGAAAAACTATGAATATTGCTTTTGGTTTTGTTTAGGGAAAATCAAAAAAACCCCATCATTGACATCTGACAACTTTTGTGGAGCTACTGTCTCCTGCAGAATTACCACTGAGATTAAATCCCTCATATTATCCAGTTGTTCCTTATGTCTGTTGTTCAGACTTCCCATTCCAGCTTGGTTGCTTACTCATATTCTCCATTCTTTCTCTAAACAGACACTTCACTGGGTCTTCCTGCTCTAGGATTTGCTGTCTGGATGTTCACAAATACACAGCTTTTCCCCCCCCAAAGCTAATTGTGTACTTTAACAGAGATTTGTAATTGTTCTGGTCTTTAAACCATTCCAGTCTTTCTGCTTTGCCAGCAGCCACCGGCATTATTTTCCTTCAGGAAACACGGGTGGGCTGAGTTGGGCTGAGTTTATATAAGAAAATACAGTCCAAGGGAGTTTATTTAGGGAGGAGCCCTTTTTTGGGGGGCCTTTTCTTTTTCCTCTGCCTATTTATGCAAGGCTTGAATATATCTGTTGTATTAATGAGTGTCTGTGTATGGAGCCTGGTGAATCCTTAATGCAATTGCATTGAATTACCATTAATGTCATTTACAGCTACTGTGTTGTGGATAACTGAAGTGAGCTGATGTTGCGCTTGCAAGGGAGTAACTGAAAATATTTTGAGGGCAAAGCATGCTGTTAGGACTTGTCTTGAACTTCTGTTTTTACACTTGAGAAATTGTAACAGTATTTTTTGGTCACCAGTTACCAGTTGTAAAAGATCTGATTACCCATGAGGTCCATAACAGATTAATCAGAATAATTCAGCTTCTGCCCCAGGGTCTTTCATTCTGGTTGAATTCACTGAGCAGTGAGTGCCACACAGCCATTTTTGGCATTGGGTCATGGTGCTGGAGAGCAAAGCCATCCCCAAATCAGTTGTCACAGTGTCAGAGCTGACCATCAAACCTGGGAACAGAAATGAGAAACACAGTGCCTGGACATCTGGGAAGCCCTGAGCTGCTTGTCTTAGGTGGTGTGATTTTGTGTCTAGAGTGCCTTTTCTTACTGCTTTTATTGTTGCTGCTTTCCTACCAGTGGGTAGCTATTGTTCTGTGCTGTTTGCTGAATTTCCTCTTTGTTTCCCATTTTCTCTTCCCCTTCACTCAGGATTTGATCCAGGAAATCAATGAATTGCGGTTGAGAGTGGGAGAAATGGACAATGAGAGGCTCCAGTATGAGAAAAAGCTGAAAACAACCAAAGTAAGTGAGGCTGAGGGGAAGGGGCAGGGGTGGGTGTAAGTCAGGCTTTGGGAGTTCACTCTTTTTCCTCCTCCCTGCGAAATCCTTGGCACTCTCAGGCCCTGGGGTCCTGCGTTTCCCACTCAGCAACAGGGGCTATTTCCAAATTCCATGCTGTGGTTTTCAGCTTGAGCAGTGTTTTTCATGAAGGATAACTTGCCACGCTGTTAAGAGTAAATGTATTACCTGGTCAGCCCCTTGTTTCACATGTGTGGCAAGAAACACATAAAGGTGCATGCAAAGTTGAGACCAAAACTGAGTGTTTCTTTTTTCCTAAACGTGCCAAACCTGAGCCACTTCTGAAGAGAAAGCATTTCTAGCAGCCTGTTTCTCTGAGTGTCTAACTTCTCTTTGCCATTCAGCCTTGTCTCTTTTCTGTCTTTAGTTCTCTCTCACTCCTCTGTCTCTGTTACCAGTCTTTAATGGCCAAACTCTCTAGTATGAAAATCAAAGTGGGTCAGATGCAGTATGAAAAGCAGCGGATGGAGCAGAAAAGCCAGATGCTAAAGGTGTGGTAGCTCCTGGGGAACTCTGGGCCTCTTGGGACTCCTTCAGGTCCCACCCTCTGCTGGTCTGTCGTGCTCGGTGCTGTCGTGCTCTGCTCTGCTTTAGTTGCTGTGTGCTGATGTGCAGTGTGCCCTCCCTCCTTAGATGTGGCTGCTCCTTGGAAACAGCTTTTATGTTGCATGGGAGAGGATTTTAGTGCATGGGTTACACAGAATGGAGTCAGACTCGGGTTAAAATCATTCCCCTTCCAAGGGGGAGATTGCCTCGTCTGGAGCTTCGCATCCATTATTCAAGCAGAACTTTTTATCACCCTTTTAGAGCAAATTTATTCATGAAAACTAGCCGGAAAATAGTGATTCTTTTCTACTCCCCCCCTCTCCCACATGTACATTTGCAAATTGCGTTTCTAATTCAGGGGAAGAAATACACATTGACAGCCACATGCAGCTCTGCTTGCCCGTGGGTATAACAGCAGCTTCTCAAGTGACCAAGAAATGGCCTTGTTTTGGAGGAGCATGGATCCTATACTGGCAGAGATCCCATCAAAATCACTGCCCCACTGGAGCACTGGAGAATTGCATTTATTGCCCAACCACTGTTGTGGGAGAAGCTTTGATTTTTTGATGGTTTTAAGATTGATCTAATTTTTTAATGATGCTTTAGAGCAAACGGGAACCAATTTCAGGAAATTCCATAGTTGGGGTTGCAGACATCACCAATAGCTCAGGAAAACACCTAAGCTACAGTATTCTAGTTTGGTTCATTCCTGTAGGGCTTTCAGATGTCAGTTACAAGCTGTTGATGCCAAAATGAGGAGTCTTGCCTCGTTTTGTTTTGTTTACAAACTGAACAAATTAAATTTTCAGTGTTGGGTACATTGACACTGAGGGTCCTGTCTTGATGATGCTATTGCACGAGACATCCTCGGACATCAAAGAAACATGTTACTAAACTGGGTAGGATCTGACTCCAATGTTCAAAAGTTAAATGCATGGATCTGTGCCAGTTACTTGCTAGTGCAGATGGTTAGATCTAAGTTAAAATTTGACAGCATTTTTCTAATACACCCCAACTCCCCCAAACACCATCTGTCTTATTCCCAGGAATCTCAGCTCTAAGTTTCCTTCCCCAGTGCTCGATCAGCAAACCCAGACTGTGGCAGAGGTCCCACATTTGTGTCTGAGCTGCTTTCCAGTGTGTGTGTGTCCATGTGCTTGGTGCTGTCGTGCTGCATTTTTAATTCCACAGAAGCAGTGGTTATTTCTGAAACTGTCCCCAGCCTGGTGTAAGTGGAGTTTTGTAGTTGTTTGGCTTTTGAACATGCAAAATGCCCCATAAATAGCAAAATAAATGTCTTCAACCCTGCACTTTTCCTGTCTCTGCAGGGTTAAATTAATAAGAAAACTCCTTTTTCCTTTTTTAAATTTTTACTCTTTCTTCTTTTACTTTAGATGGAAAATCTCTTTACAATTATACACGAGACTGACAATTTCAGACCACTGGTGTTGCCCCCAGAGGTCTGTTGTGATGTTCAGAGTCACCTTGGTGGGTGTAAATGTCAGGGTTGTTTCCACTGCCCAATGTGCTTCCTAGGAGCGAATTTTGGAGACATCTCACGGGGGTGTGGGAGCTGTCACTGAGGGACTCTCTGTCTCTTGCAGGATGAGCTCTCAGCTTTGAAAGACAAACTGGAGCAGAAGGAAACCGAGGTAAAAAGGTTGCACGAAAAATTGGTTTGCAAACTCAAAGGAGAAGGAATCGAAATCCTGGACAGAGGTAAGAAAAAAGGAGGCTCTGTCACCATGTCCTCCTCTGTCACCTCGTCTGAGGTCGTGTTGACATCAGGAAATAACTGATAAAAGCCTCCATTTTTGTAAACTTTGTTGTTGTGTTTACCCCTTGTAATATATTTAGTGGGTGTTGATGATGCAGCTGCTGAAATTACTGCCAAAGCAAGTTCTTGGTCAAATTTGAACAGGTCAAGAGATCCCTAGTTAGCTCTTTATGTGGCTTGCTTGGGGCCTCAAAAGATGGTGTTTATATTGGCCAGCAAGACTTCAAAGAATTTCAACAAGTTCCCCCAAAAAGATGTGTTGGAAGGGAAACTTTGTGTGGGTATTTATGGAATTTTATGCTATATTTTTTAATCTGTGTGAAAGTCATACTGCAGACCAATGGATGGTGTGGACCTACCTGTAGGCAGGGGAAATGGAGGATTGATTCTGGATTTGTGCACTGGTTAAGTCTAAATCTTAATTAGGCTTGAATTAGCACCGAAATTTGATTTGCTAGGTAATTCTTCTATTTGCTTGCAAAGAAGAGACTAAGTTAGTACTTATTTGAGGGAGGCTTAGAGTCAGCCTTTATGTTATTTTAGACTAGAAATGTTTTGTTCAAGCCTCACAGAAATTTTCCGCAGACGTTCCTGACCTGCTGCAATTTAAATTCTGTGTATGTCTTGCTGATACTTACTGCTGATTTTAAGGTTCTGCTTTCAAAGGATGCTTTTTACAAAAAGAAAGCCAGGAGAGATCAGTCTCCTCCCCTGACCTGAGGAGCAAAATGCCATGTGTAGAATGTCACATTTTATTTAATAAAAGGATCTATTTTCAAAACCACTGCTTAGGATCACTAGAAGTGACCACAGTGAGCCATGATTCCATTTTTTTAAAGGACATTTAAATGTGAACAAGGTCTGATTTTATTGCATTCATGGCTACTTATGTAGGGCTGTTTTCTCCTGGGGAACTGCTTGAACTCCCATTACCCTCTGGTCCTCAGCTTTAGTTTACTTTTCAGTATAGCTCAGCAGAAGATCTTTTTCTGTGAGGAAACATATTTTTTCTGCCTTGGACCAACATTAAGAAATGCTGTTTGCAGATAACACAGATTATCTGCCTCATTAGCTGGATGAAGGGAGGAAGAGTTGCCTCCTTTAGCATCAATGTTGTCTTAGAACTTCTTTAATGCCATAACCTTTTGTGCTCATTTCAAATCCAATGCATCTTCCTGCACAGAAGAAAATTGTAAAAAGAAGCTCAAAGATAAAAGTAAGGTTTCTGGTGTCTCTCCACAAGCATTTGCATTCCAAAACAGCTTCCTGCATGTGTTTGCAAACCTGCTTTAACCACCATGGTTAGGTTGCCTCATCTATAACCCTTAGTTACAGTGAAATTGGAGGCTAAAGGTGGGGATACCACACTTGAAATAGAAAATTCTCTGAAGAAAACTCATTGACAAACAAACATTTGGTCTCAGGAGGACCCACAAAGCAGTTGCCTCCCAGTGAAATGCAGCTGGAACCCAGTAAACCAGATTTCCAGCCAGCAGAACTGAGGGCAAATCACTGGCACTGGACCAGTTGCTGCTTTAGTGTCTGAATGTCTTTGACGTGGAGAGCCAGCCAGGCAGTTTGTTTTCTGCTGGCATTTCATTAAGGAGGAAAAGGTTCTTCCTGCTCTGTTTGCTTTCCAAGAATTTTTAGGCAGTTAAAACAAGGTAAAAGGCTTTCTTGCCTGTGAGCTTGGCAAGAGGTTGGCCTATGTTTGTGGCAAAACTGAAAGCCTGCTTCATTTATGCAACGTGGATTTTTGGGAGAAAATGGAGATTGGTTCTATTCTCTTTGGATTTTTAGTCCAAAACACGTCCAGAACACATATATTTTCATGTATTTATACTGTTTGGTAAATAAGGATTATAGATGAAGTGCTGTCACCTGTATTAGGGACCTTTTCCAGGTCTGAGCTACAATATATATTCCAGCATGGCTGCTCACCACAGCAAATACTCGTTTCATTCCATTGTGCCCTCCTAATTTCTACATCCATCCTGAAATAAGGCTAAACATCACTGCCCAGTGCTTCCTTCATCATATCCATTAATCCCATTGCTTTGGATAATGGGGTTTTGAGGTGCCATTTGGGGTGTTCGTCGGCTGTTGTAGTGAGGTGGTGTTTCATTGCACTCCAAATGGAGTATTTTTGTATTTTGAACCTTTTGGTTTGTAATTGTTTGACAGATGGAGATAGTGAAAGCCAAGGAGTAGTTTTACTCTTGAGTTTTCCATTCTCTTAAGTCTGAGGGGGAGGGAATAAGGAAATTTCCTGAATTTCATAATTTCCTTGATAAAATGTCAAGAAGAAAGGGGGTTTCTTCCCCTGTATTTCCATCTAAACCAGCATTTAAATGGCTTCTGTTTTGTCTGTTAATTTTTAAGTTTGCTTTCAGATATTACTGAGTTGCTTCTAGGTGTTTTGTTTTTTCTCCTTTGCTCACCTTGTCTTGTTTAAACTGACTTGGAGAACTGTGTTGTGTTTTTAGATATAGAGGTACAGAAAATGAAGAAGGCAGTAGAATCTCTAATGGCAGCAAACGAAGAGAAGGTACCAAAGTCATTCTTGTCTCAGTAATCCTTCATCAGCTTGCTTTAAATCTCTCATGTATGAACTTGTCCCAATTCAGTTAAAAACCAAACGTCTAAGAATGGATGGTTTTTTTGTAGCCAGAAGCACAGCAGTGCCTCTGAGGGACTCTAACTGAGCATTTGTGGGCTCTGGGCATGTACACAGGGTCCTTACACTGTTGTGTCAGTGAATTCACTGTGACTGCAACTTAGAGTGTTCTGGAAATGTAAATTGCTCCCTGAAAGTGCCATATCACAGGCTGTGCTTCCAAAAGGCCTTTCTGGCAAGTAGGAATTGTTTTCATGGATGGTTTTGTGCTTTCATATGCATGTGCATTTTGTAGGATGTTTTCTTTTGATCACCAAAGCCCTAAATCCTTTGTACATGGCAAATTTATTATACTCTACCTTTGACTTAACAAGGGAACTGAAATCCACTTTCAAGGCTGGGACGATTCTCGTGGTTCATCAGATGATAGTTTTTGCTAAATACAAGCTTTGATCTTTCAAAGCCTCTCACAGTTCTGAGCCCTGTCCCTTCTACACTTCCCATTTCTTTTGGTCTCACAACCAACAGAACTGAAGAATGTAATTGCATTTGTGTTTCTGGGGGAGGAAGCACAGCCACAACTTCCCTTTGTTGTAGGATCGGAAGATAGAAGAGCTCCGGCAGTCTCTGAATAGGTACAAGAAGGTTCAAGACATGGTGATACTGGCTCAAGGTAAAAAAGGTATTGTACAACCCAAACAAAACTAAACTCTGCTCTCATTTAAACTCCCAGGTGCATTGTGGTACTGAGCTCAACTGTGTGACTCAAATCTATACCATAACATGGTCCAAAAAAGCAGTGTTTAGTATGAAATTCCACAACGTGGACAGGAAAGAACTGCTCCAGTTTATTCAGCTTGTTGGAAGCCCTGAGGGCATTTGCTGGGGGTTTTGGTGTTGGTGTGTGTCCCCCCTCTGTTCCAGCTCTGCTGTCTTGTGGTTGAATTGGGAAGCAACCCTGGCAATGACTCCTCTTCTCCTATTGTGGTCTGTCCTAAAAAAACCCCAACAAATCAAATCCTTCCATTTTTGGCCCATTGTTGTACCTTGCACAGACACAGCAGTCATCAGGAATAAACCCAACAACTTTCCATGTTCTCTCCCTTCAGGCAAGGAAAGTGATGGTGAAGACTTGAATTCGGGCTCTGTTTCCACAGTTTTATTGGACACACCAAGCCTGACTGACCCAGAGAAAAGCCCATCCCCAACCCCAGTCACAGCATCTCCACTCCACGATGAGTTTAATGTGAATATTCACGAAGAGGTATCTTTTGTCCTTCCTCTTTTAATGCCACTGCTCCTTGAAGACATTGCTGGTGCTGGTTTCACATTGCAGGTGCTCAAACTCAGGTTTCTGAAAAGCCTTTTTTTCTGGGTTGCACAGTTTGTGGTAATGTCCCATATCCTTTTGGGGAATGTAGTCTTCTTGTGAAAGCTGCTGGGGAGTTTCATTTGAGGTCAATTAAATTTATTTTGCTTAATCATGAAATGGAATCAGGAGACAGGGCATAGCTGTGTTTGTCATAAGAATGGGTCTAAACTACTTTTCCTATCAAACATATAGAAATTAGTTTTCATGTCAGACATAGACATCAGTTTTCATATCAAACATAGCTATTTTAGGAGCTGTATTTAATCTGGCAGGAACTTGAAGTAAACATGTTTGGACTGATTTAATATATCCTGTCATATTTAAAAGGATTCAATCATCATTACTTCCATTCAGTTAAACGATAAGCAGGTTGTGGTCCAATCTTTTGATTTTTACAATCAGATTTTCAGGGGTTTGACTTACATGAAGGCACTGTGAAGAAAATGAAATGAAATGAAATGAAATATTTAGCTGGTTTTTTGGTATTCTCTGAGTGACTGAGGGCAGGTGTAAACTTGAAAAGTGAACCCCCTTTCACAGTGTCTGTGGTAGAGACAGATTTAACAGAAGCTTGGGAGACTTGGGAGACTTTTGTCTCTGCTGTAGCTTATCTGTGCAATGATTCATGTTTCATCCTCAATGCCATCTTTCAAGTAATAAATCACTGTATTACAATAGAGAGAAAAGAAAAATCACTTTTGAAAACTTCTTCCAGATCCTCCTTTTCATAGTTTCTGTTACTCTTTTTTTCTTTCATGACTGCTTAATTTCAGCCCAAAAGAGTGTAACACATGGTTTTCATCCTCTTCAGAATTCCTTACAGATCCACACCAGTATCTTACAGATTTCAATCCCTTCTTTCTCATCTACATCCAAGAGCTCAGAAACTGCTGCAGAGAGAGTGAAAACACACCCTAGGCCAGATCCTGCAAGTGAAATGAGGTATTATGGTTTCCATGTATTTTTCAGTTGTAAATCCAATATTCTGGGATGTTTAATGAGATTAATAATCTGTCAGTTACAGAACTGTCAAGTTATTGAGTCAGTCAAGCAGGGCTGCGGTTCACTTGAGCAGGTGCACCAAACTAAGCTGATGTTTTTATAAGATGAGATGATGGGATTTCTGTCCAGCAAAATATTTGGATGGGATCCCCAAATACCTTACCTTTTTCATCTGTTTTTTGGTTTTACAGTGAAGGAAGATCAATGGGTTCCTCCCCAGAAACTCATCTGTGTGATAGCCCAGTGTAAGTGCCATAATCAAAACTCCTTAGGAGACATATCTTTATATGGGATTGTCAGCTTGAAAACCCCAACTCCTCCCCATATTTTACACACTTCTAGCAAAGATGGTATTTAGTGATGGCAGATTTTGCTCGTGTCCTGTGCTTTCATGATCTTTATTTTCCCATGCTTTATCTGTGCACAGTTGCTTTCTGTTACATCAGTGGTAGACTGTCAATATACTCTGAAATTTATGGTTTTCCACAGCAAACACACACACACGATTTGCTTTTTGCTTTTGATAGTGGGGGAATGGTGATGAGGGGACTACAATGAGAAAATAATTTGATTTTCTGCAGCACAGGGAAATTTAGGGAAATCAGTAGACTGTTTATAAACTCAAAGCTGAGTCAAAGAGATCTGTTTTTAAGGATCCTAAGTCAATAGGGTTTCTCTGGCATACAGCAGCTGTTTGTATTTCCAATGACTTAGTGCCACAAGAATATTCCCAAAGCCAAATTCTACTCCCCTCATGCTGGTGTAAAGATAGATAACTTTGTAAAATTCAGTGAGTTGCTCTAAATTTATACATAGTTATAAGGTAGCTTTCTTTTCAACCAGACTTAAGTGTTGTAAATTGGAAGATATCTGGTCCAAAATGGAAAATAGAACCAAAGCTAAAATACTAGAACGTTCATGCTTGACTTAATGTGCTTGGCTCCTTTAAGGATGTAATTAGTCAAAAGCCTGTTGCTAAAAGTGTTTTTCATAGTTTCTATTTGTATCAGTTCCTTTGCCTGTGTAACTTCTGCTTGTGCTTCTGAAAATAAGATGTTAAATAAGCAGCCAGCACTATGCAAAGGTGTGCATCATGCCACTGTAGCATCAGCAGCAGTAATGATGTTGTGGAGGTTCCTACAGTATCTCATTACGTTTCCTGGGCTCTGATTACTGTGTTGATTTCTTATTTCAAAATACCATTGGTTTTAGTGTGTCTCAGCATGTGTTATAAGGCTTTCCTTAAAGCTGGCTCTTCTCAGTGTCTCAGTCTTAGCAAATTTAATTCCAATAACTTAGCTTGCTTTTCATTTGTTATTCCAGAACTTCCTTGCTGCACAAGTCCAGCAGTCTGAGCAGTTTGAGGAAAGAGGCATCAGAAATGGTAGGTTTGGTGTCCTGCTTCCTCCCACCCCCTTAGGAACAGGGGTGACATGCCTGTTGTGGCAGTGACCCCATGGATGCTCTGTTGGCACCTTTTGGGAAAGCCTCACTCAGAGCCCCCTGTGCCATGTGCTAGCAATGGTCACATACATGTGACATCTTCCAGAAGAAAATAAGTCCCACTGCCACTTCCTACCCGTGTTTAAGGTGAATCATTTTAGGATGACCATGTAATTAATGCATTATAAAATCCAGTCTGGGCTGACTATATGTTTTAGGTGGTCAGGAACAAAAATTCTGAGCCATTGTATGTCTGTCTGGCCATGGCTTCAGTTTAGGTTCCTCTGGAAGTGACCAAAAGCAGCAAACCTCCAGCAATGTCATCAAATCAGGGTGATCCATGTGCTCTTTTGGGATAGCCTGAACTCCTAGAGGCTCCTGAATTCCCTGATGTCTCCTGTGCCTTTCACAGGGTATTGACAGGACTGAAAATGTAGCCAAAATTTTATGTTGGGAGCTGGAGTTTATGGGTTGGGGGTTTTTGGTTGTCTGTTTGCTTGGACAGCCAAGGAGTAGAGGCTGTGGATGTTCTACCCAGTGTGATTCTTGCTTTGGGTCCTCTCAGCCAGCTCTGCCCATCAGTGCCTTATTCTACCTGTCACTAATTATGTGCACAGCCAATCCTTCACAAAGTAAACCAGAGCAACCTCCCTGTCAGCTCAGTGACCTCAAAGAAAGCAAGGACTAATCTCAGTGAAATAAAGCTCTGAAGAGTTTCATTTTGGGGGAGAAAAACACCCAGGGCAGGGTATCTCAGTTCAGAATTTAACTCACAGGGCATTGAATGCTGGCTTTCATAAACCATGACTTTTTACATGACTGTCTTAATCTTTCCCAAACAGGACAGAGAGCCTGCACAGAAGCCAGCAGAGGTAACGTGTGTGTCTGTGCATGGAGGAACAGGGGCAGTGAGGGGGTGCTGAAAGGCTGGGTGGTGTGAAATGGCCACACACAATTCCAGAGGGGGAATATCCTGCAGACAGGACAGTGTGGAGCCTCTGCTGGGTGTCATCGTCACCCCAGTGTCTCACACATCCCTGTCTCCTCACACTTGGGTTATCTTCCAGTCTGCTTGAGCATAAGGTTGCCCTCTAGGCTAATGTTTCCCCACATACCCTAGCAGCAGATAATTAGCAAGGCTAACCATTAAGTATTTTACTGACTCTCTAATTGCCTTTGGTCAGTGTGTCTTTACAACCCTCTGGATTCCCCCAGTGTTTCTGTGAGTAGCAGCTGTGTTTCTGCAAGGACTGTCACTGCAGAGCAGCTGCCCTGGGCTACCTTATGGCCATAGGTGGTAGTCAGTACCTATAGCAGGACCTGAGCAGAGGGGACAGACCTCAGATACCACCTGGAGGGTGAATGCTGCATTTTTTCAGCAAAAGCCAAAGGATTATATTTGGATTGTGGATGGTTTTGCTTCCTTCTTCTTTTGAAAAGACAGTGAAACAGCCAGCCAAGTTAAACTACTGCTTTAAACTGCTTAACTGGAGTGTCTCATGTCTCTCCTGGCATTTATTCTCCGTGCTTGATATGTAATTTCCTCTCAATTTTGGCAGGCAACACCATCAACTAATCCATTAATTCAGCAATTGCAGAGCAGTGATAGAAAGAGCTCTGACACTTGGCAGAGAACTCGTATACCGTGGGGGTCCTGTATCTCTGCTTCCCACTGCCCCTGACAGTGGGGAGACAGAAATCCTGGAGAAGTTCAGAGCCTTCCAGGACTGCATTTTTACCTTTTCCATACCTTTGAGCCAGCCTTGCAGAAACTGAGGAACATCTTGAAGAAGACAGGTTGCTCTTAGCAGGTAGTGATAGTGATGGTGGGTCCTGAACATGTGTCATGGTTAAACCCCAAGTGACAGCAAAGTTCCAGGCAGCTGCTCCTCACTTCGCCCTCCCTGTCCTCTCTGCCCTGCTGGGATGGGGAGGAGAATCAGGAAACAAAAGTAAAATTCGTGGGTTGAGGTAAGAACAGTCAAATAATATAATAGTAATAATAATAAAAGGGAGAAGAAGACAGAAAGAAAACCCAAAAAAGCCAAGTGATGCACAATACTGTTGCTCATCTCCCCTTCCAAGTGACTCCCATGGCATGGAATGTCCCTTTGGCCAGCTTGGCTCAGCTGTGCTGGCCATGCTCCCTCACAGCTCCTTGTGCACTTTCCTCGCTGGCAGAGCCTGGGAAGCTGAAAATTCCTTGACTTGGGGTAAGCCCTGCTCTGCAACAACCAAAACTATTCTCATCCTAAATCCAAAACACAGCTAGGAAGGAGGGAGAAATGAGCTCTATCCCAGCTGAAACCGGGACAAAAATATTGAAATGAACATCTTATGTTTTTCTTTGTGGTTTTTGCACTGTTTGTAGGAACAAATGAGAGGGACTTCCCAGGTTATCTGTCAGCAGTCACTGCACAGTGTCTCTCAAAAGGCCTTTTGCAATTGCCTTATGTTGAATCTTTATTTCCCTGATTTAAGCAGGTTAAACCTCCCGTGGAAGGCCATAATTTCTCCACCCTCCCCCCAAAGTGTCCCTCTCACGGTGGCCCAGCCGATGAGGACAGTTTTGGTACCCGCAAAGCCAGATCTTCCTTCGGCCGAGGCTTTTTCAAGATAAAGAACAACAAGAGGACTGCCAGTGCCCCCAATCTGGGTAGGTTTTCTGCATCTGCACGCAGGTCCTGTGCTTTTTGAAGGGTCTTAACAACACCTCTAGCTGTCTTAAGAAGCAGGAAAGCCAGCCTTAGTGTCCCTGTGACTTGATGGCACTTTTCTCAGGAGAATGTTTGGAAAGTATCAAACAGCAAGAAATAAGAAAGCACTGATGTAATGAAGTGTTTGATCTGGTTCAGCCTCTGTTGGGATGTCTCCCCTGGGACCTCGTAGGGGGTTGCTGCTGTTTTGAAATGCTGGCTGGCTGGCAGTAGTTCACACGTGGGATTTGTGGGCTTTCTTCTCCCCTGGCTCCATGCTCAGATTCTCTTTCATGGGATATTTCGGATGGGCACACATGGAGCAGCAGCATTCAGTCTTCCCCTTTATTTTTTCTGTATTTAAGCAGCCCTGCAAAAGAGGTGGTGACAACACGAACAGGATTGGCAAGTCATTCCAGCTCAGGTTGATTTCTGAGCTGTAGTGGAGGAGGGGGTTGTTTTGATTTTGTCATTTGGTGACATTTGCATATGACAAAGAAATAAAATGTTCTGCTTAATGCAGAAGTCACTGTTGCCACCACCTGAAATCCTACTTAGTGCTCTGCTGTAGTAGTCCTTCCACTGTTGCAGTTAAAGTCTTGCATCAGATCTACTGCCAATCATCTAAAGTTTTGTTTTTTTATCTTGCACCAGATTTAGGAATTTAGCTCTCTGAAGGGGGATAGCTTCTGCTCTGTTGAACACAAGTGTCTCCTGTTCTTACTTACTCCAAGACAATTTTAGACTTTTGTTCAGAACAATTAACATGCCTACACATTGATCATATTTTCCTGTGACACATAGCCTGGGAACTTCTCTGTCCTGAGGGTTAGACTCTTTGCTTTGGTTTATTTAATGTGTGCTTTTGTGTGATCACCTGTTTCGTCCCCAAATCAACGTGTCTGACAAAGCAGAGCACTCGTGGCTGCCATAAAGGATTGGAAGGTGGGCCTTGTAGCTCAGGGCCATGTGACTTTGAGTAAGTTATTTCTGTTCTCCAGACTGCAGTGCTGTAAAGCTGCTGTCGAGGTATTTGTCACCACACAGGTACTGCCCCCCGATGTCCTGGAGCAGGTGACCTCCCTGCACTGAAGTGACTGCATAGAGTTCTGCTCTCACCCCTCCTTTGGGAGAGGGGGCTCACAGTGCCTTGGTGTGAATTCAGCATCCGTGTGGCGCATGTGCCTCCTGTACCTCCCTCCTTTTGTCTCCTATTTTGTTGCCTTGTTCTCAACTGTGTTTTCCCTTGTCCCCCTACGTGTTCCCTCCCGTTGTGTGTGCGTTGTGTGGATCTCTGAAGATCGCAGTCGAAGTGCCAGTGCACCTACTTTAGGTACAGTAATGCTGCATGCCCTGCCTGCACCAGCGCTGTGCTGTGGCTGCTGCTAACAGCTGGCTGTGGCCACACAGCCCTCAAAAGCACAGCTGCACACCAGAGCTCTGCACCAGAACCTCTGCCCGTCACTAAAAGGGAGTTTTCACTTAATGCCTGCCCTCTGCTAAAAGTCAACTGTGCCATTTCCCTGTGGCTGCTACTAATGAGAGAGATTGCGGGTTCATTTGCTGTAACTTTGAGCCCAAAGTTACCCACAGACTCAGGCAGCAGGTGGGAATTGGTGGTGTTTCAATGCCAGAGGCACCTCTGTGCTCCCCTCTGTCCTGGATCCACTGGATGAGTTTAAAGGGTGACCAAGTAGGGAATGTGGGAATGGCCTGAAGTTGTGTCAGGGCAGGGTTAGGTTGGATCTCAGGGAAAGGTTCTTCCCCTAGAGGGTGGTGGGCACTGACCAGGCTCCCCAGGGCAGTGGGCACGGCCCCAAGGCTGCCAGAGCTCCAGGAGGGTTTGGACAACACCCTCAGACATAGGGTGGGATTGTCAGGGCTGATTTTTGCAGAGCCAAAAATTGCACTTGATGATCCTTGTGGATCCCTTCCAACTCAGCATGTTTTGTGCTGTTTCCCAGATATTCACTTAGGGGGAGTTCTGGCAGGAAAGGTGCATAATTCCTCTTCTAAGATGTAGTTATATTTATTATATAATAAAAAAATGAGGAATAATTGGATCAGATTGCAGAAGGAGCCATTCACATAGTAAATAAAACTCAGTCTTGTGATGTGAGCGTTCCCTGCGTGGTGAGACCTGCAGGGTCCTGCCTTGGCAAGCAGAGCTGTGTCAGTCAGGGTGGCAGTGCAGTCACCTGGGGTGTCCCTTGCTGGCCAAGACACCAAGTGCTCTGAGCCCTCTCAGCTTCCCACACAGCCCCTGGAATGTCAGCTGTTCCAAGGGGCTCTGTCAGTGCACCCAAGGGAGCCAGCTATGAGGAGCAGACCTGCAAATCTCTGCTGCTAATGCACCCAGCCTTGTCCTGGCATTCTCTCTCTAGGATGCTGTTTAAATGTGTTTGTTTTCCTAAGCTAACACTTTATCTTATACAAGTAAAGTAAAAACCAGGAATGCCACAGCCTGGTTCCACATCAGTGCTGTCTCCCACTGGCAGGATCCCCTTGTTCCACAGCGGTCAAGCCAAAGTGCCCAGGAGGAATCCTTTATGTGACCTTGTTGCTTCACTTCAAGGTTTGACATCTAAAGCATTGGTGGGAAATGGGCCATGTTCAGATGTATTCTGCCTGAATCATCTCAGCTTTGCCCAGCAGGAGGATACACTGGCAAACCTTAAATTTTTCTGCTGGTCACGGCACATTGCGACCATACTCTGTGACTTGACACCACGTGTGCCAGCAATACATGCTCTGCCTTGATTCATGGCTTGCTTCTCTCCTGGAAGTCTGGGGGTCCATTTCCAAACCAAGTGATGGCCATTTAATTCCACAGCCATGGCAGAAGTGCTCAGAGGCCTGAGTGTCTGCCTGCTGCAGACTGCCTTGCCACGGCTGCTTCCTCTGAACAAGCTCGTGCTGACACTGTTCCCCAGCAAGTCCCTGCCATAAACTCCACGTGGTAGTTTTATTCAGCTGTCTGGCACTTGCTGGCACACCTCTGCTTATGTAGCCTAGTAGATAATGCAATTCTTTCAGTTTTCTTTTTAAATGCTCTTAAAATTGTTTTTTGTTTTTTTTCTTTGTTAGTTTAGCTTTTGTGACAACTTCCCCTTTGGGGACAGGAGCCCTCAGGTTTGTTGTAGTGGAAAACAGCTACAGATCTAAGATTTAATGGGTTTATAGTGGATTGTAATGTGGAGGGTCTCTGATCAGGGGTGCTTTGTGCATCACTCACATCTGGTTCAGACAGAGCCTAAACTCCCTGGTGTTCCTCTGCAGAAGAACCAAATATTCCACAGTGTGCAGAAGTGAGGGGAAAAGGGCCTTTCCCCCAGAGCAGGAGTTTTGTTGCTGGAATTTCCTGGCCAGGGAATAAAATACTGCAGGTTATTGGGAAAGATGTCTGCAGGGGAAATTACTTGGTTTTCTGTGCTTTGGAGGATCCTGGTTTGGTTCCACAGCACTGAATTGTTCCTGAGCACCCACATGCCTTGGCTCTGTCTGTGAAGGGACTGCAGGAGCTCTCCCTGAGGAACAGTAAACTTGGGATTTAATTGGCTGATTGATTAAGGAGGTTTTTTTTGCACTTACCTGGTGCAGGGCATTGCCTTGGAGCATTAACCAGCCAGGCCCATGAAGGAGGAACACGTGTTGTTCCTCCTGGATGTTCCCATCCCTCTTTGCCCCATTTTCTTAACGTGGTGGCTCTCAGTAATTTTAGCAGGAGTGAATCCCAGGTTCAGGAGTGTGTCTGCACAGTTCTGCACAAGTGGGTCTTGACAAGGGTTTTGGTTTCTAACAGCTGAAACGGAGAAGGGATCTG
Organism: Margarornis squamiger; assembly: GCA_035222235.1. Taxonomy (NCBI): domain Eukaryota; kingdom Metazoa; phylum Chordata; class Aves; order Passeriformes; family Furnariidae; genus Margarornis; species Margarornis squamiger. The sequence goes on from JAWWTY010000037.1 coordinate 57,354,254, forward strand.
CAGATCACTTGGATCTGGCTGGCTTGCCCCCTCGCCCAAAAGAAGCAGATGGTCTGCAGATGACACCACCTTCTCCAGATTCCAGGAAAAAGGCCAGGGGGATCAAGAAGTTATTTGGAAAGTAAGTAAAAGATGAGAGATGACCATTCTCCAGAGCTGGGGCTCGCACAGGGGTTTGCTGGGAACACACCTGCCCTTCCTCTCCTGCCAGCATGTGGCTCTGTGGTTTATTGTCCCAAGGTGGGACATTTGAGAGGCAGCAGTAGGTCGGGGGCAGGTGGGAGAAGAGTTCCAAGCCCTGTGGGAGGCCTTGCCTACACTGATTGCAGTTGCCTTGTCCTTAGCCAGATGTGACCGTGCTTTCTTCCTTTAAACCAGGCTCAAGAGAAGCCAGTCTACCACCTTCAACCCCGACGACATGTCCGAGACAGAGTTCAAACGGGGCGGGACGAGAGCGACCGCGGGGCCACGGCTGGGCTGGTCCCGAGACCTGGGCCAGTCCCGCAAGTAAGACAAGAGGTGCCACCACTGCTGGGGCTTATCTCCCGGCCCAAAGGAGAGGGACAGTGCCAAAAGGGGGAACCTTCCCTCTCCTGGCTCTCCTTTGAGAGATGGTCTTTGCGGGGTTGAGGTTGCTCAGGCGATGGGGTCGTGCAGCTGTTTTGTTCTGAGTGTGCTTTCCACTTTCCCCAGGGAGGAGGGAGGGTTTGTTACACACGGGTTGATCAGCCTCTTTAATCAGTACAGAAGTGTTTGTTTGCATTGGAGCAGGACGTGAGCCCTCCTGTGGCAGTGACAGATACTCCTCCGCCACCTTCCCTGCTGCACTTGCAGGGATTAAAGGCTGAAGGGAAGCACTGTGGCCTCACTTTGGAGTTTTAGCCACGCTAGGCAGCAGAGGTGGTTGGGTTTGGTAGTGTTAACTGTGAGAGTGGCAGCAGATCAGCAGCAACCAGCACTTCATGGTGCTGATGATTCTGAGAAAGAGACACCTTCTTCCTCCCAGCAGCCCACCACGATGCGTGTTCCCCCCCTAGAGATTGTCCCAGCTCCCACAAAATAGGAATTAGGCTTAGATTCTGGGGGTTTTTTTTGAGATTTGAGGCACAGGATTTATCAGGGGGTTTTTTTTGGTGAATCTTTCACAGTGAGCTGGACATGCCGTTCGCAAAGTGGACGAAGGAGCAGGTTTGCAACTGGCTCCAGGACCAAGGGCTTGGCTCCTACATCAATAATGGCAGGCAGTGGATCCTGTCTGGGCAAACACTCCTGCAGGCTTCTCAGCAGGATCTGGAAAAGGTGAGAAACCCTGGAAACGCTCCTTTCACTTAAAGGTACAAAAAAGGTGCTGTTTCTCTGCATGTAAATCTGGTCTGTAAGGTAAAAAAGTGTAAACAAGATGAGTCTTCAAAATGCTGTCACCTGCAGTGATGCCAGATTATTTCTTTTTAGCTGAAGCTTTGTAGAAATTTAATGCTCTGTAGCGAAGCTGATAATGACAAATATGTGGCTTAACTTCATTAAGCATAGATGTACCAATTGACCTTGCCACCTTAAAAATCTCTTAAAAACCACTTTCCTCACCAAATAGTAAGCCTGATTTCTCAATGAGGTAGTTACACTGCAACTGGAATAAGAAAAGTGTGATATGAACATAATGACTTGTAATAGTGTTATTATCAGAGGTAACAGCAACCAGCAAACACTGGTGAAAGTGTTTATGGGATTAAAGGGATCCTGGAATGTCTGCACTTGCAGCTAAACTGGGGAAGGTGTTTTGTCTTTGCAGGCATTAATGAATTTCAGTAGTGCCCAGGACCTTCATATGCTCCTAATGAAATAATTCCTTTATCTGCCTAAATGGGAGGGGAGAAAGTAATCCCAGCAAGTATTTTTCTGAATGCTAACATAGTTTTTGGAACCTGGTATCAGGTTATTGTGGCAGACATTTTCATACAGTTTGGAATCCACTACTTCTCAGAATTAATCTGTAATGAATTAACCCACCACAGCAAACAGGCCTTTCCTGCTAAAATGATGCTGAGACTCAGCAAATGCAAAACACACCTGCCAGGTCACCAGCAGTGACTCTCTGAAACCCTTTGTCATTCAGCAGAGGGAGAAATGACATGGTGTTGTCTCTGGATTTACCGCTTTTCCTCCTTTCCCAGGAGCTCGGGATAAAGCACCCGTTGCATCGGAAGAAGCTCCAGCTTGCTCTGCAGGCACTGGGATCTGAAGAGGAGAACAACCATGGAAAACTGGATTACCACTGGGTTACCAGTAAGATTTTGTTACGTGCTGGAGCAGTACCTTTACACAGGGGTTGTTAACCATGGCTAATTTGGGGCTCCAAGGGTGAGAACACCAAGAGGTGCTGGGTAGGGTGGCTCCACCCTGACAGGAGTGTCTGTGTCTGCCTCAGGGTGGCTGGATGACATTGGCCTCCCCCAGTACAAGACCCAGTTTGATGAAGGCAAGGTGGACGGTCGGATGCTCCATTACATGAGTGTGGTGAGTAAATGGCTGCTTTTGTTTTCCTGGCATCCTTTCCACAGTCTTAGTTTCTCCCTGCTGAAGGGTTCATAAATCAGGTCTTCCAGCTTTCTGGATGATTCCTGGGAGAAGGCTGAGGATGCTCAGAGGATGTGCCAGAATGCCCTGTTTGTCCATGTGCTTCACTGCAGTGTTTAAAGGACCCCTTGAAACTGTGGTAGGAGTCCTGTGTTAAGCTAATGCTAATAGCTGTATAGAAAACAGGTACTGCTACTCACCTGCAGCTATTTTCTATATTCTTTCCAGCTTTAGAGATGTTATCTTCAGGTGGAAGAGTAAACAGAGTAAGCAAGAACTCAGATTTATGCATGAGAAATGGGCAATTTTGCTCTTAACAGTTGTGCTCAGGCAGGGTTTGTACACAAAAGTACAGCAGATGCTGTGGTTACTGTTCATGCCTTTGTTATTAATTAATAGAAGTAGGTGGAACTTGCTTTTTCAGTGAGCAAGCATTTGATCTGCTTACTTATTCATGTGGATGCTGAGGTGAAGAAAGCCCCAGCAATTTCCTTTGAAGAAAATTTGCAGTTTGAAGAGCCAACTTGTTTGAAAACGGGCTACACTTAATAGCTTTTGCATTTCAAAGTCACATTCAGCTCCCCACTCAGTCCATTTCAGTCAAATGTTAAATACTCACTGCTTTATTAGTGGGGTTTGGTGTTTATTTCCATTAGAGTTCAGACATTAGTATAAAAGTAGGAGGCAGTTTTTTTCTTCTGCTTCTTAACTCTTGGAGATGTGATGCCAGCAGGCTCCATTGGGCTTGGGCTTGTGTTGGTAGACTTTACTACCACAGTGTTAACTGGGTGAGGATTCACGGCAGCCAAGACACAGCATGGGCTGTAATGTAAGGGAATTTGTATCATTTTTTGTGTTAAAAAAGAAGAAAAAGTAATAGGTGGACTGAGGAGGGATATGTAGCAGGAGCTTTGTGTTTTAGATGGATCTTCTTGTCACTGCCCTTTAATTGTAGATCACTGGGGATATTTTTAGACAGAGTTTAACCATCAAATTATGACAACAGATTCACTGTAAATAATCAACTAAATATGCAAAGTATGAAACTAAGTCTTGGTTAGAATCTTGTGATGTTACTCTGCCTCAAAATTAACTGGAAAGCTCTTCTGGCTCTAATCCACTCTCTGAGGATGTGTCATCTCAGCCTTTCCCCACCTTTGCCCCAGGTTTCTTGTCCTAAGCTCTGTACCCTGTGTGAAGAACATCACCTGGGAGGTCACACAGTGCCACCCAGGGAGCTTTCATTTTGGGACAGGTGGTTTGCTGTTCATCACCTGTCTCACATATTGAATTTTTACCCCAGATGTGTCAGATGTGCCATGTCCAGCCAGGGCCCAAACGCTGTCTCCTCCAGTCGGATGCTGGTTCCATGGATAAGCACATGGATGTTTATTAACTCCCCCTTCCTCTTTGACAGGATGACCTGCTGTCCTTGAAGGTTGTCAGTGTCCTCCACCACCTCAGCATCAAAAGAGCCATCCAGGTGCTGAGGATAAACAACTTTGAGCCCAACTGCCTGCGCAGGAGGCCATCGGATGAGGTACTGCTCTGCAATGAAACTGTGAAGGGGAATCCTCTGGGGTTTTATCCCTGATGTTCCTGGTTGTTCCTGCTCTGCTTTCTCCTCCTGGCTCCTTCCTGTTTCAGTTCCAGTTTCCTTTTTCTCATGTTGTCTCTCAGTCTTATGCTCTGACATTCCTTTCTTTCCTCCACCTGCCCTGACCCCAAACTCATGTCCCCTTGCCAAGTCTCCTGCTTCTTTTCCAAACCAACAGCTGGCTGCTGTCTGGAACATAAATCATCTTGAACTCAGTGCACTGTTGCCATGAGTCTTGTGTAACTCTTTGGAAAACTGATGGCTGTGTCAAAATTTGCTGTGTAAGAGGAGCTTGGCCCTTTTACCAGATGGGAGACTGCTATCAGTTTGTTTTGGAAGCAGCAAATGCTGGATGGGGCAAAGGATGATGAAACAACCCAGAGTCTTGGATTTAGATTTCCAAGAACAGCACAGCAGCTCGTGGAACCAGCTGAATTTTCAGTTCTGCTGGTAGAAGTCAGTATCCCAGTGCAGAGCAGGATAATCAAATGACCTGAAGCACGACACACACCTGCCCACGGCTCACACCCACCTTGGTGCTGCTGCAAGGCGCCAATCCCAAAAAGAGATTTTTTTTCCCTCTGAGTGCCAAGTGGGGTTGCATTCCCGAAGGGAACATTTCAGTAGAGATTGGGGCTGGCACAGCTGAGTGGGGGCATCTCCTTACCTTCCCCTTCCTGCTGTCCACAGAACAACGTCACACCTTCCGAGGTGACCCAGTGGACCAACCACCGTGTGATGGAGTGGCTGCGCTCCGTGGACCTGGCAGAGTATGCCCCGAACCTGCGGGGCAGTGGTGTGCACGGGGGGCTCATGGTAAGCTTTTTGGGGTGGCTTGTTCCTTTCTCTTTGAAAATAAAACATGGCTGAGAATCGCTGGAGCAGAGTTCTGACGCTTACCTGTGCTGCATACACCTCATCTTCTTGTTCTGCTTCTTAGAAGCTGCCATCAAAGTGTATTATTCTGTGGTTTAAAGGGTGGGAATGTCTCTGGCAGAATTAGTGTGGTTTGGTGATCTGTATTCCCACTCACCACTTAATCCTGGTATGGAATCCTCCACCACCTATGATCCTGCATGCTGGTGTTAAACAGCCACTGTCTGCCTTCCCAGACCTGGATATGGTTTTCTTTTGGGAGGGAAGCTTGTTACTTCTGTAAAATTTGAGATTTCAGTGTCAAACCAGGGTTGTTTGTAGTTGCTCTAGCATCAGATACTCCAGACAAGAGGTTTATACGGGCAGAAGTTTGTTGTGATGATTAAGAGTTACATCCCTGCTCCAAACATTTTATCTGTTTATTTTCCATGATTCCTCTGGCTTCCTTTTCCAGAATTAAAGAGGATGGTGGGTAAACATTTTTTTTGGCAGCTTTACACATTACTTCAGTTAAGAGTGAATTTATCTGTTCTTTTCTGCCAATTTGTTTCTGTTTATGAGGGAAAGCCAGGAGAAGGTAGCATTTTAGGAATCCTCTCACTAGTTAACTCTCTTCTCTCTCTCTTTGTTGTACATTTCCCAAAGTGGCGAGTGACCAAGTTGATGTCCTTGAGACCCCATCAGACAGCAACATGGCTTCAGCTGGGCTCTGTGCTTTGATTCACAGGTTTTGGAGCCTCGTTTCAACGTGGAGACCATGGCTCAGTTGCTGAACATCCCACCAAACAAGACGCTACTGAGGCGGCACTTGGCGACTCATTTCAACCTCCTCATCGGGCAGGAGGCCCAGCAGCAGAAACGTGAGGCCATGGAGTCCCCAGACTATGTCCTCTTGACAGCAACTGCCAAAGTAAAGGTTGGTCACTCGTTCTGGGTCGTGTGTTGGGTTCCAGGATCTCTGGTGTGCTGGTTTTATCTGTGTTTGGAGAAAAGGGGCTGGTTCCTAGTGAAAGAGGGAGGAGATCTGGTTCTGACACTTGAGCACACCACTCCTCAGCCTCTCCTGTGCACAGACAAGAGGCAGCACTCGTGCTGTCCTTCTGTCTGTCCTGTAAGATGTCTGGGAGAGAGACTGTCTCCTGTTGCTTACAGGCTCATGGTTTGATGCAGTGGAATTTTGATCTCATTTGGGATCCTTTAAATGGTGTTGTCTTAACAATGGTTGGCCTTTCAGATGCAGCTGTCATGAATTACAGCTAGTCAGACCTGTTTAGGAGACAAGTGGGGTTTTGACCCTTCACCCTTGAAACACCAGTGCAAGAATAAGAGATCTGTTAATTATTTGCCGATTCTCTAACTTCCTGTCAACCTTCTCTTCCCCTTTTAAGCCAAAGAAACTTACCTTCAGCAATTTTGGGAGCCTGAGGAAGAAGAAGCAAGATGATGGGGAGGAGTATGTGTGTCCCATGGAGCTGGGGCGGGCGTCTGCAAGTGGATCAAAGAAGGGCTTTAAGCCTGGCCTGGATATCCGAGTATATGACGATGATGATTTGGACAGGCTGGAGCAGGTAGGCCAGTCCTGGCAGTTCAGAGTCTTTGCCCAGAGCTCAAGCAGTGTTTGGATGATGCTCTCAGGCACAGAGGGTGACTCTTGGGGATGGTTCCTGTGCAGGGCTGAAGGTTGGACTCGATGATCCTTGTGGGTCCCTTCCAGCTCAGCACATTCTGTGATTCTGTTACTGTGCTGTCAGGTTTGGTGGAAAAAATTCTTCCCTGGGAGGGTGGGCAGGCCCTGGCACATGTTGGGCAGAGAAGCTGTGGCTGCCCCTGGATCCCTGGGAGTGTCCAAGGCCAGGTTGGATGGGGCTCTGAGTGACCTGGGCTGGTGGAAAGTGTCCCTGCCCATGGCGGGGGGTAGTTGGAACTGGATGATCTTTAAGGTCCCTTCCAATGCCAACCATTCTGTGACTCTGTCCTGTGACACAAATAATTTATTATTGATTCATTATTCATTTCATTTTTTATAGATGGAAGATTCAGAAGGGACGGTGAGGCAAATAGGAGTGTTTTCTGAAGGCATCAACAACTTGACAGTAAGGCTTAAAAGTGGGGCCTGTGGGGGTGTGGAGTAAGATCTCTGTTTCTGTGAGATGGGTATAGAGCCCATGGCAGTCTCTGGTATTAAATAGGGCCAGTCTTGACTCTTGCCTCGTTTCCTTTGTAGCACATGTTGAAAGAAGACGAAATGTTTAAAGACTTTGCGACCCGCTCTCCCAGCACCAGTATAACAGATGAGGACTCCAATGTTTGATGATGACCACCAGGCATGGGCAGAGGCTCCCTTTCCTGTGAGCAACAACGTCATCATGTGGTGTGATGGGCAGTAGATCATGTACAATACTTTGCTCTTGCTTCTGTTTGCTGGAAGTAACGTTGAGGGGTGGAGAATTTTAAGGAGAAAAGGAGGGGGAAAACAAAAAAGGTGCCTACTCTAAAGTTGCCATACAAACCACCCAGACGCTGGTGAATGGTAATCATTTTATCTCTATTTAATGTACAAACTGGTGATATGTTTCAGAGTGTTGCATTTAAATTTATGTGGTATGATAGTGCTCTTTTTTGCTTATTCATGGCCTCAGATAATCCTTTCCACTGTTTGAAATGGACAGAAGATGTTAGGTAAGGGTATTGCGTCTGTAGATATCGTGCATCAGCTTTCTCGGGGCTCTCAGCTGAAAACCAGAAGTTACTGCTCCTTTTTAAGTGCTTTTGTTTGGCACAAATACCAGTTCTGCCCTTCCTACAGTATCCAGTGTAGGGTTTTAGTCATCCATGCCCTGCATAAGCTCCCCCGTAGCTCTTGACTGTTGCTCTTATTTTTATACTGTTTTATAAAAAAGAAAAAAGAAAAAAAAAAGACAAGAAAAAAGAAGTATATGAAGTTACATATAAAAGCAGAACTTTTAAGATTTTGTTGTGAGATAGTCATGGAAAGTTGAAGGTGTGTGGGGGAAGGGGAGGAGGTTGTAAAAAAAATTATGCCAGTTTGCAGACCAGCTGGTTACTGGGAAAGGCAGGCTGACCTTGGGAACTGTTTGCTTTCCTTGCTTTTTACCAAGTGCACAGTTTAATGATCTTCCATTTGGGATGAAACAATTCTAAAGGGGGTTTCTTGTAGCAGTGACCCCTCTGGAAACTGCACATTTTAAAATGTCTTCTCTCTTGGTCCCAGCAGCAGTAGTTAGAGCATTCAACAAGGTTGTGACTTAAAAAAAACTCTGTGACTTGAAGAATTTCCTTAAAGTTGAGAGTACTCCCTGCATGTGGAAGGGATGTTTCTGTGCTGTGACTAATGTGAGGATGGTGTAGTTGCAAAAAAAAATAAAAAAATTAAAATATATAGAGAAATTTATAGGAAATATATTATTTCATATTATTAAACCTGAGGTGGGACTTTTCCTCCAAAATTCAAATGTCAATCATGTTGCTCATCATTTTACCTTCGTAAAGCACAGCTCCTCTGCTTTTGAGGATGATCAGGGTTTAAAACTCCGACCTAGCCAGTGGAAATCTCACGCCAGACTTCGGGTATCGCGAGCAATCAAAAGAAAAAACCAAGTTAATTTTTATTACAGTGGTTGTTTGTATGGTGTTGAACGTTGCATGTATTGTAGCACAATGGCATGAAGCTGCTTTGCTTTATAAAGGCCAAAAAACCCCCAAGTCCAGGTGGAATTGTTCCTTGGTGTGCTGCTTTACTGAGTGTTTGTCACGCGTTTCATGGCTCTCCTTGCTGGAAGAGAGACCCTTCTGTTTCTAAAACACTGTTAATGAAGCTGGGAAAGATAAAAAAAGGTTCTTTCTGGGGCTTCCAGGGAGCTCCCATGACATGCTGGGATAGATCAGAGATGTACTCTGGCATTATCTTCTTGGGACTTGATGACCTGGATCTTGAAGGATGAGCAGTGTAGGTGATTAGTGATGTACCAAGGTGAAAGGTTTGATGTGGACAGATTGTGCTGTACTTAATATCAAAATGCTGCCATTTTCTCTTCAGTAACTGGAGCCAGGCAAACAACCCAGAAAGACTGCATAAAGTACTTTTTGCTGCATACCACCTGTCTGCAAAGAGATCACAACTCATGCCTTGTTCAATATTCCTGACTGATTCCTGCCTGCAAATAATTTGCTGTCTCTTGTTCCTTCCTCTGAATCTTGGGGGTGTTGGAGCTGTTTTCTTTGGGCAGAAATACCACAGGTGCTTGGGGTGAGGATTCAGGCTTCACTTCCTGTGAATGCTCTGCAATATTGTTATTATTTCCGTGGAAGTTGAGTGTAAACCCCTGTGGAAGCATTGGGAAAATGTGGTGCAGGCTCCCAAGCAAAATCCCTCCAGATTACTCCCCCTGGTTCCCAGCTAGTGAACAGTGCTGGATATTCAGAGCGGGGACAAAAGGGGGGCTGGGGACACAGTTCTGGGTGTGGAAATAGGCACAAACACACTCTGCAGTCTCTCCAGCCCAGGGTTACCAGTGCTGGTTTATTTAAGTCCAGTGTAAGCAGAATTCTGCTCCAAACGACCCTTCCCTGCACTTGCCAGGTCATCCCCTTGGAGCTGTCACCTGCACCTTGGTTGCTTTCTGGGGTGGGAACACAGGGGCAAGTGATGAAGTCAGGAAGTTTCTGTGTGGATTCTGTCGGGGCATTTGGAGTTGTGCATGTTTGAAGAGGGGCAACGTACCTGCTGTGTATTGCCATGTGAAATCCAATAAAGTGTGGGGAAAATGCCCAGTGTTTCTGGAAGCTGGTTCTGTTTTTTGTCAGCAGTGCCTGCAGAAGGGCTCAGCTAACAGGGAGGAAACCAGACTTTGAAATGGAGAGTACACTAAACTTTATCTGTTTGTTTGCAGTGTAGAGGGAAAGATATTTTTCAGTCAAGAGCCTATGGAGATTAAACCCAGTTTTTTTCTGTTTAAGTGCATATAAGCTTAGGGATGGAGAAGTAATCCAGAATAACCCCTGGAATGACTCTTCTGCTTCCCCTCCATCCACCAGGTATTGTTGGGTCCTGGCTTTAGGGGAGAAGTTGCACTTGCCCTACCTGAAATGCTCTTTTACACCTTGCACTGCTTTGTTGTGACTGTTTAGTGCAGCCTTTATGCTTCACCCCAGTACTGTGGGGTTTTCATTTGCAGCAAGAGCTTTTTATTTGATAGTTGTGCATGGGGGGTGCCTTGACTGTCCGAGCTTCCTTGAGATAATCCAGAGATGGGCACCAGCAGCAGGAGCTTCTCAGTTGGGCCCAAGGTCCAGCTGAGTCTGTGTGCATTGCCATGGGACTGCTCACAGGAGCAGCAGGTGATACTGGGATACAGGTAACATCCCAGCAAAGATCATTTCAAGCACCCTTCAGGTTTGGATGCATCCCAGACAAAAAAGGTTGTTTCATCTCCAGGAATGGCTTCTGTGTAAGAATCCTAGAAAGGAGATCAAAGGAGATAAGATCAGCCTGGAGAGAGATAACATCAGCCAGAGAAATGGTGCTGAAGTTAACAATAAGGAAAAGAAGCACAGGTGAATTCAGGAGGTGTGAAAGTTCCTGGGCCTGTTGGGCTGGTTGCTGCTCGGTCAGCTGTGGAGAAACACACCCAGGAGAAAGCCCATGTGGACTCCTGGAGCTGCCACCACCTCCACCTGGAAGGCAGCAGGTACCCAAGGGCATGCTGAACAGGGCTGGCTAAGCACAGCACCTGCAGAGCCCTCCCTGGCAAAGGAAGGGACTTGCCCAAGGCTGTCTGCATGTGGAAACCTCGCCCAGCACAGAAAATGGGCCAGAAGGTCTCCCATGAGGACAACCAGGAGAACAAGGCTGAAACTCTCCTCATCTGTGAAGTCTTCAGCCAGGGCGTGTTCCACGCCTCCCAGAGGCTGAAGGACTACCTTGGGTTTCTGGATCCTCAGAGCAAATTCCAGCCAGCCACAAACACGCTGAGCGAGATCTTCTTGGTCAACTTCATCGGCTTCTGCGCGGAGAAGGGAGCGGAGGAGCGCGTCGTGACCAGCAAGATGACCAGGCAGCAGTCCTGCCTCTTCAGGGTGGACTGGCTCTGGACCCTGTCTGGAGCTGACAAGCAGATCAAGCTGCAGATCGCCGTGCAGGCTTTGCAGCTGGCCAAGCTCTGCAGGGGAAGGCCAAGGACATCCGAGGAGTCCTGCTGGACAGCATCCCCAAGGAGGAGAGGCAATGCCGCCTGTCGGGCAGGAACACACTGCGGCGATTTGTCACCAGCACCCACAGCTCCCTGCCCACCAAGGACATGCTGGAAAATTGCCTGGGCACCAAAAACGGCCTCAAGGAGGTGGGCAATGTCTACATAAGCTTTGTGTGACCAGCTGGGCTCAGCTCTGCCCCCCTCTCTTTTCTTCTCACACGCCATTCCCACCACCTCCTCCTCTGCCCTGGCCCCATCGTGTTCCCTGAGCTCCTGCAGAAGCCAGGCTGAGTCAACCTCTCCAGCTTTTGAAACAAGGGGATGGACCTGCCAGAAAAAATGTGTTTATAGAAGGCACGTCGTTTTTCCAGAACATTTTGTTTGCCAGACACCAAGTCTTGGCTGGAGCTGGTGAAAGGTTTGTCAGCCAGACCTTTGGGGAGGTCCTGGTAGATTTGACTCACTGCCTTTGTTTGCTGGGTGGCAGATTTTTTTTCTGTTCTAGGGGGGGCGGGTCTGTAATAAAAAAAAAATGTACAAATGCTGCTTAAAAGGGCTTGCACTGAGTGGGAAGGACAATGCCAGGGTAGGAGGAGTGAGCTGGTTCCCAGCTGAGAGGAAAAGCCCTTTCCAGCACCAGAAATGGGCTCTGTGAGAATTAATTGCCTGCCCCTCTAATTGGTGCCAAGCTCTGGAGGGCCTTGGAGCTGTGACCAACAAGCAGGTCTGGGCTCAGCTGCAAAGTGGCTGTGTCAGGGCAAGGTGTGGCAAAAGCAGGAGCAGGTCTTAAGGAAAACTTGAGGAAAAGCAAACAGTGGGGACAAAAACCAGGCCTGGTGTGGGTGGGGGTTTCTGCTTTTCAGAGGCAGCTCCTGACCACTCGTGGCAGAGAGCAAAAACCTGGAGGAGGCAAGAGTATTTCACTAGGAATTTGTTTGCAGAGGCTTAGGAGCTGAGTGCATTTATGGACTTGACTTATTCCATTTCCTTCAGCTTTTAGTGCACTGAGATTCTTGGATTATACAACTGTAATTACTTTCTTTCAGCCCCTGTCAGCCAGTGAAGAAGGACCTGATCCATTTTCAAACTGGTAAACTCAGCTTTGTTCATAGCTGTCTGAACAGTGTGGTCAGTGCAAAGCTCCTCTGCCTGCAGTTTCCATATAATCTTGGTCATTTCATTTAACAGAATGAAAATAATTTCAGAAGCTCCATTCACCTTTTACTATTTCCTATTTGAGTTTTAAGGTGGGGGCAGCTGCAAGGGCTGAGAAACAGAGGCTGTTGCTGCACAGCCATTAGAAAAAGAGCCCTAAAGAGGCTGAGGCATCAGTGCCACGAGTGTTTGCAGCATTCCATGGCACAGGCAGGGAGCTGGAAGGGGAACTGAAATGAAAACAGAGGACTCTGGAATTTTTGATGATGAGTCACAAACGTAGCTGGGGCTGGAGAAGGAATAACTCAGTGACATAGAGTTGTTTTTAAAGAGCTGGTGTCATTGTATTTCCTGTGTGTAGCTGGGTTTGGTGGGACAGAGGAGACAGTTCTGGTGTGTCACACAGAGAGCCTGCCACAGGGACTATATGACTCTATAGTATAGAGTTTGCTACAGGGACACGTGCATGGAGAGCCCTAGGCCCATTCAGCAGGGTTGGGGGGGGTTTTTTCCTGTTTAAACTACTAGCACAGTCAGTACTGCAGCAGGATTGATTGGTTTTAAAAAAAAAAAAACCCTACAAAAAAGTTTTAATTTTATGTTAAATTGGTACGTTAGTGTGACTTCAGCTATTCAGTTCTGTAGGAACTCTGGCTCTCTGGAAACTGGTTGGGCTTTTGGAGGTTTTGCATGCTTTTGAAGCACTGGAGAGGGAAGGGAAATCAGAATGTCTTAGGGTTTTTGGATTTTTTCCCCCTCTGGACATAGTTTGTTAATGTATAGTTTGTGTAGTTTAGACTGTAGTTGAGTTCGAGAGCTTAGCACGGTGATCAGAAGAGCTTGGCTTAGCCAGGTGGGGTTTTCCTAACCAGAAAAACATCTCACCCCTCCCTTTTAAAAGAAATCTGAATTTAAAAAGCATGGGAAGACCTCCCACTTCCCTTCCACTGCTGCAAGGACTTTTGTTTCTATGGTTGGCTCAGCTTCACAGCCTCCACCACAAGCCACAGGGCAGAAGTTAAACAGACTTGCAGGAATTTGCTGCAGCCCCTCTCAGAAAACTGAAGGAATACTCATATTTTCTGAATTCTCATAATTTCCCCCAAAGGGAGAAAAATAACTAAATATGCAAACCCAACTTTTATCCCTGACTTGTTTAAGTGCTTTAGTCCAGGACCCTCAAGCAACAGGGACTGTGACACAGTTTTGGTTCATTAGGTTATATAAAATCCCTCTTTTTATTTATTACAAGAGCCTCATGTTGACAAGGAAGATGTACAAAATAAAGGTAAGAAGAGGAGGTTGGAGTGACAGGCAGAAAAAGGGAGACAGTTCACTCCTTGACTTGGTATCCAAATACAGCAGTTTTTCACCAAACTCAGGCAAGAGAAGAAGCACTTGAGTAAACAAATCTAACCTTCTTGTTTTCTTTTCTTCTGAACCTTCATTTTCTAGTTTTACAGTTTGCCTCGTACAAGGTTGAAGATGATGTGCTCACACACAGGTGATTCACCTGCAAGATACTTTATTTCTTACACAGACATGAAAAAAGCCAGTAATTGAAGGACCAGAGTAAGTAATACAAAATAGTTGATGCGTCATCAGCTAGAGGGTTCTGGTTTGGTTCTGTTGATAAGAAAACATTATGTGTATCCCACACTGATACAAACCAGCAGTCAGATCATCTTTCTCTCATATTTCTGCTTTTTGCCTTCCGAAAAAGGGGCTGCAACTTAAAACTTGACTAGTGTTTGAACTATTTGAAATATTGAAGTGTTTGAGCGTCGTACTGAAGAACAAGTCTCAGAAGCACACTTCAAAAATTAAAGACTCGAGGCAAATGTCAAATTAAGAAAATTAATAACAGCATTATCTAGTTGAGGTTCCTTAAAGTAACTGTATCTTCTCCTTTTAATTCTTGCTGAAAAATGAACCTTTTAAATACACAGTACCCATCTGCCCTACAGGCACAAAGGAAAACGCAGTAAGCTATAACCTCAAATTCCTACTGAATCTTTAAAAATTGACACTTGTAGCTACCTCAGCACCCACAATACTTCAGACATGACCAAAGCTCCTTTTAGTCACTCTGATGTCACCACCAGAAACAAGATTTTTAGTTTCCTACACTGCCTGCAGGACAGCTCTAACCTCAGCAGCATCTCTGCTGTTCAAGGAGCAGAAGGTCCAGCACACAAGATGCCTTAAATTTTCCTTTTTTTTCTTTTCCCCCTGTAAAAAAGGTGTATTAAAAAATAAAAACTGGAGCTATAGCAAACAGCTCCCAAGAAACAGTTTTAGATTCAGTGAGACATTTGACTTTGCTGTCAGTTTGGTGACTTAAGGCTGTTCCTGTGTATCCTTTGCCTGAGCAAGACATGCAGGCGACAGGATGCAGCCCACACCCAAAGCTGGGCTACCTGCCAAAACCCACCCTGGCAATGAAACCTGAGCTCCCTTTGCTCCAAATCCAGCTCTGGGAAACAATTAAACAGAAGAAAATCCCATCCAGTTTTCACCCAGCACTTTCTTCACTGCACAGGACATGCAGAACAACTGCTTTCTGTACCCTTCTGGCATCACCCCCTATTTAAAAGTAAATACAAAAAGTTAGAAGTTTTTTTTCAGTATTCCACACACTTAGAAGCAAACAGATTCCAGGGATTTGTGGAACAGTGCCCAAAGCCACCTGCCTTCTGTAGTTTCTTTCATTGCCTGGGGATGAGAACTGGAAAAAGCGTTTGCATTTCAGAGAGGCTGTTCCAAAACACAAAGGAAACCCATTTTGTGTCACTGCCCACCTGTCTGCATTACCAAGGCAGCTTGAAGAGCTTCAGTCATTCGTGGTTCACTGGCATCCTTCAGCAGAACAAGCAGCCTTAAACTGATGTTGCAAAGATTATGGATACAAGGCAAACACTCCTGGCCCTCCTGCTGTACAAGCTCCTCAAGGATTACAATTTGGCATAAGCAAGATGCACAATCCCACACATTCTGCTCCTTTCATGGTTCATCCCAAATAAAAGCCTGGGTGTGCACAGTGGTAGGAAGTAGGATATCACTGCTGCCTGACTGCAGAGCTAAGAAAAAGCATAAATGAGTGTGTGCTGCCCTAAGCAGCTGCACTGTCCTCCCTGGAGATGGAGCACATGGCACACAGCACTAGGCACCACTACCTGGCCAGGCTTTAGGACAGCTGAGCTTGTGTGTCTTACCTGCCAGAGAGTCAGAAAATATGAAGCATTTTTAATGTAAATGTAGCTTCCAGCACTGTGCATCAGCCCCCTCTGCAACCTTGTCCTGTTCCCTGTTAAATGGTTTGGTTTCTTTCCCTCCCTTCCACACGAGATCCCGGAGTTCTCAGTTGCCTTTAGAAGGAGAACCTCATGTCCTTGGCGTAGCCCAGCTTGTCCAGGTTGGGAATGCAGGCATACTGGATCATTGGAGGAGGTCCACACATGAGGATCAGAACATCGTTTTGAGGGGGGGGCAGGTGGTCTCTGATCATCTCTTGGTTCACAAATCCCTCGCTGTACTCCCAGCCTGTTAAAAAAGAATCAGAGCGGGGAAAGGGGACCAAGGGAAAAAGGAGGAAAAAGATCCAGGTCACTTTGGAAAGGAGTAATGCAGCTGATGAGGTTGGTCCTGGCTGGAACACTCACAGTGATGATCAGTGAGACTGGCGGTCAGGTTTAACCCTCAAACTCCCAGCCCTGGATGCAAAAAGGTGTCGCCCCAAACCTTTGGGCACAATAAGACCGACATTTTTTTCTCCTGGTTTTGGTCTGGTTTCACATGTGACAGTGAAAGTGCAGAACAGTCTTGAGGGGGTCTAAGGAGGAACTTTTAACTGCTAAGATCAGTGAAAAAAATAATCAAGGAAAAGGAAGAGTGATCAGAAATTCCAGGAGGACACCAATTGCAGAAGGTGACAAGACACCAACACACTGTGGGGACGGCACGACCCTTCTCCTCACCCTGTTCTTGGTCACCAGGAGGCTTTTCCTTCTCTGCCCCAAACTCCCACTGAATAGGAGTGTGAATCTATCCTGAAGTGGGTGGGCATGACGAGGAACGGGAGGAAAGGAAAACAACAGCAACGACACTGCTTAGCCTTTCCTTCCTCAAGCTAGCACAGCTCATCCTCTCACCTAGACCAGCCAACTGTACCATGTCACCCCTAAAACTGGACCTGCACCCAGCTGGAACAGTGCTTTCCCTGAGAAACACTGTTAATCCCGAGGTGATTCCATTGTCTAGGAGGAGGATGTGCTGCCATGACCCACCACACGCTGCCAGGGATGGGATCTGCGCTCCATTCCCCCGAGGTGAGCTTTGGAAACGCTGGCTTATTCCACCTCAGTGCATCCCTGTGGGGGGAATGCTGCTGCTGGCTGCACTCAGACATGCAGTAAGCAAGGAGTACACAGCCCATCTCCTCGACAACATTAATGCTTAGCAGCTTCCCATGAATTGGCATTTCAGCTCTTACCTTCAGGTGCTTTGTCCAGTGTGTACCAACACTTAAAGCGACTGGGATGCTGAGCCTGGATCTCCTCCAGCTCGGAGTGAAGCAGGATATCCTTCTCAGTCTGCAGGAGGAGGAAAACACTGATTACACTCTGCTGCACTTGGGTGCAGCCCTCACCTGACCACAGAGCAGCAGCCGCTCTACAGCCCTGAGAGATGGAGCAGATTATCCAGCTCTGTTTTACAGGCTGCAGAGAGAAAACATGAGTTATTTCCACGTTTATCATGTGGCAGAGCTAATAAAGAGGTTCATTACAACTTTCCCAAATCCTGACCATGCCATGCCTTCCCTCTAAAAATAAAACAAAGCAGAGCTTGTATCAAAGCACTGAAATGCCACTTGATCAGGGAATCAGTGGCAGCATCAGTAGAGTAAAGCCCTTTTTAGCACGATTACAAAAGCCACGTTCATCAAAAAACTAATCATGAATGCACAGAAATCTCTGCCTTTCACCTTTGCCACTTCACGTGCCATCAGCACTGCCATAAGGAAACTGCTGGGTGTGGAACAAATAAGGGAACATTATTTGTGGATGGAACCACCAGTGTTGCCCAGATTACCAAGTTCTGCTCTTCCCTGGTGCAGCATCAGTGAAGGGCAGAAGGAAGCCTTATTTCTGTAAGAACAGCTGCAGTCTGGGCAGGAAGGGAAAGGGTAGAGACTAAAAGTGGTGCCATCCCCTGCGGCCTGAGTAATCTGGCACTGAGGTCACTGCTATGTCTGTGACTGGGCAGGGGGAAGGAGGAATGTGCTATCCCAAGAAGGTGCCTATTCCTGGAGCACCCACAACTGCAGATCCAGAAAAGCTGTTACTGGGTCTGGCCAATTCAGAGAGAGCCAACCAGCACAGCAGGAGCCCACGCACACAGATTTAAATACCTTCAATATTTAAGTACTTTTAAAAGCTGCCCTCTGTGCAGTTGCTGGGTGCAAGGGCTGTAAAGCCATGGGCTGATGTTTACCCAGGCTGTTGCTAACACACAGGGAGCTGCTCCCTGAGCCCTCCCTGCAAGCACCAGTGGGTTTTCTGAGCTGCTAAAGCAGCTTCAGCCCTGTGTTAGTCACCCTGAATTACTCACAGCAAATCCTGGCCCTCCTGCCCTGATACCACTGCACTTTATGCCAGCTCCTGAGGCTTGGCAGAGACCAGCTGCTCCAGCCAGCAGCAGAGAACATTGGCAGGGCTCCTGAGAAAAGGGAATCTTGGCACTTGGATCATAGCTCCTGGGCAGGAAAATCTCAGGTTGTAACTCAGATATCACAGAATCACAGAATGGCCTGGGATGGAAGGGACCTTAAAGATCATCCAGTTCCATCCCCTGCCATGGGCAGGGACACCTTCCACCAGTCCAGGTCACTCAGAGCCCCATCCAACCTGGCCTTGGACACTCCCAGGGATCCAGGGGCAGCCACAGCTTCTCTG
>JAWWTY010000037.1:57376723-57396995 GCA_035222235.1 Margarornis squamiger
CCCGGGCTGGGGGCAGCTCTGCAGGGGGCTCTGCCCAGAGCAGAGGGGGCAGAGGGGCAGAATCCCCCCCTGCCCTGCTGCCCACTCTGCTCTGGGTGCAGCCCAGGGCACGGGGGCTTTGGGGATGGGGCATGTCCAGCCTCTCCCCCACCAGCATCCCCAAGTCCTTCTCCCCAGGGCTGCTCTTGGCATTTAAATGAATACATTGTAAACCCGTGCTCCCCTTTCCAGTCTGTTTTGTGTATCCCACCTATGCACAGCCGTGGCTGAGGGGGAGTGTCTCGGCACCTGCCTCGTCTTGGAGCTCCATCACCTCCATATTCCAGCCCCTGCATCCCTCCCAAGGGGCAGAGCGTGCCCACATCCCTGGCAGGGAGGGAGGTGGTACCTCGGCTCGGGGTGTCTGTAACTTCTTTCTGTAGATGGAGCCTCCTGCGAAATGTGGAGCAGAGGCTGTGGTTACACTACTACACAACAGCTCCAGGGTCACAGCCTCGCTGTGCTGCCCTCTCATCCTTCAGTTTCCAGGGCAGGAAACAGAGCCAAGGGCAAAGGCTTTATCTTTGGAGCAGGGAGGATGGGCAGAGACACCTGGAGGGGTGGGAGCTGCTGCCGGTGGAAGTGACCTGCCCGGGGACAGCAGGCAGGGAGAGCACGTATTCCTGGAGGAGGGAGAAGCCGCAGCAGATGGTGGCTCGTTAGAAACAGATTAAAGCAGCTGGCTCGGAAACAAGATGTGGCACCGAGGGCCGGTTACAAACCCGAAACAAACTGCTCCTGGTGGAGCTCTGGGAGTGGAGAAACCTGCACTAAATTGCCCTTCTCAGCACGGGAAGGTCCAGGCCTGTGCACCCCATCTGCCCCCTGAACAGGGACTATCAGATCACCAGAGGAGGTGACGGGAGGAGGAGGAGGATGAGGAGGAGGAGGTGAGATGAGCTCTCTCTGTACTGGAGAGATTAATTTCCTCTCACACCCATTGCTGCTGACGGAGAGTAAGCCCACTGCAGTGTACACATCAACGTGCCCTTCAGCTGTCCCAGTGTGAATGCCCCCAGCCCCGTTTGGACAGTGATGGTTTGTAGGCAGCGTGGAATTCTGTGCCTGGAACAGCTGAAGCCTGCGGGGCTTGCAGGGTACAGGCACCCACATGTAGAACCTGCTTTCATCTTGGGAATCCAGCTGTGGGACAGGCACTTTAGAACCTCCGTGGTATTTCAAACCTACATGTGTAGTAAAGCATGGTTATCTTAGACAGATGGAATCATGGAATCATTTAGGTTGGAAAAGACCTCTGAGGTCACAGAGCCCAACCTGTGACTGGACACCCCTTGTCAACCAGCCCAGAGCACTGAGTGCCACTTCCAGTCTTTCTTTGAACACCTCCAGGGATGAGGATTGTCAAAAAAAGCCCTTTTATTGTCCAAAGCATACTTGTTTTAAGGTACAAGGCACACTTTGTACAAGAGTAAAGCAATTAAAAATGCACAGGGAGTTGCACTGTGTTTATAAACCCTGAACTAAAATGGGATTGTAAAGAAATTTACACATGCTGAAGGCATAGCCTTTATATTTGCCACTAAAGTGCTTTTTCTGAGGAATAATGAATTGGGTAATGCAAAGGGATAAAGAACTAAGCCTGTGTTTTCTCATGAGATCCAGCTCTGAGATACAACCACACGCAGTAAAGTGAAGGAAGAGGTGATCCCATTCAATAGAATTTTTAAGATTCTGTTAAAAATAATTTACTCAGTAAATAGTCCCTCAATTCCATGGATGTCTCCCATTCTGGAAGAGAAAGGCAGTACACTGGTACGAATAAGACCCAAACCACAGCTTTACAAAAAGAATGCTACTTTTATTTTCAAATGCTGTAAAAAGCCTCATATAAATTTTTATAATGCTTCTATGTAACTTTCCCAACCACAACTAATGAAACAGTCTAGGAAAAATAGAGCAGTTGCCATTTCGACTCCGAGGACGAGCTGCTGTGAGATCCCAACGCTGGAAGGACAAGGTACAGTCTGTTCCGATGCCTGCAATTGCTCGTGGTACCGAGCAAGTGAGAGCACTTCC
The DNA here is from genome assembly GCA_035222235.1 of Margarornis squamiger. NCBI lineage: Eukaryota > Metazoa > Chordata > Aves > Passeriformes > Furnariidae > Margarornis > Margarornis squamiger. The sequence continues at coordinate 57,378,800 of JAWWTY010000037.1, forward strand.
TAAGCATTCCCTGGGCTAAACCGCAGCATTCCCTGCTGGCTGTGGCACAGGAGGATTGTTCCCTCCGGGGAAGGAGCCAAGCCCTGCCCTCAGGTGAACTGCCCCCCTGCGGGGCTGTTTTTCCATACTGGATCCAACGGCTCAGGTGTTTAACAACTGACCTATAAAAATAACACTTATATAACTCTCCAGCAAGGCAAATTTAACAGTGCAAATGCAGTATCAACAATATTTGATTTGTGGGTGCTGGCAATTCTTGAACTCCGTTTGCACACAACACAAGCTCTGCTGATGTCCTGTACCTAAGGCCACTCACTCCCGCTGGCTGGAGATGGGTCGAAGTGCAAAAGCTCAGCTGCAGCTCCCAATCCGAGCTCCCTCCCCACTGTCAGGGTATCCTGGTCCGCAGTTTGGATTCAGGCTCTTCACTTCCATCCCTGCTGGAACAGGTTCAACTCCCCAGCAAAGCTCCGCTAACAATTTGCATACACAATTCCACGTTTTAACAAAAGTCTAACAAAACATACTTCCAGAAAATAAATTTTCACATGGTTGCAATCATCAAGCCATTTCAGGATCTTTGGTACTCCAAGGATAAGAAAAATAAATGGCACAGTGACAAACATCGCCAAAGGAAAACACACAACCATCCAAAGGAATCAGACAAAAATAATGAAAGATATGTTGTACTTCCACTTTTTTTGAAAGCCAGTGTACATTAACCTGCTGTTCTCTTTAACCCATTACAGTGTCACAGGTTCACCTTTCCAAAAAACCCCTATCGCTCTAAAAGCAGCAGTTAATATTGTTTAATTGATTTACTGGTTAAAATAATGCTATGTTTAAAAAAAAAATAATTAAAAAAGAAATCAACTACCACAATACAGGAGTTTATGCTAGATAGGCTGCAGGCTGTTTCCCTACGGATATAACTCCTATGTGAGCACTGATATGATTAATCATCTGCAGTTTTAAATAAGTAGTATAACCTTTAGTGTTACAAAGAGAAGGGTTGAGCTTTTGCCCGAGTTTTGTAAACCAGTGAGTATGTACAGACATAGTTGTTTAATAGATAGCTTTAAATTAAGTGTGTATTTATCTGCCCCCCCCAAACCCCACTGGAAAAGAACAAAATCACCAGTATCACTGAGCATTTGCAGTTTCCATGAAACTTGTCTTAGCAAGTTCGAGCAAAGACTTCTTTTTAGGTCACGTGAAAAGGGTCACTGTGGGCTTTTGAAAGGTGGTGCTTGCAGGAATTTCAATTCACACAGTGCCCCAGGAATGAGCCTGGAAATGAAACCCAGTAAAAATTGTTTTGAATAGCAGTGTCCTTTGGGGCCAAGTTCGATCTCAGGTATTTTCTGCCTGAGCTCCTCTGCCTGGGACTGAAGGCCTTAGAAAAGGCATTTCCTTTCCTGAGAAGCCTCAGGAGCAGCTGGAGCACAGGGTGTGGGGAGAAAGTCTGGGGGAGCAGTGAGCTGTTCCCACCTAAGCCCAGCATTCAGGCAAAAGTTTAGCTTAGGTGTGTTCTGATGTAACTATGGGCCCTGAGGCACCGGCTGCTCCTCTTGGCTGAGCTGAAGACTGAACCTTTTTTGTATAAATAACAGATATTGGATGCTGGAAGGGAGGAAGGACATGGCTGAAGCCCTGGAGGAACCCAGGAGCTGGACCAGGGAAGACCACCTGCACACCAGTAAGGCACTGATGCACAGAAATCTTACTGGTAAGTGGTCTCTGAGGCAGCAAATGAACACCCCAGTGTGTTCTTCAAAGCATACAAGGAATTCAGAAGGGCTGGCACTGCAGTCCTTCACAGCAATAAATATCTCTCTAATGGCTTTACAATAGTCACTGCCACAGTGCTGCAAAAGCCAGGCTAATGGAATCTTTCCTGTGCTTCACTCTCAGGGCCTGCAGAGATTTCAGGGGGCCTTTCACTGATGGCCAAAGGAGAAATCCCATGGGCACATTAGAGGGAGACACCAGGAGTCTGAGCCTCCTAGAACACTCCATTTCCACTAGCTGGGCAGAGGCTGCTACAGGGTGTTCTGGAAAGAAAAGGATTCCTTCTGCCTGGAAATTCTTGGGGAGGAAAAAAAAGGAAAAAGTCCCAGTTAGATCACTTTTCTAGAACACCTTTGCAGAGAGAGAAAAGGCTGTTTGAATTATAAGCAGCACTAAGATGATGGTGCTACCCAGTCCTGGAAACTCCACCATCCCTTCAATGCTTTGTATCAGAATGTTTCCCTTCTGCTAAAAACCTTGGTAATTTCTATTCAGAGTCGTTTTTCCAGGAGGCACCACCACCTTACACAGCAACACCCTCCAAGTGCCACTGGAAGCAGAAACTCCACAGAGCAGAGATCCCACTGCCACACAGGGCGGGCAAAGGGAGGGACGATGGGCTGAGAAAGCCCTGCAGGGGGGGGGAACAAGGGCAGAAGCAGGACACTGCTATTTAAAATAATTCCACGGGGTGTCTGCAGACCACAAACGGAACACCCTCGAGCAGCTGCTCAGGGAAGTGTGCAAATGTGGGCATTTTTAGTTTTATACTGCATATGTGAGCCCCACCAGGCGGGCAGTCCAACAGCAGGGCTGCATCGAATGATATGTTCCCCTCCTGGGTGGGGCAGATGGGTTACAGTACAAACAAAGCCACAGTACAGAGGGGCAGCCTTAACCGTCATCCACACATGGGCAGCGCAGGAAAAGGGATGCACGTTCCTTTTATTCCAGTACCTTGGTATAATAAAGTTAACAAAAATAGTCAAATATTTAAAAAAAAAAAAAAAAAGGAAAAAAATCAAAGAAAAAAGCCAGCTGGCACTGCCAACTAATTCCTGTAGTAGTCTTAGAAATCCTAATCCCGTAGAATTTCCGTGTGAAGTCGATGCGCACCAGAGTCAGTGTGCAAGAACTAACGCCAAGCGGGTCTGGTGATGCAGCTACCTGAGGTTTGTGGTTTCAGTTTCTCCTTCCTGGGGCCGTGTTCCCAGCTCACAACTTCCCAGCTTTCATGTAGGAGGGGATGGAGCCGCGCTGCGTGAGCCCTTCAAACCTCTTGTAGGTGTAGTTGAGGAAAACCCAGTCTTTGGATTTGTAGTCAGGCTCCGTTGTGTTTGGCACTGGAATTCAGAGACAAACACGCAGGGACAGTTACAGCCAGCGCTGCCCCTCAGAGGCCTTGTCACAGACAGAAACAGCCCTGAACTCTCTCTCCCCTCCTCAGCAGGAATTCCTGGAAGGAATCCTGTTTCTAACCAGCTCAGTGGCCTGAGAAGAGCTGTGGTTTCAGGATATAACTCAGAAGTGGGAAAAGAGGTTCTTTTGTTTGTTTGGGAGGTTTTTATTATGTCTACACACTGTACCAGCCTCCCATACCTTGACAGGAACCTCTCACACACCCACAGGGGACAGGATTACAAACCCCGTAACATTTATGGGGCTCCAAGCACAACAAATACATTTACACACCACAAACACACCCAAGTTCTCCCAAGAAAACTGCACATGCCACATTAAGTCTCCAAGGACTCCTTCTCTCCTTAAAGCTTCAGCAAGGCTTGCACAGCCTCATTTTATGAGCAGCCATCCTGCACACTGACAGTCACTGAACTTCTACACTGAGCTCTCTTATAACAGTATTTCCAACTTAAAATGCCAAACACACCAATACCACCGTTTGTGTTTAGGTGTCTCTGTGTACAATCCCACTTCCAGTGCATCCGAAATGCCAGAACAACACAAATGCTCTTGGCATTATCCAAATATGACTTAAACAGCGTTACTGAGGCACTGGAGGTGGATTGCTTTGCATTAAAAAGAGATTTTAGTGCAAAGCAATCAAGGACAAACTTCCCTGCTATTAAATAAAAGCCATTTCAGAAAAAAACCAAAAAACAAATCAGCCTTTGTATAATTCTTATGGATAATGTTTTACCACACTCCGCAGGACAGAAAACTGAACTGCTTTATTTGCCATCTATGCAAACTATTTTTACTGATTAAGTCTTAAAATCTCTCCAAAGTTCTAAGGAAGGAGAAGCTCTAAGAGACCCCAGGTTTACACTTAGATTTCAAAGGAAGTGTTTAGGTCCAGTCTGAGCATTAACTCGCTGAGGGTATCAGAGAAATGAACCTAAACACAACCAAAGCAGGTGTGGAGCATCCTGGCATGTCAGAGGTGGAAATGTGGAGTTTACAGTGACAGTCTCACCTGGCTGTAAAATATCGGACTCGGGGAATTCGTCGAAGTTGGAAGTATCATCAATACTTTTGATTTCTATAGGGATTGCAGCTGGTCTTTCCCTGCAGACAGAAATCAGTGCCACAACAGTGAGTACTAGGAAAGGAGGCTGAGTCCCAGTTTTGTTTAACTTGGGTTTCCGAGCTACAACTCCCCTTTTACACAGAGCACAAAGGTTCCCTGGGTCCACAGAAGATGTATCCGACTCTCCTGTTTGCTGACATCATGGGGAGGTTCATCTAACACTGGGATCTCCTTGGCAGGCTTGGGGAAAACATCATTTTCCCATTAACTGGGAGAGCATTCCAGGCTTATCTGGCATGCAGCTATCGCTGCCATCACAGGCCCAGCCCACCCAGCCCAGCAGGACTGCGCTTGCAGTCGGAGCCATCAGCTGTGCTGCTTTCCAACTGCACTGCTCATCAGCCTGGGCATCAGCCAAGCACTTTTCCAAGGCAGATCCTGCCCCTGACACTGCCACCAGCATCTCCCACCCACAACAGGCTGGCTTCTTCCCCTGGAAGAAGTTTTGAGGTGGCTTTGGAACCCGCCTGAGGGATCTGTGCCATGAAAACGTTCACACCGGGACACAGCCCTGTGGGAAAGTCAGGCATTTCCAGCTGGGAACTCAGGCAGCTGTCATGATTACAGTTACAATGAAACCCAGAGCAAGCTGAGCTAGCTCAAGGCAGTTAAACTCTGAGCAGATCTAGGAGTGTCAGCAAAGCCTGAAAGCCTTGGCTCTCACCCACCAACTGCCTTTCAAAATCCAAGATAAACTGGGAATAATTACGAATAATTACCCCTGACATCCCAGTACATGAAATTCTTGCTTTCATGGCTGTTGTTCTGTCTCTAAAATGGGTGTGTGTATATATACATTACCTGATATGTCCCCAGTCCACTCCTTCAAAGAACGGATGACTCTTTATTTCCTCTACTCCATTACTACCAATTCTATTTTCTGAGTCGGTACAAAACCTGAAAAAGGAGGGGGGAAAATAAAGGGACTGTTACAATAAATGCAACCAGAGGCAACAGCATCCTGTGTCAAGAATTTCAGGATTCTTTCAGCTTGTTGGGTAACATCAAAGCAGCCTGTTGCATCCAGGAGAGATGGAAGCAGAATATTCTGAGTCCCAAAACAAAAGTTACAATACCAACAAACTAGTAAATTCCAGGAGTCGTTGTATAAGTAAACTCATGAGCAAGACATGCTCACAAATACACTCAAATGCTTAAAACTTCCCCAGCCACAGCCAGGAGTGAGGAGGAAGGAAGAATTCCCCAGCAAAGGACTCGGGATGCTGGCACCATGCAGGGAATTTGAGCAGAACCCAAGGGAAACAGATACTGAAAATGCAATGAGACTGTTTTACACTCATTGAGGATTAGCAATGATTATATTACTTGAGCTGTTGGCATCACTGTAACTGGATTCAGGAGAACTGTTTTATTAGTTATGGGTTTTGTGTGCCACTGGAGCACTGCTTGAGCTAATAATAAATTCTAGTTCTGTGAAATACATCCCCCTTTCTGCCTGTAACTAAATTGTGGAAGCTTGTAATATTAGCTTGGAAAAGGGAAAAAAAAAAGAGGAAAAAACAGCAAAGCCAAAGCCCACATGGCCCCCACCAAAACCTCCCTGGGCAAGAGAGCATTTCTGCCTGACCTTTTGTCACCAAAACCCCTCACAAAAACTTCAAAGCAAACTGATTAAAATCGATTAAAACCTAATATTTTGAAATGTGAGCAAATCCAAAACATCCAAAGATTTCTGTTCAGTGGATTAAATGCTGGTGAGAATTTACAGCCTCCTCTGGGAAGAGAAAAATTGTGTATTAATCACTTTTTTCCTGCTTTTTTCTTGTCTGCTCTGTTTCTCCTGATCAAGATGATTCCAGCTTATTCCTCCATGTTAAACACATGGCAAAGGGGAAAAGACTGGAGGGAAAAAAAATCCAAGACAAAAGAAACCAACACGAACCAACCCTCCAACACGAAGCTTGAGTGGGAATTGAACCCCGTGGAAGATGATCCTGGCAGGGCAAGTGGGGCTTTGGTGACTGACCTTAGGATTAAATCCTTGGCTTTCTCTGAAATGGGCACCTCTGGGGGAAACACCAACGTTTCTTTCCAGTTCATGACTTTCCTGTAGGTCTCCTGTGGTGTTTCTGAGCAGAAAGGTGGATACCCTGCACAAACAAAGAGGGAATTCATGAGCTTTACCCACCTGGGCCTCTGCTTTTGTCAGGAGGGTTCCCAAATCTCACAAGCCCCAAAGTTCCCCCCTCTGGACAAATTGACCCTGTTAAAGTTGGGATGTTGGACTCACCTATTAACATTTCATACATAATCACTCCCAGAGACCACCAGTCACACAGCTTGTTGTACCCAGTCTGCATAAACACTTCTGGTGCAATGTAGTCCGGGGTCCCAACAGTAGAATATGCCTGGAAAAAAAGAAGAAGAAACTCTGTGAAAGAGAAATAGGAGAGTGTTGCACTTTGCAGAACCTTCTCCTGGGCATTCACATAGATTTGGATGGACAAGAGTAAGGGTGAGGGTTCACAGTCAATAAAATCCCTGGATTACTGTTTTATATGAGCAAACACAGAGGGCCTCGAAAGTAAATGGAAATCATCCTCCTAAAAGTGCTGGAATCACAGAATATTCCCAGTGCAACAGCAGAAGGACATTTTAGCCAGAGTTTCAAGTAGCTCTGCATTTTATTGAACAGACCTGAGGCATTTAGAGCTGAAGCAATGGGAAACTGAAAATGTGGCTCCTTTTCAAACAGTGTTGATGCAGGTTGATTTTTGGCCTTTTATTCTCTTTGTTGGGCTGTTCTCCCACACACAGTCCTGCCCCATCTGTCTCCACTGACCTGGAGACACACAGTCTGTTCAGGGATCTCATTCCAAGCAGGAATAACCCCCTCTAAGGCAGCATGATTGCAACTGAACCTCCTTGTGTCTCGTGAGGAAAGCAGAGACAACCCCAAAGCCTTTTGGGAACAGTGCAGATCATATAGATCCCTTTTTAAATGGAGTGTGCAAAATAAAAAGTTCCAAAATGGGAAAACTGAGGGGTTTTTGCAGCTGCTGTTTGGTGGGCAGGGATGAGACTCTGCAATCCCATGGCTGACAGACCCCTTCCTTTGGTTCAGTTAATGCCAGAGCTCCCTTTCTGATGGGACTACTCTTTGGTATGAAGCTGGTGCCAGCACACTCCCACTGCCTTCCCATCATATTCCCACTGAGCAGAAGGACTTTTCCCCTCAATTCCCTAAAAAGGAGCTCTGCAGCTCCACATCATCTCGTGGCTGAACTGCAGGAATTAGCAACCTGTGACTCTGGGGGCTTGTGGAGAGCAATGGATGAGGGCCTTTCAGTTTTTAAAAACCAGCAGCACTGAGTTTTCATGTAATATTTTCTGTAAATAGTTTAAAAGCACAAAAACCCCCAAACCATTATTTAATGAACTCACCAGCTGTCGCCTGTTCTTCTTCCATGTTTCTGCTTTCCTCTTTGAGTTCATATTCTGAAATGCTAATTTACAAAACAGTTATTGGATAATATATGCACTTGTGACAAGAGAAAAAAGATTTTATGCTTAAAGAATAACTATTTCATATCTTTAGAAACAAGTATTCCATTATAACTGAAAAGGGGGAAATTAGACTAACTCCTGTCCAATTCACAGAGGAAAGTCCTGTGAGTAGGAGCCACAATCAGCAGTTCTAAACCAGAACTTGCTCACTTTTAGAGACTGATGTGAGATCAGCTTCTGAAAAGCCTCATGAGATTGTCTGATTTCAGTTCTTTGGCACGTGAAACTCATGTCCCTCCTGGAAGAGCATTCCTGTGACTTCACCAGCATTGTGGAAAGCACATTAAAATATAGATATATTACATTAGGTCTGCATATCTGTGCATGAATGTGCAAAAATACAGAAACACTGTAGAAATCATCACTTCTTTCCTGTGAAATGCCTCCATGTCCCAGGGAACAAGCATTTCCAGTTTCCCAGTTCAATGCCTGCCCAGTCTTGCTCATCCCAGCAGGAACACATGCACAATGTACACCTGCAGCTCCAAACCCCTCAAAGGTTCAGCCAGGGCAGCTCAGACTCACAGAAGTCACTTGGTGGGTTGTGTGTGAGGTTCCTGTAGAACTCTGTCCTGTGAGCTTTCTTCAGACCTGTGCAGAGCCCAAAGTCAGACAGCTTTACGTGACCCTGAAATAAAACAGAGCACATGACAACATCATTTAGAAAGGTAGTGCTTAAAAAAAAATAAATTGTTTTAATAAGTGCACACGTTTTCTCAGGCCATGATGGACTTGCACAGGACCAGCAGGTGCCCTGGCAGAGCATGCCTTCTCTCAAACAGGTTATTTTTCCCCTGGAATGGCCACATCTACAATTTTGCAAAGCTGAGGGAAGCTGCTTTGCCTGGTTCTGTTTTGAACTGGGTACCACTGCGACTGAGAAAGCCTCCAGGACAAAATTCCTTTGCCTTGTTGTGGCTTTAACCAGGTTTCCAGACATCAGTGCTGGGCAGAACTGATCAAACCTGACACACTTGTGTAGGGTGTGATAATGGTTGGGCTGGGTGGCCCTAGACATCTTTTCCAGCCTCAGCAATTCCATTATCCTCTGGTGCTTACATTCCATGGCCCACTGTGGTCAGTCAGTGTTGGGAGGGGCAATAAATCAGAGTTGAACTGATTGTGTCCCAGCCACTTCAAGGTGCAAGAAAGCATCTTGTTAATAACTGTGAGCACCTGGACACCTGAAGTGGGTCTGCTCCCTTAAAAGCCTTGCCTTAAAAGGCTTCCCAACAAAACCTAAGTGGGATTTTGCTTTGCTCCAGGATACAAGGAGAACACAGTGGCCATTTTCTGCCTTCAGCCCAGCCAGCTGAAATCTCTGGGGTGGCACTACTGGCTCCCCCCAGCAGCACCACGACCTGCAGGGTGGGCTCTTGGCAGCTCAGTGTGCACAGGACATGCCTTGGCATCCAGCAGGAGGTTGTCTGGTTTGATATCCCTGTGGATAAATCCCAGCTGGTGAATAGCATCTATGGCCAACACTGTTTCAGAGATGTAGAACTGTGTCTCCTCCTCTGACAAGGTGTCTTTCTTCATCAGTAAGGTCATCATGTCACCTAATCAGGGAGAGGAAAGCACAGATCAGGAATCAGAACATTTGAGTCACAAGACTCTGAGAAACCCCAGTGGAATCCAAATTTAACCTTGTAACTGGCCTTACAGCTACTAATTATAAAACTGGTACTGCAGGGACCTACAAACCCAACTTACTTTCTCAGTAAAATGGACGTGAAACTGTTGAGACTCCTAAATAGGAATTTTAATTGGATTGCCCAGGAAAACATAGTTTAATTTAAACACACATTACATTTACTGCACACACTGTTTGAACAATGGCTTTTTAACATTTCTTTTTACTGTTAATAACTTCAGCAGTAGAAAGGAGAATAGCTATGTAATTCAAGTCTACTCAACACCCCTTTCTAAGCTTTCCCCTTCCCCTAAAAATCAGGGATGGTCACATGCCTGGAACTTCATTTAACCACAGGTTAAGGAAGAAGTGTCTGTATCACCTAAAGCCACAGCACACAACTCACCTCCAGGTAAGAACTCCATGATCAGGTAAAGGTTCCTTTTATCCTGAAAGCTGTAAAACATTTTCACTACCCAGGCTCCATCTGCTTCAACCAAGATGTCTCTTTCTGCTCGGATGTGGGCCACCTAAAATGTTTATTAAATTATTATTATTATTATTATTAAAGGACAACTGAAATATTTCAACAAGGAACATCATATTATATTCCTAGTCGTATAAAAGAGTTCTGTGATCTTTAGCAAAAACCCCTTTATTTTCATGTGTTTGTCCAACTTATTTTTCATGGTTTTCTACGAGATCCTACAAAGGCCTCAAAAATGACCCATCAGAAACCCACAGGAGTCAACTCCATATTGAAAATAACAGTCCACACAGGTTTGCAAAAGAAATCTCTAGAAACACAAACTTGTTAAGCTGGTTTTGTCTGTTAGAACATTACAAAGGTGGTGGAAGAGATGGAACCATTCTCTGCTGATACAGAGGGCAAGTGATGGGCAAGGTTTGGACTCAAGTGTAAAAAAATCCTCTTTTATCTGTTTTGCCCTTGAGACATCCACCCTTGATTCTTTGCTTTGTGGTGCCAAAGTCCTTGCTGTGTCCTCACAGGAATGTGCAGTGACTTGTGAGCTAAAACACTCAAAGCCAAAACCAAACCAAACAAAAAATCAAAGCAAAAAACCAGAACAAGGCCCAGCCAAAAAGCCAAGCAAAGGAAAACAAAGGCAGTGAAACATCTGTTGGCACCTCACCCTTCAATGAGTTTTTACTTTGGCATGGGATTATTTCTCAGGAAACATTTCCCTTGAAATGCAGTTTTACAGATTCATTACCATAGGGTCTGTGTTAACAAAGAAAGAGAAATATAGTCTACTTCAAATTAGTTGTAAATCAAATATTTTTAAATGCTGTTCCATGACTTTATTTCCTAACTTCTGCTTCTTTTATGCTGTGGTGGCAACTCCACAGACCCCTTGGACTGCCAGACCATTATGGGGTTTCAAAGATGGCAAATACTTTCCAGGCAGGGGAAGTTTGAAATCTAGGGGGTTTATAGACCACAAACCTGCTCTTTCTCCAGCATATCTGCTTTTCTTAGGATCTTCATTGCATAAATATGACCTGTGTCCTTCTTCTGAACAAGGCGTACCTGTGATGGGAGACACAACCCAGTGAGTGTTCTCTGCATCACACGCCACATCCTGGCATGGAATCCCCTGGAAGGCTCCAAATTGCCAGGCATGGACAAGTTCTTGTGTTAAATGTTTAAACCACAGTGGGAGAAAGGAGTATTTCTACTCAACACACACACTGGTGATGAACAGACAGTTGTGGGTTTAGGAAAAGTGAGCAGGTGATTAATTACTAGACTTATCCCACTCGGAGAGCTACACAAATAGCTGCTCTCCTGCAATAAACTCCCCCCACAGCTGGAACTTTTTATTCTGTAATCAAAATGTTTCATTTTAATGCCACAAACCTCCCCAAACGCTCCTCTTCCTATAACTTTCAAAGACTCAAAGTCATCCAGGCCCAGTCTGGTCCTCTTGAGCCGCAGAAACTCCGTTTCCTTGCGAGCATGCTGGGACCTCCGCAGCTTTTTCTGAGGAGACACAGGGATCTGGATGTCATTTGACAGCAGAAAGTCGAGATATGCAACCTCCCCTCCTGTATTTCCCTGGAATCCCAGCAGGAGAGAGAAATGTGAACGGGAAAGCCCTCCCGGTGCTCGGCACCTGCCTCGCTCTGTGCGTGGATACAGCACCGCTCAAAGCCACACGATGGCATCGCACACCCACATTCCTCTTTTCCTGCTTCCCAAGAGTTCCGCGGCCACAAAACCTCAGGAACGACCGGGACGCTCTTCCTAGTCCTTCCCCTGCCCATCCTGAAGGCAGGCATGGTGTAATGGGCCTGAAAAACGCAGCTTAGTGACCACAGCTCTGAGCCAGCCACCGGAGATCCCTCCTCACCCCCATCCAAATGGGACAAAGCTGGGATGGTTTGTTTAAATCAAATAAAAGTGGTTCAGCGTTTTCCTTTCTAAGCACATCCCACCTTTTCTTTGCCTTGCCAAATATAACAGCCAATGGTTTTAGTCTTTGAAAAACACGCCATCAACTTGCTGTGAGCCTTGTCTCAAAAGAACTCTGGGTGGCATGAGAAGCCACTCAGTTACTGGAAGTGTGATCCAAGCTTGTTCCCAGCTTCCCTAATAAGTTATTTAGAGGGGCAACAAAATTAAACTTCCTGTCATGCTGGCTGGTGTTTCTGTAAGCTCCTCAAACCCTGTTTTTGAAGCAGTGTGACAAAAGCAAAGCAGTTTTTAAGGTTATTGAAGTAGTGTTTAACCTCCTCATCTGCAAGGCCTTCCTCTTCCATAGCCACTTCCAGCTTCTTCTGCCTGCCAAGGGAAAAAAAGGGGAATATTTATTAAAACCCAAACCTAACCCCACAGCAAGGCAGCACCTTTGCTTCACATATTCCAAATATGAAAGAATTTGCCTCAAAAGGAAATGTGAAGGCTCACAGCCCACTCCACCCAGTTACTCATTTGTGCCCAAAGCTGAGGAAAATTCAGAAGCAAATTTAAGCACATACTTCTGTGTTTGCAGAATTAGGCATTAAACATGTAATAATCACTTATATTTCTTCATATATCTTGAATTCAGGCTGGTTTGACCACTTAGGATTACAAAGCAGAATAAAAATGACTTTTTCACTGTTTCTATCTCAGCTCTCCCTCCAACACCCCCACCAGTCCAAGGCTCTTCCAGCTGGTGCCATGCCAGGGTGGGAAGCTCTGAGTGGGCAGCAAATATGCCCAGCGGGCAAGGGGTCAGCACATGGCAATGTGGCCAGAGGACCCCTCTTTTCCCACCCTCAGGATGCTTCTTTGCAGCTGCAGGGTGCAGCTTTCCAAAGGCTGGTTACCCACTAACAGCAGCCAGGGCTGCTGGTGCCTTTCTGCACTTTGGGAAGTACAGCAGGATCCTCTAAACTAAAGGCCCTTGGTAGACAGTCTATTCTCCCAGCTGGAATCAACTCCATTAATGAGTAAATATGATGAAGAGAGAAACCCTGCTGCTCGCCTGAACACCCCTCAATTAAAACCACATTACCAGGGGAATGATAATTTCACACACTAATGACAATGTGAAACACGACACTCGTTACAACCCAACCTTGGTGCTTTGACACTTCAGTCAAGTGGCACTTCAGGGACAGGACTGGGCACTCTGAGGAGCTGAAGTGGTGCTGACCAACACATCCAAATGTCCCAGAGCTGCTCCAGCCGTGGGGATGGCAGGACAAACACCAGCAGGCAAGGAAAGCTGCCGAGGGGTGGGAGGGAGCAGAGGCAATACCTGGTCTCCCTCTCCTCGTGCTGGATGATGAGGTTGCTGTAGAAGTTCTCCAGGGTGAGTTTGGCCACCGTCACTCGCTCCCGGGTGTGGTTACTCATGGGAAAGGATGTTGTAGTCCCTGCAGTCATCGCCATGGTAACATGTACTGGAACACAGCACGGCAAACCATTACTCACTTGTGCAAAAAAAAACAGTCCTCTTTCCCACTCTCCATCCCCAAATCCTCCAGAATTCCCAGGGAAGGCACCCTTCTTTTGATATAAGAAACTCCGTTGGAAAGCTTTATTATCAAACGATCCCAAGAGAGCGGGAGGATGCACTGCCCACTCCCCCAAAAAATAACATGTTGGCAAGACAAAGGCTGAATCCTAGCAAAGAGTGATGCAGGGGCAGCTCACCCAGCTGGGCTTGGCCACAAATGAGGAAAAGGCACCTCTGGCACACTGGAGCCCAGCCTAGGGGAGGGAAAAGGTGGCACAGCATGGAAAGGACAAAGGGAAGGTGAGAGCAAGACCAGGCTGCTCCCACAGCTGGACATGCCACAACCCTCTGACGATTTCAAGAGCTACAAAGAGACCAGGATGAAATGAAAAAGTAAATGGATAAAAAACCCTAATCCCAATCCAGAAGAGAAGCTGTTTCAAGGACAGAAAACAACTCTGAAATACCTTCGGATTTTAAAACTGCTCACTAAAGTTAGGTGCTCCTCAAGAGCTTCTGTCGTGACCCCAAAGAACTTTGATGCACTGGAACAACATTTTTAATGCTGGGAAAAGACATCTCAGGGCAGAGAAACCAGGAAAGATAAGGGGGGAAAAAAGCACTCTTTGTCCCAGAATTCAAGCCCTACCTGGGAGTGGGTCGAGGCATTTTAGGGGAGTCTCATGGAGGAGAGCCATGAATAGCAGTGTCCCAGCCCCACTCCTGTTTGCTAGTTTTGGAAACTTACACAGAAGTGCATATCACAGGATCATGGAATGGCCTGGATTGGAAGGGACCTTAGAGATCACCCAGTTCTACCCCCCTGCCACGGGCAGGGACACCTTCCATAGCCCAGGTCACTCAGAGCCCCATCCAGCCTGGCCTTGGACACTCCCAGGGATCCAGGGGCAGCCACAGCTTCTCTGCCCAACCTGTGCCAGGGCCTGCCCACCCTCCCAGGGAGGAATTTCTCCCCAATATCCACTCTAACCCTGCTCTCTGTCAGTGTGAAGCCATTCCCCTTGTCCTGGCACTCCAGCCCTTGGAAATAGTCTCTCTCCATCCTCTTTGTGGGCTCCCTTCAGGCACGGGGCTTCCTGTTTGTCACTTACATAACCCCTCTATTTCACCAGGGGATTTTGAGGAAGCCAAATCTCGAATTAGGATTAGGATGATATCCAAGCAGATCCTAATACCTTTTAAGGTGAACTGAGTCCAAGTTTCATACAGAAGAAAACGTGCCCAGTCCACAGTGGGGCAGGAGAATTCCTTAACTCTGCTCCAGGTTTTTTTTGGTTTGATTCTGCCTGTTACCCTGTGCAAGGACAGGATTTCATCCTGGGGATTTGTCATCGGATTTGATGTGACAATAAGATATTTGTTGCCAGAGATGTAGCTGCTGTGTCACAAATAAAGGCATTTTACAGCATCATGTAGATGTTATTTTAGTTGTGCCTTTTGAAGACGACTGAGTTCTGAGAATAAAAATATATATCTCTATATAGATACAAACAGGCTTTAATAGCACTGCAGCTGCTTCAAAATGATGTCAATATTTCTATTTTTTAATCAATCTTTTATCCTCTTCAGTCTTCCATTAAAAAAAGATGAGATCTGTCAATTCTTAATAGCCTTTACTAAAAACTGAGGGGTTCTATTCTTCACACAAAGACTCACCCTATGCTGGACACGTGTCCAAAAGCTGGGAGAATTTAGCACTGTTCTCCCTGGTGAGTTTGTTGGACAATTTCACACTTTCCCCCCCCTTGATAAGTGGAAGAAGATAAATATAAAAGAGGTAGATGAGAGCAAAACTGTGTTGACATCCCCAGATCAAACAGAGCAAACTGATTAAGTTATTTCAAGAGGAAAACCCCACCTTCTGATAATTTTGGAGCATCAGGATAGAGCAGCACTAAGCCAGGCTTGGAATGGATTAACCGCTCCTGAAGGTATAAGGGGCACACCCCAGCTCTGGATATTTCTCTCGTATTCCCAGAGGAGAAAACAGCGCTGCAGTTTGATTTCCTGGTAATTTGTTTGCTCCTACAAACACTCCCAAATTCAGGTTCCACCAAATCCAAGTCACTGGGCTTTATTAGCCTGTAAAAAGGAGGTGCCAGTTCCAGCACTGCAGTGGGGCTGTGCTTCCACAGTGGGAAAACACAGATAAGTGTCCTCAGTTATCGGGGAAAAAACCCAAACAAGCCAAAACCATAACAAAAAAAAAACACCCTGTAAAACCATGAAATGTCCTGAGCTCTCCAGATTCCCCAAAGTAAGTGGAAAAGAGCACAGACCTGGCAAGGTATCCTGCAACCTCCTGTGGGAACTCCCAGCCGAGGAAACCTCTTCAGCCTTTTTCCCTCCCGTCTGTGCTTCCACTAGCAAGCCCCCCAGGGAAGCACCGATCCACATCCCAAACTAAACACTCCGCTGGGAGGAACCACGCACAGCCCTTAAGCACGACCTTTAGAAACAAATGATGCCGGAGGGGACGGGGGCGGGAAAGGAAGAAGCTTCAAAACAGGACCTTTTATTGACAGCACCGGACTTGGACTGAGCTCACCACATTAACGGGAACGCTTGGAAAAGGTGCCACCCAGAGTTCTTGGAAATGCCCTCAGAAGCCTCCCGAGTTCACCCAAATTGATGGCACTTGCATAATGGAACCATTGCACTCGTGCTGCATCACTGGCCTTGCTCCCAGCTCCCCGGCCCACGGAGGAGGTCATACCCACATTTGGCCAAAACCCCTCTGGCTGACGGGGACCGAGAGCCTTCCTTTCTGAAGGGCCGGGAGCGTCGGCGGCTGAGGAGGAGAAAGACATCAAAGGGATGCCACGGGCAGTGCACAGCCCGTGGGGACAGCAGCTGGGAGCTGCCAGGAGCAGCAATGCCATCTGTGCTCCTGCCCGGCAGCACAGCCGGAGCCTCCTGCAGGGATGGCTCAGCTCCCAGCCGGAGCCGCTCCCCTCCAGCCTGCTCGGCCACGGGCAGCAAGGATGTTCCTGGGGGATGAGGGAGAGCAGGGAACAGCAGCCAAAGGCCTCTCAGGTGGGGTTTTCAAGAGACCCCCCCACCCCGAGCGACTCTGCTGATGCACCAGAGAAGAGTGGAAAAGCCCACACACCCAGATTGTGCCAAACCACTGGTAACTCCAAACCCACGTCCTCTCTGGGGCACTTCTTGGCGGCTCCCATGGCCTGTCATTAATGGGTTCCTTAGATTTCCTTGGATTAAGACTTAGGCTAATGAGTGCAGAAGCACTGAGGCTTCCAATCCCACCTGCTGCAGCAGCTCCCAGGAGGAGAGATGCAAAAAGCCAAAGCACGTGGAGAACTGATCTCCCCTGAAACACTGTGGGGGATCATCAGGAAGGGGGGACTGGACAGAATCCATTCTTATTTTTGCAGCCATATGTGTAGTGTAATTATCCCACAGCCCCAGAGCAAATCTGCTCAGGACTCAGGGCATGTTTAAGTCCAGGAGCAAACACCACATGCAATTCTCCCAGAGGGAAAAAGCACCTTTTCCCCACAGGACAGAATGATGTTGCTGGGTCTCCCACCTGGATTTAAAATGTCAAGCTACATACGTGTTCATCAGAGAGAGAACACCAATCCTTCCTCCAAAACAACCACATCAGTTCACAGAAAGACTGAGAATAATCTTCCTTTATCCACCCAAGCACACCCCAAAGCCCAGCAGTCAGGAAGGCAATTTGCTGCTACAGTAAAAAGTTTTTGCAGCAAAACTGCAAAGTTCAGGAAGTTTCCATTTATAATCCTCCAAGAAAGCCTCTGGATAAGGCAGATACCAACACATATTTCAAAATTCCCTTTTTTTCAGCACGACATTGACCTTGCTCCTGAAATGAAGTACACACATGGCATTTTTCAAGAAACAGAAGGTAAAACAGAAAGGAGAGAGGCTTTTGGTGCCAGAGCAGCTCCAAAGCAAACTCAAACAGCTCAATAAAGTGATACCTTCAGCAACTCCAGTTATCTCACAGTGCTGGGGCTCTTCTGGGGGAGAAGTGAGGGCAGACTTAGAAACACTGCTTGGCTCCTTCCAGACAACACAGCACAGCAGCTCCCCACTCCAGGCACTAGGAACCACTGCTGACAAGGATTATATTTAAAAAATCAAGTGCTATCTAGGAAAGCAGCACGGATACAGCAAGGCTTGGGGCATGAGCGCCAGCCCTGCTGTCTCCAAATTGTTTGAATTCTCTTAAAGACAGGCAGGATATATATAAAAATAAAAAAAACCCTCAACCCAGCATACACAAATAACAGCATGATTCACACCAAATGCAGTGGGCAGGGACAGATAAACGGAACAAACAGCCCCAGGCTCAGCAGGACAGCGTGGTGGGACATTTTGGAAACACAGCCCACCGTGGTGTGAGCCCACACACAAACACACAGCGAGGGTACAGATGCACAGCAGCTGATGGGCCCAAAGCTGACACAGGAGGAAAAAGTGGTTCTGCTGTGGGATCAGCCACGAGGGAAAATGACTTCCTGCATGATGGTTTTAGCAACTGTGCTGGGTGTTTTTTCACCATCCATTGCTTATATTGAACCTCCTCCTGGGAAAAATCGTAGAATCATGGAATGGTTTGGGTTAGAAGGGACACTAAAGATCATCCCATTCCACCCCCTGCCATGGGCAGGGACACCTCCCACCAGCCCAGGTCACTCAGAGCCCCATCCAGCC
>JAWWTY010000037.1:57397342-57434221 GCA_035222235.1 Margarornis squamiger
CTGCTCTGGCCTCGCTCCCCCACCTCCCTGTGCTTGCTGTGCTGGGACCCCCGGGCTGGGGGCAGCTCTGCAGGGGGCTCTGCCCAGAGCAGAGGGGGCAGAGGGGCAGAATCCCCCCCTGCCCTGTTGCCCACGCTGCTTTGGGTTCAACCTAGCACACAGCTGGATTCCTGCTTTCTTTTTCTATAACCCACTTTAAATCCACTTCCAAAGCTTTTGATTAACACATAAAATGCTCCAGGACCCTGAAGAAAGGCAAGATAACCCCACTCCTCACCACTGTGTCAATTATGGGCTGGTATTTGTCATGTCTTGGAGCTTGATCTCAACACTTGTGTTAGTACTAAATACAGCTTTCCATGTTCAGAATTGAACCTTGTCTAATGTTCACTCATGTAAATTAAAAATCCCTTCAGCTCAGTAGGTTTTAACCTAATATTCCCATTCTCCAGACTTAGGATGATCCTACCTGCTGCTCTGAGGCTCAGAGTTATCAGATCAGCATGTTTGCCAAGCACTGCTCTGGGGGTGTTTCAGACAGAAAAATAAATAGTGCATTATGAAACAATTGATGTTTTCAGTAGTAGCACCATTCACAAGCCCCTATTTTATTTAATCTGCCACCTAAAGGAAGCAACATCCCCTGACAAATAAATCAGATACTTCACATGGAGATTCTTCTTCTTCAGGGTTATTGCCATGACCAGATCCTTCTGACATCCTTCAATTTTCACAACAATCCCCACTGAGAGGGATAAACCAAACAAACCTTCAACAAGACATCACTGACACCAAACCCCCCAGTGCTGCATTCTGTTGGAGTAAGTTTTGCTACTTTAAAGCTGCAGGATGAATTATATGTGCTCTATTTAAAGTAGCACTAAAAAGGCGAGTAAAATTAGCCCGGTCGGAACAGGCTTTGCTATTTAAAAGCAGAAGGTGCTCAAATGTTTTGGCCATTTTAAGTCATTCCTGCTTTCCCCACGGAGTGTCTGGGGGAGCTGCCCTTTATAGCCCCAGCTAAAAGCAGCTTGTGCTCCATGACTGGCCTAGCCCAGCTCATAAACCAAACCCAGGGGACACTCCCACAGCCATGAGAAAAGCTGGAGGAGACACTCACAGACACTTGGGATGGAAACGCTGCAGCCACAGTGGTGGTGGTGACACCAGAGAAACCCAAGGGACAACGAGGCCCACAGACCCTAAACTCCAGAAGAGCTTAATAAACCTAAAAAATTGCTTTCAAAACAAATAAATACCTTGGAGAAGACTTCTACATCCGTAATCACCCCAAAATGTCAAGGTGGGGCTCTGATTAGAGCAGGCCAAAAGCCCCTGTGGCAAACCCCTCCCAGCCCAGGCCACGGCTGTGCACACACTCGGAGCTGGAACGAGCCTGGCCTGAAAGGAGCCATCCCCTTTTCCACCAAACCATCTGTGTGTTTCCCTCCCGCTGCCGCTCGGCGCTCTGTGCCAGCATGAGGAGCTGCAGAGCCCACACTGAGGAGCCAGGCTGAACAGAATTCCTTTGGGAGGGCTTTGGTGAGGCTGCTTTCACCTGCTTGGGTTGGCGAGGGCCGCCCTTCCCCAGGCTCAGCCTGCTCCTTCCTTCCCATGGAGTTAGTAGGAAAACGAGGAGCAAGCGACGGAGCCGCCTCGCCTTTTCATTTGGCTCCCCGAAAGGAATCTCAGAAATCATTCCAACACACCCGCAGTAATGATAAGGAAATCTTTCCTAATATGGAATAAAAACTGGATATTGGAGTTGTGCTGCACTCCAGGATTTCCTGCTATTCAACACGGCTCTCCCATGGACAGGGGCCATGATTGAGTTCTCTGCTACTTTCGACGAGCAGCAAACACAAATTCACTTCCCCGACAGGAAAAGGGGGAAACTATGTATGGATACACAAAAATATACATGGGAATACATCTTAAATAGGCATACCTACACCTCTAGAAGATATATGCACTACATTTATTTCCCTTTAATCTTTTGTCCACTTCAAGCAGCAAAGAAACTTTGGATGCCGGCATTGTAACCTTGGCTTTCCCCAACAATGGGAGACTGGTCATCTGAAGTCTAGAAACACAAACCCACTAACAAGGTCACTTCCATGTCAGCTCCACTTGCCTCACGCTTTGGCCATACAATGACATTCTTCATGCTCTGCTATGGACAGTCTGTCCCAAAGCTGGGAGCACATTTTGAGATATTCTGTACTCAGAACGCTCGCTCAGCGTTCAACGACAGACCAAAATCTTCATGAGCTCAGTTCTTTCAAAATAACTCATTTGATCTTCTTGGCTTTTTAAGGCAATCCAGTCACTTGGGGTTTAGCAGTACCCACCCAAACTGCCTCACTGTGTGTGTGTGTGTGTGAGGACTCCCCACCCTCCCCGTGGGGAGAGGGGACACAGAGGGGTTGTGTTCCTGCTCCACCAGCAAGGATGGAGGGCCAGAGCCAGGAAGAGGAAGGGAGTAGAGGTGCTGGTGTATCCACACACCGCTGTCCTCCAAGGAGTGCTCCCAGTGGGAGGTCAGCTCAGGACAACACCCTGCACAGCTAAATGAAGCACAAGACCTGATGAGGGAACCAGACCCGCAGTCCCATCCCCTTCTCCCAGGATTTACCGAGTGGATGAGTTTTAATTTCCTGGGCACAAGAGGAAGCAGCAGCCTGCTGGGAAGCCAACAATGCTGTGCAGTGAAATAGCACTTCAGAGCTTTGCTTCAGCTCACTTGGATCTCTCCTGTCTCCTGCCTCTCCCCAGCTTTCACAGCGCTGCAAATCTTTGTCCTCTCAGAAGTGTCTGAAAACAGGAAGCTCTTCTGTTTACTGGAGTCATTGCATTCCTGTGCACTTAAGCATTTTCACAGCTTTTAGCAGGTACTTGCATCCAGGCATATGGAAACATTGCTTTAAGATCTGCTAAATTAACTGGCATAAAAAAATCCAGCACTAAATATTCTGTTGTAATGTTTTAGGCCATGAAATAACTGCAAACAGAGCAAGGTCAGTGACCAAAAAGCTGTTTCCTCCTCAGTTGGTTTTCTGGTTAAAGTTCTACTCAGGTCCAATGGAAAATATGTCCCAGTCCAAAAAATGTACAAATGTCCAAAAGGAACATTCAGTCACAATGAATTTCTCTGCTTCTCTCATGGTCAAGAGACACAACTTAAGACAGAAGAGAAGGAGCTTCTGATGCATCTCCTACATGAAATGCCAATGAAACTGCAACACATTCGTGGCTTTGATCCAAGAAGCCACACTCTCACATTCTAGGCATGCTGTAAAGCTCTTGTTTTCCAAGGAGCCTAGGGAAGCAGGACCTTTGGGAGCCAGGAGGGCCTTCTGCATTAAAGAATCCTGGAGAAGAGAGCACTGGCTTTGCTGTTCTTTCTCACTGATGTACGTTCAAATCCCTGACTCTTAGCCAGGCTCTTTTTAGATCCCATCAATCAAATTAAGTAATTACACATGATAAGTCTGTGCCAGCAGAGAAGCTGGCTTCTAAATGAGCTGCAGAACATCAGTGACCTGCAATGGCCTGTGCAGTGCCCCTGGTCAGGGTTAATGAGCACAACAGATCCCTGTGGCCCTACAAATCCCTAAATGCAGGTAGTGCATGTTGGCAGCATGTGCAGTACTGGAGAACAGGTGTTTGCCTGTTCAAACCCCACTACAACCAACAGCCCATCTCTTTAACTGTGATTTTTGGAGGAGGAGACACCTGTTGGCACACAGAGCAGACCACCTTGGTGAGGCATATATATATATATCTATCTCACTGTAGCAGTGTAGGTATCACTTTGAGAACAAAAATACACTGCAATAAGCTGGGGCTTATCCCTATGAAATTCAGAGTTTAGCTATAGAGGGAAATAGCTCTTCCAAGGCAGACTCACAGAGTCTTCCTGCAGCCTTTCCTTCATGTCCCAGCTGCTCTTCTCCTCCAGGGCTGAAGGGTGACCAGGAGTGCTTTGTTATGATCCCTGCTACACAGTCACATATTCACCCTTCTAGGAAGATAAGAGAAAGGGAAGAAAGGAAAAGGAAATAAAAGACTTGTGTTTAAGGGAAAGATGATGTTTGTGATGGGTATTTCCCAGTGAAAGGTAATGCTTCGGTCTTGGACTAGGAAAGCTCAGTGGGAATGGGTGGTGTTTTCCTTTAAATTAGCCTCAGATATTTGACTCCATTATCTGGTTTCCTAGTTAAAGGACAAGAGAGGCAAAACAGGGTGTGTGCAAAAGCTCTGGCTATATCCAGCTGCAAGGCAAAGTGAGAAGGAAAAGGGACAGAAGAGATTTGCTTAAGTTTCTCTAAGATATTAGAGCCTGGATGTTAAACATCCAAGAAAGGGTCAATTTACAGGTTAAAACCAAATAAATCTTGAAGAGCCCAGCTTCCTATGCTTTCAAGATGAAATGGATTATGGCAAGAAGAACAGAGAAAGGTGACAAATCCTCTGGGAGCCAACCTTTCTCACCAAAGAAGCCTCAAGAACAGCCTTGGAGCATGTCCTGAGGGTTAAGCACTCTTGAGTGAGCAAAGGAGCAG
The DNA here is from genome assembly GCA_035222235.1 of Margarornis squamiger. NCBI lineage: Eukaryota > Metazoa > Chordata > Aves > Passeriformes > Furnariidae > Margarornis > Margarornis squamiger. The sequence goes on from JAWWTY010000037.1 coordinate 57,401,908, forward strand.
GACTCTTCATGGAACACAGGTCAGCTCCTTCCAGGGGGGAGAAGCAACACTTGTGCTCCTGCAGAATGGCTCTCACTGCTCTTTTCAAGGGTGCCTCTCCTGCCCTCTGAGGTGACCAAGTGCCATTGTGCCTCCAGTCCTTTATCTGTCAAGTGCAGATAAACACAAGAGGAGTTACCTGCAGGAAACCTGAGGAAATGCCAGCTAAGAGCAAACAATGGGCACAGATGGAGCCTGGTGGAGTGGCAAATAAAGGAATCTTTCAGGCAGCCACCTGAATTGCTGGATACAACCAGCTATTTCCCATAAATAGCAACCAGAGAAAAACCCAAATAAGCCGTAGGAAGAATGAGATCATTTCCACTTGTGAAATATTATTTAACATTAACATTTCCTTATGGGGATGGGCCCCGACACTGAAAGGACAGGCATTGCTGCCAAGTCCTGTTTGAACATCTACAATTGCTTCTTAGAAAGACAGGTCCTTTCCTCTGATCCCTCCAGTCCTGGCCACACATTCCTGCAGTTTTCCTCCCCCACACAGGTGAGTCAGGCAAACCCAGCTGCAACAACACAGAGCACAATCCACTGGGTTTTCATGGAAATGGCTCATCCTGATGAACAGCAATGCCTGGGACCTGATCAACAAGGACACTCCAGGAACTTTAAGGTTCACTCTAATTTCTCACCCATTTCTTAACTCGTCTCCTCTCATTCCACTTGACTCTCCCAGCAGAGTTACCAGCTCAGGAATCCCAAACACAGCCTCTAGTGGTAACTTGAGGGGGACAAATCTGTCTGCAAAATAGAACTCCCTGAAATTTGTGGTATTTGCCAAGGATGCAAGCGCTGAAGTCATGAATATTTTGAGTTTTCTAATTGCAGATGATGCATGTACAGAGGAAGGATGCTCTTGTGGCTACAACACAGGAAGTTGCATTAAGAAACAGATGATCTGGGTGCTATTTTATTTCCCATGTGCAAAAACAAACCCTATAGGATATTAAAAAAAAAAAAAAAGAGAGGGAGAAAAATGTACTTCGGGTGTGCCTCAGTTACCCTCCAAGGAAACAAACATCATCCCTGTACCCAGCAGGGCATGGTAGGAGGCACAAAGGACTGTGGTCTTAAGTACTACAAACAATTAACTCATCCTGAACATTTATTATTTAACCCAAAACACGAGCCATGTGGCCCCTTCTTTGTCACTGCACTTGTGTGAGCTGCCCATGCCATGACTGCAGGCATTAGTCTGTGTATTGTGGATTTGCAAGGGTGTGGGGCAAGATAAGCCACTGAGATGGTTTGCACTGTTTCAGGGACAGAGTTGGAATCTCAGACTTCAGAAAGAGGAGGAAAACTTATGGGGAAGAGCAAGAGAAAGGACAGTGAAATATTAATCCACTGCAGGAGGCCAAGTTTGGTGACAGTATATCCAAGCTGAGCAGCCTCAGTGAAATGTTGCTCCTGTGAGCCCAGCTGAAAGCATTCCTTAGAATGGCTCCCCAGCCAATGTTTACACACACTGCTGCTCATATGCAAATAACATTAATCAGCTGCTTTTTAAAGGGCTGATACACAGCAAACCCTGGGAAAGTTTTACACCTTCCCAGTCGAGCCACACAGTATCAGGAATGCAGTTTGTCACACTGATGAAACACAGGGTAACAGAGAATGCATCTCAATTCCACAAATCACTAGGAAGCAGCTGCTCTGCTCTATCCTCTTCAGTTCTGGAAGTACAAGGAGCACCAAAAAAATCAAGAGAAGGCAGTCTAATAATGTAGTATTAGCACAGAATCAAAAACATTTACATCTGTGATTCCTCGGGTGATTAATTATTGCTTCAGCTGAGCCTTAAAATACATTTGAACTGCACTCATTTACAGAAAGAACACCAAGAGAAATCCCTTATTTTAGAAGCCCCCCTGGCAGTCAGACAAAACCTGTGAAAAACCACCACTTTGTACTCCCCAGATTATGCCCTACTGATGCTGAGCCCTACCTCCCTAGCCTAGATCCATAATAAAAATTTCATTATTCTCCCCAGATCTAAGAGGAGAACTCAGGGATGGAAGAAAGATCTGGAGGCTAGGCTGCCTCTCTTTTTTTTTTTTTTTTGCATCCCCTCAAGTGAAATTTTGCAAAATAAATTATGGAAATTCCAGCAAATCCTGAAAGCACAGGGAAGCTGCTGGCAGGCTCCAGGAGGGAAGGTGTGCCCGCCCTCTTCCCAGCATGCCCAGAGCTGCAAAGGTCTCTTGGGGTGGCTCCCAAGCCTCAAGCCGCTTTCCTCTCCTCTGGGTTATTCCTCATGTTAATAATGCCAGAAAGGATCTTCATCTCCCAATGAACTGGACCTGCAGCTTTATCCTGCTTCCCTGGCTGAGGGACCTTCCTCCCAGCCTTCAAGCAATGAGGGTTTACCCCTTTAAAGTATTTTTCACCCAGATCTTGGGGTACTTTGCAAAACTGAAACATAAAACACATAATCTTGGTAATGCAAGTAGGCAACTGTATCAGCCCTGAGCATGAAGGAAAGGAAATAAAGCCAGGCGTGATCCTGGGAGGAGCTGGAAGGTTCATGAGCAAGAGAAGGACTTGCCCAGAGATCCCTGACTTGTAACAAGGACCTCCAGCAGCCTGCAGGGAAAAGGCCCCTTCCAAATCCACCCATTTAGTCGCAGGAATATATCCAAGATAACACAGAAGCATTAAGGTTGGAAAATATCTCCAAGATCATGGAGTCTAACCCTTGGCCAAACACCACCACGTCAACTAAACCATGGCAGTGAGTGGCAGGCCCAGCCATTCCCTGAACACTTCCAGGGATGCTGATCCATATGTACTGACACAGCACTCTCCACATGCAGGTCTCAAAAACCATGGACAGTTTCAATGTGATTGCAGAAATGGGGAAAGCGAGGCACAGCAAAACTAATCAAGAGCCACCAAAAAACAGATTTAAAGGAAGAAAGTTAACTCTGCAGCTCCATTCCAGCATGTGAGGCACAAAGGGGAATGTGCAGAAGCTGCCAAAAACCTGAAGGAAGAGCTGAGACACGGAATTGCTGCACTAGCCCTGACTCTTACCTTGAGTTTTGTATTACAGTCAGATCAGGTCAGTGCTGGGCAGAGCAGCTTCTCTGGCAAAGCTTCCCACAGGTACACATTGGAAGAATCAAATGTGTGCACTTAAGGAACATAAAAATGGTTTATGGAATCCTATTTTTAACATTAAATGGCACAATGAACTATGGGAAAATCTCGAATTACAGAAGGAAGCAGAAAAAAAGAGGTTTTTAGAGGTACAACAGGATCACATGGGGCCCTGGGGCTCCTGCAGCTGCTGGTGAAGGAGCACATTCTTCACGCTCTTCTGGAGAAAAACAAAGGGCAAAATAAAAGGAGTCTGGGAACACACAAGTTTTGCTCTGATGGGGATACCTGAATTTAGCAGTTTGCTTCTCCTGGTCATCTGACTGTAACAGGTTTCTCAAGCACTCTCAGAGACCCAGCCTCAGCAAATGGATTTCACTTACAGCTAAAACATGTTCCAAAGGGCAAAAGGGGCAAACAAAACAGGTGGCATCCCTCTTCCCCTCACCCCTGGGAGCTGGACCCCCCAGCAGAGGAGGACCTGCAAACTGTCTAATGTGGATGGGCAAATAAACTTCAGACAATTTGAATCCAACTGTGGCTTCACCATCTTGCCATTTTTACAGCCTTGAACTCTGGGTACCTCACAGACAGTAAAAATATTCCCCACACAAAGCAAAAAGATGACGATTTGAAGCTCTCTATAGATAGAGTTTGCTAAAAATACCTCTTTGGAGACATCCTTTGCCAAGTAAGTGCCAAAACTTCAAAGGCTGAATCCTACTGTTGAAATATTTGTAATGCAAGTTGTTCTGTTTCTTGTGAGCAAGGCTGGCAGTCAGGGATGGCATCTTTCAGCCCCAAGACCTGGTCCAGGCAGGAACTGGAAAAAGCTCTTGGGGGCTTACGTGAAATGAGCAATGGATCTCAGTCCAGCCCTCAGTAAATGAGGAACCACATCACAAAAGCATCTGTAAGAGTCACTTCCTTTGTTGATACCATTCTAAAGGCCAAGGACCGAATAAGGTAGGGAAAAGGATTGGTCCTCGCTCAAAATAGCACATTCCTTCAAAACACCAGTTGCTTTTAAGGCAGCATCTTTGGTGAGAGCATCCCAGTGCGTTTCTACAAAACAAGAACTGCCCAGGGATTTCTCTAAGTAACACATGTAAGCCAATGCTTTCTCAGCAGTAAAACCCAAGACCTGCCAACTTCCACCACGCCAGAGCCATGCAAAAGGAGAGCAGCTAACAGGGACATTCCCATCCCACATTCTAGCTGCATTTCTTTTGGGAGCTGACAAAAACTCCCAAGTATTTTCCTGTAAGAAAATATAGCACAGAAACAGAAGCTCACCTTGAACCAACAGCTTCATTTCACCATTAGGGGTATTTGCTTTGGCTCTTGGCAGGAAAGGGGCACAAAACAAGGCATGCAAATTTAGAAAACTAAGGAACAACATTTTAAACTCTGCTCTGGGAAAACAGAGTCGTTTTAGCTACACCTGTCACAAGCACAACTCCGAGCAATAGCTTTGAAAGAGGCAGTACATTAATTGCTTTGAACTTTGTGCATTTGGATGGCAGAGTGTAACTGAACCCAAGCACAGTGCTAGGGCACTGGCACTGCTCAGTAAATTTAGAGATGCTGAGCTGAGCAAAAAAAATGTGGCTCATTCAAAGATGAAAGCCCTCAGAATTTTGGTGCTTTGTAAACAGCTGCTAAACTGTGAAGCACGCAGGGTCAAACGTGGTCTATACCTCAAAGAGCACCATATGTTTCAATATTGAAAAAGCACTTGTTCAAACATCCCAGTACATTCACATCTTCTTTCTCTGCCTAGCACTTCAAATAAAATGCCCAGGTACCCATGACAGAGGCTGGATTATCCTCTCAGCCCCCTCTCCCTCAAAGCTGATGAGAATTATAGCCCCAAATTCAATATGGGCAGTAGATTTATCAATAAAAGAGGCTTCTTGCTTAGAATTAGCATTGACTAAGGAGTATCAAAGTAAATCAAGAATTATAAGAAATTTATTTTATTAATATATTAGTCACTGGCAAATATTCATTTAGATGCCATTAACGTGGAAAGCCACTGGAATGCATTCAGTGCAGCTTCCTTGGCTGAATCTCACCCAAAATCCTACATTCACAGTCAAGCACAACCTGCATTCCTGATCCAGCCAAGGAAGGGAACACAGGATAGAAAACACAGGCAGGTGCTTGCTATACCGCAAAGGGAAACCCCCTATTTCCCTGTCTGGATGTACATATATATGCTGGGAGCCCACTCTATAAGTGACTCCACCTTGTAAATCAGAAGCTTTGCTGACAAGATGATCACCACCCTTGAACAGAAGGAACCTCCACCCAAAGCACCCATTCAGATGCTCCAGACAAGAGTCTGGCCCTCCATCCAACATGGATATGGAGCTCCATCAGCATTGCTCCTACTGTGGTTTATGAGTCTGCAGTGCCTGGAGAGGATTTCCTTTAGGATTCAAGGAGAAGGGAGGTGGGTGGGCCTTAACTCTGCAGCAAAACCCAGCCTCGCCAGGCAGGAGAAGGAGGGAAGGCACTTGGATTCTACACTGACAGAAGGAAGTCTCATCATGCAAGAACATTCTTTAACTGCACAGAGAGACAGAGATTCACTCTCTCTAACATCCCAGGTAAGGATGCAGGAGCTTTTATCCTCTCAGCCCTTTAAACATGACCCGAGCAATTCAGAGCACTCAGCAAAAGAGCTAACAAAATACATCTACACTGTGGTTCTCACACTGAGAAAACTACAGAAAACACGGGAGTCACAGTCATGACCAGTCTCAAAGAGAACTTCTACAAGGAAAAAAAATACAAAGAACACTAACAGGTTTCCATTTTTTGGATTTTTTTAAAGAACAATACAATATAACCAGTATTATCATTCTAATTCCTCTCTTGCAGCCCTTGCTCATCCCATACCCAGGGGTCAAAATCTGAACCTGCAACTGGACCTTCTACAAAATGGAATTGGTTTTCTAAATATTGCTGCTTGTTTAACAAAAAGGGCAGAGGGAAAATGAGCTAAAACTACTTATCTTTATTAGAGTGCAACAATTTCCCCCCAATTACTTCATAATTACTTCCTTTTTCATTTTTGACTTTCCACTATGATTTCAGTCCTTTTGATATAAAATACACATGAAAAAATGAATGCATAGCTATTATTTTGGGTTTTTTTCCTAAGTGTTGCATTTGATTGCAAAGACTATTTTACCAAGCAGAATGTTATTTTGCTTATTCAAAGGGGCACACGGGTACCCTCAAAAAGGGCAGAGTTTTGCACCTTGCTGAGGACTGAAGGTGAAGGCAGCAGCATTTTTGGCAGGCTCCAAGGAACCTCTTTGCTGCAGCACAAGCTGTGAGCAGCAACTCCAGCCAGTGCTGGAGGTCAGTGTGTGCTCAGACATGAGAAATTCTCTCTCCCCTGCTTTTGGGGATAGAACATTCATCTCTTTTTCCTGGACACTGAAAGGGATTTGCTCTTTCATGTGCCACTACAAAAGTGGCTTAAAGGTCTGTGAGCAAAAGCAAACAGTTCACATGAATCAGGTGTCCTCTGGGATTAAATGGGGCTTAAAGGTATCCAAGTGTGAGCCTAAGACTGGAGTTGTGAATGAAGCCCAGCTGCCAGAGAGGAGGCTTTCAGCCTGCCCTGGGAGCAGGGAATGTAGCAGGTTGTGCTCAGATGCCTCCTGAGAAACCAAAGTTCCTTTAGGTCACCCCACAGTAATGTCAGCACCACCAGTACCGACTGAAGGAGCTGGAATACATCAAGTCCACTTGAACATCCACTAGTGCTGACCCACGAGCACATTCACGGTCTGAAACTGGCACCAGGGCTCAGGGACGTCAGTGTGTTCCTGCCTGTTGAAGGAATGGATGAATGTTGCCTGCAAACAATTACTGACAACTAGGGCCAGTCCAGAACCACTGCAAGCTGCAACATAAGAAAGAAGCTACAAAATCTGCCAATTTCTTTCAAGGTTTGCCAGTACAACCTGAAAATCTAAAGCATTCCACTTGGTTCTTTTCCCTTTCTCACTGGCTCATGGGAAAAACAAAACAGGGAGAAAAGAGAGGAAAAAATATTTAGAGGAGGAAGAAGGAATCCCCTTCTCTACTCCCTTCACCTTCCAAACCAACTGGTTTTGTTTTCCACATCTCCTTCTCAAAATCAGAAAATAAACAATAATAAATCCCTGTGTTCTGGACTTTGAGTTTCTCAAACACTTCAGGACAATCTCTGCTCTACAGATCTCTATTCATCTCATTGTCATGGTGCCTGACTTCAACTTCACTCAATTTCTAGTTGGAAGGACTCATAAAACAACCAACTTACAGGAGATTATTCCAGGTGTTCTTAACATCATTGTTTTAGGGGGTTTTTTATAAAGGACAAAAACAAAATCAAAGAAAAGTTTCTAATTGCAGATTCTGCAACTGTGTGTTGAGGTCACCATATCAAAAGTACAAGATGCACATAATACTTATTTTATATGAACTTCCCTTCTCTGTTAAACTCTCTGAAAAGACAGACAGAGCAGGGAAATAAGTAAGCCTAAGAGGATCCACCTAATACACTTCAGCATAAAATGGTCATCTCTATCCTTTGCTTGCAAGAGATTTGAGAGCTGAAGCCATGGAAAACACCTGTCTTAAAAAACCTTGCTCCTCTGCCCTCTCATTATTTCATAGGATGCTACCTATGGCTGTGAAGGCTGGGGAAGGATTAAACAGTAAGACTGCACTAGAAATTGTATTTTCAATATAATTATGGTCAGTTTGTTTGGTCTCCCCCTCAAAAAAAACCTGAATGTGAATGTTTCCTTTTCTCCAACATTCCTGGAAAGAAAGATACATGCTGCAACTAGTTTCATGGAGTGAAGGAAATAAACCCTTTTAAAGTGTAAGCAGGCAGCTTAGTCTAGTAAGAGAAATTTTCTTTAGGCACCACAAGCCTTCTGATGGACAGCAGTGAAACATGGCAAGTCAGTCATAAAGAACAGCAACTCACCTGCTCAGTCTGAGCTCTTTATCGCTTCACTGGGCTGACCAAGCACAGACAAAACTAATGAAGATCACTGACAAAGATGCAAGTTAATAACACCAGAAATGACAAAATTTCTGTCTTTCACCTTATCCTGAAAGTCACAACTGGCTGCAAAGCACTTCATTGCTTTCCAAAACATGCAACCATTTTGATCTGCACCACAAGACAACCTCACTTCACAGAATCACAGAATGGTTTGGGTTAGAAGGGACCTTGAAGATCATCCAGTTCCACCCCCTGGCATGGGCAGGGACACCTCCCACTAGCCCAGGTCACTCAGAGCCCCATCCAACCTGGCCTTGGACACTCCCAGGGATCCAGGGGCAGCCACAGCTTCTCTGCCCAACCTGTGCCAGGGCCTGCCCACCCTCCCAGGGAGGAATTTCTTCCCAATATCCAACCTAACCCTGCTCTCTGTCAGTGTGAAGCCATTCCCCTTGTCCTGGCACTCCAGGCCCTTGGAAATAGTCTCTCTCCCCCTTCCCTGTGGGCTCCCTTCAGGCACTGCAAGGCCACAATGAGGTCACCCAAAGCCTTCTCTTCTCCAGGCTGAACAATCCCAGCTCTGCCAGCCTTTCAAACTTAATTGCTAAGTCTCACCAAGAGTATTTGCTACACAAATATCTGATAACCAAAAGCCATTACTCCACCAAAGAGGAATGTGATTTAACAGCTGGTTGTTACCTGTCTGTACCAGCTGTAAGATTGCCCAGAATCTCACAGAGAACCTCATGGGCAGAACACAAAATTCCCTCATAGTTCCAGGTGTTAGAAGTTGTTAAACTGTATTTTTAATTATTGCTAAACAGGCTTCATGCTCCATATGCAGTTTGAAAAAACAGGTATTCCCACTTAAATGCTTACCTTGTAATTCAATTTGTTCTCCTTTCCTGCTCTGCCAAACTCCAAGGAGCCCAGAAGAGAGGAACCTGGTTATCTTGAGCTCTGAGAAACAACAACTGCCTTTAAACAATGCAGTGCAAAGCTTTTGTCTGGGGAGCCACTAATACAAGCTTTCCTCCCCATACAGGACTCAGCAGGCTCAAAATTAGTGACATTTTAAGTGGAACAATTCTTTCATCATCGGGCTGATATTTGGCTGCTGTTCTGGCTCCCTCCCTTATAAGGCACCAGCAAGAGGGAAGGGCAGGGAACACATTATGCAACTGCTCATTGTAAAATGTAATTAAAACAAATTTTAAGAAAGGTCTGTAATAAACACTTCTCCAATATACAAAGCAAGACAAAAGGAGCTTGATGCCATCGGTCTACGGTCTGCTATTTCTGCCTGGCTAATTTTTAAGAAGGGAATGTCTCCTGAAGGGAAAGGTTTCTCCTCAGTTTTTATGGAAAGAAGGGGAAAACAGTGAAACTGCTCCTGCCTTCTCCACAGCCTGGTTCAAATCCAGCTAATCAGCCAGAGAGACTGTTCTGCACTGGGAGATACAGGGGCAGTTCCAAGGCACACCTGTGGAAACCTAAGATGGCAGATTTAAAGTTCAGCTTCAAACAGGTGTAAGGGGTCCTGTGGTGGGCCCTCCACACCCTGGCTGGCTTGTACACAGCAGCTCCTCTGCAGACAAGGAAATGTTGTTTGGAAGTCACCCATCCAGTCAGCTCTAAGGAGGTTCTTTTTTCACTTGAAGAGGCCACATGTGCCCTTTGTGGGGGTTCCCAGTGACCCTCAAGGAAGCTCCTGGCAGAGCACAAGTGTGCCAGAGTTGTCTCACTCTGCTGCACCAGGGACAGGGACACAGAGCTTTGCACAACCAGCAGAGCCCTCCAAGCACACACAGCTCCCCACATGCAACAAGCTGCTTCTGTCAAGCCACTTTGCTTTGCTGTTTCTGTCCTCCTCAGCAGTGGCTTCAGGGTGGCCATGTGTCTTACTGAAATGATAGCATTCATTGCCTCCTCCCTCAGTTATGGGAATGGAAGTTTTGACTGTCACTCCCTTCCTTTTCCATACGCTCCTGCCTTTGTAACTCCTATGGCTCAGCACAACTCAGTATCTTCATTTGAATTGCACCCAATTTAAGCACAGCTGTGTTTCTCATAAGCATTATTCTCCTACAGTGGCTCCTAAAAAGGGGCTTCAACCAAATACAGCTTTCTGGGAAGGTAGACACTTGACTGAAGTTTTCCAAGTGTTTGTCTGCTCGGTTTTGTTTTCCTGCAAGGAGATTTAATTGCCAAAACACCTTGGCACGTTTTATAAATGCATCTACAGTGCCTTACTTAATGTGACATCATACTCAGTACTCTCAGAGAATTGTAAATAACTATCTTTATTGCACACAGTAGAAAAAAGGTTTCACAACCTTTTTATCTGTTCAAAGGTAACAGAAAGGTTTTTTCATTTCCCCTTCCCTGAAAGGCAATTTAAGGAATCCCAATATGCCACGATCTTTGCTAAGACTGGAGCTCCTATACAGCTGTCAGTGATCACAGGCTCAACCTCTGGAACACAAGAGGCATAGCTAATAAAAGTTGTAATACAACAAACACTCTTCCTCTCCCATACAGATCCGAGTTATCCCTGTACTTCCTCCCTCCCATTCATTCTGCCACCTCACATAAACTCCATCTGTTTGCACAACCTGCTCATGCCAAACTGTTACTTAATATTGTCTGTTCCTTGTTACTAAAAGGTGAATAGTTGTCTAGTTGTCTCTTTTTTCTGCTTCAGGACATTCTCACTCTTGTGAAATCCCATAAACCCAGGCTACCATTTTTAATCAACCACTTCTCCCTTTTACCAGTAAAAACAGAAAGTCAACAGTCCCTTAGACAACCAAAGTCTCACAGAAGTCGCCTTCCCAAAGCCAGTTTATCACATTGCAATTCCAGGTATCTGCTTCCTTCACATTCCAATCAGTTGCAACTCTCACAAAGCCACGTGTCAGCTAACAAATTGCAAGTTTGTAGGTATAAATATTAAAGACAGACAACACAAAGTTTGAACTGTAGATTTGGAGCCAGAGTTTAAAATCTGACACCTAAATTCCTGGGAACTCAGAAAACCAGATATTTGAGGCATAAAGATTCATGATTCTTGCTGACCCACTGGTTTCCTTTGCTTTTTTGATCTCTACAGAGTGCTAAGAGATATATCAATGCAAGCCTCACAAGATTACCTGATCTCACAAGTAAAACACAGTATTAACTATGACAGCTGCCCACTTTAATGCTTCCCATGCTGATCAAATTATTCATGACAAGGAAAGTAAGCTTTCCTTGATAATTTATTTATCCCTCTAGTTCCTGTTTTGTTTTCATCTTTAAAGAAAAATGTTCTGTTGCTTCCCCATGGAGATGCAGGAGTGGGACTGCCAGAACTTACTCTATAGTTTCAGACCACAGAGCTGCAGGATTTTCTGTACCAATTAAATTATGAAGTTTACTTTTCTGCATTTGACAATTAATTTCTGATGCTTCAAGACAAAATCCCCCACCTTAAATATACAGTTCACCATATAAATTCACACCAGGAATTAACTCTTCCCTGAGTTCACACCCCACAACATTCGACTGGGTTACCCTCAGTGTAACACTTTTTTTGTGCAACAAAAGATGTTATTTAGCCATCAGACTTGAAAATATCCTGCACGAACCCATCCTGAAGGATGAGACTTCAGCTATTTATCAAACCCACGTTTTCAAGCCACAGTAATGCATTTACTGCTGGTGGCAGCTCTGCTCTAAGTGCAGCTGGCCGTTGAAATGAGCAACAAGAGAAGATTAAATTATTTTGTGGACAATTGTATGTTTGATTTATGTCAACTGCCGTCACCCTAAGACACATAAAGCCTCTTTCTGGGAGACTAAAAGCAAACCATTTACCATCTAATATCAGCTTAGTAGGCTTTGTGCTGATGAATGCTGCATTCAGAGGAGCAATTCTGGCCATTGCAATTTGCATGTCTACCCTGCATCTCCTAGAACACAAATGTCAGAGTTTATCAACTGGCTTCACATTTAACAAACACTCAGCTTAAACTTGGTGGGAAGAGCAACATTTCTATGAGAATAAACATGCACTGAGTGAAAGCTGAATTTGTAGGTAGAAGACAACAGGACAAACCCATTGCCTAGACAGATCCTGAGGACAAAAACAGTGACTAAGCTCCTTGTGGTCACTGAAGGATTCAAGAGAGATCTCCAACTATAGCAGGAACTTAAATGATTCAAAACTTCTACCCACCATTCAAGCTTCAGGGGCATAAACAGAGGAGGCCACACAGAACTCCTGAGGGACAAGAGGGAAGCAAACCTCACACACACACACACTGAGCTCCAGGGTGACATCCCACACCGTTCCAACCCACCAGGGACTGACTCCACTGTGGATCAGACCCTTGGAGACCAGCACCAAAAAGCTTACACAAGCAGGCCCACAACAGATCAGTCGACAGAAACCCAAAATTTCTGTTCGCCTGGGAACATCCTCTCACCAAGAGAACAGGTGCCTGATCCAAGTCCACCGTGAGCTAAGGATGGGGCGTGGGTTTGTTGTTTGGGCTTTTTTAGGAAAGACTAACTTTCCGCAAGAAAAAAACAACAAACCAGAAAGAAATAAATCATAGTACCTGTCCACTGCAAATATTTGCTCCTGAATGGGGGTCTGTTTTCATTTTAGAATTTTTTCAAGCTCTGTGAAGCAATAATATTTAAATTCAACATACAGTACGCCTTGTACAAGGTGAAAAACAAAGCAGTTCATTTCACAGAGCTATGCAGGTCTGGCTTTTCCTACCCAAGACACTTTTTAACAAGAGCAGGAAAAAAAGTAGCACCGAAGGTGAACCTGCCTCAATTCTTTTAGATACAGTAGCAGGGTTCTCACACCAAATGGCGGTGGTCTCTGCTCTTCACCTCTCAGGACAGCTGCCTATGGGCTCCTATTTCATTTAATATCGAGGCTGATACTCTTTTGCCCCTAAAGGATAAGAAGGGAAAACAGCTCTTCAGATTTCTGTGCCTGTTCAGGCACCTTTTATGGAACAGGCACAACAACTCAGTGAGATTTACTAGTGCCACAAACCCTCTCAAAGGAGATCGCTGTGCTTCGGGTGACTTTTAAAAAGCTGTCACCACAACACCGAATCAGCACACCTGACCAACCCCAGCATCCGCGGGCAGCAAAAACCCCAGCAGAGAGCGAGGACAAAGAGAAACAAGAACACGGATATACCCCAGCAAATTTAAAAAAAAAATGTTTTTTTCTAAAAAAAATCAGGCTTCAGCGGTGCCTTACACCGAAGAGCTCCAGCAGGATTCTTTTCCTCCTGTTTTGGGTCTGCACGTGTATGAACTCCGCTGTCCTCACCACAGACGCTCCAGGCCAACCAAACCCAAAGGAGAACCGACAGACCCCTCTCATTCCTCAGCTCCCTCCCCTCAGTCAACCCCAATACCCCAAAAACACGGTTTGGGGGAGCCCCCAGTCCCAAACTCCTTTGGGGAAACCTGCTCTTCCCGGCGTGGAAACTTGCGAAGGTCCTCTTGGCTTTCCTAAGCGCATTACGGGGCCGTGGCGCTGGGGGATAATTTAGTCCCTCCATCTATTTATTTTTCAAGAGGGCAGGGCACCCTTAAGCCCCGAGCCCCCCCTCACGGCGGGGTCGGAACCTGAGGGACCCTGGGGGAATCTAAGGGGATCTGAGGGACCCTGAGGGGACCTGAGGGGGCCCGGCTTCCCCTCAGCCCTTAGGGGCGCAGCGACCACTCACAAAACTCACCCGGGGTGTGCGGGGGGAAGCAGCGACACCCCCTCAGGGCCAGCAAGACCAGCTCCCCTCTGAAGGCCCGCAGGACGAGCCGCCCCCGGGGGTGCTCCCCCCCCGCCCTAGAGCCGCGCTGCTCTGCCCTCCCTCAGGCGACGGAGCGGCGATGGCTGCTCCTGCTGCCTCACGATGCGCGCAGTGGGGGGTTCAGCCAAGGAAGAAAGGTGAGACAAAGCCTCGCTATATCCCCAGGCGGGTGGCCAGGTTGTTTCTCCCCCCCTTTCCACCCCCAGCCCTCTGGGGCCCCCCCAGTGCTCACCTGGCTCCCGGTCCGCGCGCGGCGCCGCCCCCGCGTAAATGGCAGCGGGCGGGCCCCGCCGCCCGGCTCTGCCCGCCCGCTCTCGCGAGAGCAGCGCGCCCGCACCGCCATTGGCCCGGCCGCTCGGGGGACACGCCCGCTCCCCGCAGGCCACGCCTCCTCCCTGAAGACCACGCCCCCTCCCCAGCAGACAATACACATCACAACAGACCACGCCCCCTTCCATAGGCCACGCCCCCTCCCCCACAGACCATACCCCATCACAATAGACCATACCCCCTCCCCGCAGGCCACGCCCTCTCCCATCAGGCCACGCCCCCTCATCGCGGACCACGCCCCTCCCCTCTAGACCGTGCCCTTTCCATCTTGGTCACGCCCCCTCTAGCAGGCCACGCCCCTTTTTCCCGCGCGAAGAGGCCGCGTTCCCGCTATGCCTGAGGGAAAAGGGATCGGGATGGACCCGGCTCGGGAATACCCCAGTGAGGGAGGCTCCACAGCCTCTCTGGGCAATCTGTTCAGTGCTGGGTCGCTGCACAGCAAAGAAGTTCTTCTGCCCAGGTGGGACTTGCTGGGCATCAGTTCCTGCCCGTCCCTCTTGTGCCATTGCTGGGCCCCCTCCCTGCAGAGCCTGGGCCATGCTCTGCCCCCTCCCTGCAGGCATTTATCCACATTAATGGGGTCCCCTCTCAGTGTGTCCCCTGGAGGCTGAACAGCCCCAGCTCCCTCAGCCTTCCCTCCTAAGAGAGATGCTCCAGCCCCTTCAGCATCTCCGCAGCCTCCGCTGGACCCGCTCCAGGAGCTCCGTGTCCCTCTTGTCCTGAGGAGCCAGAACTGGGCACGGCACTCCAGATGTGCCTCCCAGGGCTGGGCAGAGGGGCAGGATCAGCCCCTGGACCTGCTGGCACCCCAGGATCCCATCCCTCCAGCACGAACCTTGGCGCTCAGCAGGCTCTGGCAGGGGGGACTCACCAAGGGGCTCGTGGTTATGAGGGGTCTGCCAGCCAGGAGTTAAACTGGCCTCAGTGTGTACTCAAACAGAAGAAAACAAATTAAGTGGAAACATCCTTTTGAGAGGCCTTTGGATTCCTGGATCCATCCTGTGCAGTGCCAGGGCTTGGATTTTCAGGATATTCCGTCGTTCTGCCATTTGTCTCCTGTCCCCCCACCGCAGTACAAGGGTGAGGGTGTCAACAAAGTGAAGCTCCGCCGTGGTTTTGGTGCTGCCTGGGCACAAAGCAAAGCAGCAGCAGTGCCAGGGAAAGCTGTTATCCCGAGGATGCAGTGGCACAGCCTCCATGCCAATCCAGCTGTGCACAGGGCAAACCTGGGAGCTGGGACTGGAAGAGCGAAGTACTCCCAGCACAACGTGGAGCCAGGGAAGGCTTGTCCTGGTGTCATCACTTGACCTGAGGAGGAGGAGGGCTTGGCAGACACGCTGGATTTGTTTTACCTCATTAGTCTTCTTACAGAGACAAGGAATGTGGGAGCAGATTTCCTGCCTGGACATCTTACAGCCTCAGGACCTGTGGGAGCATCTACACGTCTCCTTTGCCTGCAGGCAGAGCCAGGGAATTCACCATGGCCCTTCCTGCTGGAGCATTAGATTTGGTAGGTTTGAAATAGCAGAAGCCTAAAATGAGCATGTTTTTAACTTGGATGAGGTGCAGCAGTGCTTCCTGGAGGGACTGAGTGTCCTTTGGGATATCTGGGCTCCCTTTCCACGTTTGGAGCCTGTGGTAGTGAAGTTGGGCACTCCCATTTGCCACAGACACAAAACCCAGAGGCAGAATTAGGAAGGTGGGGAAAAGACACTCTAATTCAAAATAAAGTGGCTACAGATCTAGCAGAGTGGGGGGTTTCACTAAAACCCTTTTCCCAGAGCAAAAGTCCTTAAAAACCTGTGGCAGTCACAGTGGTAAATGGGAACGACAGAACAGCCCAGCAGGGATGGGGACTGGTTTTAACTGGGCACACTGGTGTTTGGGAGTTGTGAGCTTTGCTCCTGGCTGCTCCCCTGCTGCAAAGCTGCCACAGGGAGCTGGGGGAGGCAAGGTGAGGCTGGGAGAGGGGGAGGCCCAGCTGTGGCCATGAATATTCCCAACATGCCATTCCAGTGCCCGCTGGTGCTCCTGTGGCGGGTCCTGCCAGCACAGCAGATGGCAAGCACAGAAAGGCTGCTGTGCCAGTGGGAAATTCCTGTGTCTTGTTGGTCCTGGGTGAGAGGGGGAAGTGGGGCAAGCTCCCATTTATTTCATCATTTTTAAGAAAGAAAGGGAAGCAAGTGGTTCCTTAGGGCTGTAAGGATTACTGGCATTTAAGAACTGATCTCTTCATTTACTGGTTACTTCCCAAGTTTTCCTTGTAAGTGCCTCTAACTTTCCTCCTACGTCAGGATCCTGAGTTTTCCTAAACAGTGGTGCAATTAAAACCCAGCTGTTGCTTGAGGGACCTATGGAAAAACTGCATATTTCATGCTCCTCTTTTTTAGGTGGCTGTCCAAGTATTTGTGTTAGTGGACTTTCCGTTGCAGAACAGACATGGTTTGGTTTAGTTTCCTAATTTTATGTGTATTTCTTAACGTAGCTCTGCACACAGCTTATGTAATTGGACAGAGATATTACACACGGACTTTATTACACACAGACTTTACAAAAGCCTAAATACTTCTTGTCAAATTCCACCGAAGCCTTCAAAAAACTTGGAGGAAGGTCTGTTGCAAAGCAAAACAATGTTGTCCTCGTTACTGTAGTTCAAAGGGGGGATATCTTGCCAGTGAAAGGACATTGGTGTGAGGTTTTGACATTTCTTTCTTTGCAGTCAATTGGCGTAACAAATCCAAATTGCCATGGCAGAGTCCCGCTGGAGATGCCTCTTGGAAAGATTCTGAAGGGTTTTTAACCATGAAAGCTCCTTCTCAGCAGCAGAAAAAACCTGCAAATGTCGAATTCACACGAGGCATTATGAGTAGTTTGCATTTAACTACTTAATCAGTGTAACATTTAGGGATCAATTCTGACTTTCCTTTCTGGCTTTCTCACTGTTTTGCTGATACAATCCAGGTGTATTTCTTCAAAAGATGCCAAAAAGTTCCAAAACTTTTAAGCCTGGCCAGGAAACACTGCAGAGCTCGATAAGCACAGTGCAAGCCATTCAGAAACATTCCCAGATTTTCCAGTGTCTTTTCATGACTTCTTTAGCTGCTCTTGATACTATTTTTAATCCACGCTTTCCTTGTAGCTCCCTGGTCTGTCTGAATAACAGAAGTCTCTGCTTTTGCTACTGAATAGGTAGAAGGAGAGGAAGAAAAGCAAATCCTTTGATTTGTTTCAGGACACTTAGCATGCTGTTACACAATTCTGACGAGATTTCCCACCTGCTGGATGTACTGTAGATCTTCAATTCCTTAATTCCAGTGAGTTAAAGACTTAGGAAATGCTGCAGCATAGGCAAAAATGCGATTTCTTAATAGGCAAAATGCCAAATGAGAAGGAGGCACGTTTAAAGCCCTCCCACCCTCCACCTATCCCAAGCCTGATGTCGTGTCTCTAAATAGTAACTCCAAGACTTTGCTCTTCCAAACGCTTGTGCAGCCTCCTCTTAAAGCCCTGTAAACATCTTGCATTCCCAGCACGGGGGACTGTGTGAAATTCACCTCCTTCTGTTTGTCCTGGGCCTGTTTCCTGAGAGCATTTTGGTGTAGGTGCTGCTTTTGGTGTCAGCACAGACCGGGAGCTGCCAGTCCATGCCCATCCTGCCATCCGTGCTCCTCTCTCCTGCACACATCCCTCGCCTTCTCAATTGCTTTTATTCCTTTATTTCCAGCCTTTCACCAGCTTTGTTGCCCATCTCTAAGGCTTTCCAATCTCTGTTATGTTTTTTGGAACTGAAGAACCCAGAATTTCACTACTCAAAGGGTGGGCACACTATGAATTTAAGCAGGGGCACGCAACTCTTAGTGTGAAGGCAGAACACACATCATCATTTGCTGTGCCTCTTAAAAACAGTCACGAACTTCAACAGTGTCAGCAAATAAAAGTGATTACAAAGTGAACCCAAACAAGTAATGGGAAAGTTTTTGAAATGAGGTGCCCCTCAGAGGCTTTTGGAACAACCCAGCCCTGTTTCTGTGCCAGTTCTGTGCCCACCCCCCTTCTTAGGAAGGTCTCGTTTCTGCTTTCCCGAAATCCCAGATAATTTTCCTTGTATTAATAACATCCATGTCACAGGGCAACCATTCCTACTGCCACTTGTGGAATGTAAGGAACAAAGCAACCCCTTCAGCTGCACAAAGTCAAGGAAATCCCTACAGTCACCTTACAGACTGTCAGCTCACATCCTGAATGTCCTGCCAGCTCACACCACTCCTTCCAATCCCAGGGGTTTTTTCAAGGCAATTTAAATCACTTCTTTCCTGTGCAGGTAGTATTATTTTTATTATTTTATTTTATTTTTTTTTAGAGGGAATTTCTGGCTCGGCTGTGACTTTTGCAGGCAATTTGGAACCCACAGCATGGTTCTTCCTGGCACAGGGATACCAAATTCCTCATGCTGGAGTGAAGGACGTGACAGATTCGATGTGTTTTGTAAGCAATTAAAGTATTTATAGCTGACTTCACTTAAACAACGTCATCTCTTCAAATATTATTCCTGGCTTCTCTTTGGGGAAAATCCTTGGTGGACTTTCAAGGGGCATATTTAGTATGTGATCTTCTTCTACAAGCAAAGAAACACGGAAAGTCTGCAACAAAAAAAGTTGGCAACAACACTAACTCACAATCCCTATTTTTAATTATTAAAGAAGCTCAGTTCTTTAATCACTTGGCACAGTCAGCATTGTCCTTTAGGTAAAATTCCAGACAAAAATGAAGCTGACAATCTTTCCAGTGAATCCCAGGGATACAAAATATATATTTAACAAAAATACTCCTATTTTTCAGGCTTTTTGTTCTTGATCTGTCCTTACACTGCTTCGGATTGATCATGTGCTTTGTTTCCTCTTAGCAAAGATTCTCTGCAGATTCTTTCCTAAATCCATTGTTATTTTCCCATTATCCCAAGACCAGGGAGATCATCTGCATGTTGCAAGCTTAACCACACAGTCTGCCTTCTTACTCAATGTTTGCTTCCTGCTTGGCTTTGCCATATCCCTTTCTAGTTCAGCTCTTCTGTCTGAGAGACAAGAAAGCTCCTAAAATAAATTGGGGAAAAAAAAGAAACTGGAACAAGATGTAAACAAAATGATGTAACTCGCTGTTACATTCTGTTCTCTGGTTTTCAAGCCTAATGCAGCTATTTTAGGGCCTGGTACTGAAACCTCTGTGGTCCCAGGAGTTCTCCCACAGCCTTGGGAGAGGACATTCTTGCTTGGGAAGGATGGCCAAACCTTCAGAGGACACGGAATTATGAGCCTGGAAAAGGAGGAGATGATGGTGAGGAAATCTCGGGGTTTACTCAAGTGTTTGGGTTCTTTTGTTTCCTCTGCCTTGTTCCCCCACTACTCTCCATTTCTGTGGAATAATTGAAAGGCTGGAAAACTCCATCCTAAAATGCAATCAATCCCTGCTCTGCTGCATTCTTGCTTTTTTGAGTGTCCCTGCACATTCCCCCTTGATTTCCCCAGCCCATCATCAGCTTGGCAGAGCTCCTCCTTGCTTTGAGGGGCTGTGGTGTCTTTCACCACTGCCTTGGAATCCCCACATCTCACACAATCACCATAAATGTGCAGGAAATTCACCCATTTCTCTTGTAAAAGATGAATTGTTCTGCTGGTGAAGTCTTGATAAACTATCAAGAGGAGTTTCTCAGCTGACATAAATGTTACGGGGTTTCTGCCTGCCCATTTTTCTCTTCTACCCACAGTCTGTAATTAAAGCTGGGATGTTGAGTGTACTGTAAGAAATGCATATAAACATGCTGTAATTTGGTTTTTTCCTGCTTTTCTTTTTGAGGCTTCCTTTTGTTGCCCTCCTTTTTCACTCTCAAGGTAATTGCAGACATAAATTCCCTAAGTAGCCTTTTCACTTTGAATGTGCCACAACTGCACCCTGGAACAGAATGACCTAAGCACAGTCTCCATCTGCAGAAGAGAAGAAAGTGGTTCCAAGCTAACAAAATACTTACAAACTTAATGCAGCCTCACACTTGTTTAGACTGCTAATGAGGGAGAGCAGGGAGGGGGAAACAATTCCCTTCCATTCCACTTGTCTCGTGGGCTTGGACCTTTAAATGAAAATCACCCCATTACTTGTCACAGCACCAAGGGAACAGTCGGGTGTGATAAAGAGGAGGGGGAACCCTAAAGAAAAAAAGGTGTGTTTGAGGTGTTCATTTAAGATGTCCTGGTGCCCATGGACTCATTCTGTGCCTTGTCCCTGAAGAAGTGTAATGTCCCAGAGGGGTAGAGCAGCCCAGGGCCAGCTGGACCAGCTGGATCTCTCCAAGTGTCCCTACTGGGCATGAAACCCTTCCAGGGCACAGAGCCCTGGGCAGGAATGGAAGCAGAGCACAGAATTCAGCTGTGGAGAGGCCAGCAAAGAACAGCTCTTTGACACATCCCCGAGCAGCAGGTCTTTGGAATCCTGTTCTTACCCTCACAGTGACAGTCTCACAAAGGATGGGACTCAGAGGGGAGCTGCCAAAGCCACCCCCCAGCCTCTCTAGAGGGAACAGACCGTTAATCGGTGTACTCTCCTTTCTCCTCCCACTGCAATTAGCCATGCACGGCCACAGCTTGACCACCTGAGCTGACTCAAAGCTGCTGGGAAAAATCAGCGTGCTCAGAAGGCTCACTGACAAAAGGCAGCAGCTTTGGGAGGACAACAAGCAATCTGGTCTGGTTTTGTGAGGGTCAGAACATAGGGAGCACATACAAAAAGTGCAGGCAGGGACAAAACCCCTTTCAGTTTTCTCATGACTTAACTACTGTCCCTGGGACAGTAGCATTTCTCAGTCAAAAACGTGGCTCCGAGGCTGTTTCCAAAGGGATTGCATACATTGGGGTTGTTCCATGGGCTGGAAATTTGTCACCAGCTGAACTAACTGGGAATCCCTACTCTTTAATGAGACTCCTGTCCTTCTCCTTCCAGAGAGATTTTGGCTGCCTCATCCCTGGGAGTGTCCAAGGCCAGGCTGGATGGGGCTCTGAGTGACCTGGGATAGTGGGAGGTGTCCCTGCCCATGGCAGGGGGTTGGGATGAGATGACCTTTAAGGTCCTTCCAACCCAAACCATTCTGTGATTTTTTTGCATACAGAGGTGAAGGTGATTTAGAGAGAAATTTCACTTATTCTGGGAGACAAAGCTGTGGTGTGATGGCATTTCTGCCAGTTTTCATGTCATTATCTTGTTGGTGTAGCCACAGGTCAGGGATTGCCAGCTGCACATACATTACTCCCCCTTTTTGTGACTCCCTGTTTTAGTAATTCAGCTCTCTGTGTTCCTTGTAGTTTTCATGGGGTTATCTTGCTCAGGGATATCAGCAATTTACAGCAGCTGATAAACAAAGTGAGAGTGTTTAACTTGCAAGGGCAGTAGAGAAAAATCTCATTTATACAGCTGGGGAGCCTATACAGTTCAGTGGAGGTTTATTTCCAAGCTGAGGGCACAGAAACACATGCCAGAGGTTCCTGTTCATGGCCTCCTTGCCTTTCCCTCTCCTCATTCTTACTGCCTCCTACAGAAGCAGGCTGGGTTTGTGGCTGCTCTCTCAAGGTTTTCCTCTCTGAACCTGCCCCACACGATGTTCTGCTGCCCCAGCCTCAGTCAGACCCCTCTAACACCAGTTTAGTGGCAGTAAGAGCAGAGCTGGGGGTGTTTGCTTATCAAAAACTGTGTCCCAGCTCCTGCTCTTGGTCAGAGCTGAAAATGTGATATTTACTCTTTAAAAGCTGAGGAGAGACCCAACCCAGCTCACTGAGGGTCATTTACATCTTTCCAAGCTTGCTTTCTGGTGCAAACCACACACTTGCCAACATGGAGAGAACACACATTTGATATGCTTAAGGGAAGGTTATTTTTGTCTGGCCACTCCTTTTCCCCTTATGCCCTGTCCTGTTGGTACATTTGCTGTTTCCATGGCTTAGGGGACACAGGGAGATGTCCCTTGGCAGTCTGGCCATCCTGGATCATCCCACTTGCTCTGCAGAGTTAGTCTGTACTGCTCCCCTCTGGGCTTTCATGGGGATAACCTGGAGCAAGTTTCAAACCATCCAGCTTGGAAAAGAGTGACAACAGAGTTGTTTTCAGGCAAACTAGGTCAGGTCTACACCATGAACTAAGAGGCTGGTCCATGTCTCCAGTGCCACACTCTGTACAAGGCTTTTACAGCTTATGGAGCAGGCCATTCTTGGAAGTCACAACAACAGTGTTATTGGCTCACAGAGAGAGAACACGAAGGCAAACATCTCAAAGGGTCCTTCCAGAACAAAGAGGAACCCTTGAAAGCCTTTCAGAAGAGACATGTCTTCAAAAGGGAATGCTTTGTGTCTCTTCTCTTAGGCTTTTGTTTGCTGGGTCTGGCAGGGCTTCCGTTTGGAGCCTTTTTGACACATTTACAGGCATATTGTGGACATATGATACGACCAGTGGTGGCAAAGATGTAACTCCATCAGTTGATAATGGAGGAGGGGAAACTCTCACTTGGGATCAACTCTGACTGTTCCAGGACGTTTTCCTTGCTGTGGTTTTGTCCAGTTCTCTCCAAGGACCACAGCCATGTCAGAGTTGGGCTACCAGTTCCCCTTCCTGGTCAGTCTTCCTCCTCCTCCTCCTCTTTCTGCCCTGCCAAGCTGAGACAGGGCAGGAAAAGAGCCTTGGCATGGTGGGCTAAAGGCAATCTTTGACCCCAGGGCCAGACTGCCAGCATTTCTAAGCATAAAAGCAGAGCTGAAAGAAGGTGCTGTTTTCCACTTGGCCATGAGCAAGGCAGGTCCTGTTTCCTTGCCTTTTGGCTTTAGATGGCAGCCACACTCCTGGCAAAGGCCGAGTGCAGGAGTTGAAAAGGGTGCAGCATCCTTTTCCATGGGGTTTGCCATGATGCAAATAATTCCTGCCCTCTTTGCCTCTTGTTTTCCTGCACCTCAGGATGTGTGCATGCTCATGTTCACGGGAACTTCAGGGACAGAGAGGCTACAGAGGCAGGAGCTTCTCCTCCAGCAGAGGATGTCCTTAACACAACACCACATGCACCCCTCTGTAGAGATCTGAAAAAGGCAGTGTCCGGGTCCTGAAACCCTCCAAGGGCATCTGCCCCAGTGTTTTCCCACCCTGCCACCAGAAATATATCCTCATGCCCAGTGTGGGCTCCCCAGAACAGGTTGTGGCCTCCACATCTTCCAGCACCTTCTGCCGCTACCGAGGAGAGTTTAGCTCTCCTTTGGCCTCTCGTTTTTGCAGCTCCTCTCCAAGTGGTTTGGTTTTCTCTCTAATTCTTCGTTTTTAAATAATTCTGCTGCCTTACAGGATGCCAGGAGTGCTGTGTGGTGCTTTCTGTAACTGGCTGTGGGAAATGGCTCTGTACACAAACAGTATTTGCTTATCTTCTGGTCAAAGGCCATCAGTCGTAGGTAGGAGAGCAGACTGAGGAGGTTCAATGACATTTGTTTTCCTTGAGATTCCCATCCCTTCTTTTCATTTTGAAGCATTTTTATTCTGTGTTACGAACCCATTAATCCACTGGGGCAAACATTTAAACCTCAGAGCTGGTGCTGTGAGTTGTTCCTGCAGCTGATAAGCCCCCAAAAATCTCTTCAGCAACGACCAGCAAGAGGTGTTGCTTCTTTGCCATTCCCTGGAAGTGGCTCTGGCTGCCATCTCCAGGAGCCCTGGGCATATGTGAAAGCTCCTTTTTGCCATGGATTCCCACGGATCCTGTAAGGTTCTGCTCTGCTCTCAGCTCTCCTGGAATCTTTCTGGAGAGCTCTAGGACTCCTGCAATGTATTCCTGTTAAAGCATCTGCCTGAGACCTCCTCTTTTCCCCCCCTAGGAGATGTAGTGGAGGCTGAATTTCGAGTTCCTGATGACACAGTGAACGGTGCAGAGATTTAGTCAGGCCTTTTATTGCCTTTTATTGACCATTAGAGGTTTGCTGGCAAGGGCTGAGGGTACTGAACTGCTGTCAGCCTGTTCCTTAGGCTGCCCTTGGGGGTGGTTTTGCTCTCCCCTGGTCTCACCTGATTTTGCTCTTTCAGATGAGTTTTGTTAGGCATCAGTTGCTGCCAGAAGGGGCCCAGAGCAGTGAGCAGGTATTTGGATGAGACATTTGGTGCAATTGGCCTCCACTGAGCACTTCTGCTCCCCGAGGCACACAGGGATTTGGGGTGCTTGGGCCAAAACCCAAAGGTGACACTTCCACACTAAGGTCAGGTGTATGATAACAGAAGTGTCCTCAGCAGAGCTGCTAATCAGGGTGTTCTGCTTGTCCCTCCCCTCTCTGCAAGGACCCACTCTATTAAATTCCTGTTAAAATAACTCCTTACTGAACACTACAACCACCTCTGCTTTCCCCTCACTCCAGAAAAAACCTATTTCAAGCAGGATTTGTATCCCACTCCTACTCTGGCTTGGCAGACGAAGCCACGCCGATAATTTTAGCCAAGTGATGGCTGCACTTGGGATTTTTTTGGTTAGAGCTTGCTTTTCTGTATCCATCCCTCATTTGATTTCCAGTTCACAGGCTGTATTTTAAGCAAGAAATTCAGAGTCTCCCAGCTACGTGGAGAGAGCTCATGTTGTCAGGGAACAAACTAACACTACTTTATAAATGATTGTCTGCAGCCTGGTCCAGGATTCCTTTACTACTCTTGATTAGGTTCTGTTGCCAGGAAAAATAACATTTCACCAGCTGGCCTTTCAAAAAGATCCTGATGCAGCACAAGTAAATCCAAGAAGGCAGCACATCTGCCATTGCACCATTGCCCTGGCCAAGAACTGTTTTGGGTTGAGTAGAATTGCAAAAGAAACACCCTGAAAGAACCCCTGGAAAAAGAGAACATTCCCCAAGCCACGATTCATAAGCAACCTCTTGATAAAGCTCCTTCGTGCTTCGAGTGTTCCCACGTCTGGCCCAGCAGTTTTGACTGATTTAAGGGTAAAACTTCCTGGGTTTGTTTCCAATTGCTGCAATTCCCTCCCCTGATGTGTGAAGCACCGTGCAGTGGTGGCACGAAGCAGGTGACATCTCCCTGCTGCTCTTGCCTGCAAGGAGGTTTGTGGCTGTGTGGTAACATCAGGGAGGCAGTCCAAATTAAAAGCAACAAAGGCATCTCAATTGAAAATGTCACACAAGGCTACACCCCTCCCCTCTGCTTGTGCAAACGTCATCACGCCCTTGCTGGAGTGACAGCTCTGAACCAGCGTGGAGATGTGCCAGGAAAGGGAGTCACTGGAGAGACAGCTCCTGAATGGGAGCCACTGACACAAGTCCAAGCTCTTGTAGTATTTAAAACAGGCACTCCTGTTTCAGAAACACTCCTGATAAATGCCAACATAGGATCTTTTGGGGCAATGTATTGAGAGAAGGTGGCACCACCCACGTCATCATCAGTGACAGGGCATGGCAACACATACCCACTTCCAGTTTCATGGATCTTCTCCTCTGTGCATTTTAATGATGATGTTTTAGTTTGAAATACAGAGAAGGGCTATGTTGTAAGGGAAATTGAGTAGCAGAACGACTATGAAGAGTGAAAGAGCCAAATTGCAGGTCTTGTTGAGCTACGATGTTTTAAATTAAAGGAGTTTGAAATGCAAGTTGCTGGTGATTTTTGCTTTCAAAAAAAGTTGTGTAATGAAAGCTTGAAGGAAAACTGGTTATGTCAGCCTGTGCTGGTCAACAGGGCAAGATTTAGTCAGAGTTAAAGGGATTTCTTCTTGCTGTTGTGCCCTAAATGTACATTCTCAATTGGTTGAACCATCTGAAAATCATGTGTCTGTGTAAGGTGTAAGATTGACCTGACTGTGGGAAGAAACATGGCCAGCCCCCAGGAGATCAGAAACTGTGCTAAGGGACAGTGTCCTTTTCACAAGAACTGTGTAGGCATTTGTGTGTATTTGTGTGCATTTGAAGGAATCAGCCTTTGCCAAAAGAAGTGCCCCTACCCAAATCCCAGGGCTGGTGGAGTTCAGTTTGCCTCCAGCCTTTGGTTTATGCCTTTCTCCATTTGGTTACATTATATGAGTCACAAAGTACCTACAAATTCACACATGGAAAAGGCTGAGAAATTACACACATTTATTTCTTTTTTTTTTAGGGCCAATGGGATCAACTTAGCCCAGGCAGGAAAGACAATTTAAAAAAAAAAAAGATCTAACCTTTTGCTGAAACTTCTTCCTGTATTTCCTCATTCAGTTAGGAAATATAAACCAGCAAGAAACATGAAGTCCTTTGTAGAAAGCTCAGATTATCGTAGCACCTGTCTGGACAGAGAATTATGATTATGATTATTATTATTATTATTATTATTATCAGGGTTAGTAGGATGGGAGATGGCCCAGCTGGGGCAGTACTGACTTCTCTGGAGTCTCATATGTACTTTCCATTCTGTCTCTTGCATTTTGTAACCCTTTTGAGTATTCCTTAACTGATTGTGGGGTTTGCTCCACAAACGTGTTGCTTTCTGTAATTTGAAAGAGCCAATACTGTTGGTTGCTTGTCCTCATGGGATATTTCTGCTCTTCATTTTACTTATTAAGAAGTATCCTGCTTTCATCCTACACTGAACCTTAATTAAATTGTTTTCCTAGAACTCTTAATTCTTCACTCCCTTCAATAATTTTTGCATTTCTCATCTTCTTTATCATCTGAGTGTTTATCAAATTTCCTTCAGCTTCATCCCAAAAAGACTTCAAAACCCCTTCAAAAAGGAGTAGCATTTGTTCCAAAAAGAAATCTCTGGAAATAAGCCCTGATATTTCTAAAGTCAACCTATTTCACATCTGCTTTCACACCAGCAGAGAAAGTAAAATGAGAACACCCAACATCCTTCCCATTTGCAGGTTGTCTTTAGGAAGGAGCTCGACCTGGACTGAGGAGAGTGGCCTTGTGTTTACTGCTCTCACCTTGGTTGTCACCTGTCAGGAATGAGATGTCCCAGTGGGATTCTTTAAATGCAACAGGGGGATTGTAGAGCAGGAAAATGGCTTTAACTGAGCCTTGGGAATTGCCCCATTAAGCAGCAGTGTCAATGCAGAGGCCACGGTAAGAAACAAATGGTTCCCAAAGAAAAAGGAGTTTCTGCTGCCTCTTCATGCTCCCAGAGCCTCAGTTTGTCTTCCTAGTCTGATTTAAGTGTTCAAGGGAAGCTGAGATGTGGGATTTGTAAAATTTCTCTGTCTGCCTTACCAACTCTGTGGGACAGCAACCCATAAAGGGGTTTGTGCACTGCGTAGAAAACCTGGACATTGGAAAAGGAGATTCCAAGCAAGCAGCAAGTTAAGCAAGAAAGGCCCCAAACCAGCCAGAAGGAAATGCAGAGGATCCTGCCCAAGGCTAATCCCTGGAGCCAGAGCAGAGATTGAGGAGGTGAGTTCTCCATGTGCTTCTCACTCTGGGACTGGTGCCTGACCCAAGTGAGCCACTGCCACGATAAGGAAAGGGGAAACCTCCCAACCCAAAGAGGAACTGCATCCTGTTCCAGCTGGATGTTAAGGCACTTGTTAAAGCAGACACTTTAAAAACACAGATTTAGTGGTTTGCAGTGGGGCTGTAAAAATAAGACTCCTGATGGCAGGCTTGGGTGTGTTTTAGGCTGAGCCTCTCCTGCTTTCTGCTGTTGGGATCACTTCCATTTGTACCCTCCAGAAAGCAGTGGAGTGAGGAATGTCAGCCAAAGGGAGGGCAGCGGAGCAAAGGCTGCAGCCTGAATCCCTCTTCCCACCTGGGACACACTTCTGGTGACCAAATATTTATCAAAGGCAGGTAAAGCACATCATCTGTCATCTTGTGGGCGGGTCAGGGCTGGATTTAATTGTCTTTCTGGAATCAGAACTGAGCAAGCCAGAGCCAGTTTTGTCTTGCAGGTGCCTCAGGGCTCCAGTGCAGGTTGACCACTCCTATATTTCTTTCCTGTAACAAGTAAATACAGGAGTCTCAGGAATTTACCAGTGCAGAAGTAAGAAGCGGGGAAAGGTCCCTTGGGAAGCTTTGCTCTTGTTTGGGTGCTCTGCTGAAGGCATCTCATGGCAGGTGGGTGTTTCATGGATGAGTGCAAGCAGACAGAGAGGATACTTCAGGAATTGTGTAGGTAACAGTCTGGGCTGATCAGCCCTCCGCTATCTGAAAGCTGATCCTTGGCAAAAGAACAATCTGTATCAGGAAAAAGCAAAGGACTTGGTGGATCTTCTTATCCCTGTTATCCCACAGTGTCATTATAAAGAGAATTTGTAGCTTCTCTTGGCTCGCTGGCTCGTGGTTTGTGGTGGAATCTTAAGTGGGTGCATGTTCACTGAAACACAGTGGCACTGGCACACCAGTACCTTTTCTGCAAGGGTATGGATTCCCAAATCCTTGCTTTATTCCACTTTATGGAGTGCCCTGGTTTACCAGCACAGCTCCTCCATGCACTTTATTCCTCTTGGCAGGATTTTTGGGATTACTGAGCACTCCACACAAGGTGAGGAATTCTGACAATCCCAAAAGAAGAAACTGAAAATGTGGCCTTGAGCATTACAAGGAGCACTGATGGACTTCTGAGAGTTGGATCCAGTTGTGGGAGCTGGATCTCCTGCTGGTCTGTGTGGTCAGAAGAAGCCCCCCAGCCTCAGGTGGGAAACCTCAGTGTGTGCAGAGCGTGTTTAAAACACATCAATACCTCTCCACGTGTCCTGTATGTTTAGATTTTACTCACACTCTTGCCCTCTGTGCCTTTGGAAAACAGCAGTGGGATGGTGGCAACAGGGGCACCTTGTGGGCTGTTTGAGCCTCACCACTGGAGCAGCAAATCCAAGGAAGGCAGACAAGACAAGGCAAAGGCTTCCCGTGGTGGAAAGGTTCAACTTTGTGAATGCTGATGTAGACCTATTTTGTGTACACGCTTGATAATTAATGGTGTTTGCCTCGTTGTCTCACTAGACTAATGATTAGTTCGACTGTGGATGTAAATAAGACAATCTGTGGTTATGGTAGAACAGAATCTCTCGCTGTGAGTTCGTCAAAGAGCTGCAGATTGTGAAATACAAACACCAACATCTACTCTGCCCTGCATTGTAATCCTGCACAGGGTTGTCTGGCTGGGTAATAAACCTCCAGTGAAAGGCACAGGCTCCAGAAACAACAGGCTGGGAACTGGATATCCAGGAGTAATCTCAGACTTGGTTCCATCCAGCTGGTTTGTGCTACTGGAGGCATCCCTGCTTTCCCAGCGTGGGAAGGAAGGAAGGACAGGCTTGGGGAGGAGATCACCAGACCAAGAGGGTTCATGGTGTGGGATGGCAGGGAGCAAATGTGACTCTGCAGGGGAATAAGGACAGGAACCCTGGAGTTAGGCTGCTCCAGTCAGACTGGGCTAAGATCTGTTTTATGGGGATGCTAAATGTTTTAGGAATGGTTGTGCTGATGGATTAATCCTTAGGACCTGCCAGCTGCTGTGGCTCCTGCAAGTGGCTGTGATACTCCCTTATACCTCACTGCTCCCTGCTCTCTTCTCCCATCCTGCTCAACATCCTTAATTACCAAAAGCACGGGAAGGAGGCAACACATTAACCTGCTGATGTGAATGGGTGTTTCACAGACATCTTTCTTCTAAGCAGTGAGAAAACTAAGCTGAAAACGTGTCAGCACAGTCACAGCTCAGCATGACCACGCACGTGATTAAGCAAAGCCCTCCCAGGAAAGTGATTCACTGGTTTGGGTTTGCTTTTTTAACTTTTCTTGCATTATACATAATAAGCATTTAAATGTGCTTTTGTTTTTAGATGGCTCTGGGACAAAAGTACACACTGTGTGCATCATCAGTTGAATAATCCATGTCTGCCTTTCTCCAAGGGTGCAGACATCAGGAAGGCACGATGGAGAGATGACCATCATGTAATGATTCTGTTCCAGTGTCTCCTCATGCTGACTTAGCTCATTTTGGTGGAGGATGACTCCTGGGAGATCATTCTCCCTGAGCATCTCTCAGAAATTGGGAGGCTCGGGATGTCTTGCTTGCTGGTGTCTACTCTGAAGTGCTCAGACCTACCTTACCCTGCTGTTCTGCTTAATTTGTTAATGGATAATTGATTTCCTGGGAAAGGAAAGTCTCCTGTTCATGGTCAGCTCTGCAGTGCTGCCTGGCTGGGTTTGTAGTATGCCAAGATAGTCCCAGATCATGTTTCTGATCTTCCACCTCCTCCCAGCGTGGATCTGATGTCCTGCTTTACCATGTGTTCCAGCCAACAATGAGACCTGAGCAAGTCAATACTGAGCAGGTGTCCCAGGGTGCAGCTTATCAGGTGCAGATTATCATCTCAGCTACCCCGGCCTCAGGGACTTGTGTGCTCTTCAGAAACACAGGAAGAGAGAGTTGGTTTCGTGGCTTTTTGTTTCTTTTTTCCCCACTGACCGGGAATTTAACACAGTGTTTTACGTGAGACAACCCATGAGCTGAATTTCCTGTTGTCTGTAGAGAAATGATCCTTCACTGCCACTTGTGCCCTTGGAAATCAGCCTTGAGGTCATTTGGCCTCCTCAGTCCCTTGCAAGTTGTTTCAGTTTAGGGGCATCGGACAAGTGCTCGAAATCCTCTCTGCTTAAGAACAGGAAGCATTTCGGGACTCATAAAAGAAAGTGGCTGCTGAGCAAAGGTAATTTGGAAATTATTGCCCTGATTAGCACACCGCAGTGCCAGTAAATAACGTGGTATTGTAAATGTAGTAAATAATTTGCATCCAATTTCCACATTTTATTCCAGTGTCTGTCTGGCATTCGAAGTGCTGCATCCCAGGCAGAGTCTGGAGCTCAGCCCTGGGGCAACATCGAGGTTTGCTGCTCCTCTTTAACTCTTGAAAGCCAAAACCTAAGAGAACAACCCCATCAATTTCTGCCACCAGGGGTAGAGAGGGCTGCCCTTTCAATGGCTTCAGTGGCAAATTCAAATCCTTCTTCAGCCCTAGAACCAAACCCCTTGAATTTTAGCCCCGTTTTCACCCCTGATAACCCTCCTAAGACTTCAGAGAAAACACTTTGTCTGGAAGACAAGAGCCCTGGGCTGTATCCTGCTCTGACAGGGCAGGTCAGACAGGCATGGCTGGCAGGACCTTCCATGCCAAGTGCTTCCTGCTGGATTACTCACAGGGCCAATGGCACTGTGAACTATTTCCCTGCTTACCCAAACTTCAGGTGGGAGAGGGCTGGGGGGTTTGCTTTTCCTACAGAGGGAGTGCAGCAAAGCCTCTGGAGTGCTGACACGGCCCCACACTTGCATTACCCAAGGAAGTTCATTGTGGGGGTGACAGTCACCCCCTAATGCTGACAGTCACCCCCTGCTCTAACAGCTGATGCTCTGCCTGTCCCAGGGGCATCAGGATTTGCCCCTCCTCATCACTGCCAGCACATCCAATGCACTGTCACATGGTTTCCCTCTGCCTTCCCTGCGCCTAATGGGAATGCCGTTGTAGGGCAGCTGCAGGAGGAGAGCCAGATTCATCCCCACAACTCCCTTCTCCTGAATTCTGCGTGTGCAGTGTGTTTTCAGAGTGATCTGCTGGGAGTGAAGGCATCAGCAGCTCCTGTCAGGGTGGACCCACGTTATGGCCCCATCCTGGTCCCACGCATGGCTGAGCCAAGGTCCCAGCAGCAGCTGTTACACTGCACACACCTCCACAACCACCACTGACAGCTCACATCTGGCACATCCTTTAGCCCTGCCATGGCAAGGAACATTCCCTTTGGAGGGCACATTAATAGTTGCTTTTGCTGATGGGGACTTTTTGTAGACTAAATCATCTACTTCATAGAATCACAGAATCCCAGCATGGTTTGGGTTGGAAGGGACATTAAAGACCATCCCATTCCACCCCATGCCATGGGCAGGGACACCTCCCACCAGCCCAGGTCACTCAGAGCCCCATCCAACCTGGCCTTGGACACTCCCAGGG
>JAWWTY010000037.1:57435902-57455429 GCA_035222235.1 Margarornis squamiger
TGCCCACCCTCCCAGGGAGGAATTTCTCCCCAATATCCAATCTAACCCTGCTCTCTGTCAGTGTGAAGCCATTCCCCCTGTCTGTCACTCCAGGCCCCTATAACAGTCTCTCAGCTCTTTGTTCCAGCTGCAGAGAGAACCTCTTGTCAGCATCCCATGTAGGTGTGTCTCCTGCTCTGGGTTTGCAGCTTCTAATGACAAAAGAAGCAAACAAAAGGCTTTCTGTTCCCAGGTGGTTTCAGAATCAGGTGAAGTGCTGTATTTCTTGCAGACACGTCACTCAGAGTGATTTTGCCCTTGAGGACAGCATTATCTCGCACACAACAAGAGAACCTCCGTGTGTGCTGAAATGTCAGGGCTCAGGAGACAAGAACTGCTCTGCTCTGAGTGCTGGTGTAGCTTTCCACAGTTTTCTCTCCCCTCTGAGCTTTTATTGCTTGTGGTAAGGGTGACCGACCGCCCTTGCCCAGCTTTCCCTAACACAGCGGGCAGTTTTTATTCAACACATTTTTCAGCCACGGCAAGGGGAGCAGCCCAGCTAAAAGTGCTTTAACACCAGAGCCATCTCCCCCTTGGCACATCCTTGTTTAGCAAATATCGCAATCTCCCTGGCTCTGCCTCCCCTGCCCCTTGTTTGTCCCGGTGCAGGTTCGTGAGGGCAGCACCTGCCTCGTTGTTTGTACATCGGTGCCTTCCCCTCACCAAGGGGTTCTTGACCCTGCCCAGGGCTGGGCACAGAGCTGCCATCTGATCCCCCAGCTAATCCACAGGCCCCGTGCTAATTGCCTTTACACAGTAGGCTGCACAGCCTAAGTGCAGGCAAACACCTTGTGCCAGTCCCCAGAGCAGCTAATGAGAATAACCAGCCATTAACACATCACATCATAGGGGCTGGAGAGCACATCTGATGGCTCAGAGTCTCTTGTCATCTGTGAGGGCTGCTTTTTGGCTTTTGGTTTTCTCTCTGACTTCCCAGTAAAAGAACAGCCACTTCTGCACAGCTTATCTTTGTAGGAGGTGGCTTTTCTTGGGGTTATAGCTCAAATAAAACCCTGTGGTGAGTTACAGTAGCTGGGGTTGAGATTCCACACTTGCCCATTAAAACTTCTGCCAAGGCCATGCCTCACTCTGCAGGTCAAGCACTTCATGGCCAGCTGGGGGAAGTGTGGGGAGAGCAGAACTCTCCAAATCCAAGCACTTCCACTGCCAGGCTCAGGTGTAGGTACTGGGTGAAAAGGGGGCAGAAAACACACTAGGTAGGATGCCCTTGTGTGCTGCTTTAGCCTGACCCAGCTCACGTGGGATTTCTGTCTTTAAAAACTCTTGGGCATTAGCCCTTACTACAGCCACAGAGAAACAAGAGAAATACATGTGGAAATAAACTACCTGGAGCTGAAACTTTGGGAATAGCAGCTGGAGGAGTTTTGCGAAGCTGGGTTTGATATTCATGTCAATTCACGTGTCTGTGTGACACCTCTCCACAGCAGAAACTGGCAGCTGCTGAAAAGCACTTCTCTTTGGTGTGGGAAAGAGCAGAAAATCAGTAATGTGGACAGTAGAAATGCAGAAAATGGGGACTGCTGAGTGCTGGGCAGTGGTGAGAAGGGAATCCGCCATGCCATCATTAGCTGGGATTTGACTTTCCTCTTCCAGACGGAGCTGCCGTGGGATTTTCATGCCCAGTTCCCAGCACTAGTAGCTTTACTCAGGTGGGTGAGAGCTTTGTTATTCTCCTTTACAGTGTATTCCTGTGGCTCTGGAGCTCCAGTAACTCCCTTGAATGCTGCTGGTGGCATTAATCCCATGCTCTGTCCAGGGAGAACCTCGGCCAGATCTTCAGCTCCCTGAGTGTGGGTTTGCTGTGGAGGCAGCTGGGTTGCATTCCACCCATGGGATGCTCTGTCCTGCCAGTTCTGAATGTCACTCAGAAGAAGGACATGCCCACAGCTTGATTCCCTCCCCTGTTCCATGGCATTATTAGCTTGGCATCATCGAGGAGTTGCCAGCAGCTGCCTCGTTGAGTTCCACCAGATGGGCTGGCAGAGGCTCCAGACCTGGGTGCTCATTTATTTTCATTACACAGCCTGCATATGTTTATTTTTGGTGGGCTTGTTGCAAAGCTGGCTGGGTTGCTTGGGAGGCTCCTGGTTGCCTGCAGTGTGTTTGGATCCAGGCCCATGGGGAAGGTTCACTCCTTTTCACTTGGAAGAGTGAGATGCATCAGGCTTTGGTCCCCGAGATAAAAGCTGAACTGGAAAATGGGGATGGCTGGAAAAGAAAGGAAAGGGAATGTTTTCTGTCCCATAGTTTGAAATACTAGTGGGTTTCTAAAGCCTGCTTCATTGCATGGAAAGGGAGGGAGGAGCCCTTCTATCTGTTGAGAACTCCCCAGAAGAAAAACCTGCTGACAAGTTGCAGTTCTCACTAATGTGAAAATAAGCTGTGTTTTTTATAAAAGCCATTTCTACTTTAGGCAAGATCTGATCCCAAAATGAAAAATAACAGAGTGAGAAGAACTCCTAGTAAAAATTGCAAGAAAAGCATCCCATGAAATCTGAGACTTTCAGTTAGCCCACATCAGGTTTTCAAGGTGCAGAGAATATCAATGAACATTTCTTTCTCTGTGTCTCTGTCTCCTACCTTGACCTCTGTCCAGTGGGTGCTGTAGGATCCTTCCAGAAGGAAAACCTTGTCCATGGTTCACACCGTATCTCACAAGGAAATGAGGCTTCTTGTAAGTGCCTACAATACCAGCAATTCAGAATCAATCACCCACTGGAGCTGGTTTAAAGCACAATCAATATTTGTACAGTAAAGTGGAATAACAAATAAAGATGGCCAAAGTTCCAGTGAGGAGGGAAGTGGGTGGGAGTGTGTCTGAGTAACCCTTTGCCAGCCGGCTCTCTGAGCACTGCCAGGGTTTTTTGGGGTTCTGGAATACTCTGGCTTTCCATGGGCAGGATGCTGCTGACCAGGGGGACATTCTGCCTGTTCTGCTGCCAGCTCTTGTCAGGAGGAAAATCATGGAAGAAAATGGATGTAAACCACACTGTTTGAGAGGCCAGTGCAAACCCTCCCTCAAAAATATTCCATTTTTAGGCCTGAAGGAAGTTCTGTCAGAGTTACTGTGGTCCTGGAGACCTGAGGGCCTTAATATTTTGGGAAAACCCTTTTTCAGTCACCAGGCAGCAACAGCCACTTTTAATTCTTTGGGGAATTAAACCCAAAACAAGCACCCAGTGATGCCAAGCTGTGATAGCTCTCCTTCCCTGGGACTGCAGCCTTCCAGGACACTGCCGGGAACAGGGAAAGAAAGGCAGAGCAGAGCCAAATACATTGTCCAGTGGGAACAGAAAGGCAGAGCAGAGCCAAATACATTGTCCAGTGGGAACAGAACATGCCTTTTTTTTAAACCTCTGGCCATGTTATACCCTGACCACTTTATACTGGCATGTCAGACCTGGGATCCCCTCCTCCCTGGCTCATTTCCTTCTGTCTTGTCTTTGTGTGGCCCTTTACACTGCAGGATTGAAATACTTCTCTTGCATTTATCTCCCCAATAGCACAATGAAATAGGGAAGTGCTGTTATCCAGGACTTACAGGCTTACAGGTAACTGGGGCTGCATCCAAAGCAGTGTGGCCAGCAGGTCCAGGGGGGAATTCTGCCCCTCTGCCCCTGCAGAGCTGCCTCCAGCTTTGGGATCCTCAGCACAGGAAGGACATGAGCTGTTGGGGTGGCTCCAGAGGAGGGCATCAGTTCACAGGGAGGCATCTCTGCTGGGAGGAAAGGCTGGCAGATTGTTCAGCCTGGAGAAGGGAAGGCTTTGGGGAGACATCCCTGCAGCCCCCTGGTTCCTCAAGGGGGCTTGTAAGGAAAATGGGGACAAATATTTTATGGTTACATTTAGAACAAGGGGTAATTTGTTTTAAGTGAAAATGGGGTTGATTTAGATTAGATATAAGGAAGAACTGTTTTACAACAAGGGTGATGGAACACTGGAAGGGGTTGCCCAGAGAAGCTGTGGATGCCCCATCCCTGGAAATGCTCAAGGTCAGGCTGGCAGGGGCTCTGAGCAACATCTGGTTGAAGATGGCCCTGCTCATGGGGGTTCAAGGAGAAGGTTTTTTCCTGGGTTTATGATTAAATGATTATGATTATGAATACAGGCATACCGTGACCTTTACACAGAAAGAATATTACAACATAGAATTATCCGGATGTGAAAGAAAAACAGAAAGCTTTGCCACTTCCCGATGATTTGCTATTGCCTTGATATTCCCCACCCTTGTAAAGAGCCTTTGAGAGTTGTTTTCTTGACTAATGCTCCTGCAGGAGCTCTCCCTTGAGCCTATCTGTCAGCTAAAGCATTTCAGATAAGGTTTATTCCCCACACCTGACTTTCCAAGCACATTGTGCCTGCAAACCTGTGAATGAAAGTGGCAACTACAACTGTGTTTCAGATGCAGCCACATGAACACCTCCTTTTATTCTGTCTTCTGTGTGAACCCAAGGTCATTTCTGTCTTGTTGGGATTTTTCTCCCTTTTCTTAGAGCTTGTATTTAAAAAATGAAGCAGGAGGAGACAGGGGGCTCTTCACCTCATTAGCGGGTCTGTAAGGGATATTTCTGTTTCAAAAGGGCATTTTTAAAAGCAAATGCATTCTGTATGAGAATTAAGTTCAGTAACTGTCCATTAGTCACAGCATGCCTTCTACCATTTCTGTAGGGCATTGTAAGAAGTTAGAGCAAAAAACAAGGTGGTTTTCCAGGGAGGAAGTTGATTTCCCTTTGTCCTTCACAGTGTTTCAACTACAGACCTCTGGAGGGGCATTTCTGGTTTGGAGATAAGATTACACTATCTGAAAGGGAGGGAAAAAGAGAAGAGCAGCTCGTGTGAGTTATTAAAACCTGAGAGCAGCCTGGTTTCATCCCCTGCTCTCTGCTGACTCACCCTGACCTTGAACAAGGCCTCTTTGTGTTTTCCTCACTGGAAGGAAAGGGTAAGACTATTTTCTGCCTCCTGGAAAAGGCTGTGAGTACAGCTCAACATTTCTAAGGCCTGGGAGGTGCAGTGGGGACAGCAGGTTGTTTTGCCACGTGCCACGACCAGGAAGAGTGACAACCACAACATCTGTAACGTTGGGAAGTCCCACCCAAGTGTCCCACCCAGGACATTGCCTTTTTTACCCCTCTGTAATTGCTTTTTTTTCCTTGAAAGCATCAATCAAAACAACACAGCAATTCCAAGTTCGGAGCTAGGAAAGGAAAATGACAAGATTTTGTCATCTTACAAATACTTTGGTGATTTCTGTCAGAGAGATTCTGTCATCACCGTCTTACCTGGGGCAGTGTCAAGGCATTTGGTGTAAAAATCCCTTTTCAGCAAATCTTACATTCAGTCACAAACCCTTGAGGAGAAACAGCTGGCAAATCAATGCTCACCAGTGGAAAACCTGGAAATGTCACTCTTGTCACATGAGGTTGTATTTGGTGGTGGAGACTGAAGTTCTGAGCAAACAGCACCAGGATTTCAGCTATTCTGACACGAGGATTTAAGAAACTCCATGCACTTTGATTCCTGAGAAGATCCCAGGCCAGCTGTTAAAAAACACCTTTGTAAGCACCTCGGTGATTATAAACTGATAGAAAAAACAGCCCACGAGGATTGCTGAGAATGGATCATGTCAAATCTCCCGAGTTTCTGCCTTTGGCTGGTTAAGTGGGGGGGAAATGTGCTATAATCCCAATGCCAGCATTGCTCTTGGCAGCGTGGAGGACCCATGAGAGGATGGTGGCATCGTGTTGGGGAAGGGGGAAGGCAGAGGTCGAGGTGGCAGCTGCTGTGGGCACCAGCACCACGATCCAACACGTGCTTGAAACATTAGAGAGAGTCTGCAATGAAAATGGCCAAAATTCAGCAAGGACAACCCCAAAGCTATCCTCCTTTGGGAGGAGACATTCACAGAGAAGCACAACACTGGCAGCTTTGGCTGGGCAGCAGCACAGCAGCATTGGCTGGACCCTGCAGCCTGATTTAACGCGGCGTTTTTGCCTCCTAACACCTCCATGTGAAGACAGTGAAGCACTGGGACAAATCAGAATTGGACATTTTTAAGGAACAAGTGTGGCAAACACCTCTGGGAGATTTCTAGGATGGGCAGAAAAGAATTATCTTCACCTTAACCTAAAAGATTCAGGCAGGGTATTAGAGAAGTGTCTGAAAGAGTGGCAAAGGGTTAGGACTGGCTACCCAGGGGTCTTGGGTTCTGAAAGTGAAGATAAAGACATCAGGGTGGGGCCCAGGTGCTTTTAAGCACAGAATGTTGGATGAGATGATCTCCTGGGACTCCTCCAGGCCTGCCAGACCTGGGAATTTATCTTTGGCAAGCACTGACTTTGGCACGGTGGGAAATGTGGGGAAATGGAGCCAAATGAAGATATCCGGGAAAAACACTGGCTGAGAATGAGGTGTGAGCCCTTTCTGAGGGAAACAAAACAGCTACCCTGCAACTTGCCAGGGTGCTTTATAAACCCCAAATTTATAAACATCATTATTTTTATGTTGCTTTTGCAGCTCACACCCTTCCAGAGCCCTCTCAAGGCCTCCTACACTGTAACTTGCAGTGCTTGTGTCCTGCTCTCGTTTATGCTTTGATAAGTCTCCTGAATTTTGGAGGACATCTCTTGGATCAAAATGTGCTTTTAGAAGCAGAACATGAGTCACACAAGAGTTGCTTTTGGTCTGCCAACATGGTAAAACGTCTATTGGAAGCTCATTCCATGGGCAGTTAAATACATTTCTGGAAATCCTCATCCTGCAGATTTATTTCCAATTTGCTCAAATCGACTGGTGAGGACTAGGACTGCTGCCAGGACATGCCTTAACATCAAAAGTCCTCTCCACCTCCATCAGCATCTGCTTAATTGAGGCTGTAGAAAAAGCATCTGCTGCTTTCCCTCTGCTCGGTGGTGAAAAGAAACCGCCTTTGCAGCTGAGAAGCTGCACAAAGCTGAAATCTTGCACTGCCAGGTGGAAAATCATGCAGGGGCTGTGAACCCAGAAATGGCAGTTTCATGTGTTTCTACACAGAAATCCAAACGCAGCTGCCACACACAGTGCTCCTTCAAAGCCAGAGGAATTCCATCCTTCCCTGCTTGGTGGATCACTGCTCTGTTTGGGAGAGGCAAACCTTTCATTCTAGAATAACTTTGCTGGAGGAAAACCGATTTCATGCTGTGTCACTGTTTGGCAGGCAGGAACAATGAGCCTCACCTTCCCATTCCTCAGCAGAGAATTGGTTGGGAAAACTGCCCTAACTGTGGCTGCCCCTGGATCCCTGGGAGTGTCCAAGGCCAGGTTGGATGGGGCTTTGATCACCCTGGGCTAGTGGAAGGTGTCCCTGCCCATGGCAGGGGGTGGAATGGGATGGTCTTTAAGGTCCTTCCCGACCCAAACCATGCTGTGATGTTGATCCCATGATGCTGATTCCATGATGGTGGTGAAGGCAGCAGAGGTGCTGGGTCACCCAGGGAAGCCTTGTGGAGCAGGGACACAGGTAGGGACACATTTTCCCTCGGGAAAGGCTGTGCTGGGCTCTCCAAGGTGGAATAGCTGCCTCAGCCACTGAAACTGCTCCAGCACATCCAGCCCTGAGCCACGTCCTGCTGCCTCCTGCCCACTCTGGGGCCACCCCCTGGATTTCCCACTGCTGGGGAAGGAGGACAGGGGAGAGGGAGAGAAATGTCAGGGAGCTTCCATCCTTTGGGAATGAAAAACTGCAGGCTCCCAGCCCCACACTGGGTTTGCCCTGCACGGGGAGCTGTGGTGTGGGGGGCTTTGCAGTGCTGCTTGGTGCTTGGGTTTATCTCAGAGCCTGGGATCACAGCACGAGATTTGCCTCTCACTCAGACTTAAATGTACAGGGGATTAAGGCTTTGATTCAGGAAAACATTTCAACAGGAAGCCTCATCTTTAGCAGCAAAACACTTCAAGGGCTATGCTGAATCTGTAATAACCCCTTTTCTTTGATACTGTGACATCTCTCTTGAGAGAGGCAGGTTTCTAAATGCCTTTAACTGCTCTACCTTGTGCGGTTAGAACCATGGAACTGGCAAAAAGTGCTCTTGGAAGGGAAATTAAAAGTGCATGGCACCTCTCAGAAACATTTAAAATGCATTTAAATATGGAAAGGTGTCTCATGGCCCTTGATCAGGACAAACCTGAAGAGTCCCTGAGATGCTGCTGGGTTTGTGCCTCAGTGAAGACTGCAGAACTCTGCCCTCCCAATGGCATGGTCTGACCTACAGTCACAGCACCTGGATCTAAACACTGCCACCAAACAGCTTTCCCAGAGGGTGGGTTTCCCCCTTTTCACCTTTTTCTTCAGCTCATGCTGTAGTTTTGAAGCTTTGGGTCTTCCTCCTTTGCTGCTCAAATCTCATTAGACACCACTACATGTAAGTGAGGGTTGAGCTCATCGTGCCCTCTGATAAAGGAAGGCACAAACCCAACCAACCATAATATATGTCTTGGAGGAGCACTTAACACTGGAATAGACCAGTGTGGAACACAGGGTCTCTTCTAGAAGTCTTTAAATCAAAACTAGACCCTTTTCTCAAACCAGGCTTTCACCAAAAATTGCACTGCTGAAGGAAATTGGATGACTTTTAGTTGCCTCTCCTATGGAGAGGGTCAGATAAGATGATACTAAAGGCCATTCCCAGCTTTAGAGTTGCTGGGTGCTTTACTGAATGAGCAAGACAGTGAATTCTAAGGGCTCAATTATTTTAAATTAAAACTTTTTTTTGCTTGATGTGCCACTGAATTTTCTCCTGCATTACCTGATGGAATTGCCCCTTCCCAAAGATAAATAAGGAAGCATGTCAGCTTTCCACAGGGTCTCTATAATGAGTAATGCACCACTGCAAAGGGTCTTTCTTCTGTTTATTTCTGGCACAACAATGATTAGGACCTCTTAAGGCATTTTTAGAGCAATCCCATTTTTGTAAAGGGCTCATTGTTTCCTGACAGCAGAATTGAGGGGCACACAGTAATTACTCTGTGTGTGTGTGAGTGACATCTGGAAAGTCTGCCCGTTGCTCTAGGAGGCAAGAGAAGTAGCATAATATTAATCCCATATTCCAGGGAAGAAGTAAACATTGAAAAGCCTATGGAGGGTGGATGGCACAGTGACTGACACGGCTGGAACACAATCCCAAGGCTTATTTCATATTTCTAACTCCACCTTTGAGCAGTTCCCTGAATAATCTATGAAGCAGGAAGAAAAAGGAGAGAAAATACCATGTGGACCAGTTATTGCCATGTTTAAATGTCCCTCAGGGAACTGTGAGCTCCAATCCAGTGGATGTGGCACTCAGTGCTGTGCTTTAGCTGGCAAGGTGGTGATGGGTCCCAGCTTGGACTCCATGATCCTGGAGGTCTTTTCCAACCGAAATGATTCTGTGATTCTATCAAAAATAGACAAAAAAATTGAGTGGATTGTCCTTTGAAGCCCTTCTTTTCGGCCACCCTTATAGCATCTTCACATTTAATCTGGCAGATCTTACAGTCCTTTCTGTTTTCTCCCTTTGGACATGCCTGTTGAAGTTCTTCCTGCTGCCTCTCCTTGCTCTGCTGCCCAGCAGAGCTGTCTCCAGCCTTTTATTGTGCTGGAGGGATGGAACCAGCCTACCTTCAGTGGGTGGTATCACAGGTGACTTAAGGACTCTGTTTGCCCTGGTGGGTGGAGGTCCCAGCAAACAAGGAAACAGGAGAGAAACAGGACCTTGTGGCTGCACAGCTGCAGCTGGAATAAGGGGTGTGGGGAAGTCAGGTCAGTGTGTTATCAGCCAGACAAGGCAAGAGGAAATAAATGCCCTTGGCTGTCTCTTTGCGGTTTCCCCGAAGTAGCTTATGGAGTGCTGGGAAGGGGCAGTTCCTCCCAGAGAGAGTGACTGTGCATTTCTGGGTGTAATAAACACGTGGCACATGCAAACCCACTCGTGTTTCTGCCTCCCCTACCCGAGGAGAGAAGGAGGTCTTATGGTGCAGCCTCATCTGCAGAGCCACGTCAAGAGCACAGAAAACTGTCACATCCACTCTCAGGATTCCTTCTGAAATGTCAGAGCCTGGGGGATCAAGATCCAAAGCCCAGAGCTCTCAGAGAGCCTGTCGTGTGTGGGATGAGTTTGTGTGGATATGTGCCAGGAGTGCAGGGAGGGCACCTCACCCGAAATTCCTGCCTAAGCCAGAGCTTTTGTGTAGCCACGAATTTGGGTATATTTGTGTAAATGCAGGGAATAGAGCAAAACTCAACAGCAAAGCCCAGAGTCTGAGGGCGTCAGGTCAGGTGGTGAAGTCACACACAGAACCACTCCCATTTACCAACAGTTTCAAAGCTGTGTGAGGGAATGGCAGCTGCACCATCCTTGTGCCTACGGAATTGGCACCACAGGAGGAGCTCTCAGGTGCTCTCCCCAAAGGGCTGGATGCACAGGGGTTCTTTGCTCCATCCATCTGGAATCTCCATCCCACAGTTCCAAAGAGAGTCAGGCTGGAGATTCCCCTTGACTTCCAAGCCTCACAAGTTTCCCCATGAAACGAGGAAACCGTGGCACTCTGTGATGGGAAGAGATGCCCAAGTTCTCCTGGCTCCAAGCAATATGCAGAGCATCAGCTGAACCAGCTTGGGAAGACATGGGGTTGGGTGGGAAGTGCTTGTTCAGGCAATATCAATAACTCCTGTGGCAGCTTGATCCTGGCTTTATAAAACAAAGAATTAACAGGAATTCACAACTGGCAGGCAGAGAAAGGCTTTAACCCCCTGGGTGGGGTTTTACCCACTTGGCTGGGCTTAGTCAAGGATTCCCAGAAGGAAAACACGAGGTCAAGTGGCAGCTCAACCCCACTTTATCTCCCAGACAGTGGCAAATGGGGGGCTGGGAGGAAAATCACTGCCAACACGTGCAGACTTTTCCACAGCTAATCTGAGACTTCACATTTAACTGGTTTGGAGCCTGTGGAATGAAGATGGAGTGGTGAATAATAATTTCTGCTACAGTGCCTTTCCCATAACACAGCAACAACAAATAGGTACTAAAAACACCCCAGACATTGACAAAATACCAACTATCCTGTTCCTTTGTTGTGTTTTTTGTCCCTAAATATAACTCAATATTGTGGCCACGATCTTTGCTTAATGGTGACCTTCAAGCTTAAAAACAGATTGGCTTTTTGGCTGTATAAACAGACACACAAAGGCACTCTGCTTTCTAACAGCAGAGGCAAAGCATCATTTCCCCCCCAGGCTTTCTTGTTCAGAAATAATAAGAATAAAATATCAAATGTTTTGGCTTTATTGAGCCGTTTATGTGAAGTGTCAGAGATCCTGTTTCCCTAGCTTCCCCCTGAAGGAGCAGTGGAATCACATCTTTAGTAGACACATCTTTAATCTCAAATGTTTCCCCAAGTACTTGTGTTCTGTTAGTTCTCAGTTATTGCCTTTTTTTTTTCCCAGTGTAAACCATAACAAACAGCCTGAGTTAAGAAGTCCTTCCTCTTTTCCCCTTGTTTATCTATTTAACTGTGGCCAAGACAGAATTATTAGAGTTCAGGAATTTTTGCATCCTCAAAAAATTTCCCCATTTCTCTTGGGGTCTTTTAATTCTCTTCCCTGCCCTTTCTTTGACCTCTCCAGCCTCTTTTCCTGGTGTACTTTAAACCATTCCAAGATACAAATCAATCCAGTGCTTTGACTATGAAAAAGTATAGAAGAGATTTTTCTTTCAAAGGTTTGAAACCCAGCAATAACTAAGGCAAAGAAAAAAATGTTTTCAGGGGGGAAAAACAATTAGACTTTGCCAAATGGGTGGCTCTCCTTCCTCCCAGAGGAAAAATAAAAAACCTGCAATGACTTTTCCAAGATTTTTTGGGTTTAATAAGATTTTTTTTTTTTACCAGGGAAAGAACTGGTATGATTAACAGTAAGCACTGGCTGTTATTTGGGATCACTATATTTGGGAAGGGCTGGTAAGGTCATGGTTCAGAGAGGTCTGAGAGCCAAGAGGAAGTGTGAGTAAATATCTAAAGATGCAGGGAAGGGTTTGAAGGGTAAAGTTCACTCCTGATGGGCTTTGAGGTCTCCTGAAGTAGAAGAGAGAGGTTCAGGTTCTTGAGGAGAGTTCTCATGAGCTTGGAGGTCTGTGGATGGCTGGAATTACTAGATGCAATGATCTGATTTGATCATATTTGTAACTCTGATAACACAAAACTTGGTGCCCATCGAGCTCCAGAGTAACTCTTTA
Organism: Margarornis squamiger; assembly: GCA_035222235.1. Taxonomy (NCBI): domain Eukaryota; kingdom Metazoa; phylum Chordata; class Aves; order Passeriformes; family Furnariidae; genus Margarornis; species Margarornis squamiger. The sequence continues at coordinate 57,448,208 of JAWWTY010000037.1, forward strand.
TTTTAGAAAGCAGCTGAACAATTTCCTGAGCAAAGCTGTGTAGATAGAGCAAGAACTGAGCAGAACCCTCAGAGTCAACACAAGATGATGGTCCTTTTTCCATCATTTCTGTAATAGCATCAGGTTTTAAATTATGACTGTTCATTCCATGGGAGTGTTCGTTCTCCAGACACAAAAACCCCTTCATTAAACAGCATTTCAGAGCTGGGGTTTTTCCCCCCCCACTCGATTCAACCCATGGAATGCTCAAAACCTTGCCAGGCTCCCTCAGAACCTTCCCAGGTTCCCTCAGAGCTTATTCCCAGTCTGGAGCAGGCACAGGAATGTCTGTGTGATCCTGCAAAGCTCACACTTGAAGGATCTCAGTTCCCTGGTGGAGGAAGTGAGTAACTCCGTTTGACTTCAGTGGCTGTTACTCACATCCTGTGCGAAGGCAAGTGGGAAGGGGGGGAAAAATCCCCACACAAGTCGAGGAGCATCTAGAAAAAGAGAGAGAGTGTGGTGGGAGGGAGATGCCAGGACAGCAGTGAAGCCTCAGGGATTAGTGGCCCTCACTTGCCTTGTCCTTGGCTGGCACAACCCAGGGAAATGTGTTGTAATTAAGGGAACACAAGCAGAAAGATGATCCCTGCTCATTATAATTTCCTTGGGCTTCTTTTGACAGTTCATCTTTCAGTCACACATGGAATAACATGAAAATGTTAAATACAGCTGGGGGTTTGTGTTCCCAGACAAACATTGTACGTGTGGGTGGTGTCTGTGTACATATTTACATGCACAGAGATACAGGGGTGGCTTTGGATATTTAGGGATAAAGCTGGAAAAGGTGCTCAGGAGTGAAATCACTCCTGTGTGCATTACTGCAGTTATCAGCTCTGACCTGCCTTTGCTTTATGGATCAAATACTTGACAAGAAGAGGCCTTACTGTGTGCAGAAGTTGTCACTTGAGAATCTAGAGAGCACTTGACCAGCTACATTCAGGCTTGCCCAGCTCCCAGTCCAGGCACAGAAATGCTGGATTTTAGAAATGGCCTTTGCTTCCCAGCAGAGGCACATCAGGACATGCAGAACCTGGAGCAAGTGGGATTGCACCAACACACCAGGTTGTGCCCATATGGAAGTGCTGAATCAGGGTCCAATCTAATGTTCTGTACTTAAAAATGCTTCCTGAAAGGTTTTGGAAACCTCTACCATCAACAGAGATTGTGTTCCTAAGAAATGAGTTCAAAATAGGCAAGCCAGGTTTATTTTTACATCGTGAAAAGGTATTTTAAAAGGTACTTTAAAAAGCCCAGCAAACTCCTTGCCTGCCATCCAAGGAGACCAGCAATGCTGTGCCTAAACCCACAGGGGGACAGAGCTTCCCAAGCATGTCTGGGAGCAGTTTGGGATCACCCCATAACCCACTGCACACACCCAGCATCTGCCCTGGCTGGGGGGGAACTGTCAGCTCACAGAAACCTGGATAGAAACAGCTGAGAGTAAGTATTTATAAGGGAGGGAAAGCAATTAGGAAAGGGGTGAAGACAGAAATGGTTTTCTTCCTGCTGTGAGTGTGTAAATAGGGTATGGCCTCAGGAAGGGTGGGACAAGCACATAAGCAGAGGGTACCAAATTCTCCTGGTCCTTGGGTGGCATCTGCTCAGCTTTAGGGGGAGAGAAGTTTCTAAAGGATGGTATGATGCCCTCAGTACCAGTGACAGAACACTGTGCACAATGCTCACCGTTTGTTTTCTGTTACCTGTCCTGTATTTAGTTTAATTAGCCACCCAATCGGGCTGTTCCTGGTTCAGGTCTGCCACAGGAGTATTTAGTTCAAGCCAGCCCACCCTTAAGAGAGGCAAGAACTGCATCCCTCTGAGTGTCTGTGCCTGTGGAGTGAGTCAGAGAACTCCCTGAATTCTTTCCAAAGGGATTATTCCTGTCCCTGCTCAGCACCTGGAGCTATTTTTAACACTGCTATGCCAAAGGAGGCATCTACAAACCCATGTGATCAGTAAACACAGCAGACTTGGGAATGATGTCAGTCTGCAAAAGCCCCTTCCCACGGCCTCTGGGAAGGGCAGGACTGAAAATGTTGTGATTAGTGAGTGCTGTCTGGTCAGCTTAACCATTAACACACACTGCACTCTTCGACCTTCTCAATAACGACAAACTTGTGGGCAGCTCTCGTGGGGTGACATTTTCCCTGGGTGACACCACTCTGCAGTAATTTCGTGAAAACACTGGGATGAAACCAGCGATGAGAGAAGTGTTCTGGCCTTTGCAGACACCTGTGAGTCATCCCAGTCTGCTTTTTCTTCCTCAGAATAGAGACATTGACAGGGAGAGTGTTCTGGAAGCTGAAGCAGTGGCAGAGGCACTATCCAAAGAGTAATTAAAGCACCTTGGTGACACATTCTACTCTCTCAACCTTTCAGTTCATCAGGCTATTTTTGCCCCAACTTATTCCCATTTTACAAGGTTTATTTGCTGTATATCTCATTCTTTTGCCATATTAAGGCATGCAAGCTTTAAAAACCCCATCAAATTGTTTTGGAGTGTTTAACACCTGTCCCCCAGGTGGGGTATCAGTGCCAAAAGGGTTCTTGCAATAACAAAACACTGTGCACAATGTTCACCTTATTATTTTAATTAGCCACCAAATCGGGCTGTTCCTGGTTCAGGTCTGTCACAGGAGTATTTAGTTCAAGCCAGCCCACCCTTAAGAGAGGCAAGAACTGCATCCCTTTGAATGTCTGTGCCTGTGGAGTGAGTCAGAGAACTCCCTGAAGTCCCTCCAGTGGGATTATTTGTGTCCCTGCTCAGCACCCGGAGCTATTCAACTGTTCTGCAGTGGGGAATATCTTTGCATCCCTTTCCCAGTTTTACTCTGTGCATTCATTTTTGCAAGGACTGGAAGCTGTGACTCTGCTCCTCCCCTTGGATGTGTTGGCTCATACCAACACAGGAACCACATCCACGTGTTCCCAATCCGTCCTGGATCAGGGGCACTTTGAGTGATTCCAGGCGAGGTGGAACATCTCTGAGAGAAAATCCTGGCGTGGAATGGAGTGTTTGACAGCCTTGTGTGCAGGGGATCCCTTGAAAACTGTGAGCAAACAGCACCACAACCAGTTGCAACAGAGACATTTTGTTCTCTAGGACTCGGTGTTCTTCCAGACTAAAAGACTGACCTGAAGATGCCAGGAAAGGACTGAGTGTTTTGGAAGAAAGGAATCCAGCTCCCGGAGACCAGGTGGTCCCAACAAGGAGGAGTGGCTCCCTGTCCCCAGTTCTGACACACTCCTCTCCTCAGCACAGTATTCAGGAGGGTTAAAAGCCCAGAACAATGCACTTCTGGCAAGTGCCACAGCTGGTCTATTGTGTCTGGGGCAGGAGTTCCTGAGTCAGGATCATGAATCACAAGTGAAAAAGGGAATTCAAAGTTCTGCACTGCGGTGTCGCCTCACGAGCATTCCAGTGCAGTCCTGCACTGCCATTTCTGGGAATCACACTCCCTTTGACCTCAGTGGGGCAGGGCAATAAATCTCTGGGACAGGCTGAACACCGAGGAGGTCGGGATTTGTGCGTAGGTTGGACGGGGACTGACGTGGCAGGGACTACACACAGGATGGGGAGGGAAGGGGCTGACAGCAAACAGGACCGACTGCACCCCACGGGGTGTTCAGTGCAGGCTTAAACCACAGCACGAGGCTAAAGCTCCACAGCCCGAGAGCCACCAACACTGGAGCACCACAGGTTGGCTTGGGATGCTGTTCCTTAGGATTCTTCTCACAGAGTTTCTCTGAAAGCCAAGTTTTTCTGGGTTTTAGTCTACAATTCGCTGTGTATTCCACAGCCCATCAAAGTCAGGATTATGGAGAGGTCAACACCCACTGTCAGACAATTAAATATGACCTGGTCATAAATAACAAGTCCCACAGCTGAGGAATCCTGGCATCTCCAGGTGCTGAGGGATTTCCTTGCATCATAAACACAAGCTCATGACACAACTTCTGTGAAAAGAACATTGATCCCTCACTCCTCAGCTACACCTCAGGATGAAACACCTCCTTAAGTCCTTCTCCTGGGAGAGAGGCTGGCAGGGATTAATTCCTCTTAGCTGGTCAATGAAGGCCCAGGTGGAAGGAAACCCACAGGTGAATGTGGCTCTTGGGAAAAGAGGACCCATGGTGCATCCCTTAGGAATCCAATTTAGGGGTGATTTTCCTCCCTCACTGCAGTGTTTCCCTTGCCATCATTTTGCCCTGTAAATCACACAGTGACTGCACAGAGAAGCACTGGCCCCACTTCGTGGTGCCTGGGACAGCTGAGATGCTTCCTAAGCTTTACACACACATATTTAGTCCCACTGAAGTACAGGATCTGCTTCCTCTCCATCAACCCGCTTTTGTCAGCAGCTGGGTCACCCTGCTGGCTTTTTGACAGCAGAAGTTGGACAAATTCCTGCCCCCTCATTGCACCACTGCACAGCAGAAAGCTTTCTGACAGCAGTTCACTGCCAGCTTTCAAACACCACCCAGTAAAAACCTCCACTGCCAAAGCTCTCCCTTCAGTCCCAGGGCCATTAAACATCCTGGCTGCTCACTGGCATGTGTGGAGAGGTCAGCCTTGGCTGCAGAATGTGAAAACTGCCCAGCTTTCAAAATTAACCCTGGCTTAAATGGAGTGTTTGACATGAGCATTCAGAATAAAGTGGCAGCTGACTGTCAGCGGAGCCCACCCTTTTCGTGGTGCCTCTGGAAAGGCACCCTCTTCTTGTCTTTCAGAACGTCACACTTCCTTGCAGTTGTATCCTGACATTTTGCCTTTAACATCCCCCTTCTTCAGCACTGAACTAAAATTTGCCTTTCCCTGTTTTTTTCCCGTGGAAAGGCTGCTCCTCCTTCCCATTCAGCATTCCACAAGACCTGGAGAAGCCCCACCTCCACAATCCCAGCAGGGTCTGGGTGCAAGGGCCCTCTTCTTTCGAGCTCTCAGCTTCCAAGGTGGTGTCCTTTTTAGGAACACAGCTTGGATCCCAATTTGGGAAAACAATGAGCACTTTTCTGTCACACTCCAAGTGCAGCTTTCCCACACAGCCATGGGATGGAGTATGTTGTTTCCTGAAAAAGGGCTTCTATTCCTATGCTCTTTTTAAGTGGGCAGGGCAGAGGGAGGATGGAAATGACACAGTCCCTGCTCAGCTACAAATTTCCACTTCACCAAATTAATTCATCGAGGCCTTCACCGAAGCATTCAAGACTAAAGAGGCCAAATCCAGGACCTGGTAATCTTTACAGTAAGTAAATATCACGTTAAAATAGTCAGCGGAAGAACTGTTTGTTCTGTTGGGTTAACACTTGAGTGTTAGCTAGAAACAAGAATTCAGAAGAAACATGGTGATGGTCTAAACACCTATGAAATAAGGAGTGCTTTGTGCTCAGAGCAGGAGGGGGATGTGTTTGGCTACTCAGCTGTGCTGGTTGAGCACAGCAGCAGCAAGAATATCAAATTCCTGGTGTGCCCGTTTCCTACAAGGCTTTCCAAGAAACAAAAATAAACACAAACCCTGCACCTAAGTGTACACAAACAGCATGGAGTAATTGCGAAACTCCACTCCTACAAATCATGTCACACTGAAAACATTAAAATAGACAGAACCTTCCACCTTGGATGCACCTAACACAGAGTGTCTGACACTCTTGAAACGTGAAAAAAAGTTTGCAATCTCTGTTTTCTGTGCTCTTCGTTGCTACACCATGGGTTTCAGGGGAAAAAGTTACTGTTATTTGTTCCGAAGTCAATGAAAGTAATTCCAAACTTTCTTCCACAGAGCTGAAAGAACAAGCTAGAATAAACCTGTGCTCTGGTTCGGTGCCTGGAAATTGGGCTCTCATTATTTCTTACGTAAGGCTCCATGACAAGCTCTATAAAACACAAATGCTGTTCCTTTCTTTAGAGGAGTCTGCCTTTGTCTACCAGTGAGTCAGCATCATGTGACAGATCAATTTTCTCCGAGTGTAGGATGTGGATTTTGCATATCACACTCTCCAAGGGCACCTGTTGGAAACTTGGGTCTCCACAGCGTGGAATTTCACACCACACAGAAGGTCAGTTCCACGGCCTTGCAGCACATCAATAGGAATGAGGTGATACCAGAGACCTGCCCCTTGCTAATGGGGACACAACAGTCCTTAATATTCTCTTGGTTCTCTGTGAAACTGTGTGTGCAGGGTCTCCACAGGGGCCCTCAGGTTGGAAGGGACCCCAGGAGGTGCTGAGTTCACAGAGGTGGGTCAGCTGGCAGGTCAGAGCTTTAAGCAGCCAAGTCTTGAAAAGCCTCCCAGGATTTCCAGCTTCTCTGGGGACACTGTGTTCCGAAATTTCATTGTGAAGTCTGGCCCTGTCTTTTCCTAACCCCCTACAGGTGTGGGCTCTGTCAGTGCCCCCATCTGCAATAATAACCCAAGGTTAACCCCATAAAGGCACGAGGCTGCAATAGTGCTAATGCACTTCTATCTCTAAAAACAAGTGCACCAACTCCCCTGTGTCCCTGAGTGAAGAAGAGAGCAGCTGCTGGGAGGTGTTGCTTTCCTCGGAGCGCTGCTCTTTACAGCCAAGAATACAGGGCTTTGATCAGCTGCTTACATTTACTAAATTGATTCCAACATCTTTGCCAGTGGGCTCCATGGATTCTCAGCATGAGATGCTCCTGCTTGTTTGAAGTGGTTGAGATTGTTTTTCAATGGAATTTTCCATTATGCTCTGTACTGTCTTTTCTTCAAAGCACAGTTTGCTCCCTGGGCAGGACTCCTTGTCCAACATAATATGCACAACCATTGCTCAATACTTTGGTTTCCTTCCCATGATGTTTTACCTCCATCTATTCTCTTGTCTCAGCCAAAGTTTCCTTGTACAGCCCTCAGGTAACCTGTGTCTGTCAGCAGCTCCTGTGCAGGGTTTGTTCTCCGCCACCCTCCCTCTCTCCAGTATTAGAAGTTTGGAGCCAGCCAAGGCTTCTCAGGGAAGACACCAACCCAGGCTGGGATGAGCAGATGGAGCAGCCCTGGGGAGAAGGACTTGGGGGTGCTGGTGGGGGAGAGGCTGGACATGCCCCATCCCCAAAGCCCCCGTGCCCTGGGCTGCACCCAGAGCAGCATGGGCAGCAGGGCAGGGGGGGATTCTGCCCCTCTGCCCCCTCTGCTCTGGGCAGAGCCCCCTGCAGAGCTGCCCCCA
>JAWWTY010000037.1:57463061-57491741 GCA_035222235.1 Margarornis squamiger
GGACACTCCCAGGGATCCAGGGGCAGCCACAGCTTCTCTGCCCAACCTGTGCCAGGGCCTGCCCACCCTCCCAGGGACGGATTTCTCCCCAATATCCAATATAAACCTCCTCGCTGTCACTTTAAAGCCACTCCCCGTGTCCTGTCACCACACCCCCCCAGAGCCCCTCTCCGCCCTCACACCCCCCCCTCGGGGTTTAATGCTTTATCCCCCGGGGCGCGGCTCTCCCTCAGCCCCCTCCATCCGAACGCCCCAAAGCACACCCCCCGCATTTCCCCCTCCTTTCCCGCTGCTCCCGCGGCTCCCCAGCCCCAGGCTCCGGTGGCCGAGGGGAGGCAGCCCCGGCCGGCCCTGCCCCGCGCCCGCCCCCGTCCCTCCCCTTCTCCCCTTCCCTTCCCCGCCGAGCCCAGGGCTGTCCCCGCTCCCAGCGCTGCACCATGCGGGTCTGCCCGAGCCCGCGGCTCTGCCTGCCCGTGCTCTGGGCCCTGCTGGCCCTGCCCTGCCGCGCCGGGGCCGCCGCAGGTGAGGGCCGGGCCGGGCCGGGCCGGGCCGCGCCGCCATTGGGGGGGGAGGGAGAGGGTCCTGTTCAATCCCAGGGGATGGAGGGGAGAGGGTCGTGTTAAATCCCAAAGGGAGGGAGGGGAGAGGGTCGTGCCAGGTTCAGTCCCAGGGGGATGGAGGGGAGAGGGTCGTGCCTGGGTCAGTCCCGGGGGGATGGAGGGGAGAGGGTCGTGCCAGGTTCAGTCCCAGGGGGATGGAGGGCCAGGGGCTGCCAGAGCCTTTTTTTTGGGGTGAATGCGGGGTTTGGGTGCCGGGAGTCAGCGCTGTGTGTATTCCTGGTTATCCTCATCTATCTCCTTCATGAGAACCACCCCTTCCCTTTCTTTTTTCTCCATCCCCCCCCTTCCTTTTAATTCTTTTCTACAATTTAATTAATTTAATTGCTGTGAGCAGCGTAACTTTCGCTGTTATGTGGGTAAGAAGGAGCAGCTGTGGTGGTGAGGTCGCAGGTGCAGGGGTGTGCTCCCTCCCCACAGAAACACCCGTAGCCCTAAACTCGAGTTTTTGGGGGAAAGGGAGCGAGGTTAAAAGTAGGTTTGTCTTTTATTTGGTTGGTTTTATGGTCGTGAGTCCCTCCCCCAGCCAGCGAATGGTGGGTTGGAAACCCACTGGCAATTGTAAAACCAAATAAATGAAGGAGACCTCCTACAATTTGCAGCTTGGTTCCTGAAGTTGCTTGCTGTCTGTGGTGATGTAACCTGATTTTATTTGACATGTTTTTCTGTGTGTTTGTTTGGGTTTTTTTCGGGAGGGGTGGGGCTGTTTTTTGTTTCTTTGGGGATAGTTTCCCTGCATTTCTGCTTGCGACTGAAATAGGAGCCCACATTTCAGTGCACTGGCTAGGGAAGACTTAACAGTTGCTTCTTTATTTCTGGTTAAACTCTTATCTGTTTAAATAAAGGGAAAAATATACAGTTTCCCCTCAGAGATAGTTCATAGATGAGGAAGCAGTGCCTCACGTTAGGGCTGGTAGAAGCCTGCCCCTCTTAGTTTTGCTTTCTTTTTGAGCTTGATTCTAATCATAGAATGGTGTGGGACCTTAAAGATCATCTCCTTCCAACCCCACTGCCATGGACAGGGGCACTTCCCACTAGACTATGGTGGTCAATGCCCCATCCAGCCTGGCCTTGAATGAATGAACATTAATTGTGCCAAAGAAGGCTCTTGGGGTACTTTGTAAAGCTTCATGACAGCACTTGGAACCATTCCCATTCTTTCTGTCCCCCTTCTCCTTCCCCCAAGTCTCCTCCCAAATTCTTACTGGAGAGCCAAGTATTCCCTGCTTCCTGCAGGCCCTCAAAGCTGCTGTGAGAATGGAGGTTCGGGGTTCTTAGACCTTAATATTTATATTAAAAATGCTGACAAGCACGTTGTCTCCTGCACTTGATTGAAAATGGGTCATGTGTTGAGCAATTTTTTTACAGTATGTAAAATGCAAAACGACTGTGGGACTAAGTGAACTGCTTTGCCTTAAAGGAGCCTGTTAGTGAGCTTCCTTGTGGGATTGAGGGTGGAGGGGGCAAGCATTTCCCTGGTGAAAAGCTAATAAGCTGTGTAATTTGTGTGCCAGTGCCTAACCTGATCATTAGGCCCTTTGAACAAGGACACTTGCTTAATGGTTCACTGATTTGAAATTGTCTTGTGGTTATTCAGTTGTGGCCACCCAGTTTGCAGCGATGGGCTCCCCTGAGACCAGAAGATCCTGCTTCATTTTGAAAGTGCTGATGAGTAAAATCTGTGCACGATGGCCTGTGTTGCTTCTCTGGGGTTCTCATGGGCTGCAGCTCTTCAAGCTTAGTGTTTGTGCAGGAGTGTTTGATATATCCCGTTTGTTACCCTCCAGGGAGCATCACCTGTTTGCTACATCCAAACTGGCTTGTTTAGTGTTGGAAAAACCAAAGTGAATTCCTAGTGTAGCCAGGACTGAGCAGTGCCCTTTTGGTAAAGGCAGCTTATCTGAGTGCACCTTGTTTGTGCTGGCTGTTTAGTCTATGCAGAGACAGGGTTTTAAAAGGAGAGGCTCACACAAGGCTCTTGCCTCACTTTTCAGACTGTGAAGACTTCTAGCTTGGTGAACAGAACAGTCTTCTGGGATGGGAATGGTGCAGATGGTGACAAGCTATCATCTGCTTTAAGCATCAAATTGCTCTCAGCCCGAGTCTCAGGACACAGATATTTAAAGGCGAGGGGTTTTCATGAGTCTTTTGGCTCCTTTTGGGGGTGGGGTTGGTGCTGAGTTTTTGCGGGGAGGTGGGAAGTGTGGGAAGACAGAGACCTTGTAGCAGGACTGTGCTGTGCACCCCTATGTGCATGGCCTTGCAGGTGTGGTAGGATGTGGCTCCGGGCTTTGTTCTGTTAAGTAACTGTATGCTAATGTTTTCTTTACTCAGACTGGTGTTTCCTCTGAGCTTGCATTTCATCTTCATTAAATATCTTCATGTGACTACTTGCTGACATACTCCCTACACTGGAAAGTGCTGCTTTACCTCTCCCAGCTCACTTAAAATGAGGTTATTCTGCATATCCTCTGCGGGGTGGTTGTCAGAGTAGAAATGTGTTTTCTCTGAGAACCTCTTTGTCTGAGGAAAGTGTAGTGTTTGAGCTTGGCTCTGTAGGTAAAGACCGTCCCTGTATGGGCAGCAATGACATTTCTTCAGTTGTATTTCTTAGTGAAATACATTCAGAACCTTGTGTGGGTATCTCTTCCTGCTGCTGGTGGGGAATGGCACTTGGCTATTGGAGCTGGGAATGTGGTTTACTCTCAAAGCGTGGAAGGAACTGAGAGCCTGGCACTGAATCAGCACAATGGAAATGGTTCCAGCTGGGTGTTGCCTGTTGGGGAAAGTTTGTGTCACAGGGAAGGGATAACAAGTGCTGGGCCTGTGGACTTGATTCCCGTGTTGCTTAGAGTTAGGAATAAGGGCTTTTGATCTCAGGAGAGCCCAAGAGGTTCCATTTCTTTGCTGTCTTTGCCAGCTTTGCCCTTCATGTGACAGAGAAGATACCGTGTGGGGGGACAGGGTGGTCTGTTTGCCTGCGTCCATCAGCCCTACCTGCTGGGCTGGCTGTGCCCCAGTCCAGCACTGGCACTGCTGTAGGGAGCAGTACATACTCAGTGCTCCATCTCTGCACAGTGTCACTAACTCTGACTTCCTCTGGGTGTGTGTCCCGTTGATAAGCTCTGTAATAGTGGGGGTTCCTCTCTTTTATCTCACCCCAAACGACTCCGTCCGTTACACTTCTCCCTCAAGGCAAGGAGGAAGGGACAGCCTGGCATCTTGGAGTGTTTCCTGACCTTCGCTGTTTGAAGCAATAAAAAAAGTTGGGATGCCTGGATTTTGCTCCTGGTTCCATTGCTGGCTTGATGCCCTCGCTTGTAAGATGGTGTTATCTGTGCTGCTGGTCCTGCAGACCTGTTTGTTGGGCTACCTCCAGGGGGGTCAAGCTTGCCCAAAAGAGGAGGTTGGACACTGTGGCCTTCAGAGCATATTTGACAAGACTGAGCTCTCTGAGACTCAGGTAGTCTCATACCTGTCTGAGAACTGGCAGCAGCACTAGGGCTGGGGAACTGCGAGTTGGTGACCTTGTCTTGCTCACCGTGTTCCCTTTCTGGCTCGGAGCACCACCAGTGGCTTGTTCAAAGGACAGGGAAGGAGAAGGCTGGGAAGGTGCTGTGGTTTGTGGCCGTGTGGCAACAGCTCTGCTCTCTGCAGTGCTTGTCATCTTTCAGGCCTTGGCTGCAAGTGTGGCTCGAGGAGCCTGTGAGCAGCTGGAAACTACTTGTCTGATGGGTGGAGTCGTTCCTGTTCTTCACCCTGAATCCCTGCTCTTCTGCCCAGACTTTGGGATAAAATGTGTGTCACATGCACTGTTCTAGGAGCAGTTATGCAAACAGCAGAGCAGTGTAGAGCACCATACCTTAATTCACCACGCTAATTAAACTTGAGACAGTGCCCTGACATTCAGAGTCTCATGATCACGTTGGAGCAGTGGATGCGTGTCTTGCTGACGAATCTGCCCTTGTTTATGCCCAGGCCTCTGGGTATGAGCCCAGAGTGGAGGTGAGAAATGAGCCAGAGCAGTGCAGCTGTCTCCCCTTGATGTAGATCATAGAGAGGATATGTATGGTTTCAGCATTTTTTCTTTGAAGAACATCTAAGCATGAGCATCTTGTGGTTCAGGAAACTGCTGAAGTTCTGAAAGATCAAAGAAAGATGTTTTCCCTGCATTCTAAGCTTTTGCTTCAGATTTCTGAGTGTATAGATGTATAGTCTGTGCCTTGTGAATGCTTTCCTTCAGCATTCACACACTGATAGTTGCCTTTCTGGTAGACCTTGAACTCATGGGGGAAGGGATCTTGGGAAGGGTATCTGAATGCTGAGAATCAGAAACTGAAGAATGCACAAAGCTTCGTTTGTAGCTTTAATTTTGCATTAATTACTGTTTGAAAACTTGGCATAGAAATGTTTTCTACCTTAACACAAATCACAGATGATGGAACAGAAAAACAGAGACTTTCTTTCCTCACAGGTGGCTTATGATCCCCATATTTCAGCTGAGGTTTTATTGGTGATGCAGTACTGGTGTGAATTGAATTTTGGGAGTGAGCACGTGAGGGTTGAAGTTCCTTGCTTTGCTGTGAGATGAGGGTAGGAGCTCTGTTGACATATCATCAAGAGGCAAGGAACCTGACCAAGGATGCCAAGCACTGACCAAAGAGAACATTGTGGGTTCTGTGTGGCTGCATCTCTTTCTGCCCTTGCCCATCAGGAGCCCAGCACAGGGAAAAGCCAGGCTTGCTTTCAGGACTTGAATGACAAGCCAAAGCTGATTCTCAAAGATCTTATATCCTGGGTTATGTGGTCCTCTTTAAGTTTAAATGGCAGTGGATCACAGGGTTGGGATCATCATAAGAAGAAATGGTCTGGGGTGTGTCTAGGAAAAATTAGTCAGATTTTTAGATACAGAAAGTGGGATTCAACAATCCTAATGATTACAAATAGCTTGGGAGCAAAACCATGTGAAATAGCTGAAGGTGGGTAAGCGTACTTGTGTAAACTACAGCTTTCACTCTGTGTTCTGGAAGTTAACTCCAGCTCCCATGGTCTGTAGGAATTCACCCAGGAGATCTAATGGATATTGCACGAGTTGGCTGGATAATATGGACACACTTACTTGCATTTCCCCAAGATCAGGCAGGTCTCAGTACCCTGCCCTGCTGTCTCTTTGGAGTGTTTCTGGCAAGTTGGCTGCAGCTGGGGAGCTCAGCTGTGCCAACTCCTGAGCTCCTGGCAGGAAGCCCTGCCCAGGTGTTTAGGTGAGGGCCTTTAGGGCAGGTTCCCTGGCTGGGCCTGTTCCTGTAGGGGCATCCCTGTCCACAGCACAAACCTTGGCACAGCTTCCAGGACAAGAGGAGCACGAAGCAACATCCTGCCCTGCTCCCAGCTGACTAATATTGGGCTGCTGGAAATTTCCAGTCTGCCCCTGCTATTTGCTTCCCTCTGGAGGAGAAAACAACAACCAAGTGTCTTCCTTTTTCTTGTAATGCAGGTCTTCTTGAGCTTTCCTTGGGCAAATTCAGGAACGTGCTCCTTAACCAGACCAACCCAGTGGAAGCTGTGATCAGGAACATTGCAAGCAATGTGACTGTGGTTATTTTTCAAGTGCATGCCCAGCAGAGTGATGTGGTGATATCCTTTGATAAGGTAAGAGTGTCACTCCTGTTCTTAAGTGCTACTTTTCCTTCCCCAAAGGACTTGGCTCCTGTACATGTAGGACCATTGAGCTGGAGCTGTGTAAACAATATGAGTGTCTTACCTGTGTGGTTCTTGGACAGTAGCTTCAGAAATCCTTTCTTGTACTTGCATGTCACAGCTGCTGCTTTGAAGGACTCAGTGATAAAGGAATTTCAGAGCTGGCCTGAACATGTTTCAAAGCTGTTTATTTGGTGGAAACAGTGCTCTTGACATGTGACTACTGCCTACTGTCCATCAGCTTGTCAGATTCAAACCAGATTTATTCAAGTGTTTGCCAGATGCCTTGTAAATGATCACTTTGGGATGTTTAGTTGTCTGCTGTTTGGATGTGGCCACTACAGATGTGATGTTACCTCAGCTCCTTGACCTGAATTTAATTTAATTTGATGACATGAAGAAATTCCTCCATAGTGCACCAGTGAAGGCTGGACAGCAATATAAGCATTCCTGCTGCTATACACTGCATCCCAGTAATGCTGGGGCAGACTGAGGCTGCTCTGAAACACTGACTTGGTTGTGGTGGTTGTGATGGTGCTGTGAGGCTCTGGCTGGTATTTGAACAGGACATTGCCTGAGCTGAGGGTGGCAGATGAAGATGTGAAGATCTGACAGCTGCAGGCAGGTTACCCTCTCTCCGGCAGTATCTTCCACATGAGAACATACTGAGTGCCAAGAAGTATCCTGGGAAGTTTAGGAGATGAATAACCTGTAACAAGTCCCTCAGCTCAGCCACTGTTGTACTGTTGAAGTAGGCACGGGTGCAGGGCTGAGGCATTACTGTTGCACTTCTTCAGTCTTTTCTTGCCACTGGTAGAGTCTTCTGCTGCCAGTTCAGATCCTCCTTGCATTCATGGGCCTTGCCAAGCCAAGGCAGTGATGCACAAATACATCTGCACTGCTCTTAGGGCGGGCTTGCCTCTAGAAATATGAAGTTGAGCCAGACTAAAACTGTGCCAGGTCCAAAGTGCTTCCTTACAGTGTTGCCTCAGGTAATTGTGGCTGCCTTGGGCAAAGGCACAATTTCCATGCTGAAAAATAGATCTGCCTGTAAGTAATTGGTTGTTCTAGCCATGTGAGTGTGATTTTTGCCATTGCTGCCTGCTCTTTCCTCCAGAGCCCTGGTGCTGGAAGGGGTGGTGGTGAGGACTGGGTCAGTAGCTGAACACCTGCATGACTGGTGTCCAGCCAGCTGTCACAGCCATCTCCATTCTGGTGGAGACAGCGAGGTGCTCCTGTACATTGACTCTCAGGATGCTTCTTTGGTGTCATCTCACGTTTTGTGAGTGATGTTCCAGCCCTTTTCCACTTACACTACTCAGTCCATAGCTAGACTTTAACTCGGTGGAGCCTCCTCTGTGGCAGCTGGCACAGCTGGCACTGACACCTGTACTTGGCACCAGGAATGGACCCCTGGGATACATCCAGCTGTGGCAGAAATCTTCTCGAGGAGAACTGCTTGCTTATGTCACCTCTCTGTGTGCAGACTCCCTCTGTGAACAGCTCAGGCACTGGGGTGGACAGAGGGCTGGTGTCCCCCCTTCGGCCCCAGCAGACGGTGTGTACGTGGTACCTGCGGGCTCTGGATGCTGGGCAGGTCCTCAGCACGGCCATCTCCATCCCCTACATGGAGAAAGGTATGTTCTCACTCCTGGGCAGGGGCTGCCAGCTCTGTGACCACGAGTCATCTCTGAAGTGTTGGCCTTTCAGAGGTGATAGCCTTATGTGGTGGAAATGGGATGGAGAGGCCAGAAATTCGTTTGAAATGGGCTGAGAAAGGTTATTGTCACAGCTGAGCTGTGAGTTGTGTATAGGATGCACCCTGTGGTCTTGCCATGACTTCAGCCTTGGAGTAGAAAACTGTTGTAAAAGTCCTGGAACCACAGTTTTTTTTGGGGGTGGAAGGGACCTTAAAGATCATCTTGTTCCAACCCACCTGCCCTGGGCAGGGACAGCTTCCACCTGCCCCAAGCCCTGTCCAGCCTGGCCTTGAACACTTCCCTGGGCAACCTGTGCCAGGGCCTCCCCACTCTCACAGGGAAGAATTTCTCCCTAATACCTAATCTAAACCCACCCTCATTCAGCTTAAAGCCATTCCCCTTGTCCTGTCACTCCAGGCCTTTGTGAAGAGCCCCTCTCCATCTTTATTGTAGGCCCCCTCTAAGTACTGGAAGGCTGCAAGGGGATCACCCTGGAGCCTTTTCTTCTCCAGGCTGAACAACTCTGACTCCCTCAGTCTGTCTTCATAGGAGAGGTGCTCCAGCCCTTTGATCATCTTCATGGCTCTCCTTTAGACTTGCTGCAGCAGGTCTACAATCTCCTTACACTGGGATGGCTTTGAGCCCACCAGCCCCTGTTTGTTGGTGAGGACAAGGTCCAGCACAGCACCTCTCTTTGCTGGCTCCTCTGTAATTTGGAGAAGGAAGTTTTCATCCCTGTGCTTCAGGAAGCTCCTGGACTGCTTATGCCCTGCTGTGTTGTCCCCCTAAAAGATGTCAGAGAGATTGAAGAAGGCCACAGGGACCAGAGTTGAACATGAGCCTGTTCCTGTCTTTCTGTAGAGGCTCTCACCCCCTTGGGCTGGGCAGGCAGCCTGGAGCAGACCCCCACTACAATGTCACCTTGTCCCTGCCCTCCCTCTAACCCTGACCCATAAACTGACTCAGCTGGCTCCTCTTCCATGCCCTGGCAGAGCTCTGTGTATTCCAGCTGGTTTTTGGCATAGGAGACACCCTCTTTCCTGTCTTCCTTCCTGTCCTTCCTAAGGAACCTGTGTCCTTCCATTGCCACACTCCAGTCATGGGTAGTACAACAGTACTGCAGTGCAACAACTTGTGCTGCCAGCAGGGCCAGAACCTGACCATCCTCTCTACCTTCAAGTGCATAACTCCAGTTACCTCCTCTGTGTTCTAGATCCCATTCCTGGAGGCTGCAATCTAGAATTTGACTTGGAAGTGGATCCAAATATTTACCTGGACTACACGTTGGTTGATATACACATCAAGTTCGCCCCTGCAAACTTGGGATACGCCAGGTGTGTGAAAAAGTTCAGAGCACTCAGCAAGACCTTTTGTGTGCTGTGTTTGGCCAAGGTGCTGCAACAAGATTCTGCTGGAATGGCTGAACCATCCAGCTGCTGGCAGAAGTCGTATTTGCTGCAACAAATGTAAATGGGGAGAAGGAGGAGGGGGAGTGCTTAGACACGAGAGAGATAAAAGTTGTAGGAGAGGTTATGCAACTTCAGAAGTGTAAGCAGGCAGCACATACTGGATCTTCCAATTTCTCACAATGACTTAGTCTGTTTGAGGAGCAGTTGTGTGTTACAGCCAGTTTTATTTCTTTACTGGTACCGAGGCATGATAACGCCCCGGAGTTTTGTTTAACTTGAGACTTCAAGTGAAAAGCCATTGTTTTCTGAGTGGTGCCTGGGATCACGGCTGATAGGCAGGGCATGGGGAAGGCTATGCTCAGAACCACATGGAAAAACAAACAGTCGTGTGGTCTTTGGCTGTTGTGACCTCCTGGCATTCTTGTGCTGGTGTGTTACGGAGCAGCGTCGGTCAGGGGGTTCTGCGTGGCACAGACACAGCCCAGCCTTGCCTTAGCTGCTGCTGTTAACTCCCAGAGGGGAGAGGCCACTTCTGAAGGCTGGTGCTGAGGTCTGGGGGCTTGTGCTGGGCCTGTGGCTGACGTGTGTGTGGTTGCAGAGGAGCCAACCCCCCGTCGTGCGACGCGGGCACGGGGCAGGACTCGCGGTGGCGGCTGCGCTACGACGTGTACCAGTATTTCCTGCCAGAGAGAGACCTGTCCGAGATGGGGCTCATGAGCCACATCAGGAAGATGTCTGAGGTGCACAGCATCAGAGCCAATGGCGTTAAGGTAAGCCTGAGGCACGTGGCAGGGGTACTGTGCCTTGTGTCACGGCAGCCCTGCCCGATTCAGAGACAGGGAACCTGGACTGTGTCCTCAGCTGGGGAGGAGCAAAGCAAATGGGTAGAAGAATCCTCTCAGGAAACATACTAATGCTGGGGGAAGTGGCACCCACCCTGTGAGCCTCTAATGCCCTACAAATCTTTGCTTTTCCAGATGCTTACTCTGACAACTGATGACAAGACCAACGTCTACTTTTCCTCCCTTCCTGGACAAGGTGTGATCTACAACGTCATAGTGTGGGATCCCCTCTGGAACAGTTCTGCTGCCTACATCCCTGTGCATACATATGCCTGCAGCTTTGCTGACCTGGTGGATAACTGCTCCTCTCTCAGTGAGTTGGGAATTGTCCTTCCCTGCCAGCTCCTCTGGAGCCTGTTGTTCTCCAACATATAGATATCAACTTACATACTTACATCATGGTGCTCTGAGATTACACCATATAGATTTTGTTGCTTTATGATGGTCTGCTTTGTGGTGGAGGAGAAATTCTAGAATGATGAAATAAGACTGAGAACCATTCTCTTAATGGAGATTTAGTATGTGGATTGCAAATGTAACTTTCTAGTGCCACTCCAGCTTTTTCCATTTGAACTGGATAGATAATCTTAAATCCCTTGTAGGATGGTAGATGCTGGATGTGAAGCTGAGCTAATAAAACACAAGCTGGATTAGGGGCCAGCCTGATTTTCCTAACTGGTGCTGACAGGAATCAATAACCTGCACGTATTTGAAAGGAGGGAGCCACATAAAATAAGTATAAAGATGATGTCAGCAAAGGTGCAATGACTACAAAGTCTTGCTACTTTGTACAAAGTTATATAAGGATGGAATTTGAGCAGAAACAGCAAAGCTGCCACTCCCATTATGACTGCAGAAAGGACACAAATAATGGGGAGAATTTGGTTCATAAAGTAATACTGTAATGCAAGTAACCCTTGTCAGACTCCATGCTGTTCTTTGACAAGATGAGACAAATGCCCTAGGCTAAACCTCTCTTCTCTGGCTCAGACCACATGGAAAATGTGGTTTACTCTTCAAATAGCTTGAATACAAGTGGGATTTTGCCTCGAAGACAGAAGTGAACCCTGCTGGGATGCTGATGGTCTTTTTTTTTTGTTGCATAGAAAATGTGTGAGAGGGAGATGGTGGTGAGGGCTGCAGTGCAGAAAACAGCAGCTGTTGCCTGGGTCACTAATCCAATTTTTATAGATGGATTGGATGTTGTTTTTAATAAAAGCTGGGCAGAAAACTTTCAGGCAAAGCAGTATCTGTGTTATAAGCAAGTTACAGCCACTTAACTGATTGTTACAGAAACTTCAGTCCTCTTGATTTCTTAATCAATCTGGAACTACTCCAGTGTTCTGTTGGAGATCCTACCAAGATAACTCTTAGTTCAGGCATTGCAGAGCTGCTCACAGGGGGTGTCCAGGGGCAGCTGGAAGTTGTCAGCAGGTTTTGTGACAGCAGCCTGACCTCACCTCAGTCTCACTGTAGGCACTACGAGGTGCAATGCTGTAGTAACCCTTTCTCTCTCCTTGCAGGTAAACTCTCTACCAAAGTGTTCTTCACTGCCTTTGCTGTTCTTGGTCTTTTCACCTGCTTTTTTGGGCACAGATTCTGGAAAACAGGTACTGAAGGTTTGCTTGTTCTCATAAGTCTGGTTGGAATTGCATGAATGTAGCTTGGTATAACTTAGAATGGTGGTGTTCCCACCACGGTTCCCTTCATGGTGATTCCATGCCAGTTGGGTCCACTGCTTTGGTTTTACAGGATCTGAGCAGAGTGGGATGGTGTGGAAAGAACAGAAATACAGAACTAGGGGCATGCTGGGCAATATAGATATAAACATGGCATTTTTGACTGTTTGCAGGGCCTGGGACTAACTTACTAAAGCTTACTAAATACTGGTTCTTTCTTCTCTAGACTTGTTCTTCATGGGCTTCATAGTGGCAGCATTCTTCTTCTTTGTATTCATCACAAGGGTAACTGGCCTTGGTTATGATGGTGAGTAGAAGTGTCAGGATCCCCCAGGCTCTTCCCAAAGTCTTGTTGTTGTGAATCCCTCAGGTAAAACCTCAGTTTTACCAGCAAGGGTGGCAGGGTGATACCTGGATGGTTGAGCTAAGCTCTGATTGCTGTAATAGCTGAATATGCAACAGAGTTAGTGTTTTGCTTCTGATACCAAAGTGATGCAGAATTAATAGCTGCAACTATAAAACACTAATTTTATTACCTGTCCAAGGAAGATACAGGTTTTTGGACCAGGCTTCCTCCTGCTCCCTTCACAATGGGCAGACCTCTGTTTCAGATCAAACACAGATTTCATCTGTAAAAAGGAAGTAGAAGGTCTGCACTTGCTCTGTTAGCAAGGACTAGTTATTTTCATGTGTCCCACATCATATAATTACTCCTTTGATACCTGTGCAGTAGCTGTAGCAACCTGAACTGCCCCAGGAATTCGAGTTACTGATGTCCAAGACTCCCATTCAGCCCTCTGCCACTCTTGCAGGAAGCAAATTCTGCTGTTCTTGTTTGTTACCTACTGCAAACTTACTGCAAAAAGCCAAACAAGCCTGTAAAGAAAGTGCTGAACGTGTTGCTGCAGTGACTGGAGATCTCAGAATGTTGAAATTCCCTCTCTTTCTCTTCCAGTGCGTCTTGTTTTGACGGCAGCAGCTGGGATTGTTGGAGGCCTGCTCTTGGCTGGCAGCTGGTGGAGATTTGGCTCTGTCCTGCTGTGTATGTTTGTGGTTGGACTCGTGCTGGGGTTCCTCTTTGCATCCGTGCTCTTCTTTACGCCCCTGGGTAAGCACTGAAATGCTCTGCAATGAGCTGGGTGGTGAGTGGTGTGTTCTGCTGTGTTACAGGGACGGGGCTCAGGGATCAGTGGTGCTGTGTGGTTTGTCTCAGTGGGGTGTTTGACTTCCCCTTTCCAGTGGTGGAGGAATAAGGATGTACCTGAAGCCCCCTTTAAATTGTGCTGTCGTTAAAACTGCCTGGGGGAAGTGACACTTATTCTGCAGAGGAGTCGCTGGGGCTCTTCCCACCTAAGCTGTGTGACATCTCTGGCTGTGACAGCAGCTCTGCCGCAGGCAGGCACTTGCTGTCTTGTTCTCTGCCCACAGCAAATCCCAGTCTAATCTGGAGGCTTCAGGCATAAAGGCCTCTTGGATTAACAAGAGCTCTTGCTGTTTCCTTTCCCCACACAGTGAACACTGCACTGCAAGAGCCAAAGTTGCATTTGCAGCATCAGAGCCTTGAAAAAGACTTTAAGAGAAACAAAAGCCAGGAGAATTTGCTGGTTTGTGGTGTTGTGATGATGGCACTTCCTCCATACTCTGGAGTAAAACTTAAATAGATGCAGATTTTTAACTTAGAAACCCATATAGGCCACAAAGTGGCTTCCTACTGGGCAGCAGTGCTCGGATGCTTTCCATTCTTCCCAGATGAGTGACCTGTACCTCGGCAGAAATCTTTGTTTCAGGGGCAAGATCTGCTGTCCCAGCTCAGAGTACAGGACCTGTGCTCAGCTGGGACAGTCTGACTGCTCCTGCTCTTGTCTGACTGTTCCAATCCATACTAAACAGTCAGCATTTGGGCTCAAAAGCTGAGCTTTTCAACAATGTATTTCTCCAGGTCTTTCTGAACATACAGAACATCTGGGTAAGAAAGCTCATCCCTGACCACCTGCAATGAAGGAGATGTTTTACTAACTGGGCAATGTGGTGTCTTTGCAGGAGACTACAGGGTCTTCCGTGATGATGTGGTGTTCTGGCTGACCTTCACTTCTGCAGCCTTGATGGTTCCTGTGCTTTTTGTTGGCTGTCCAAGGATTGTAAGTAATCTGTGCCCTCACCTCGGGAGCAGAGATGGAGGAAGGGGTGTCAGACTTCTTAATGCAAAATGTCACCGTGGGGGATATGGATTGAAAACTTAACAGCTTCATGGAGCACAGGACCAGCTCCTGGCAGTTCCTGTTCAGCCCTGCTGGTGCTAAATGGTCCATAAGCCAAGGAATGACTCCTTGGGATGTTCCACCTGCATTTAGTTGAGTTCTGCCTTAGCAGGATGGCTGGATGGCAGGTGTGTGCAGCCAATTTCTCACAGAAGAACTGATAAAAAGTACAAACTACTTGCTCAGAGAAGCTGTGGCTGCCCCTGGATCCCTGGGAATGTCCAAGGCCAGGTTGGACAGGGCTCTGAGCAACCTGGGCTAGTGGGAGGTGTCCCTGCCCATGGGGATGACCTTTAATGTCCCTTCCAACCCAAACCATTCTGTGATTCCATGGTTCAACTGGCTTAAGGAGATGGAGAATAAAGAGTGTTTATCATTCTCCTAAAGCTGTGGGTTTTGTCCCCTCTAGCTGAACATCCTGGCCTCTGCAATAGTGGGCTCTTACACCGTGGTCCTGGCTGTTGCCTGCTACGTCTACACAAGTCTGGCCTACATCACCTTAGACCTGCTCCGAAGGGTCCTCAATGATTACTTCAACAGGGCTTACACCAACGTGCCTTTCCAGAGGAATGGTGAGTCCTGCTGGGACCTCTTCCTCTGCTTGAAAAGGAGGCACTGCCTCTGGTTGTGGTGTAAGCAGCGAGTGAGGGCAGGACGGGGTGGAAGGAGAACACAGGGAGTGAAATCTCACAGTGGGGGATTTAACACCCACACCATGAATAGTGAGAGACTGAAAGGCACGAGCCTTCCTGCAGGTGCTCTGTGACAAAGGGCCGTGTGACAGGGGCGTTTCAGGCTCAGGCTGGTGCCTTGCTGAGGGGTTTGCAGAGCGGGCACTCAGGAGTGAACAGACTGCTCTCAAATCCCTGCGTGTCCTTGCCTTTGCACGGAGTCACTCCAGGGATGCGGGGGCCTCGTCCCTTTCTGCCACTGACCTTGTCCAGTGTTCATGCGTGGGAAGGGAAGGAATGTTCTGCTCTCCTCTCTTTCAGACTTCATTGTCCTGTCGGTGTGGGCAATGCTGGCCCTCGGCGGGGTGACTGCGCAGCTGCGCCGGGAGAGGAGCGAGCTGCCCTTCCCACCACACCCCTACGCCACCTGGAAGCGGGAGAGGGAGCGGAGGAGCACCAACATCTTGGACCCCAGCCACCACATCCCCCCCCTGAGAGAGAGGATCCACAACAAGCTGCTGCACATCAGAGAGTTCTTCCAGAAAGACCAGCCGGCCGGGGAGAGAACTCCGTTGCTTCTGTAACTGGTGGAATGAATAACTGGTGGGAATGGAGAGGAGGGATCTCGGAATGGCAAGGTGATTACTGGCAAAGCAGCCAGTGGTGCAGGGTTTACCACTGCTAATTGTCCTACTGAGTAAGAGGCTCGTGTTCTCCAGCTTGGAAGAGCAGTTCCCTGTCAGTACACTACATGCTCGTTGTGACTCCTCACTGTACCTGCCCAGCTGCAGGGTCTTGTGCTCGTGGCCAAGGACAGCTGTTGATCTTGGGGTGGTCTGGGCTGCTGTTTGGGTATGGGAAGTGCCAAACAGCCCTTGGAAAGCAGCCTGCGCCACCCTGGGTGTTCCCTCGTGTGTGGGAATCTTGCTCAGGTCCTGCCTGAGTGTGCCCAGCTGCCAGGGCAGGGACAAGCACCACACACAGCAGGAGCTGAAGCAGCACCTCACGCAGGCACAACACGTGTGGCTGCAGGCACAGTGGGCCCCAAGCAGTGCCGCTGCACCTCGCAGGCTGGACTGAGTTCAACCTGCACTGAAGGAACTGTTGTCCCTGCGCACTCCGGGCTCGGGAGGTGGACCTGGCCCGGGACAAGAGGACTTTCTCCCTCCTTTTGGTGGTTCTGTAGCAAGCTGGTCATCTGGTCTCTGTGCAGAGATGGTTGCTAAGAGAACACAAGGGGTTTGTCTCCCCGTTTGCTTTCCGAACAGCCTGTGTCTTGTTTCTGCTCTGGTACAGTCTTGGGTTTTTTTGATGGTGCTGTCATAAAAGAAAAAAACTAAATAAGCTCTTTGTAGCCAATGGCATTTTTTTTTCCTGGAGCTGGCTGAAACACTAACTATTTATTTTAAATCATCTTTTAATTTTGCCTGTCACGGGTGAAGACAACATTCAGCCAGCAAAATACCAGGATCCCTGCTGGCTGAATGTGTTCCTTACCTGTTGGGATTGCACCTGCCCAAAGCAGAATGTGGTGTAAAAACAGATGAGGGACCACTCCTGTGTCCAGTGGGGGATTGGGACTGGGATCTTTGCTCTCTCCCTTAAAAACAAAACCAAGGATGGTTGAAGTCTTGCATTCTGGATCCTGACACAGGTTGTGGTGACTCTTCCTCCTTGTCCCTGTTGTTGAGTCTTTAGTGAGGACAGTGAGTGCACAGTCCTTCCTGTGGAAAGGTCAGTGGCCTGTGTGGAACCTCCACAAGGGAATTCCCAGCCCCCACTTAAAATTATTGGTAGTAACTATGTGAGAAAGGACCCTTTGTAAGGAAACTGGCAGAAGAACTTTCCCTGAGAGCTTAGTTGGAAGTTACAACACCCTGACAATGATCAGTGACTGTGAAATGACTTTAGGGAGTGAAAGCTCCGTGACAGTGTCGGAGGTGACTCAACTCTTCTGGTGTTCAGGGAGACAAATCCTGAGCAGCAAAGCCAGGCTGCAGTCCTGCCCTTTGGGCCTGGTTTCCCTGTGCTGTTGTGTGGCAGGAGCAAGGAGCTCTCTGCTGGGTTCCCCTCTGCACGGATCCCGAGCGTGTCCCTGCCCTGTCTGATGGCAAGTAGCAAACACCTCTGTGGTACAGAAACTCTTAAACGTGTTTACCTAGGTGGGGTTTTATAACTGCTGTGATTAACACTGTGCAAGACACAACCTGGACTCTAATTTTCTATATCTTTTATAATAAAGATCTCTTTTGGAAAGAATGTTGGAACTCGAGGGGGTCTCTCTGAATCCAGGGATGCTTTTCCAGCTGAGCCTCTGCGTTGGATCTTGTAGGGATGGTTTGCTCGGGAATATTTCCTCTTGCCTAGGGCTGGGGTGTGGGAGTGGGCTGGCTGTCCCGCAGGGCAGTGCCCGCAGTGCCCCCCAGAGGCCGCCCAGAGGGTGGAAGTGCGGGGTCCAGAGGGGCTGGTTTTTGGATGGCTTTGCCAGGCGAGGTGCTGCAGAGCAAGGGGAGGGTTGGCATCCCCTGAAAACCAGCCTGCAAGGCCCCGTAGGAACTGTTTGTCAGGACTGGGCTTTGAACTCTCTTTGAGATCCTGACTTGGAGATTTTGTGTCTCTTTAAATGATGCCAAGAGATGGTGCAGCAATTTTCTTCCCCGTTCTGCAAGCCACAGTGAGTACCAGTGATGATCTATCAGAGTGCTAATCAGAAGACCCAACCTGATCCATTGGGGTGCCAAAGAGGTAACTTTCAAGGCTTTTCTTTGTGTCCCCTCCAAGGCAGCTGGGAAAGGAAAACTGGGTCCTTCCCAGCTCTGGCTCTGTTGTGACTGCAGAGTCTCTGCTGGGAAGCATTTACTGCCTTGCTGTGCCACCTGCAGTTTGTCTTGCTTCGAACAGTGCCCTGTGATGATCCCGTTCCGGGGGATGTTTCCCCTCCCACAGCCTGGGCTGGCAGGTTTGGTGTTGGAGTTTTCTCCGTTCTGGGGGTGAGAGGGAGTGGCAGGAGCAAAAGGTTGCGTGAAACTTCCCTGCCTGCTCAGAACTGGGTTTTCACTAAAGCACCTGTTACTTGGTGTAACATCAGATTATCCAATGCGCTCAAAATCAGCTGGATTCTCTCTTTATTTCCCCCTCTTTATCCTGGATACTGAAGGGGGGGAAAAAAGCCATGTGCAGGAAGCACAAAAGCTCAGGAACATCAAAAATAACTGACTCATCATGTACTACTCACTGAATTCGTCCTGGGACAGCCCTGCAGGCAGAGGGTGGCTTTTGGACACCTCCAGCCCAATGTTTTTCCTGCTGCACCTCTTTGTTCTTTCCCATTTTTGGTTCCTGGTGGCACTTTGGACCTCAGTGCTCCTTCCTGACCCTCGGTGTTGCCAAGAGCATGATGTTAAAAAAGTGAACACGTTGTATAATGCTGAAACTTCTCCACCACGTTCCTTCCCTTCCAGCCTTGCTTTAATCACGATAACAGCTGTATTTTCAGTCAGCTTTATTGATAAAATAAGTTTACTGTACAGTACACATCTCTAGACATAAATTCTTCCCAAGCCATCTGCATTACAAAAATAACAGGTATGCAATGAAAAATAGTCACTCCACACACTGTGAAGGCTCTTTAGAATCCTAAAGTGATCGGGTCAGGGGAGCGAGAGGGGAGAGTATCAAATGTGAAGACTGGGAGTAGATAAATTAAGTCACATTTTGTTTTAATTTACAAAAATAAACACTAATCAAGCATTATTTCATAATAGAGCAACCTCAAAGTACTGCCACAGACCAACAACCCTCCTCTAGCTGGAAGCCAAGCCAGAGGTCAGCCACAGAGCTGCACTCAGCATCAAAGGGGTGGAAGTGTCTCTGACACCACTCAGTGGCTGGAAAGATGCTTTAGAAGCAGGAACTTCATCAACTGAACCCAAAATCTCTCAGGAGTTAGCAAAAACACACCACTCCAGTGAAAAAAAAGATGTTCCTTCTGGCAAGGCACAGCAGAAATGCAAAACCTAAATTAGAGAAGCACTGGCAAGGTCTCACAGGTAATAACAGCAGGCACAAATATTCTGTGCTTGGGCTAAAATGCTCCCTAGAAACATTCCCCCTGGATTTTTAGCAAGTTTAGGGATGGCTGAACTTTGTTTCCATGCAGGTGTCCTCAGTGTGTTCTTAAGCCTAGAAAGAAGCCAAGGTGCTCTGGAAGGAGAAGCAGCGATTCCACCACTTACAAAAAGTGCTGTGGAAAGGAGCTGATTTATCTGCCCTTTCAGCTTATGCATAAACTGAGGCCCAGGAAGGTGGATTTGAACTGGCACACTTGGAAGTTCCTTCTGCCTTGTCGTGACTGACAATCAAACTTGACCAAGTGGTGGTTTCAGAATAGTTCAGCTCTGCTTACCTCACTGTGAAACCTTTTGGGTGAGTACTTAGTACTGAAGAAAGGAAAATTAAGAGTATTAATTGCAGGCTGCCAACTTTGCACAGAGCTGCTTCCTCCTTCCCCCACCCACCGTTGTGCTGCCACTGCCTGGGTGCTTTCCAGTTGCTATTTCCCAGTTAGGAAGTTTGGCCAGGAAACTGGAGAAGGAATAGATGGGACTAATGTGGCTTCTTCTGCCTCCATGCCCTTTCTGTCAAACAGGTTTGTTGCAAAATGAGAATTTATTAAAAGAGAAACCAAAGGAAAAAAGTCATGTGGATCATGCCCAGAGCATATTTGTGAGTTACTGCTTTTTAGCCAGAGATTGGACTTGAAATCTTACCTTTTATTACAGAATAGTTGCACTCAAACTTTGCATGAGCAGTAATTTATATAAATTACTTGAACTCTCACCTTTTGTCCGTAAAATGACTTCATACAAAAAGAATTCCCACGAATCCATTTCCTACTGGAGTTGGGCCTATGGCAATGAGTCTGTCACACCACTGCAATTTGTGTCACACAGTACAGCAGCCACTGAGCTGGAGGCTGGCACGGTCTCCTGCTGGTGCCCTATTCAGTAACAAGTGCTTGACCAGTGACCCCTGATACTCCACTGGTAAAGTGTGCAAGTGAGGCTTCTGGCTCCACAGTCCTTAGCTCTTCCTCAGGCTCAGGTCACTGCTGGTCACTAATCCTGACAGAGATGTGCTCTCCGATGCGTCCTCTTTCTTGAGGTTCAGAAACGATTCTCTGGTGATCTGAAGGATTTCTCTCAAGCCTTTGTTTTCTTGCTAAAAGCAGAGAAAGAAGAAGGCATTTAACAGGACTCCAGAAAGAAACCTGCCCTCTACTCCAAACCAATGCAAAAGGATTACAATCTTTTGCTATCTTCTGCAGCTGAGATCAGGTGCTCTGTGGTGTGGCCCTTAAGCGTCCCCCCCCCTGCTGGA
This sequence comes from Margarornis squamiger, assembly GCA_035222235.1. Lineage (NCBI taxonomy): Eukaryota > Metazoa > Chordata > Aves > Passeriformes > Furnariidae > Margarornis > Margarornis squamiger. The sequence goes on from JAWWTY010000037.1 coordinate 57,483,314, forward strand.
ATGGGGAGTTGGGGGGAACAAGGGAAGTGTGGCAGCACAGCAGCTGCTACAGTAACTCCAGCGGAGGAGGAGCTGTGGTGCCACTCCCTGCCCTGCCGCCCCCTCACCTCGAGCTGACTGATGCGCTCCTGCTCTTTGCAGCCCTGCTTCTCATCGATTTCAATGGCCTTTCTCATGACTGCTGCCATTTCTGTAATCTGGTCCACGTGCACTTGCAGCTCCTGAGACAGAAACAGAGAGGAATGTATTCATTTAGTAATGTATTGAGCAAAGCAAAGCATTACACGTGCACCATTTTAACTGCTGTGACAGTTTATTAACACAGACCTAAATTTTGGGAAACAAATTCTAACTTGACACTGTGGGTGGCCCCATGGTCTTGTTTGTTTAAATGAATCTGGTCTGTCACACAGAGATCTCTTTCATCTGAATTTTCTAGAATCTTTACTGACTGTGTATTCCACAGCCCCCAAACAGAGTCAGCCTTGTGCTTGCCCTGGCAAGGTGTTCCAGTGCAGCAGGAATTGCTGTGTGTGATTTAGGATATGCAAAACAACTCAATTCAGCTGAGAGCAGCAGGGTCTGCAACATTCCTTCCAGTTGGCAACCTGATCTCCAGGACCAGCCCATGGACAGGCATTTATTTCTTCAGAACACCAGGGGCAGTGGTCACCATTACTGTGTCGTGTATTAGGAAACTCACATCTGTCCTTCACTCTTTTTAAGATAATTCTGCTTGAATCCATTTCCACTTCCAGCTTATCTGGGCTCTGGGCTGCAGAGGCTCAGGAAACACTGAGAGGGTCTCTGCTGCCTCTCCCTGCAGAACTCCATGAAGAGCCTGTGCCCCTCTGGAATTCACTGCTGCTCAGTTAACCCACCCAGAGAATGGAATATTGTTTCCAGAAGTTTTGGTCTTGCATTGTCTTTTCTCAACTTGTCTTCTCCTCCAACTGCACTCTTTGCCATTCCAATTGCCCAAGCTCTAATTTAGCTGTTTAGTCTTTAAATGCCCACTCAGAATGGGAGGGGACGGGGAAGAACTTGCTGTGAATCTTCATTTGTTTGTCAGTTTCCAGGGCAGGTGATGACATGAACCATTTTTTCAAAGAACCCCCAAATTTAGCTTGGCAGGAAGCTGTGGTCAGGCAAGGATGAACCTTGAGGAGGACTGTGGGTTTCAGACACACTGTTGTCCTCTCTGCTTCCTATTTTCCCAGCTTCTGTGGCCTCTGGATCAATATGACTTTGGGCCTGCTCCAAGATCACTAGTGTTGGATCAGATACAGCAGACTGTGAGGTTCTGCTCTGGAAATCACTCAGATGGCGCAATAGCAAAGAATGCACTGAAAGTGAAAGCCTCAAACATTCACAAACACTCTGTGCTTGCCTCTCTTTAGTGCACATTGGGGGTTTTCCTCCCAAGAGAAATAAAAACAGCCACACATGTTTTTTAGCCCTTGTTTCAGCTGAGCAGGTCCAAACAGCAGGCTCAGAGCAGGGTCATTACTGCCAACACACACTTTTCTTCTTGCAGACAATGCTGCTAAAAGAAATCGGGTTTTTATGTCAAGGAGGTTCAGAAATCAATGACCTTCTGTAAACAGACACTCAAGGTAAGAGCTGGCACTGGAGCAAACAGCGTCATTCCTTGGGTATAATGGACTTTTTGCTTAACAAGGCAGAAGTATTTAAAAAGTGCTTCAAGATTGTTCAGTCTTACAGGATGTGAAGGCTGAGCAGGAAAATAAGTAATGAAATTCCAGAAATCCCAAGTGGCAGGTTAAGGGTGATAAATCCCTTTCATCGGGCAAACAAAACTGTTGAAGCCTGAATCTCCTGTTTCAATAATATTGCGTGATATTATTTCATTTTTGTTCTTTTCCCCAAGCCTTTAATCCATTGAAATGGTGCTAAATGAAATTCCCAAGTCCACTTGAGGATAGATGTAATTTTACCTTCCTGCGTTGGCACTCCTGAGGCTGTATGGGATGTTACCCCATATGCTGAGGTAACTTCCTTTGAGAAGGATCTATACGTGTCCTTTTATAAGATTTTATGCTATAGTTCTAATCCAGTAAGTTTTTCATCCCACTGGCACTAATTGCACACACAGGATGCTGTAAGCAGGGAAGAAAGCATCCAGTTCTTAAGCTTTGTTTTCTCAGTGAGCAGACACTAACTTTGCTCTAATGATCTTTCCATTGAAAACCTAATCTAATGCTTTGTTACAAAGCTCCTGTTTAGATCTGTTAGTGACTTAAAATAATGAATTGTCCTCAAAATACACTGGAAAAGCTTGAACTATGTATCAATCTATAAGAGAATGTATTAATCTTACATGGAGCTGCTGAATACTCAGATATAATAGTTTAGAAAAATGCTGCTTAATGGCACTTGGCTTTTTAAAAAGCCTCTGAAACACAACTAATGCCAGCAACTTTCACCACCCTTCCAGCATCTCGGGCTGCCCTGGATCAGCAATGCTGGTCTGGACTGAGACAAGAACCATGGCTGAGGCAGGAAACACAAGTGTGTGTTCAGTTTTTCGATATCCCAAAGGGCTTTTGAAATCTTTTTTTTTCAACTTATGATATTTAGGGTAAAAAGATTGGAATATTGAATTTAAAAAGCTTGTTCTTCCTAGTAAGCACAGGTTTACTAATTACTTAAATTAAGCAGATACAGTAATGAAATGCTACTTGTTAAAAGTTTAATTAAGTCAGAAGCTGGTAAGGTTGAGTTACTCAACTGATCGAGTTTCCTGTTGGTGTGGCATGGACTGGATTACAAAAACTAGGATTTGTTAGTAGCACAATGATACGAAAACTGAGACAAAGTAAACTTTGAAATGATCCACTACTGAGTGTTAACTAAAAAAAAAAAAACCAAACAAAAGCAAAACCCTCCGTGCAGTTGTTACCTTGGAATGTTGCTCTTTTAACTTTGTTATTACACTTGGATCATCCTTTTTGCTTGCCATGAGCAGCCTGAACATCTGCTCTCTGTACTTGCTCATTATGAGTTCCAGAGCAGACTGATGCTCCTCCAGAGACGTGCGCAGTTCTGCCAACACAATTCAAAATTCAGTGAGAGCTTCACAGAGAACCGAAACAAAACACAAAATTAATGCAGCTGGAGAAAACCCAAATAAGCCCTTAACTGAGTGTCCCCTCTGCTTGTACCATAAAGTCTACAAAGGCTCTTCAAATGGCTTCTGGGGACAATTCCTGTGTTCAATTTTGTGTTCAAAATACTAAGTCAAAGGATAAATAACCTGTGAGGTAAGGCAAGACTCATGTGAACTGAGACCACTGCAGCCTTTGCTGAGTGTAACTTTTAGAATTCCTCAGGGATTCCAGGAAAAAAAGTACATTCCCAGTGTACAGAATCCCAGAAGGAATCATACTACTGTACTTACATCACAGCTTGTTCTGACTGCACCTAGGTTAGTCATTTTTAGCAGTGGGAAAACACATCTCCAAACAGATCCCTATATTGCAGAATTAAGTTCTATTTATGTCCTCACTTGTGCGGGGCATGAGGTAAGGACTGAAGAAGTAACTTTCCCCAAATCTCTCTTTTTGTTCATCAGTCCCAGAGGTTGGACATTAGGACTCTTAGACTGTATTATGATCAGTTAAACTGAAAAATTGACATTAGAAGAAAAAATTTCTTCTATGACTATGTTTTGAGAAGAGTAAAGGTCTCACTATTTCCAGTGGTGCAGACTGGAACTTGGAAAGGATAGAATACTCCTGTTTTACCTTTATTTTCCTGTTGCAATTCCCTAATCTGTCTGTTCTCTTGCTGGATGCCCATCACCAGCGTAGACCGAGGGCGATGTCTTGCTACTTCATTGAGCTCTTGGATTTCTTCCTGGTACTAGTTATTAAAAAACCCAACAAGGCACAACATATTTGAGTGAACAAAGGCCAGCATTACACAGCAGGTCACAAAGCACAGTTCTACTGTCAGTCAGTCTGTAACCAGCAAGACAATGTTTGTTTTTAAATAATAACATCAAACACACGCCCTCCTGAATGTGTTGCTGACATACTGCCCTTTAGAGACACAAAAGTATCACCTTTGTTTTCAAACAAGTTTCATACCACAGATGTAATAGGCGTTATTTAAGCTTCAGTTACTGCAGGCCAAGATCACCATCAGGTAATTTAAAACCGATAGAGATGTGGTAAAGACAAACCATGAAGTATTAACCCCTCCATAACTCCTGTGGCTTCCCAATCCCTTAAGCCACAAGATTGTGTGGGTACAAGTCACACAGATCCGAGCAAGTGGATCCTGACTCCCAAGAGAAGGGTAAATTCTGCACTCCTGATCTGAAGCCATGAAGCCTCAGCATGACTAGTTTTACAGGGATGAATCACATGGAGTGTTTATTATTTTATAGCCTCATTAAGGTATCCTGTGTTCTATTAAAGTGACAGGATGAACTCCAATATGGAAAGTCAGGAGCCACATTTACATTTTCCAGTTCTCTACTCAAAGTCACATTCAATCTAACAACTTGCCTTGACCAGCTTACCATTACAATAGAAATGATCCCAACTGAGAACTGTTCCCCAGGCTCAAACTCTATGACTGACAGTCACACCTTTAATACCACCACCCAATGTGGCACTAAAGGATTGCCCAAACACGGGGCTGCCCCCACAGTGCACAGCAGCATACAGGGGGGTTACATTCCAGCTGCAAACCTGTTTCATGGCCTCGACCCGCTTGTTGAGTGCCGTGGTCTGCTCGATGAGCGCCTCGGCCGCCGTGTCGTGTTCCCGCAGCCGCTCCACCAGCGCCTTCGCGTCCGCCAGCGCCTTCTCGATGGTGCAGCTCATTTCTGAACACCACAAAGGCATCATTTCCACCACTGCCCCCTCTGCTACAGCAAAGATCTATTTTTATTTTAGCCTCATCAGCTGAGTGCAAGCTCCTAACAGCCAGATAAACTTCAGGAAAATTGAGGTATAAAGCCAGGTTTACGGTGGGCGGGAAGACTTTGATGCTAAAGGCTGTGTTTTCTTCCTGTCTGTAGATGAACACAAACATCATTGCATGGAATGGAACTGTGAAACTTTCAACAGGATGGAGCAAGACAGCAAGGAAAAGGACTGACTGCATAATTAAAATACCAGCTTCTAATTGCAGGAGTTGTTAAGAGAAATTACGTACTGCCAGAATTGCCAAACTTGCAAAATGCCAGCATTTCCAAAACACTGGCCTTTATGTTGAATTTGTTTTGTATTTATGCTTGGGAGATTAAGTTTCAAGACAGATTTTCAGCCTACTTTTTTATTTTCTTTTAAGAAACTTTGCGCTTGTTCTGCTGAGAAGGAAATCTCCTTCAATCCCTTGAACAGTCCTTCAGCAATCCGACAGTAGGGGCAGAGGTTTATGAGAGTTATGGGCCTTATTCATGTCACACTTAATATTTATTTTAGGAGATGTTCTCAGGTATAGAAAGAACCACCTAAATCCATTTCTTAGCCAGGCTTCTTGGGAAAGTAAGGATTAAATATTATTGAGTCTTTCCTGAGCTACATGAAAAAAAAAGATTGCTTCAAGTTGATTTTCTTTTTCAGGCACCTTTACTAATCATAGCACAGGATCTTTAAGACAAACTTAAGGAAATTCTCAAATTTACCTCAACTGACCTTTCCCCCCTGCCCCAGGCAAGGGGAACGAAGGATATTTCAAACACCAGAAATTTAACCTGTGCTTTCTGGGATTCACATGTTATTGAAAACATCAGCATTCTGGCATATACAAGTGTCGTACAGGCAACCCTAATGTTGATTCCTTCCTGTTTATCAAACAGCGTTTTCAGGTAAATTTCCATATGATGGATTTGAGGTATTTTCAGCAAACATGAGTGTTATCACTGGTAGTTCATTTATTCACTCTGATGTAACAGTTTTGAGTTCTCTTTAATATTCCATAGTAAAGAATCATAGTGCATTCTTTTTAGGGATCTGCTTTCCTTGCTCCTCTTTCCAGTCTCAGATTCCTACTGGACCCCAGAAGTATCACAGACAAAAGATGACTTTCCACACTAACTGGCTTAACTGTTGCAGAAATTGATTTAGTGAGATTTAAAGAAAATCTGGAGAGCAGCTTTAACTCAATTCATGTCCACATATAAACAATTTAAAATTCCCTCTGGCTCCTGTGAAGAACAAAACCTTTGCCTTATTCTGAGACTGAGCTAAACCTGTGAGTTAACCTGGACGTTTTTGGGGGAAAAACCCCCCAGTTAATCAAATATAATTGATTTAAACAAATTCTTACAGTGTATTATGTTTTTATGAGCATGACTACAGGAGCTAAACTTGCTGATTCCTGAACTCTGTGCCCTACAAGAAGTGCCCAGTTTACTGCAACCTCGTCAACAGGTAGCAGAGCAACAACTCCATGCAGCAACACTCCTACACATCATTCCCTGGCACTTCCTGCTATTTACTCGTGGCTTTCATCAGCAAATTGGAAAAAAAACAACCCCAAAGAATAAAGATTTCTGTGCAACTGTCGCCTCCCTCTAGTTCTGCCCATTCTTTCCTTCGTATCCACACTGGAAACCTCCTTTTCCCACAGCTACGGGTTTTGCACCACAGCGACCAGAGCCAGGATGCAGTTTCCAGGGAATTCAGACTGATGCCAAAGTCCGCCACATTCCCGGTGGGATAGGAGCATCCCGAGGGTATCCCAAACACATTCCCGGTGGGACAGGGGCACCCCGGGGGTACCCCAGACACATTCCCGGTGGGACAGGGGCACCCCGGGGGTGTCACAGCCACATTCCCGGGGGGACAGGGGCATCCCGGGGGTGTCACAGCCACATTCCCGGGGGGACAGGGGCATCCCGGGGGTGTCACAGCCTAGAGCATCGCCTCCTCCCCCCCTCAAGACCCGCCTCCACCGCGATGCTGAGGGGCGACAGCCGCGGCTGTCGCGACACCGGCGCTTCCCGAGACGGGCACCTGAGGGGTCCCCCGCCCGCCCCGGCCCGCGCGTCTGATGGAGGAGGGGGCGCTCCTCCTCCCTCCCGCCCCTCACGCCACCCCACCCCTGGGGCGCCCCAACACCAGTCCGCGGCGCCCCCCCCAGTTCCCACGATCCCGTCCCGGTACTCACTCATGCCCGAGGCTCCGGCGGCGCCGGGGTGAGCCCGGAGCGGCCCCGGCCGGGTACAAATGGCGGCCTGAGGGGGAGGCGGCGCGTACCGGCTCCGCCAGGGGGCGCCGCGCCGCGCCGCGCCGCGCGGCTCTCGCGAGAGGACGCCGCGGCCCCGCCTCCTCCCCTCCGCCCCGCCCCAGATCTCGCGAGAACTTCGGCGCGCGCTCGCCCGCCCTGAGGCGCCCGGGGCGGGGTTTGAGGCGAAATTCGGCAAATTTGGTTAAAAGCTGTCAGTGAGCGGCTGCGACGGGACGGGTGTGGTTAAACTACTGTACTGCGGGGCTGGCACAGCTACGTGCCCTTTTGGGAGGACCTGGCGCAGGCTGGCCGGGGAAGCTGTGGCTGCCCCATCCCCGGGAGTGTCCGAGGACGGTGCCCTGGTTTGTTAAAATGTACAAATAATGCGAAGTTTCCACCATCAGGGGGCCTTTTGGGGGTCATCCCGCGGCTCCTGCTTGGTGCGGGCTAGAGTAAAGCGGAGAAATCGCTCGCGAAGTGGAATTAAAAACAGAAATGCCTCGCAAAGTGGAATAAAGGAGAGAATTCCCTCACGGACGGCGATAAAACACAGAAAGAATTCCCTCACAGGTTGAGATAAAGCTGATAATTCCCTCACAGACTGGAATAAAGCAGCGAGTTCTCTCATAAACTGGGATAAAGCAGAGAATTCCTCCCACAGACTGTAACAGAGCAGGGAATTCCCTCAAAAACCGGGATAAAACACAGAATTCCCTCACAAACCAGGACGAAACACAGAATTCCCTCCCAGACCGGGATAAACCACAGAACCTCCTCCCAGACCGGGACAAACCGCGACAAACCGCGGAATTCCCGCCCCTCGGGCCGCCCCAGATCTCGCGAGAACTCGCCCCCTCCGTCCCGTGGCGGGGCCCTCCCTCCCGCGAGCTCTCGCGAGATGTCGCCGTGAGGGCCCGGGGAGCGGAGCGGGGCCCGCGCTCGGGGCCGGCGGCGGCCTCGGCATGTGGGGCGAGTGACCGCCGCCCTTCCCTGCTCCTCTCCCGGCCGTCCGTCCATCCTCCATCCATCCATCCATCCATCCATCCTCCTTCTCGTCCCCCGGTGCGGCCCGGCGAGGTGCGGGCAGGCTCGGCCGTGCGCTGCCGCCGGGGGAGCCGCGGTGCCGGCGGCGCCGGTGTCCGCGCGGGGCCCCCGCGGGCTGAGGGGTGGGCGGAGCGGGGGGGGCCCTGGCCGCCCGTCCCACCCCCGCGGGCGCCGG
>JAWWTY010000037.1:57492113-57549738 GCA_035222235.1 Margarornis squamiger
CGAGCCGCCCGCGCACGGCGAGCACAGCGCAGCGCCATGCAGGGCGCCCGGCCGGAGGCGCCCGCGGCCCGGCCCGTGTAGGGCGACCCGCGGCGCTCGTCCCGCGTCCTCCTCCTCCTCCGCCGAGCGGGGCCGCGGCCGCGCCCGGGCGCGCCGGGGAGCGGGAGCGGCGCTGCTGCACCACAGGAGGAGCCGGCCCAGGTGAGGAAGGCTGCCCGAGCGTACCAGAGCTTTGCTGGCCCCGAGGGGCCCGCGTTCGGGCAGGCACCGGGCTCGGGTGGGGCTCTCGGGGACTGGGCACAGAGCTGCCCCTCTTCCACCCCCCGAGCGGGGTGCAGCCGTGGTATCACTCGTGTAGCTCTCTTTGCATTGATATTTTGTCATTTTAATGAGCTCTTGTGTATTTTTGAGGGTTTGTGTGTTCTGTGATTTAGCAGAGTTACGTGGAAAAATTGTTATGCTAGAAGCTGATGGGTCCTTCAGTGGTGCCCGGCACAGGACGAGGAGCAGTGGAAACACAAGCTGTTCCTCCTCAGCACGGGGAGGAACTTCTTGACTCTGAGAGGTGGCAGAGCACTGGAACAGCTGCCCAGGGAGGGTGTGGAGTCTACTCTTCTGGAGACATCCCAAACCCAGCTGGATGTCCTCCTGTGTCACCTGCCCCAGGTGGCCCTGCCTTGGTGTGGGGATTAGAGACTGGCTGGTCTGCAGGGGTCCCTTCCAACCCCAGCCATTCTGTGATTCTCTGAAACCTTATGGGAACATCGGGAAGCTGAATGCGTTTGATGAGGAGTGTCTGGTTGCAGTTCAGTGGTCTGAGTAGCACCGGTCTCAGATTAATTTTCATATGTCCTTTGGATCCCCGAGCTAAGATGTCCACCCTCACACAAGGATCTGATACTCCTCCAGAGGTATTTCTGGGCTGAGGGAGAGGAGAACCCAGGCTGTGGATGTGGAACAGCATAATGCTTCACGTCCATGGCACAGGGCTCAGGCTGCAGGGTTGGGAAGAACACAAGGAATGCTCCTTTATGTCTTGCTGGATAAGAAACATTTACATTCTAATTACACATTTGGTATATTTGTCAGACTGAAGTATAGATGGAAATCTTAGTTTAGAAACGAAGATGTAGTTAGGCTGAAAATCACTTTAAAGTCTGATTATGCTACTTCAAGTTCTGTAAAGCTTACTCATAAATTGGGTTTTTCCACGTTACTTATTTTAGGAAATAGGCTTTAATTAAGAAGCAATTTCTGTACTTATTCATTAAATTGACTTCTCCTTTTAACTAAGGAAATGGAGAAGGTTATACTCTGCATAGTTATTGCTTTCTCAGCAATATAATCTTTTTTTCCTGTATTTTTCCTCCTAAGAAAAAATAGTTTCTTGTGATTAGAAACACGGTCTACTAAATATGGATTAGTTAGAGTTCTAGAGGATGTTTGTTTCCATGTAAATAGATTCTTAAAGTGGGAATTTTTGTGGTTTTCGAAAATCCTGAACAGTTCTGTCAAAGTTGTAATGGATTTGTAGAATCACAGAATGGTTTGGGTTGGAAGGGACCACGGGCAGGGACACCTTCCACTTGTATAATTTCTCTCTGATTTTGATGTCTTGTTTCTTTTAGGAAGAAAATGAAAATATTTTCCGAGTCTCATAAAACTGTTTTCGTGGTGGATCACTGCCCATACATGGCAGAATCATGCAGGCAACACGTTGAATTTGACATGTTAGTGAAGAACAGGACACAGGGAATTATCCCTCTGGCACCCATATCCAAGTCCCTATGGACCTGCTCGGTGGAGTCATCCATGGAGTACTGTAGAATAATGTATGATATCTTCCCTTTCAAGAAACTGGTGAGTTCTTCCAGCCATGCTGCATGTGATTCTTGCTAGCATAGGGAATCTTTTTCTGTTTTATTTAAGTGTTTTAATATAACTAACTCTTCGTTAGATTGAAATATCAAATATAATTTATTATTTGAAAATGTCTTTGTGCTGTTGGCACTTTAAATTGGTTTTACTAATATATGAATCCCATTACATATTTAATTTTATGATTTTTCATTGTTTTACTGTCACTTGACACATAACAGGGAGAGGGGCTCTGGGGCAACTTAGAGATTTACTGCTGTGTTCTCCTGAGCTATAACGTTACAAAAGCTTGAGGGAGGGATTGCTTTAAAGTGAATTTTATTGCTGAACACACTTGGTAGCTCTTCATAAGGTTTTTGGTGTCAACTTTGAAGGAATTCTGGGCTTGAGGAAGAGGTAGAATCACCCTGAAACTGCCAGTTTGGAAAAGTGGGAGACCTTCCTGGCACACACAGCTCCTTGTTTAGAAAAATGTGTTTTCCTAGGTGGTGGTTTCTAAATCCTGCCAGATATTTACCCCATGAGGTACTCTGACAGACAGAGAATGCAGTGGTGCAGTATTACCATTCCTTTTGTAGCTATTCTACTGAAAACACTGCTTAATTATTGAAATAATAATATTCTGCTGTTCTAATTTGGTGTAGAGATTGGTTCTGTGGCTTAAAAATGTAGAGTAAGAAGTTGTTACATTGCTGAAGAAAAAACTGAATATAGCAGAAATGTGTGATTTCTGTGGGTTTGTTGGGTTATTTTGAGTTTGCCCTGTCATTGCACACATCTCCAGAATAGCAGAAAAAAGGAGTGTAATTCGTGTTTGTTTGGATTTGGGGAATTAACAATATGATGGCTGTTACCTCACCTGTGCTTTTCTGATCCTTTTAGGTGAATTTCATTGTGAGTGATTCTGGGGCTCATGTCTTGAATTCTTGGACTCAAGAAGATCAGAACTTGCAGGAGGTAAGCTTTGTAGATGTTCTTTTGTCTCGTAGGTCTGCCTTAATTGTGGGATAAATAGCAACATTTTACTCTTTCAGTAATAAATAAATGGTTAATTAGAATGTTCATGTATTTGGTCTGAAATTGTTGCATAACAGAAATCCAAGTAGCTGCCTGTGAGCCTGGATTGTTCTTTACAAAATTTCGAGAGAATCCAATGTCTTCGACTAGAGACTAACGTTTTAAGTGTTATGAAGAAGTTACCTGTATATTTCTTGTCTAATTTGGTCCTGTTTACTGAATTCTTTCCCTTTTTTTAACATTTGCACAATAGGTAAATAAACTATGTTGAAAACATTGATTGTAAATACTCTCTTTGTTACCACATTGTTTCATGCTGAAAGGGCTCATACTCTGAAAAATATATTGGGGAGGAGCCGAATTTCAAAATTCTCAGAAAATTGTGAAATCACAAGTTGTGAAAATTGTGAAATTCGCAGACGGCAACTAATAACGTTGGAATGTTTCAGGTGTTGGATGTAACTTGTTATTATAATCAGGTATTTTTCTGTAATAAATGAGAATATGCTCAAGGCTTAGCAACAATTAACAGATTGAATTACAAAAGACGATTTGGGGCCACATCTTTTCCAGAAGGCTGCCAACGTATAATGCACGTTAAGTGCTTTGTTCTCTCCCCACAACATTACTTTGCATGCCAAACACATTAAAATGCGACTTTGAGCTGAGGATTGCCCTCTCAGTGCTGCTGTGCCTGTTTCTCACCAGCTGATGGCAGCCCTGGCCGCCGTGGGGCCTCCCAACCCCCGGGCAGACCCCGAGTGCTGCAGCATCTTGCACGGGCTGGTGGCGGCCGTGGAGGCTCTGTGCAAGATCACTGAGTACCAGCACGAGGCGCGCACCACGCTCATGGAGAACGCCGAGCGCGTCGGCAACAGGGGCAGGATCATCTGCATCACCAACGCCAAGAGGTGGGCCTGCTCCTTAAAGGGAGCTTCAGTGGAGCTCTGCTAGAGTAGCAGCAGGAATTTCCCCCTGGAAAGAGAGGAGTGCTCAGGGGTGCTTTGAGCAGGAAGGGTCGATGAGCCGGCACTAAAGGAAATGTTGCCCCGTGTTTTTGTAGTGACAGCCACGTTCGGATGCTGGAGGATTGTGTTCAGGAGACCATCCATGAGCACAACAAGCTGGCAGCCAACTCTGACCAGTGAGTATTGCTTTTTACACCCATGGTTTCTCTCACCCTGCATGTGCCTGGCATGTCGTCTGTGAAATGTGCATGTATTGTTTTAAAAGAACTTACTCTAATGAACTGTTTGAAAAACTGTTAAATGGAAGGTGCTAAATCGTGATGTTGTGGCTGAGAGCTGGTGTATAAATATTATCTTTTCAATGTCATCCCTTATCCTCATAGGACAGCTTTTCTTTAGCTTGTTACCTTCTCCATCTTGCTCCAAAAGGAGACACATAACAGTGCCTTGTTATATACTCTGTGTTCCTAAGCAGTAGTGCACCTAGTGCATTTTTTCTTGATAATACTGTGCTATTTTTGGATCCTTTCTTTGACTAAAGCAGCTCCTTCTGTGAAGCTGGTTTTTAATTTCTGAATTACTGTGTTGCCTGACGTTTCCCTTGGGGTAGAGGAGCCTTGAAATACAGGGTGTATCTCCTCAGAGAAGTCTTTTTCCACTCTGTTTTGTCAAATTGAACACTGAGCTGTTTGGCTCAGGGACTGTGTTGCCTTGTAAAGTGTGTAGTAGGTTGAGATCCCATTCCTGCTTGCTCCTCAGGCACTGGAACAGCAGAAGCAGGAGTCTCCCATGTTTTCCGGCTGCAGGTGCAGTTTCATGGGTGCTTACAGGATGTGCTCAGGGGAATCGGGTTCTTAAATCCACTATAAAGAGAGAAAAGTAGTCTTGTTCCTGTAGGTAGAGATGTGGAACAATGTGTTGATGTTCCCAAACTTGGAGCCACAGTAGGATATGAGCATATTTCCTATTTTCTGTCCCATATCTACGTACTACTTGGGTAGTTCTTTCAATGTTCACTGGAATCCCCTTATTAATATCTGCAGTTGGAAACTCTGTAGTGTCACTTTTCAGCTGAATGAAGCTGAACAGGTTGCACCATTGATATGTCCAAAAAGAAGGAGTTCTGTAGTACCTGGAGAGCAAGAAGTGTTTGCTTTTATTTTTATTCTGATAAAAGCTTATTTTGAAGGATCTGCTTTTGGAAATGATCACTGTAACCTCATTTCTATATAATGCTTTCAGAAACAGCATGTTGTTAACATATGTTCATGGTCCTGTGTTCTAGAAATGAGATGGGGATTTAATTTCCAGGAGATAGTCTGCCACCCTGTAGGCTAAACAAAACGTTTCTCTTTTGAAGTCTAATGCAGATTCAGAAATGTGAGCTGGTGTTAATCCACACGTACCCAGTTGGTGAAGACAGCCTCGTTTCAGATCGTCCTAAAAAAGAGGTGAGCAGCTTAAAGTGAGGAAATTGAGCCAAGGCTCAGGAGCCACATCAGAGTTGTGCACATTATTCCCACTTAATGGCAAAACCACCTGTGGTGGCTGTTTGAAACCAGGTACATACAAAATATTTTGTAATGTGTTCAGCTCTTCATCAGCCTGCTCTGCATTTTACTGTGCTGTAAGAATGAGAAAAAGGCACAAGGAAAAAACTCTTCTCAATGTCAAAGGCATCTAGTCTTGCGTGTTATTTCAGAAATAAAAAGGACTACAACAGCTGCCTTCCTGAGATTCTTTTCTACAAAACTCTTTTGTAGTTGTGCTAAAAAAAATGTGAACAGAAGAGAATGAATTCTGCTTCCCTCTGTAAGGCAGTTTGGGTTTTGGGACTTTTTTTGTTTTGATTGAGTGGGGGTTTTTGATTGTTATTACTGGGTTTTTTTGGATTTTGGGGGGGATTGATTGGGGTTTTTTTGGTTCTTTTTGTTGTTAATTTTTGGTTTGGTTTTGTTGTTTTTATTTTGGTTTGGGGGGTTTTGTTTGGTTGTGGGTTTTTTGGTTTGGTTTTGGTTGTTTCCTTGTCAGTTTTGTTGTTTGTTTGTGTTTTTGTTCTTGATTTTTAAGCCCCAAACCCAGTGTTCTTGTTGGCTGAGAAAAAATCAGATGCATCTCATGGCTTGTGCTTGCTTCGTGCATATATGAGGCATTTACAGGTCCATATGTAAAAATGAAAACAGCCCCAGGCCCAAAGCTGCTATTAAGATTTATTGCCCACCTTGTGATGTCAACACTTCCTATTAACAATCAACGACCCAGGTTTTTTAGCACACTTTAATTTTCTTTACCACCTGTAGCAACTGGCATAACCTCAAAATTCTGAAGTAGAAATCATTTTTGCTCCTTCCTTGTTAGTTTCCCCTGGTGTGGGTTTTTTGGGTGGTAGTTTCCCCCTTAAACTTAGCATTCTAAATCCTTATTTCTGAGTTTTGAAGGAACTGTTCCCTGACAGTGGAGCTAATGCCTCAATTGCCCATGTGCCTTGGTTGCAGCTCTCCCCTGTCCTGACCAGTGAAGTGCACAGTGTCCGTGCAGGGAGGCACCTGGCTACAAAACTGAACCTTCTAGTGCAACAACACTTTGATCTGGCCTCAACCACCATCACTAACATCCCCATGAAGGTAATACTGTGTCTACAGCTTTGTGGGAACTTGCTGCATCACTTGGTTTGAAATTGGTTTGAAAACTTTGGATGTTTATTTTAATTGAATTTTTACATTGTTTTTCTCTCCATATCATATTTTCTGTTTTGTTTCTTTTCTTTTTTTTTTTTTTTATTAGCCCACATTCAATGTCTGTGACCAGGTTAGTAAAAATAAAGAAGGGGGAAAAAAAAAGTAAAGAAGGATCACAGAACAAAATGTTGTATTGCTGGATCTCAATTTTTGATGTAGCAATACAAGTGTTGTTTCCCTTCTGTTTGTATTACTTTATATAAATATAATCTTATTTACCTCAGATTAATTTGTCTGTGATTCTTTTATCTTCTCCTAGCTGTGTTTAGATATTCTTGACCCTTGTGCATTATAGTGGCATAGTGAGTCTCTTTTTCCTCTGTTTCATTATCACGCCCACCCAACATAAAGGTGTTTGTAACTGATAGCTGGGGTTTGACTAAGGGTTTTCCAGTAGGTTTTCTAGTCTGAAGATCCAGAAACACGAAACTGGGGCAGGATATACCGAGTTAAGAAAAATATTAAATTGAACATCTTGTGGTAAAAGTTATGTCCCTATTTTTAATATTTTTTTGCTACGGGGAGGGGACTCAGTGCAACTGAGAATGTCAAGGATTAAGTTTACAGTGATTTAATTTTCTGATCAGGCAGCAAGAGACAATTGAAAGAGAAGTGTCAGTATTCAAACAAACAAAGAGGGCAGGGCAGGTAACTTTCCTGATTTAAAAAATTCATTAAGTTCTAATGCAGTCAATCATTAACTGCATCTTTGAAAACTGGCAGTATTGTATGGATTTTATAAGTTAAAACGTGTCATTAAAATTATTTTCACAGCTTAAGTGAAACTTTGAACATGGGTCATGGCATAAATGTGACTTAAGTTTGCAAATACCTTGTCTGTAACTTTCTGACCTGTGTGCTGCTGTTTTGCCTCTTCCTTCTGCCTTTGTCCTTATAGTGATAGATCATGTTGGGTTCTCCGTGTTTTTTTTTCTTTTTTTTTAATTATTTTTTATTTTTTTAACTTGGAATAAATCACCAAACTTACTGTTCTGTTTTGTGCTAGTTCTCTGCAGCTGTTTAAAGATGGAGTGTCTCTTTAAAAAACACATTTTTAAATTATAAAATTGTAAGCAAGTACACTCTTAAGTGCAAGGAAATGGTAATAAATTCAATGTAGGGTTGAATTCTTGAGCTGTTTAGTTATGAAAAGTGACTGTCACTCTGCCCTGCAGTGACAATTTGTTGCTCAGTACATTGTAATTGCTGGTGGGATTCAACAGGTTGTAGTTTTCCTTGACTTCACTAATTTAAACAAAGTAGTTCAGCCTAATTATTGCGTATTTTACACTATGCCCCCTGTCATGCCCCATGTCACTTGTAAAAAGAGGACTAGGGTTCCAAAACAAAGAGGAAAAGCAGAGGGCTGCATCTTTAAACAGGTCAGAGAGCAAACAGTGTCCTCAACGTTGCAATCCCCTTGTTGTCTGAGGCACTTTGGAGACTTTTTGTTTTCTTCTGGAGGGAAAGGTAAATGTAGAATCACTCATTTATGGAGATGGTGACCTCTAGCTAAAATAATTGTATTTCTTCTTTCTGCCTTTCTCTTTTAAAGGAAGAACAACATGCCAACACATCAGCCAACTACGATGTGGAGCTGCTTCATCACAAAGAGGCACATGTTGACTTCCTAAAGAGTGGTAAGTAGAAATAGTCCTGCAGGGGTGGCTTTTGATCAGCCTGCTGGGATTCCTCACACAGAAAGGTTGGCAGCTTCAAATTCATGGAAATCTCAGGCTTGAGCAGCACATTTTTCAGTAGTTCCTTGCAACCCAAAAAACTTTCTTTGTAATGTTGGCATTGGACTTTTCCTCATTATTGGCATATTTTAATACAGTAATAAAGATGTGGCAGTGAAAACACAGGTCACACTCACATGTTCAGGATATTTCTGTGACACTGGAAGGACATGTCAGCTTCTTGCTGACACACAAAGAGTAAAGGTGAGATTTGAAAGAATCAAGTCCCTCTTGTGGTATTTGTGCAAAATTATTCCTTGCACAGTTGAGTGTTATTAAGTAATAGTAGTTCCCATCACTTTGATCCCATAGGCCTGTTTATGGCAGCAGTTGCTTTGGAAGAAAACAATGCTTACTTGGCTGTTGAGCTTTTTTTTGTGTTTTTGAAATGCCTCCTATATTCTTTCTAAATTTGGAATTATTACCTTAAATTCCTCTGCAGTGAATTTTTAATTACTCAGCTGAGGTTAGAGAAACACAACACTCAGCCTGATGCAAAACTCTTTTGTAGAGGAAACAGTGCTTGATGTAAGATTTTATTCACAAATCAGATTAGAACTTGTGTATTAGCAGAATTACCAGCCATACAGTCCTTAAGTAGGCATTCTGGGGAGCTGGTGCTTCTTTTCCTCCTAAGGGCATTGCCATTACCTTGAGGAAAAGGAGGTAACTCCTCTGTCTTCTGTCTCCCATATTTTAGTGGAGTGTTTGATTAAAGATTGATGGAAAAGAACAGTGTCACAGTAATGAATTCAGTCACCTGAACTTGGGTTATGATGGTGAAAGCTCAGAGCTTTATTGGAAGGTCTCAGAAGTAGTTTTGTAATAACTTTTGCAAGTTACCTGCATGGTTAATAAACACATCAAATGAATATTTCATGTGTAAATGTCTGATATGAAATAAAACTTCTTACTCATAAGTTTAGACTCAACCCTACCCTATTACACAGGGCTGCCTGGTGATGTCTGTGTTTTTCCTCCCAAATACTGTGGATTTGAGCATATTCAGTGACTGTGCTGCTGTAATTGTGAAACTTCATGCAAAACTTAATTCTTTCCTGAGACAGTGTGAGTCAAAGATCATAAAGATTCAAAAGCTCACTAGAAGAAACGTAGTTTATTGTAAAAGAGTATTGATACTGTCTGGTTTAAGGCCCTCAGGTGGTTTTTGCAAGACTAGTTACCAGTAAGACCTTGTATGAAAGGATTTTAATAATAAAACATGTCTGGTCAGTATATGTTCACATTATATATATTGTACCTTAAAAGTTGTTTTGCTGTAATAAAGAAAATGTGGTTGATCAGCCCCTCTTTCTGACTTCCTGTGCAGGTGATAATCACACGGGTGGCAACAGCAGGGAGGGCACCTTTAAAGAAACTGTGACTTTGAAATGGTGCACCCCTCGAACAAACAGTGTGGGTAGGTAACCTGGAATCTTCCAGAGCTGATTTGGAGCTGGTGCTGAGCACTGTCCCCTCTGGGCCCTGCTGAGAACCTGGGCAAGGAGGTGATTTGCTCCTTGCCTTTACCTCTTGCTCTATAAACTGAGCACACCCTGCTTTGCCAAAGGTCACACCATGCTCTCCCAGTCGTGACTAGCCAGGGGTTTGTGTAAGAGCTGAGAGAGGCAGCAGTGCTGTTACTGCTAGCTTTTTTAATGTGCTCTTTAGCATCATGAAATTGTTCCTTAACTAAAATGATTTGCCCCTCCCACAGGACCAAGTGTACCTTGGCATTCCCACAGTGGGTTTTTATCATGGCAGCTTTGAGATGCTGAATTCGTTTCAGTTCTAATTATTGTTTTGTGGGTGTGTGGGGGATCAAAGTACTGTCTTTAGCATAAAGGCTCTGTAAGGAAATTAAATGTATGCAGTGATAGTATCAGTAGACTAGTCCCTCTGTACTAACTTTCTGAAATGAGTCAGGGAGAGATGTCCACCCAAATCTGAGTATGGGAGAGAAAGGGAATTCCTGAGGTAACACAGGAATCCCCTGACCATTGAGCTCGTGCACCCTGGAGATTATTAGCTATATATGTTGAGTCATTGAACCAGCCAGTCAAAAACACAGATCAGAGAAATAAGGGCAGACAGAGTGTGCAGTGAAATAATTCAGGAGATGCAGGGGGTTGGAAGCAGGGGTTGGGAATGATGTGGGCTCTCAGAGCTGAGGGGGATTGGGAATCCTCCCAGTGAGCCCTTGTGAGGAGATGGTGAAGGGAGCAGACTTTGAGAGGCATCTAGACTTTTTAATTCTGTTCATTGTGAACTAACTCCCTCCTCTTCCTTGCTTGATTTTGTGGATTGTTCTTTCTGTCTGTGGAATTAGATTCAACTTCTCTCATTCCTGTTTTTCAGAACTGCACTATTGCACTGGAGCATACAGAATTTCACCAGTAGATGTAAATAGCAGACCTTCTTCATGCCTTACAAACTTTCTCCTCAATGGTAAATTTGTGTCCCTGGCTAATGATTTAATGTTTTAATTTTCAATACTGCCAATAGAGCACTTAGCACATTATGGTTTGCATAGCAGTAAATGTCTTGTGTGCTGTGAAAATACCAAGTTTATTTTAACATGTCCTAAAATAAGAGAAGAAAGTTGTTAAATGTCCTCAGAGGCAAATGGAATTGTTTTGAAACTTAATGATAGGAGGAAAGATGTAAAAGAGGAACGAGTATTGGATGCAAGGTTTGTATGTTTGCAAACAAAATTACATTGCAAACATCCTTTTACTGGAATGTTTTCTTCAGTCAAGTCATCTGAATGCCTAAATGTGCAGTGGTTTTATTAAGCACTCATGTATTTTTCTCTGAAGATTCTAAACTGAGAAAGTACTCTGATTAAAAAAATGGTTAGAACCAAAATTAGTAACATATTTCAGATATTTTTGCTATTTTTGCTTCTTCATAACAATAAGCAACTTATTTGGAGAATGCACCCTTTTATGCTTAGTGTATTTTACAGGAAACAAGGCAAAGGCAGTTTTATTCCTCTTGCTCAAAAAACAATATCCATTGTAAGCACTAACAACAGGTATCAACTGATGACTTTATACTCAAGTAGTTATATTTTTACTTTTTGGGAGTTGCTTTTAATGCGGGAGTTTCTGCAGTAGGGCCATTTAATATCTTAGGAATATGTATATTTTCCTTAAAAAAACCCAAAAAAGAGAAAGTGATTGGTTGGTCCAGGAAAGAGGCTTTTTGATCTTTATGTAAAATTCAGGAGCGTATGACACTGTTCTGTGTAAACGCTCCAGGAGATGACAGTGTGAAAACACCACTTCAGTGGGTTCAGA
This sequence comes from Margarornis squamiger, assembly GCA_035222235.1. Lineage (NCBI taxonomy): Eukaryota > Metazoa > Chordata > Aves > Passeriformes > Furnariidae > Margarornis > Margarornis squamiger. Next base: position 57,503,756 of record JAWWTY010000037.1, read on the forward strand.
GTCCTCCTGGCTTGGTATGAACCTCTGTTTATGTGGGGTTTAATTTGCAATTGCAGCAGGCAGTAACTGATGAAACTCATCTCCACCAGGTCGTTCTGTTTTGTTGGAACAGCCACGCAAGTCTGGCTCCAAAGTCATCAGCCACATGCTCAGCAGCCACGGAGGAGAGATTTTTTTGCATGTCTTAAGCAGCTCCAGATCAATTCTAGAAGATCCCCCGTCAATTAGTGAAGGGTGTGGTGGCAGAGTCACTGACTACAGGATTACAGTAAGATTTTTGGGGGTTTTTTTCTTCTTAACTGTTGCTTCTCTTCTGCATCACAATAGATGTGTGAAGGAAGTGTTGGTACATTTTCTGGAGAGGATTCCGTGGTCACATTTTTCTTTGTACTGGTGATAGATATTAATATAATATAGTACATCTGCTTGTTGTTATGCTTCATAAAATACTTGCTGTGTCAAAGAAATACTTGCCTCTTTATGTACTATGATATTTAAAGTTTGTTCTGGTTCTAGAATAACACCTCTCTTGGCAAATTTTTTCTGTGGGTGGGATAGACATAGGACTATATCCCAATTCTTGTCAGAAGGGTAGATTGCACACAAATGGCTTGTACAATAAAGAGAAAACAAAGTTGTCAGCTTTGAACCCTGATACGGAGCAGACAAAGGAAATGTAAAATTAACGCCAGCTGATTGTTTTTCCCAACACGTCCTTTATATCTCTTGTAAACAAGCAGAAGTGGCTTCTGGAAAAATATGATAATATAACACCTTGCACATCCAGAAGGCCTCCTCGTGGATGTTTAACCCCTGCTCCTGTAGCACTGTTTGTGTGTTCAGCCTGATGAATGGCCATGGGAAAGCTAGAAAAGGGTCCTGTTGGCAGGGTCGGGGGGGCACGGGGGACTCATAACAAGGCTAAGCTGTTTCGCCCCTTCACTGAAAGCTGCTGTGTTAGAGAAATGCCTAATTGTATCTTGTTTGGTTATCATTAGGATTTTGGTGAATTTATGAGGGAAAACCGATTAACTCCTTTTCTAGAGCCCAGATATAAGATCGACGGCAGTCTTGAAATTCCTTTGGAACGTGCAAAAGATCAATTAGAGAAACATACTCGTTACTGGCCTATGATTATTTCTCAGACCACCATCTTCAACATGCAAGCTGTAAGTAACCTTTTGGTCTCTTCTAGATCAAGTTTTACCTTGCCACTTGATGAATTATTAACTCTCTTTATGTTAAATCGCTTGCCACAACATCAGTTTATTTTCACTGAAGCACTCTGTATTTAATGCTGTAGATTATTGGAATGCCATCTAAATGGGGTGGAATATTTGAACTGGGTAAAGACAACATACATCTACTTACACCTGCTCTGAGTTGCTGTTAAATTGAGGATGAGCTGGTGGGCTTTGGTTGTTTTTGTTGCTTTCCTGTGCCACACAGACTGTCCTGTTGCTGACTTGTCTTTGGTCTTGCAGGTGGTGCCATTAGCCAGTGTGATTGTAAAGGAGGCAATGACTGATGAGGACGTTCTGAACTGTCAAAAAACAATTTACAATTTGGTAGACATGGAGAGGAAAAATGATCCACTGCCGATTTCCACAGTTGGTACCAGAGGAAAAGGGCCAAAAAGGTTACATGCATGTCTCTCTTTGTTCATGATGGGCTTCTGGCAGAAATACTTCAGTGTTTTCAAACCAAATTTTCAAAATACAGCCCAAAGTAATACGTAGTCAAGTGTTGTATGTGCTGTGAATTCTTTGCCTGTATCATTGAGGGGCTGTCACAGTACTGATATTGCTCTATGTTAGGGAAAAGAACTCCCTCCTTTTATTAGCCAAGAATTTTAAGTATGTTAAAAAATATGAAAGCAAAGATAGTCATCAAGAAAGGTGAGAGATTAATACAAGCTGGACAGAGTGGAATAACTTCCAATCGATAAAAAGGAAGACTTAAGCACATTATAAATGAGCAGTGCTTTCAGCTACAATTAGAATAGTCAAATCCTTTTGAAACAGTTACTAAAAATATGAAGTGCTTCTTTAAAACAAGCAGAATATCAGCTACAGATTTGCCCACTTGACTGGAAGTTATTTACAGCAACGTGGTGCAATTCCTCCTTATTTCTTAATCCACAGTATTAATAATAATAATTGATTTGAATGTCATTACATGAGTGGCCCTCTGACATTGCATAGTGAGACACCTGAGAGGTTTCAGAAGTGCCTTTTGGCAGTGGGAATGGTGGAAGAATATGATTTCAGTGGACAGAGTTCCTTTCAATTTAAACTGAGCTCTGGGTGTAATTGGGAAATGCCAAAAACAATATGTTCTCAAGGATGGAGTAGTCCCAGGGGATAGACCTCCAGTGCAGGAGGACACAAAATCTGTTTCAAGTTAGTTTTGGTTTTGGGGGTTCTTTTTTTGTTTCTTTAAGTCTGCTTTTTACTGTAATTCTGACTATTTCTGTTTCCTGGCCTTTCTTAGGGATGAACAGTACCGGATTATGTGGAATGAGCTGGAGACCCTGGTAAGAGCACACATAAACAACTCTGAGAAGCACCAGCGAGTCCTGGAATGTCTGATGGCCTGCAGGAGCAAACCCCCAGAGGAAGAGGAGCGCAAGAAGCGGGGCAGAAAGAGAGAAGACAAAGAGGACAAATCAGAGAAGCTGGGCAAAGACTATGAATCAGATAAGCCATGGCAGGAATCAGAGAGGTACGTTTTCTAAAGGGAAATAAAGCTGTAGAATGATAATTTTTGTGCTTTCGGATATTGGCAGGCTTCGGAAGTGGGCATCTTACTACAGGGCCTACTTATTGGACTTCTCAGATTTAATCTTTTAAGCTGTGGTTAGCTGAGTGTCCAGGTAGCTCAAGAATCTGGATTGATTTGGCTCTTCAGTTGAACATCAGGATTAATGTCCATGTACCTACTGTTGCTGTTGTAGCTTGTCTTAAGTGGTCAGGATCTGTCAGCCTGTTCTGTTTTCCTTCTTTTAAACTATTCTAAAGAGATCAAAAACCCCTCATGGTAATAAGCTTAATTTGCATGTGTTTTGTGCATGCTGTAGTCATTCTGGATAGGAGAACCTTTTTACCTTTGTTGTCACTGTGCTACTGACCCTTCATGCTTTTGTGTGCATGATCAAATCCATTCCTTCAATAGCTTTTACTTCCAATGTGGCACAAAAATGGGGACTAAGGTAAAAGGCATTTGCTCTAGGATGGATCTGAATTCACCTAGAAAGCAGGAAATTGTGTGGTGTTTTTGTAGGTTCATTGTTACTTAGTCTTTCCTTCAAAATTCAGACTGATCAACTGTCTCAACAACTACAATATAAATACTGCTAAATAAGATGAAATATGATTTTTAGGATCCTTCCCTTTACATAAGGCTTTATCCAGAAGATTATTTAGCTAGTCTTCCCTATTGTTTTCCATGCATTCCAAGGGGTGAAAAGAAGTTTTCTTATGCTATGGGTTCTGTGTAACTTTTTCTTCATTCTTTTCCTTCCCTCTCAAAAAGGTTAAAAGGTCTTTTGGATCGTGAGAAAGAAGAACTGGCAGAAGCTGAGGTTATCAAAGATTCCCCTGATTCTCCTGAGCCCCCCAACAAAAAGCCTCTTATTACAATGGATGAAATGCCCACAGTTGAAAAGGCAAAAGGTAAACCAGAAGAGTTGCGACAGATAATTTCTTTTAAAGATAAGGTGGTTGCATCAGTCTGTATTTTTTAAAGTAATGAGGTGAATCATTCTGCAGTTAAAGCTAAGAAAGTGAAGATAATTTTCAATTAAACACTAAATGTTGAGAAATCCTTGATAAACATGTTAGCCTCACCAGGTCTATGAAAAGAGAGATGCTGTGGGGGTCGGCAATGCTGTGTAATGGCAGGCATCAGAAATCCCTTTGTCTCCTGCCAGACAATAAATGTGAACATGCCTGAGCAGTGTAGTTGTGGGCATGGGCAGTTCCCACTGATTTCCTTGGGGTGAATTATTTCCTGCCCCAGTGGCTGAGCTGATGGTGAGATTCTGCATTTAAAGAAGAGTCCTTTTCATTGGAGCACCCGCTCAGTTGTTACCACTTTGCATATCTTAGCCTCTTGTACCAGGTTGTTTAATACTAGTGGGTTTGACGTGTACTACCACAGTCTGTAATTCTTTTAAGCTGTTAAATCACTTATTTTACTTCCAATTTTAGGGCCCATGTCCTTGCTGTCCTTATGGAGCAACAGAATTAACACTGCCAACTCTAGGAAACACCAGGAATTTATTGGTCGCTTGAACTCTGTCAACAACAAAGCTGAGCTGTATCAACATCTGAAAGAAGAAAATGGGTTTGTATTAGTAAATGCATCACTGCAGAGATCTTAGCAGGGGTCAGGATGGAGGAACACTTCAGTTCATAGCATCAGAGACTCCTCTTTTGAGGATTAAATGTATGAATTGAATGTATTCATTAAAAACCACAAACCAACCTTCTCTTTAGTAAATAAAGTGGAGGTAGTCAAGGATCAGCGTGAGGGCGAGGAAATGAAGTCCTTGAAACAAACTGCCAAAGCTTGTTTTCAAAATAGATTCTCTTGTCACATGAATGTTCTCCAGCCATAGGAATGTTTTGGGGTTTGGTGAGGTTGATAATGGATGGCTTTTCACTGTCGTTGGTGGAATGTTTCTTGGCAGAAACCTTTCCTTCATGTACTCAAAGAAGTATTAGGAGGAGAGAAGATTGTGTATGTTGGGCCAGGGAGAGACAGAAGATGGTCAGTGGTGTAGAAAATATTTATGCAAGTATTTAAGTCTGATAGGTTTGTTTTTTTCTTAAACTGTTGATTTTTCTTTCTAATAACAAACCTTACCACTTGTTTTGCATTTCAGGATGGAAACGACAGAAAACGGAAAAGCAGGCCGGCAGTGATGCTGAATTCTGGTTCTTTGGACAAAACCTGGCCAAATCACAGAAATATTTAATGCTGGAATTGCTCTTGGTACTGTTTCAATACAGTTGTATAGCTCTGGTTGGATTGGTTTTTACATTTTTCTATTCCTATTTTTGCTATGAAATGAAAAATCCGCATATCACGTTAAACGAGCTGTGTGCAAACAGGAGGTGTCCTGAGGCACTTCCCAGCCATGCTTTAGGAGGAAGAAAACCCATGCCTGCCATGGACTAAATCAAGTAATCCAAAATGTTAGTCAGCCTAAAGTCCTTTCCCAGAAATATTGGTGAACATTTCAAAATGTGACGGCTGTTTAAAAAAAGAAAAAATTCAAGTCATTTGTAATAACCTGATAACATTCTTACTTTTGGTTCATGAATACTTTTATTTATATGAAACTTCCTCAGGAGTCCAGAATTATGAAAAAAAACACCTCACACTGAGTACCTAGTCAGTGAGCTGAGAAAATGCCAGTCTTGGTTTGCAGCTAAGGGGTGGGAGGGCAAGGGGTTTTACAGATAAAAATTGGTGGCTTAAGGACTTTTAAAAATGGAATGGAAATGGTCTTTAGAAAGCAAAGCCTTTCAGGTTGTGGTGTTGGAGTTAAGGCTTTGTAAGCAAAAGTCAAATAAAATTTTTGCTAGTGATTATTTTTCTGATGAAGTGTGCTCTGAGACACTGGTGGTTGTAGGTCTGAGCTCTTTGAACGCCATGGAGAGCCTTACTCTGAATATTTATGGCTGTGGAATGACACAGGAGGTGATCCATCTTCAGTTCCTTTGAGCAGAGCCTCTTTTTTATTGGAATGTAGAATCCTCAGCCAGTGTCTGTGATCTGATCCCTTCTAGGATTTTAGGTTGGCTTCCACATAGGTCAGCTTGAGTGGGCTGAGGAAAGGTGAATAGCTGAGCTCTCCAAGTGTGTCAGCCTTCCTCTGGTGTGCATCTGGCTTCTGTAAGCACCTGAAGCCCTTACAGATATCACTGTTATAGTGTAAGTTGTTTTAAGGCACATCCCTATGAGATTCTCTAAACCTAAGTATTTCTTCAGCTGAAACTTTAAATACCATAGTTTGTGATGGATAGATCTGAACACGGATATCATGCGAGTATTCTCACTTACATCAGCAGCTGAGCCCTTTGTTCAGCTGTGCTAAAGCACCGTGGATGATTTCAAGGGGATTATTTAGCCTCTGTGATGCAGAGGTGTTTTCTGTTCAATGATTTTAGCATCATTATTACAGAGTGATGAAACAGTACTTGCATGGTAATATTTTTGATCATGTTCTCAAGCTTACGTAGCTTTTACAGAAGCAGAGTGTAATTTTGGAGATCCTAGTCTGAGGACTTTTACTCCTTTGATTTTCACTGTTTCATTGAAAATAGGATGTCCTGGACCACCACATCTCTTGATAGCCCATCTGAAATGTCTTGATGGAGAAAACTGCCATGGAATTACTGTTTCTCCTAAGTTTCTGGGTTCTTTTAATGAGATTTTACTGCATATCATCCAACTGCTTCTGTATGCCTTTTTTGTGAGTAATAAGGACAGCACCTTCTAGTACAAATTGTCTTTTTTTTTTGTAGATCTGCTCTCAATAGTATTTAAAAGTTCTTAACTTGGGCCTCTGGCTGTTGCCCTGACTGTGCTGGGTGGTCACACCCTCTCCATAACAGGGAGGGAGTTGGTACTTTGGTGGCTGGAAGGGTGGTGTGATGTGGGGCAGTGGGAGTGCCCTGGGATGCTGATTTTGGGAGGTGAGAGGTGCCCTGGGTGGCATCCAGGATGGAGGTGGAGGTGCAGCCCTGCACTCGTGTATGGGGGCCTTGCGGGGCTTCAGCACATCCAGTTCCACACCACCACAGCTTAACTGGGAGCTCCTCTGGGACAGCACAGACTGGGTTCCAGGGATTCTCCTGGGACACTTCCAAAGTCAGCAAACCAGGATGACCAGGACCACCCCAACAGTGGCACAGAGGCTGCTCAGTAGGGCAGGAGGGCCCTTCCCAACCGTGGAGTCGTTCTTGGCTTGAAGCACCGGCATGGCGCTGCTGGGAGAGCTGTGGAGCGGCCTTGTGGTGCCAGAGCAGGGGCCACTGTATGAAACACTGAAAATCCCGTCAATCCTGTATTCTGGCAGCATTGCTTGGGCAAAGCGTGGGCTGATGTACCCCCCTGGCACCCCTAATTTCTTCAGTGCTCCCTGGATTTCATCCCTGGCACACCAGCCCGAGGATCCATGGGCACGCGCGCACAGCGAGCCGTCGTACCATGAGATGACTGTGGAGCCGGGCTGGAGAGCGACCACCACGAGGTCCTGGGGGCTGCTGGAGTTCAGATACAGGGAGAGCTTCTCCAGGAACAAACTGACCCTGCTCCTCTCCCTCAGGAAGGAGTAGTAGCTGTTCTTGGTGCGGATGGTGTAAGTGTGGCATGGTACGTCTGTGGGTTTCAGCAGCTCTATGGTGAAGGATTCCCGGGCTGCCAGCCCTCCTGAATCCGTGGCAGACAGCACAAAGTCCTGAGGGGAATACTGGAAGTCAACATCGAGGGGATAGCCATGCATGGTCTGCTGGGAGGTGTTAAACTGCAGCCAGCTCTCTGGTCCCGAGGGAGAGCCATCAGCTGGAGCCACTTGGAGAGACAACCAAGTTGAGTTCCCATCCTCCTCGTCGTAGAACATGTTGGCAGGGACAGGGAAAAAGAAGAGGCATCCAAGAGTTGCTGTTAGGAAGTTAATGGATTGAACAACCTTTGGGGAGGTGTTTGCTTGCCCTTTAGAGAGGAGGGAGAAAAGGAAAGAATTATGAAGGGGAAAAAATGGCAGAGAAATCTTGTCAGCCCTAATTAGGACTGTGGGGCTTGCTGGCTAGAACGGAACTCTGGAGGTCACCTGGCCAAGTTGCTCAGAGCAGAGCTGTAGCCAAGGCAAATGAGATCAAGCATGGCTTTGCATAGCTGAATCTCGAAAACATGGGGGGTGAAGGGTCACAGGTCTCTCTGGGTGACAGGGGAGGGTTAGGTTGGGTATCAGGATAAAGTTCTTCCCCCAGAGGGTGGTGGGCACTGACCAGGCTCCCCAGGGCAGTGGGCACAGCCCCAAGGCTGCCAGAGCTCCAGGAGGATTTGGATAACGCCCTCAGACACAGGGTGGGATTGTTGGAATGTCTGTGCAGGGCCAGGAGTTGGACTTGATGATCCCCCTGGGTCCCTTCCAGCTCCAGAGATTCTGTGATCATTTTGAAAGATGATTTGAGTATTTTTTGAAGTAATTTCTCAGGACTCTGTTGAGGTGGAAATGTGTTGTCTGGAGTTTCTGCAGCATCCCATGCTAGTTCATGGGAGACTTAGACTGAGAATACATAGGTGATAATGGTGTAAAATCCAATCAAACGTTCTGTTTTGTTTAGTCTCTTCTTTTTTTTTCCCCAAACCCAGCACTAACAAAGACTGATTTCATGGAATCAGATAATCTCTAAAGCAAGTAGAAGGTGGGTGGTGAGTCCATCCCCTCACAGAGACACTGACCTGCCAATGACAGTGGTCAATGCTGAAAACAGGGAAGGGAAATCCTGGACTCACCTCACTTCTGCTGAAACTTAAACTTTTAACAGTGAAGTGTTGTCCTTGGTCACCTCTTAACTTCATTTGTTAAGCACACTTGGAGATTTGTTAGTTTAAAGAACTGTAAATATCCTCCACACTATTCTTTCCAGCCCAGCATATTGGTCAGGCCTTGTATAGCCCCTTCCCAAAGGAGAACATCTAATGCTAGTAATTTTGGCACAGAAATACCACAATGTGCCTCTTCCAGGCCTTTCCATGTATGTTTGGATAATCCACCAAAATCCAAGTCTGGGTTACAGTTCAGAGCTGCCCGGGGGGACACTGCCTGGTAGTGTGACACTTCACCTCTCACAGCCACAGCTGTCCCATCAGCAGGGCTGCCATCAGGTGTTAACTTTAATTTGCCTTTATTCCCAGCATTAAGTTTGCAGGAAGCCCCAGGAATGTGCTTGCACAAGCTGAGATCCTCAGAAAGTCCAGAAGCTCGTGATTCTTTTTCCACATGAAATGTCCTCTTGGGAAACAGACACAAATGTCTGAAGGAACAGCTCTTAACTCTGCAAACTGCTCCCAAGCCCTGATGTCCGAGCTCTCCATCATCAGATTTGGAAATGGAGCTCATGGATGAGGTAATTATTAAAACCTATTACAGTTCTGTCTTCTATTTCCAACACTAATCGTGGATTTTTTTTGTTTGTTTGGGGGTTTTATGAGACTGGGTGTCCCAGCATCACCCCACAGCAGCCTGCCTGGGCCAGAATTCCTGTGAGTGCTGCACATCTGCCTGACTGGGAGAGCTCCATTGAGTATGGGAGAGGACACCAGGTAAGCTGTAGCATGGTTTGTGGGGGGGATGAATTTGAATTGCAAAGGGAATCTCCTCTCTGTCATTGTCAGGTGAAGTTTGCTGCCAGGCTCAAGGAGTAAGAAAGATCAGGATGCAGGGAATTCTTGCAACCTGTGGTAAAAAAGGTCCTCTCTCCCTGCTGGTTCTGGATCTCAAGTATTTGTGTTCTCTACACTTTAGGATAAGGACTAATTCGCAAGATTGAGTAAAATCATGCCCTGTTATCCTCTCTTTATGTATTACCTAAGATAAATAAAAGGGAGGGATTCATTCAGGATGTGAATCTTTAGGTCATAATCATTTGGGGACTGAATGGGTTCTAGTATAGGAAACCAGGGATCCCTTGCAAGGTGGATAAAAAGGTTGATGACAGCCATGGTCAGAAGCAAGAGCAGAAAAGTCAGCTTGTTTTTTACCTCGGGTTATGGTCTGAAGCTCTTGTGAAAGTGGAGGAAGAATCCATGCACTTTCCATGGACTGGAGTATCTCAGATGTGGGAAACAGCTGGGTGCTTGGATCCTGCTGCCATGGCAGGAGGGTCTGAATCACCCCTGGGAAAAGGAGAAGATCACTACAGTTGAAGGTGAAAGATCACCCAGATATAATGTAAAAGCAATCTTATGTCAATAATTTGTTACAGGGTTGGGAATGTAGTTTAAAAGCTTTATGGTACGTGATGGAAAACTCTTTGCCAGCATGGGAAGGACTGTGGGAAGGAAGCTGGAGTTCAACCTCCCTTTTAGAAAATGAGGGAACTCTTTACCCAAGTCTCTTTCTGGAGAAGAAATAGATTTTTGTAATACCTCTAGGTGGCCTCTGTTAGTTTGAAGCCATTCCCCCTCGTCCTGCCACACACTGCATGCTCTTGTAAATAGTCTCTCTCAAAATGATGCTTGCCTGGACACCTGATTGGAAACTTCAGTTTCTCAGACTACAGCCTTACACTTTGGGTATAGACTTCATGTGGATCTAATGACGTTTCACAAAGAAGTTGGTTCTGAAGGACATCAACAAGGTTAATGCATTAAAAATAGGGCCAGTCAGGTCACTACAGAGTGAAGGAATAGTTTGGCTCTGAATGCTGCACTAAGTAACTGCTTAACTATTGTATGTGCCTTTTTACAGATCTAATGTAGGCTGATTGAGGCATAATCCTACAAATTTACTCCACTGGCACTAAAAAATAACCCATCTCTGTAGTCTAGGATATACTTAAGCCTGAATCACAGATTCGTGCAGATGGAGGAGAAGGCAGACTGTGAGGTGTGTCTGGTCTAATTCTTTACTCCAGAGGATGCTTATTTACTTCTGTATAATTTGTGATAAATATTTACTGTTCTGTTCTTCAAAACGCTCCACATCTCTTCTAATGTTTTATTATCCTTACTGTGAGAAAGTTTATCTGTCTAATGTCAATCATCTTAACTGCAGTGGAAGGTCATCAGTGCTGCATCAGTTCCCAGGGGATGCTGTGAATGCTTCTTTCATCTTTTAGGCAAAATATTATATAAACCTGCATATTTTCTCAGTCTTCCAGACTCATTAGTTCAGTTTGACATGTTTTCTAGACCTCTGACCATCCTTGTGTTCCTTTGGAGCTTTTTTAAGGGTCCACGTCTTTCCTTAGAGACGATGGCTAAAGCTGGGCCTGATCATTCAGCTGAGCTGTCACCTGCTCCAAGCTGAGGAACAAAACTGCATTCCCTTACTAGGAAAGCTGCTGCTGATACATCCCTTGGGCAGGGAAGTTGTGCTTTTGCAGAAGAAACTGCGTGGAACTCTTCTGTTGGGACTCGGGACAGGAAAGATGACAAATGGAAAGTCAAATCTCAAACATACCTGGTGTGCTGCTGGGTAGGTGGGAATTGGCATTAAATAAAGTCACCAGAGGTACCTCCACAGCATCTGGCTTGATGTCTGAGGTTTTGTGTGACTCCAGGGTGGGCTTGGTGACATTTGGCAGAATCCCTCTTGTTCCCAGATCTCTGAGTGCAATTCCTTTGTGCCACTGGATGAAACGCTTGCAGCTTCACCAGTGACAGTGCTGGTTAACATGCCAGGAAAGCTGGCTGAGGCTTCAGGACTGAGTGTTTCTGGAGAGAGGGACACACTAGAAAGCATTTGAAGCTCTGGAAACTGGCTTTTTGCCTTGTCACTGTAACCTGGCACTTCTGACACTGACACTGCTTCTGGCAAAAATCCATGAAAATGGGTCTTGGGAGGAAATGCCTCTGCTGAGCTGTGAGGCCATTCATGAAGGGTGTTTGTCACCCACACAGGCCTGGAAAGCTGGCCTGTGCCCGCAGTGATGTCCTGGAGGAGATGGTATGTGGGTATTTCGGATTTACTGGGAAGGAAATACGAGTCTGTCTCAGGCACGTGAGGCTCCAGCTGCTCTAACAGCAAGGACGTACCAGAAGCTCCAGCAGGCAGCACTTCCAGCTCAGTGAAGAGAAACCTGGTTTCAGTAATCAGGGAAGGTGAAAGATCTGGAAAACCAGAGCCTGCAGACATCATGGATGCTGGTGGGTTAGTTGGTACATCCCATGCTGGGTCTGTGTCCAAGGTGACCGAGCTCTCTTGACTTACAAGGTGGGTGTTATCCTGCATCCTGTAACTTGCTGTTGTTACACCTTCTCCACAGGAAGGTGATAAACTCCGAGCAGGTGATGCCACCAGTGGTGTGAGTAAAAGGCTTGGCACAGTAAAGGCCAGAGGCCTGGAAGCCCCTCCTGCAGCTGGAGTCTGGGTGAGTCTCAGTGGTTTCAGTGTAGGTGTTGGTGTGATCATTAATCGCCCGCGCTGTCGCCTTGGAGACTTTCTTCCATAGTCACCTCTCGTAAGGATTCTCCAGCCTGCAATGTCATGCCCCAGCAGCTGTGAGAGGTGCTGGGAGCCAACGTTGTGCTGCAGCACTTGGGTGAACTCCTGGAGCTCGGCAAACCCTCCACACCTGACAGGCCAGGAGAGCCCTGCGTGGTGGTTCCTCGTGAGGTCCACGTGCTCCAGGAGTTCAGCCAGCAGGGTGGGGCTCTGGGAGCCCCTGGGAGCTGGATATGGCAGCAGGGTCAGCACGGAGGGCTCCAGCTGCAGGTACTCGGCCATAGTGCGCACGAGGTGCAGGCGTTCCTGCACTTCCAGGGGGTCTGCTCCAGTGGAGAGGATGATTTCAGCAGAAGTCAGGGCAACGTCCTTCCCACACCTGGGAAGGAAGTCGAGAACGTGTGGTCAAAGTCTAGAATGGCACTGGTTAAGAGGCAGTTTTCCATCCCTCCCATTTTTGTGAATATCCCTCTTTGAATTTAGTCTATTGTCTCATGCACAAGCATAGTTCAAAATGTTACCCCTTAATCCAGAACTTCCTCCTCCTGGATATATGGATGTTTTCCATTCCATTAACTTCAGTGATCACCAAGTTTGATCCCATTGCTTGTGTAGCAAGCAGCATGGTCTGAATTTACCAAACACTGTCCTCATTATGGAAACAATTCACTTAAGAGATACTCACGGTCCATTAGACATGGAATGTAGGTACTTGCCTTAAGAAAGCACCATCAGTTGTAACTGACAGCGTGTTGTGGAGGCAATTCAGAGCCTCACTGGGAGCCTGCCTCTCTCCCTGCTGACAGAAAAGCTCCAGTTCCTACCTGGAGCAGGGAGGCTGGATAGGGCCACCTGGACAATCAGTGTCCCGGTGCTGCTGGGCTTGCAGTCTTCATGCCCTTATTTGCACTACAACAAAGCTTTCAGGTTCAACAAGTGTTCATTTAATATTTTGTGGGGTTTTGTTTTCTTTTAGTTTCCCCGATGTCATGTGCCAGTTAGAAGGACCCACCTCTCCCTTAAAATTGTTTCTCCTCTCCCCACTGATGAGGGCAGAAGCTGCTGAAGGCCTGCAGTACTCACTGGTAGGTGTTTGGCATGTGGTTCAGGCTTTCCTCCCAGGATGAACTGCTGTCCTGAACGTGGATGGTGAAGTTTGCAGCAGCTCCTGGTGTTTCCTGGGCATGGATCCTTCTAGAGGCAGCGATGCTGAGCAGGTACACTCCACCCTCCCCTGCCATGGGCAGCCCTTGCAGTGTGTTTGTTTTGGAGTTGAATTCCAACCATTTTGGCAAAGCTGCACTGCTGGCTGAAGTGACCTGCTCTGTAAGAGGGTGGCAGAGAAGCAGGATTGGAGATAGGAAATGGTGTTACTGCCCCAGTTTTACATATTACAAGTTCTAACAGGACAGAAGTCCAGGAACAGCTGCAAAAGGTCCATTTCAGGATCTTAGAAACCTTGATTTTCATGTGGTGCTTGTTTAGTGTGGTTTTTAGCATAGTGGCAACACTTCCTGGCCATTTCTCAGACCCTGCATCCCTCAGGCTGCAGGCAGATAAAACACAGGCTGTGTGCAGGGGGTGTTTATTTGCTGCCTTGGCAGGCAAAGATGGTGAGATTTCTGCCATCAGCTGTAAGTGTTTCTAACAGATCTGAGGCACTTTCTAGGAGATGTTTAGCAAGTTCATTTTAAACACAGAAAGTGAATGTTTGCTGCAGGATTGTACCAAGAAGAGTATGTAATAGCATTACCTTGTACTGAACTGTCGTTCCCTGCACTGGCACTGGATAATGGAATATTTTTCCCATAGGGATGGTGGCATCTGGGATTCCTTGCAGGCTCTTTGTTTCTTCACGTGTGTTACTCGATCCCTTGGCAACCACAGCAGGTGAGCTCACACAGACAGACACCAGCACAAGGAGAACAGGGAGCAGGGCTGGGACTGGCACCCCTGGGAGCAAAGGGCACCCCGAGGCAGGAGGCCTGTTGTGAGTGCCCTGGGGGTCCCTGCAGGGCTCACCCATCCTCGCCCAGCGCCGCTGCTACTTCAGCTCATTCGGGGTCTGCAGGGGAAAGAGAAAACCCAAACCCACACGCACCTGCACTTCACATCAGGCAGCTTCACCCCATGGGGAAGCACAACTCTGTCAGACCTGTGGGGTCTCATGTGGCATTTGGACCAGCCCTGCTGGTCTCTTTGGGCCACAGACACATCTGGGGAGGGCTGTGGGCTTTTAAAAAGCCTCGGTACTTACAGTCACTGCTCCGTTCAGCCAAAGGTTTTCCATGAGAAAACGCCCCGTAGCACAAAGCCAGTCCATGATCCTTTTTACCCCAGTTTCCTCCAGTCTCACTGTTGCTCCCATCTCTGCCTCTGCTGTGATAAAAAGCCCACTCAGAGCTGAAATGCTACACTGGGGCCTTCAACATATGGTTTAGGGGAGAGCCAGGTAAACAGTGCAGTAACCTGACCCACTGGGATTTCCTGGTGGCGAAGGGAAAGGTGAGCATGGCATATGGCAAATAAATCAGGAGAGCAAAGCCAGTCTGCGACTCACTAGCCTTTGCTTTGTAGCATCCAGGGCTGGACTTTTTATTTGTTACATTTGAGGCTGCTTGTTCAAGAGGAGATAAAAACAATAAGGGCTCTCATAAGCCTGTGAGTGGCTTGCAGCTTTTAGATGAGCAGCATGCACAATATGCTTGGTCTGTCCTGCTTAGGGGACAGCTTTATTTAAAAGCACACAAGAAGAATGCAGCATTTGCTAGCCCAACTGATAGAGCTGGAAAAGCATGGACAAGGTTTTGGAGCCAGCCAGCAGTGCAGGGAGTGCTCCTTTCTTAGTACAGCAGGATGTCTGGGAAACCACGGCCCGCTTTGTGTTACCTCTGCAGACTCAGTGGCCACGGATCAAGGAATGAGGTCTTGCTCTGCTGGCTTTTAACAAGAACTTTCTTCCTTGTGTTTGTGGATGTGTTTGCAGTCATTGCTTTGTAGTAGTTGCCAGGCTTTCTGCTGTGCTCTGTCGTGCAGATCCCTTCCTTTTTAGCCACGAGCGGAGCGCGCTTTGGACAGAGCGAGAAATGGTCATGGAAGTCTCATGGAAAGACACAAATTGTGAGATACCTGCTGAAAGACAGCAAAACCTGTTTCAGTGGCAACCATGATTGGCTCTGAATAAATCAGAAGGTTGTGCTTCTTTGCTCATGCTCAGTGATGCTGAGAAACAAGTTGCTACACTCACCTTTCCACTTCTCACTGTCAGCATCTCCCGGGTTCCTTTCTCCTGCAGTCCCTGAAAACAATGGCATGTCCTCCTTCACTGATTGTGAAAAGAGAGAGTAGGTGGTGGGGCAGAAGTTCAAGTTGGAGATGAGGACTTTTATTCACAGACTATAATTCTTATGCAAGGGAATGGGTGCTTGACAGCTGACTAATCTCTCCTAATGAATTCGCCTCCTGAGAGCTGAGTAAATATTGCCATGTAACCATGTGTGAATCACCAGCCTGCTCTGAAATGATGGGAACACACTGAGATCCCATGGTTGCTGTGAGCTGACAGTAGTCCAAACCACCCCCAGAAGAGCAACATCTGCCCAGTTCAGGCATCCAAAGCCTGTGGACCCACCCATGTTTCAGGTGGGAAAATGCCAGTGAGCATTTCACTTGTTTGGATGTGACAGGGAAAGGGGGAATGGCTTCAAACTGACAGAGAGCAGGGTTGGATTGGATATTGGGAAGAAATTTTCTCCTGTGAGGGTGGGCAGGCCCTGGCACAGGTTGGGCAGAGAAGCTGTGGCTGCCCCTGGATCCCTGGGAGTGTCCAAGGCCAGGTTGGATGGGGCTCTGAGTGACCTGGGCTATGGAAGGTGTCCTTGCCCATGGCAGGAGGTGGAATGGGATGCTCTTTAATGTCCCTTCCATCCCAAATCATTCTGGGATTCTGTGAAACCATCCCAAATGCCACACTGTGTCTAAATGCAGGAAAACTTGTGAAGAAATGTAGCTCATTCAGAAACCAGGACTTCTGGCTTGAGGTATTTATTTCCCACACAAAACCAGGAAATATCAAAAGTTTTATGGAACAACTTCATTGTCCTGTGATTTCATGACCAGGGTACATAGATAAAGGTGGGCAAGTGTAATCCAGAGCTCAGCTGAGTCCAACAGGCTCTTTCAGGGCATCTGTAAGCACTTGCTTCACTTCTAGCTCCAGACACACTCTTTTTCCTACATGTACCCAGATACGATTCTGAAACTGAGAAAAACCCCACCCCTAAATCTTTATCTGCAACAGCAAAGAACACAACTGAAGGATATACTGCATCTTCTGTTTTCTTTTTTTGGGTGATCTTGTGAAGTGGAAACTCTGACTGTCTCAGTTCCCTGCACTGCCCCTGCCTAAGGCACTTTCTTGTCACTCCTGCTTAGAGGAAATGGGGAACAAATGTCCAAAACTTGTTTTAGCAATCCTGCTGGGTGGGGTTTGGGGTCTCCTATAACATCCTAAATAGCCTGGAATGGTTACATTTTATGGCATCTACCACACAGCTAATGTGTTTTTGATGAGGTTGTTTTTCGTGTCTATTAAATCCCCAGCACCTGGAATCAAGTAATTGCTTGGCAATTGTAGCTTCCTTTCAAGTCTCTTTGATATTCCAGCCGCCTGCTCTGCTGCAAAGGAAATCTAGAGCTTTTCCCAGGATCCCCAGAAAACTCAGCAAGCACAAGGTGACCTAAGAATAGTATTTTGGTGGCCTGTTACATTACTTTTTTGAGTATCTGAAGCTGGCAGTGCTGACAGCCCTGCAGTCCTCACCTTGAGAACGTGCCAGGAGGTTTCAGGACAGTTTGTGTTGACACAACAGGATGTCTGGTGGTGGCACATTTTCTGCTGAATTTTTCAGGGTACAAGTTTTCCACCTTTGACTTCCATTATATTCCAGGAAAAGCCTCCTGTGTTGGAGTTGCCTGGAAGCCTGTGGAGGTATGCCTGCAAAATTGGCTGTCAGTGCATCGAGTCTTATGCAAAATGTGGGAGCTGTTTTTGTTTGGAATGTTGCAACAAACAGGCTGCCTGTTTCTGGAAGGCAGAAACCTGGAGACCGGGTGTTGGGAAAGACAGAAATGAAAGGGATGGAAGAAAGGAGCCTGTGTGTTCCTGTGGGTCACGACCATGTCACCCCTGTGTTGACAACTGCAAATTAAGGAGAAAGTCAAGGGTTTGGTATCTGGGATAAGTGTCATAAAGGTTTGGGTTTCCTTTCATGCCTTTTCAAAATAATAATCACCATCACCCCCCATTTTATTAAGTTTAATCATGCTGATGTTTTGTCTTTGAGTTGCTGCCTCAGGTTTTTTGATTTTTGTTTTCCCTTTTATTTTAAAACAAATGGGGAAAGAGTGGAAAGGACAAAGGAACAACATCTGAGGGAAAGCTGCTTCTTAAACCTTGTCTTTATTTGCTTCTAGTTCTCATTCTGCTTTACGCTGGGAAAGTCTTCTCACTTCCCACCTTCCTTCCCTTCCAAACCCTTGTGTTTCCTCTGACAGAGACGTTTGTCTGCGTGGGAAAGTTTAAACATGAAAGCCAAGGGAAGAATTTATACCAGGGTTAAATTTGGTTTAAACTCCCCATGTGAACACTCCTGTTTTTCTACAAGCTTTTTTTCTCTCCAAATGATGGTTTTCTTTTCCTCTTTGAAGCTTAGCTCATGACATTGCAAACTGATTGAACTGGGAGAGGTTGTAGAGAAAGGACTCAGGCACTTACAGAGTTACAGCTCCATATCTAGCAGATAAAACCTTCCTGCTCAGACAAGCCCTCACTGTTTCATCTTAGTTTTGTTTTGGTTTGTGTTTTTTTCCCTAGGGAGTTAAAAACTGAGAAGAAAGAATTTTACTGCCATGATTTCGTTTTTTCCTTGAAAATGAGGAAAATGGGTTAAATTCAGTGTCCTTTTTTCTGAAACGATAATTGTCTTTTGATAAACAATATTTAAGTTTGGCCTTTTCAAAGTTATTAGTTGTTTAATAAGGAAAAGGTCACTAGGTTGGTTTGAATAAAGATGCTCTGTTGTAGGAAGGTTTTGGGTTTCATTCTGGGCTCTGCAGGAGGGGAGACAAGTGTTGGTGCTAGAGCTGCCCACAAAGCAGGGCTTTTGGCTTTACACCTTCTGTTAAATTCATTGTGAGACCTGCAACCCCTTGAAAGCTCTTTAAAGCTGCATCTCTCTCCAGCTGTTAATACAAACATGGGCTGTCACTCTGGAGGGGATTGTAGAAATCCTGATACCGCTCCAAGCTGCCCTTCATGGCAAAAGGGGCTGAAATCTTTGGGCAGAGTCCTCGTTGTTGGGGAGTTTTTTCCCCCTGTGCCCTTTTTTTGGTCAAATGAGCAGAGCTGAGGTTTGCACAAACACCAGGGCAGGGTGGAGGATGACCTGCCAAGCTCCAGCCTCGTGGGATTTTTAAGAAGGGGGGTGATTTATGACCCAACAAGGAGCACAAGGTTTATAATGACCACGCTGACAGAACCTTATTTATGGGGCCTGCTGCCTCTCCCAGGCCCAGCTTTTGCATTCAGCTGGTGTTCCTGGCTCCCCACAGCAGGTTTTCAAACAAGTTAATGTAATAACCTCAAAATGGTTTTTGACTCCCTCAATGGGCTCGGTTTAGCCTCGCTCTGAGCTGATGTGACAGTTTGGGACAGTTCCCTTCCCCTGGCACCAGCCCCAAATCTGGCTCAAAGCTCTCTGCTAAATCCTCCACCAACACAGATGCTGTGGCCATTGCTCTGCCTTTCTATTAGCTGGTTCCTGTCTGCTTTGCTGGAGAGAAGGACAAATCCCATGTCCCCGTGGTCAAGCATGGATCTTCCTCATAAGGAGAGTTAATTCAGCCCTGGCTGGAGGTGATGAGGAAGACACAGAGGAGATGCCCAGAGGCTGGATGGCTTTGGGGTTTGCAGAGCAACTCCTTCACCCCTGGGCAGTTTCAGAGGTGCTGAAAACAGTGTGCCCGCCCTCCTTCCCCCCTGTTTGTTGCTTAAAGCCAGGCCTAAAGCTCCCTTTAAAAAGCAAGTAACAGCTGAACCCCTGTGTCTCTCTTGTATGTTGAGTGATGGGGATAGGAAGCAAATTTGCAGCCAGGTCCCTCTTACCAATTTCCCCCCCTCCCCAGATGTTTTTCTTTCAGTGTTTGTTTATTTTACTTTGGCAATTAGCTCAACAAATTGCTGTCTGAGCAGTGGAGCTGATGGGGTCTGGTTTCCTTCAGGTTTTTCTGCAGTTCCCTTAATGATCTCAGCTTCATCCCCTGCCATGTTTTCTGAGGGGAAGGATCAACCAGGAGCCGAGCAGGGCTGGTTTGGGCTTTTCCCTGCCTCAGTGGGGATGTGGTTTGGAATTTTTGCCCTTTACCTGACTTCTAGTTCTCAAAAAATAACATAATTTTCAAGGCATCCATAAGATCCCTCCCCTTCCAAATGCTCCAAACTGGCTAATAACAGGGTCAGGCATTTCTGGCTGCAGAGAGGATGGGGTTCTCAGAGGGGGCAGGCAGGCTGCAATTGCACAAGTTTCCTTTCCTCACAATGCCAAGGTGGAAGTTAGTTCCTGGAAGCCTGTTTTGTAAAAAGGCCACTTGTTTTCTGTGTCCCTCAGGGCCCTCTGGGCGAGCTTCTCCTGCTGTTGCTGAGAGCTCTTGAGCAGAATAAAAATCCTTATCCTCAGCAAAACACTTGAGGCTGCCTGTGTTGCAAAGGAGCAGCAAAAGGAGGGGAAGAAAGTGTGATAACACTGAAAAAGTCCTTTTCCCTTTAAAATAAAGGAGATTCTATGATACTCAGAGTAAAAGCAGGGTTTATGCTTATTCTTGGTTTGATGGCAATGGTGACAGCTTCCTTGCAAATGGGTTGCCCATAGTTACCTGTGGGATTCAGTTTTCTGCCTCAATTTATTTTTTTTCCAGTTCATGCCAGTTGTCTTTTTGTAGGTGAAATCAAGTGTTGCCCAGAAAAGCCCAGCTCAGGAAAAGTGTTCTGTGTATGACTGGAGTTAGTGAGTGTGAGTCAGTTACTCAGACCTGAATCTGCCTTCATGT
Organism: Margarornis squamiger; assembly: GCA_035222235.1. Classification (NCBI taxonomy): domain Eukaryota; kingdom Metazoa; phylum Chordata; class Aves; order Passeriformes; family Furnariidae; genus Margarornis; species Margarornis squamiger. The sequence goes on from JAWWTY010000037.1 coordinate 57,524,049, forward strand.
CTTTGAGGAATTACATGGCTTATCAGTGGTGAAGCCACATCTTTGGGAGAGGATTGAATGTAATCCCTGAATATTTCATATGCCAGGAATTAAAGAAAAACAATTTGTCAGATTTTTAGAGTGGGTTGAGACTTGCTCCAAGGCCTTGGTAAGTATGTGCATGACTCATATTGAAGGTGTTCAAGGGTTTTATTGAGGCTTATCAGTATAATAAGGAGGAAAAAAGGGGGGTGGAAAGGCAGCTCTTGAGGTTTGGAGGGAATTTCACAGCAGGGAAAGCGAGGGAGCTGGAGTCAAACAGGAGAAAGGGCTGTGCCTGTGCATTCCTTGCAGGTCTGTCACAAATTTGTGCCCAGTTGGAGGAGGTTTTTTAATGTTTATTGAATACAAGTTGAGGCCAAGAAGCACATTGTGGGCTCTGGTGCCAAGTAATGCATAGCACAATAGGGTTGAACTTGGGGGGTGGTCAAAACCCAAACCACCTTGGTTTGTGTGAATGCCTCTTGCCTGAAAGGAAATGATGCATGAAATCATGCAAAAAGCCTTCAGCTGAGCTTAGTAGCTGCTCTGATAAAAAGGCAGCAGTGGCTTCAGAGGCTGCATTTTCAAAGCCACATCCCCAGCAGCAGGTTCTGATGCTTTGGTGAGGCACAGGATAAGCTAGCTAAGTTTTTAGTTCTTTTCTTGCAGTCCTTCAGAGCTTCTGGAAGCACAGTTACTTATTCAAAGACCAGGCTCTGGATCTAGCAGCCTTACTTCAGGCTCTTATTTCTGCAAATGTCAGTCTGGCTATTTGCTTTTTCTTAGGCTGTTGTGCCTGCATGCCTTTATTCTCATACATAATGCTTGTTCTTGCAGCGGTCCCTGCTCTAAAAGTTGCCAGGGTAACAGATGTCCCTGCTGTTTCCTTTGGAAAGCAGGATGAGAGTACCACCAGGACCTCCTGGCTGGGTGCTGGATCATCCTGCCTTGGCCCTTGGCATTTGGCTTTGCCTCAGGTGGCCCTGGCAGGAACCAGCAAAGCATTTCAGTCTTTTTTTTTTTAAATTTTATTTATTTATTTGTGTGCCTGTTGTCGGGCAGCCACCCAGTCCCTGCTTAGCAACCTCCAACATCCAAAACATTTGCCTAAGGGACTCTTCCCCCATCAAAGGGCTTTTCTCACACCTTGCTGGCCACAACTCCCCTTGCCCACACACCAGCTGGACTCCAGACGTCCCTCCTGCTTCCTCGAATTCCTTTGTAGCTCCTGCCAGTTGCCTCTTGGTGTCTCCACTTCCCTTCTGACCCCTGCTCTGCCCTGTGGACTTCAGGACTCGTTGAGTTTGGGGCTGTACCTGTTTGTCTGTAGTCTGTAATTGCCACCAAGCTGCTGGGCAAATGTTGACTCTTTTAGGGGAGCAAACTGTATGGAAAAAGGAATCTGGGTATGCCTCTCCTGTTACTGAAACTCACAGATGTTTGCTTTGTTTATTTTGTTTCTACCTACTTTCTCTTTCTGGAATATGCCTGGACTTGTCAAACCAGTGATGATCAGCCTGCATTAGATAAATTACCTTCATCCTGCCTGACATCATTATCTCCAGCTCATCCACTGAAAGCACCTAAAGAGAAGGGCACTTCTGGGTTTGTGTTTTGGGGGGTTTTTTTTGGGGTTGGTTGCTTCTGGTTTGGTTTTTTTTTTGAAAAAGGAGAATTTTTTTAAGCTCACCCTGCAGAGCAGCAGCAGAGCAGGACTATGGGCAGGTCTCCTGAGCTCCCTCTGATCCCACTCCCTGATGGATCAGCCTTTGCCACTGAGAAGTGAGGAGAAGAGGCTGTTCAGCTGGAGAAGAGAAGGTTGTGTGGAGACCTCCCAGCACCTCCCAGCGTCTGAAGTGGCTACAGAGAAGCTAGACAGGGACTCTTGATCAGGAACTGTAGTGACAGGAAAAGAGGAAATCGGTAAAAACTGAAAGAAGGGAAATTTAGGTTCTGTATGTGGAAGAAATTACTGTGAGGGTGGGCAGGCCCTGGCACAGGTTGGGCAGAGAAGCTGTGGCTGCCCCTCGATCCCTGGAAGTGTCCAAGGCCAGGATAATGAAGCCCTGATCAACCTGGGCTAGTGGGAGGTGTCCCTGGGTTGGAATCGGTTGATTTTAATGTCCCTCCCAACCCAGGCCGTTCTGTAGTTCCATTTGTGGGGCTGGGCCACCAAAAAACGTCATTTATCTGCCAGCTCTGCCTCTGTGTGTCTGCCAAGTGATAATTGGGGGGAAGACAAGCCCAACCCTCCTGATACCCATTTGGTGCCTGAGTGACAGATTTATGACAGGCTGCAGTTTCCTCCATTTGTGTGGCACTGGGTGATTGTGTGTCCACCCTCTCACTTCCAGCTGCCTTGGGGCACAGGAAATGATCCAGTGAAAGGCTTTTGGTGGCAATTAACACAATTCCTGCTGATAACTTTTTTTTTTCTCCTTTTGTCCTCTCCCTCAGAATATTTTTACAACCAGCCCCTAATCAGTTGCGAGAGTGGCGCTGGAGGTGGGTGGTTACAAATATTTGATGAGTGTGTCATGGATCAGCTTTTATTTCTGCTGAAAGTATGGTTTATTTTTTTAATCGACCTCTTTAGCATTCAATGACCAGAGCAACATCAAAATTTATTTTTCTTACCAAGTGGTGCTACCCTAAAAATCATCCCAGTTTGTCCTCAAGCAAAGGAGAGCTGTTGTAAACTCATCTTGCCAGGAATAGCAAGGGATCAAATCCTGGGGTCACAAGGTAGTGTCAACTTGGGAGCATGTGTTTAAAAAAACCCCCCAATTTCTGTCATGCATTCCTGTATGAGGCAAAGAGGGGAAAGTAACTATTTATTTGTGGTCACCTGTGTCTAAAACAAGGAAAATACTGGTGTTGGATGTGCTCCCTCAGAAAGCTTTTAGGACTTGCCTTAGATGCAATGTTGGAACCCAAATATCTTTCCTTAGAGCTTTGTGGTCTTCAGACCTGGGGTTTTATTTGGGTGAAAAAACAGTCTGAACTCCTCAGTACTGCTTGTTCTCTTAGAAAAGGAGGAGGAAAACAACCTTTCTGGAGAGTTGATACAGATGGGGATTAACCAGCTGTGCTTTCAGTGGATAAATTACAGCTCAGGAAATTAAATTAAAAGTGAGATGAATCTTTGTCCTTGGGAATTTGACACCTGTAAACAAAAAAAAGCACCCTTTATTGTGAGAGCTTAAGGAGCTGCTCTAGGCTTTTGTGCTGGTTTTATGCCTGAAGACTTCTTTTCTCCACTGATGTTTATTGCACTGGATTCTCCAAACTGGAGTTCACTGGAGAAGGGCAAAAGATAGTGAGAATGGAGAGGGAAAGTGGTCACAGAGGGTGGAAAAGACGCAAGTGATGAGACCATGGAAATGACAGAGAGAGAGTAAAGGAAAAATGGACAGAAGCTGGAAGGAGTCAAATATTGCAGAGCCACAGAAGAGGCCACATCCAGAGACAGCTTGGGCTTCAGCTAGAGAAGTGTTTTCTTTCCAGGTATACAACGATTTCAGTCCTACCAGCTACTGGGACCTGGGGAACAAAATGTCTTGGAATATTAAGTGAGTTTTTGGACCTCAGTTGTAAAAATTCCCCTTGTTCTTCAACAGAAGTTCCTGTGCTCTTCTTCCCTCCCCTCCCCTGCACAGAGACAGGTAAAGAAGAGCTGGAGTCCTGCTGTTTTGCTGACTGTATTTTTGGGGTTTGAATGACAGGTTTAAGTTCATCTGCCTCCTTGATCCACATTGGTGTGGGCCCCATGACAAGCAGGGTGAGCACACAGTAGGTGTGTGAAAGACCAAGAGGAGATCTCCACCTCCTGAGGCCAGGAATGGAAGAATTTCTTCCCTGTGACGGTGGGCAGGCCCTGGCACAGGTTGCCATGAGAAGTTATGGATGCTCCATCCCTGGAAGTGTCCCAGGTCAGGTTGAACAGGGCTTGGAGCAACCTGGGCTAGTGGAAGGTGTCCCTGCCCGTGGTTGGAAGTGGGTGGTCTTTGAGGTCCTTTGTAACCTGAGTTATTCTATGGTTCTATATAAATCCTGAGCGCTTCCACTAGACCAAAGTGCTGCTGGGCAGGTGTTGGGGACTGTAACCATGTCCTACCCCAAACCAAAACCAGGGCCTCACCTGGGGGTCAACTGGAGTCTGCAAGTGACTGTGTGTGGTGTGGCTAATCCAGGTACTGCTCACAGGACCGAGTGACTCCAAAACTCAGCTCACAGCTTTGAGGAGAACCTGCTGGTGGGGGAGAGAAGGGCCCCTCCTTACCCAACAAACCTTGACCCTGGCGTGGCAGAATCCAGTTCCCTCAATCCCCCATTTGCAGAGCTGGATTTCAAGAGCTGTGCTTGCTGGGGGTCTGCTCTGTGGTGGGATGACCACCCCATGCTTCAGTTCCTCACCTCTTTTCTGAAGGAAGCTCACAATGCCTTGTCCTCCCTCTTGGCTTGATGCAAGAAGAGGAGCTGGCAAAGCCAACAGCTGCTTGAAGCGCTCCAGACCTGTCTATGCACATCCTTGCTCCCAAATTCCTCAGGTTTCCAGAGCAGCTAGCCAGAACGCTGAAAAAGCTTTCTTTTTAATCTCTTGATCTTCCCTTCGGTGTGTTTTTGCCAGCACAGGTAAAACAGAGGAGCACACTCTGTGCTCTGCATGCCCCGCTGTTCCCACCGAGGCAAACAGGAGATAGTGTCAGCAATTACCAGGAATGATCTGAGGGAAACATCTCGTCCCTGCAGCTGGTTCCTGGGACACAGCAAACCTGACCTGCCAGGATGCCACCAGTGTCTCTCTCTGTGCAAACAACAAGGAATGAGATGGGGCTCTGCTCTGGTTAAATTCCAACTCAAGCGTGAAGGGAAGTTGTGTCTGACCGGGGTTTGCTGGGAGTGGTGGTGGGGGTTGCTGTGCTCTCAGAGACCCATCTTGAGGTGGTTCTTCCCAGGGTGCAGGTTTGGTCTGGGAGCTGGGAGGCCACAGCCCTTGGAATCACTTCATTTCTCACTTGTGGTGTTACAGACAGCGATGAAACAGTGTCTGCTGAGATCCAACCCCTGGAACAGGGCACCACCTTTGACAAGCCCCAGAGAAACCTCTACCTTGGGATGCACTTCTAAAGCAGTTGAAAAATCTGTGTGTTGTTTTTTATTGTATTTTTAAGCCAAGAGACAATCCAGCTGAAAACAAGCAGGATTGCATAATGTTATGGAGAGCAGAATTTGGCTTGCAGGTTTCAAACCAGTCTGAATCCCAGTGCATGAAAATGTTCAATAATACTGCAGAGCTTGACTGCCTCCTCCCAGGCTTCAGCTGGGACTGAGGACAAATGCCAAGGAGAATTCTCTCCATTAGTAGCAATGACACTCTCTCTCCATACATATACATAAAATGTGTGTGTGTTTGAATTTGGTTGGCTTTTCCTTGGCTAAGTTAAATGCTAAGAATTATCTTTTCCAGTTGTATGCCAAACTTTTTGCAGCTTGCTTTAGAAACTTCGATTTTCTAAACAAGTGAAATGGAATTGAGGCCAGAATTACTCAAACCTGTTAAAGCTGGGCCATTTTCTTCAGCAGTGACAGGAATGCAGGAATGGGGACACCTGCTCAGATTGGTGATTCACCTGGCTCAGTATCCTGTCCCTCAGCAGTGGCCAGGGGTGGATGCCTGAGGAGAAGCATGTGTTTTATGGAAGCTGGTTTTACCAGGAGCTTAGGCTTATGTAGTGGAATGCAGCCCTGGTTTGCTCCTTATTTTTTTCCTAGCAAAATGTCAACCCTTCCCAATCTCTGCCCCACTTTGTTGCTGAGCATTGGGACTATCCTGTTGGAGGGTCTGGAAAGGACATTCCCTCTTTTCCAAGGGTTTAGCTGGCTGCAGCCCAGGAGCAGTTTGAAAAAAGGCTGGAAGAAACCTCCTCTGTCCCATCCCCCAGGGCAAACACGACTTGATTCTAGACAGTTCAGCCTGCAATTTTGGGCTGGTCAGAGACAGAACAGCTTCTGGAGCTGGGGAGGAGGAGGGGGCTTCATTTTGCTGCAGTCCTTGGAGCTGTTTTCCAAGAGGTTTCTAATATATGTGCATGGAGGACTCTCATCTGTTGAGCAGGTAGTAAATAAATATAATTGAGTGTGGGGAAGGCAATTATTTGGCCCTGTCCAGCTGGGAGTTATGAGATTTCTTTCTCTCCCTCTTCTCCCATGTTTAAGGCCAGGTGTTTTTGGGTGGGTGAGGCAGAGGCTGGAAGGTGACTCCTCAAATGCAGTGCTGAAGGTGGCTGGTGGAGCAGGGGAGACTTATTTACCATCCTGATTTACCACATCTCAGAGGATGTGCAGCTGTTAGAAACAAACGTCTTTGAACACTCACCACTAAAAGCTGCAAAGTAAGTGCCACAGGCCAAATTATTTTCCACTCCAAGTCATATTTGCTTCACTTTTTTTCCTGTCTCTAATCCAAGCCATGAGTAGTAATGCCTCCCTCTCCCAAACAGCTGTCACATAAATGTCATTTCTGAGCTTGCTGAAGAGCAGTCACAGCTCACCTATCCTGCCTGCCATCATCTTTGTGTCAGATTTGGGGCTGCTGTTCCTGGGAGGAAGCACAGGGGTGAGTCCTTTGTGGATGTGCAATCTGGATCATTCTGCAGAGTTAAATTTACACGCGTTTTGGAGACTGGGGACCTTCAGGCATCACAGCACCCCCTGGGATGGTGGGGGCTGTGATACTAAAAAATAAATTAGTACCCTCATTTTGAGGCAATTACTAGCTCTGGCTTTGGGGAATTTTATTCAAGCCCTTTGCAGTAGTGTTACAAAGCATAATTACAAGACTTGAGGTGCAGTTAGGCAGATGCAAATCTTCTGGGTATGATATCTCTCCATTTCATCAGCGATTTGTTTGCCCTTTGGGCGTCAGAAAACACTTTGTTTAAAAATGAGGTGAATGCCCTTGCAGTAAGAGTGGGAAATAATGAAAAGTAGCTGATTTACTAGGAGCAAAGAGCACCCCAGAGCTCCCTGGTGTATCCCCTTTACTCTGAGCTTCATGCAATGCACAGCTAATTCCATACACAAACTGTATGTGGCTCCTCATGTTCTCTCTTTATGGTCTTGCCCATTAATCTCGAACTTTGTTAGAAACACATATGGGCTCCTTTATTTCCCTTCAATTTGAGTCCTACTTTTCTTTTTTGGGGGGTATTTCTTTGCTTTTTGTTAGCACTGATGTGTGTTGCTGATACAACTGGTACTTTTCTGAAGTGACTGTAAGAATTCTGTAGCAAGTTCATGGCTTTTGGTCAGGGAACACAAATGACCCCTTCCAGTAGGATTTGTCACCTTGCAATATAAACACAAAATAAATAAATCTTCCTCCATGCCTCCATGCTTTTCAGTGGTTAAATTGATAACTATCTTCCCAGATAACTCAAGTCTTCATTCCTCACCTGTGCTGTGCCCCGTGTGGGTAATGCTTTGCTTTCTCATAGAGGTTGTCTGGGTGAGTTCATTAACGCAGGGCTTGGAATGGGGGATAAACCAGTTTTTCAGATGAGATAGCCAAGAGGAAACTTTTATCTACCAAAATACACTGAAAGCTTCTTGCTGCTGGGGGAGGGCTGTTTTCCTGCCGTGCTTCCCAAATCCTTTGTGCTCCCTCTTTGGAGCTGATGTCCCTGCCTTGGAAAGGGATTGAAAACGGGTTACAAGGTAGGGAGAGATGACCAAAGACCAGATGAGAGCTTGGGGTGCAATCGTGCTGCATCTTGGAGGAGGAGTGGGCTCATCCCAGTGTCCATATGCTGCAGGAATGACACCAGGGGTCAACCACTTCATCTGCCCCCTTCCCAGCCTTGGGGAAGCAGCTCCCTGTTCCCCTTTTGCTGTGCCAGGGGTGCAGCTCGGGGCATTCCTTGAGGCTCTGGTTGCTACGGGAAGTGTGTTTTTCCCCAAGATGCCAGGTAACAAACTGTACCACGAAGGGGAAACTGAGAGAAATCAGCGATTTCTCCCTTTTTGGGGCTTCATTTTTACACTCATCTGCTCGTTGAAATGTTAGCTCTGTGGTAAACCTGCGGAGGACTCCCCACCCAGTCTGTGCCCTGGTATATATTTGGGATATCCAGTATATCTTTGGGAGCACTTTTAATGCAATAACAAGTGTGCAAGAGGCAGTATTGATGTCCCTGCCCCAGAGGAGGGTGGCAGTTCCCACGGGGGGAGCCAGCCCTGTGAAACAGAGGTGCTAATTGTGTCTGCCATCTGTTTTCAGCCAGCAATTTCACGTGGAGATAAGGCCAAGTGCAGCGCTAAACGCAGCCATGTGCGTGTTAAATCTTTGGGTTTGTTGCCTAATTCCTGCAGCCTCTTTGCCTGGGACATGGGAACAACATGCATTTCTGCTGTGCTGTTTGAACAAGATCCCATTTGCCTTTTGCAGACTGACCAAAGGGAAACGGTGGGTTCTGCTTTTTTAATGCACTTGTTTGTGGCTGCATACAGACCAGTTAACAGCCGATTTCCTAAACATATCCATATTTCTAAGTTGCTGCTAAGATGCAAAACATCTTGCAAGGCCTGCTGAGAAACTGAAGGTTATTTCACTGGGTTTTGTATAGCATTGAAAGAGAGATTTTATCAAGCATCCACATCACTTATCTGTTTAAATCTCATGATGCTGGAGGATCTGAAATTGCCTGTCTCAGCTTTTCAGGATTCAGCTGTGTTATGCTAATGTTTAAAATATCTAAGGACGACAACCAAATGAGGAACATCTAAAAAAAAAAAAAATCCCACAAAATAAACCCAAACAAAAAACCCCCAATCCAACTCTCATGGACAAGGCATGAGGCATTCCTAAATGTAAAAGCAACTCAGGTATTTCCATGTGTTTGTTATGCAGCTTTCTTTTATTTTTTCAAAGTTCCAGGTAAATTTAGCAGTTCAGGATTCAACATACTTTTGGGCAAGATTTTTATTTCAATCCACATCATTCTGCACTATTAGGAAGAGAAAAAGTCCAGTCTGGGCATCCAAATGTGCTGTAGTGTTTTGATGTCCACAATTTCATATGAATTTCTAAAAAAACCTCTGAAACTGTTTCTGTTTTCTTATTTGGGTTCTTATTTCCTGGGCACAACTTGGCTGAGATGACAGAAATCCTTTGGGAACCTCTCCCATAGAGGGTACTTCCTTCATCCAGGCATAAAATCAGTTTGAAAGAATGGTGGTAGGAACCTCAAATGTTGGCCCGTATTTGGCCTCAAAGGCATTTTCTGCCTGCTTGGAATCACAGCCCATTAATTTGGTTGTGCTAATTAAATTATTCCATAATGTCCTGGGAAGTAAATCAGGATTTGGGACAGGTAAAAGTAGGAGAGACTTTGGAAGGATCTGACCTGTGCTGATCAGATGTGAAGGGCTGAGACTGTCCAAGAGCATTTCTTGTACTTCCCTATCCAAAAATTCCCAGGACACAGCAACGGATAGGAAAAATAAATCTTTCCTGATTTCTAATTTTTCCTTCCCAACACATTTCTGAGAAACACCAATACTTGGGATTGTGCTTTTAGAGAGGGGTTATTTTAATGACTCCTCTGGAAAAGCAGTGACAACTACCCAAAGCCTTTTTGTGCTCACCTCCCTAAGGAATTATTTCCAGTTCATTTTACCCATCTGAAAGCTCGGATGAAGATCTGTGGCCCCTGCTTTCATGAGGAAAGGCTGGCTCTCCTGGAAAAAAAGCTCCTTTTCCTGCTGTCTCCTTGCCCAAACCTGGACCCTGAAGGGCAATGTAGTTAGAAATGGAGGATGGGCATCGAGACAGCTGCTTGAGGGGAAAAAATAATCACAATTTTCCTTCCCCTCTGGTAATTTTTAATTGGTCAACAAACCAAAAAAACTGGCACAGCTCTTTTTTTTCTCTCTAAGCATGGCTAGTAGCTGGTGAAAGGACACAATTGTGGGGAAGAAAACACCAACAGTATTTAATTTTGCAAAAACTTTTCAATAAGAAAATAAAATTGTTGATTAAAAAACAACAAACAGCACAAGGCTTCCCCAGGTTTCTACATTTTCCTGGTAAAATTAGGAAAGGTAGGGAGGTGTTCCTCAGGTACACTTTACAAGCTCCATGACTGCAATTAAATTGCAGCCACACTGCAATTACAGGTGTTTCCCACTTATTTTAATATGGTAGCTCCTGTTGCCACTTAATCCAGCTTGGAAATACAATTGTGTTTTGAGGCTTCTTAGTAGAACTGTTGTTTTTCTCAGACTTTATAGTGGAAATTTGTGCAAAGTTTTCTTAACTTTGGAGTTAAAAAAATACAATACTGAGTTTTTGTGAAATGTTGCTTGTATGATTTAATGCATAACTATTTTAAAGAAGTGCTGTATATTATTCATGCTGTATCCACAGTGTAAGCACTGCCATGGGGTCAGCTGGTGATAAAGTATTAATGACAGGACTCAAAACAAGTCAAGGTGCTCTACAGGTCTGCTGATCCTTCTGTTGGTCAGGAGTGGGTTGGGACTGAAAAGGAGGCTCTTTTTTTTGTTTTGTTTTATGAAGATCATTCACTTCTTTCCCTGCATTCTCAGGTTTGAACCTTCTGAAGTCTCCTGCCAGCCAGCAAAAGAAAAAATTCCACCAAGGTACATCCCTCTCTCTTTATTTTGTAGGGAAAGGCTTCATTTTCAGGCAGCCAAGCAGCAAAGGAAGGCCCAGGAGACACTGCCTGACTAACAAGTCTGTGGGGGCTGGCAGTGACTTCTGCAAGGTTGAAAGCAAACTTGGTGTAACCCTTGGCACTCATTCCATGGAGGAATAGTAAGTCCATTTGTGTGCCCTTCCTGATGCTCTCTCTGTGGTTGGGAGCTGATAGAAGGCAACGCTTCAGCTTCCTGAGCCCTCTAAATAAAGCATCCTTTCTATAGGGGTGTTTTTCAGAGAGGGGCACATTGTCCTTCCTGCTTTGCTTGGGTTTTCGTATTTTGGCTCTTTGAATGAACAGCTTTGGTCATTAAACAGTTGGAAACTTATTTCAAAAAGGCCTGAATGTATTGCAAGGGGAAAATATCTTCACTTGAATGGCTTGGAGCTGCTCTCAGGAGTTTATTTACATAGCTGCTGTATTGTGCCACAGCTACCAAGGGCAGCCAGGCTTCCTCTTTAATCAGAACTCCTTTTACTTCAGTAATTAATGCACAAATAACTTCAGTTTTCTCTATTTCCCAGTTTGCTTCTTTCAAGGCATTATTATAGCAAGCCAGTGATTATTTAATTACTTGAATTAATACATATATTAGCTCTTGGAAATTCAGGCATAGCAAAGAGCAAGTCAGACAGTCCCTGTGTGTGCATTCCCACCACAGTGTGACCCAGTGAGGGTGCAAAGCTCACAGCCATGTCCTGGTGAGAGCTGAGCACCCCTGATGTTGAGAAAAGTGTGTTTTCCTCCTCTGAGAGAAAGCCCTTTCTAAAACAAGGTGTTAGGAATTTAGCTGGAATTTCCTGTTCCCTCTAAGCCAGTGGGCAAGCCAGCACCGTGTGCTCCATATTCTGGTTTTCTCACTCTCAGTCCAATAATGACTTATTTTTCATGATTCACTGCTTTATTATGTTACTAAATCACGTTTATCTCTGTCAGGCCTCCTTTTCCCCGGGGTGTTCTGTTGGTGTGGGGGTTTTTTTTGCCTTATTTTGTATGGCACCAATACCTGCATATTGTTTAAAACATCAGTAAAGAGTTAACTCCCACTGGGAGGAAAAAAAAAGGCCAAATGAGTCCCCACAGCTGGCTGTCTCTCAAGAAATCATCAGTACCCTGAGTCTGCTGTGGGCAAAGGAAAACAAAGCCCTACCAGCCATAAATCAAGCCTTGTGTGCGGGTCCTGTCAAAATAAGCTGTTCTGGCTCTCTCTGATCCAACCTGTGGGCCAAGTAGTGCTGTCTTTTATACATCCCAGTGCTTGGAAATGCCACGGTGCTCAGGGAGGAGCTGGGGTGCCTCAAATGTGAACACCCACAAGGTAATGGGTGTCTCCAGCTTGTATGGGAAACCTCATTAGGTGCCCTTAATAGCCAGGCCTTTCTCACATCATCTGTTAATTGTGTCTTGCTCAAGGTAAGTACATTAAAAATATTCCAGCTACAGATGGGCTTTAAAATCAGAGTTGGATTTTAAATATCAAATCGTCTGGAATTTCTTCTTTTTTTATTGTTCTTTCTCTATTAGAAAGATTATAAACAAACCCAGAGGTTGGGGTCCAAACTTCCATATAGCTGTAAGTTAAATCTCTGAGGTGCCTGCCTGTGTTTTGGCCTGCTCCCATCTCCATCCATTGTATTAAAACAGTTAAAGGCATTCTTCTCTTCCCCCTTTCCCCTGCAGCTGGAAAGCACTGTCCTCTGCCTTCCTGAAAACAAACATCAATGCTGCCTGTTGTGTAAAGCCTCTGGTTGGTTCAGTTTCCCTTCACTGGAGTGGCCTCTATATCTTTAACTTCACACAAGGAGGTAGGTTGTGAAGGTGTGGGGTTTAAATCTTTCCAATCAGACAGTTTTCAAATGCATAAAAAGCTCAACTTTTCTTTAGGCAAGATGAGCAGGAAATCCAGACATCTTCCTAAAATGTGAGGGGTGCAAAAGGAACAAGAATATGATGACATCAGCCTATTTACTTGGTGAGTTCTTGGAGTCTGAGGAGTTTTCCTATTGTGTATTTTCCCATCTAAAGTGGATGCTGAGTGCTGCAATGAGGTGTTTCTGTTGACTCCTCTGTGGTACACTGCTTCTCTCCTGTGCCTTAGCCCTCGAGTGAACATCAAAATCTGGGACACAGAGCTCATGGTAAAATTTCCCTGCATTAAAATATTGCGAAGTGCTTTTACAGAGAGAGCTGATTTCAAAAATACCCCTGCAAAAATCACTTGACTCTCTGAAAAAAATAAGTAATAGATTACAAATCAAAGTTGAGAAAGAAAGACTTCCTCACTTCACCACCACACAGGGCAATGTGTGCACTGGGGCTGTCTGTCAGCACTCACTGATGACTCCGGAGTCTGAGTCCTGTTTCCCAGTCAAGCCTTGGACCCAAAGATCACCAGAGATAACTGCTGGAAACCATACCCCACTTATGGCCCAAGCAGCCTCACCTTCACCCTGCAGCAAACTGCAAGGTTAAAAACTGGAGTGAAAATGCCCATTTTATTATTGACCAGTTTGGTTTATTTCTGCTCCAGACAAATGAAGCAACAATCCATTACGATCTCTGACCATGCTTTATTTTTTTCTGCATAGACTTGTTATGACAAAATCTCTTTCATTGTAATTAAGTTTTTCTAGATGCTATCTCTGTAGAACCAGCACTCAGAGAGGCATTTAATCACTGTTTTTAATAGAAGAGGGTTAATGCCTGTTAAAAATGCTGGAGGAGCATTTGTCACTACTGTTGTTTGTCAGTCTGCAGGGAGAGCATGAACAAGGGTTCCTCAGATCTGCTTTGCCAGGGTGATCTTCGTACCAATTTAATTCCTGCTCTACAAAAGTGGGCAAAGAGCTTGGTTACTTTCAGCATACAAATGATCTGGTAACCTCAATGAGATTGCTGGAGTGTTTCAGTGACACAGGTTTAAAATGAAGCGTTTGCTGAAATACTTGACTGCCCTTTGGGTTTGACCTCTTTTTTTTTTGTTTCCTGCAAAACTGCTGATTTCATGTGACTCTTTTCTAGTTAATAGCTATCACTGCTTGGAGTTGGGCTGAGATATCATCTCATTTCTATCACTAGACAGCTACAAGGTGGTAACAGCTTTCAGCTGCTGGCACCATCCAGCCTGAGCCAAGATGAACAAGCCTAGCAATGAAGGAGAATGCAGCCTGTGCCTTGATTTCCTTGGAGGGAAGGGACAAAGATGACTGCAAGTGTAGGGCACTAAATATTTTCTAAAGTGACCTAAATTAACCTTCTTGTAATGGCAAAACACACACAGACAGAGCTGTCAAGGACACAGCAGTCCTGCTGACAGCCTCCAGGGATGTCCCAGGTACCAAAGGACACTTCAAATGGCCCCAATAACCTGTGTTTAGGCAACAGGGTTATACCTTCCTGCCTGAGAATGGTCCCAAATGGGGATCTGCTCCCAGGCAATCTTGCTGCTTGGCCAAGTTCTGCAGCTCATTCTCAGGAAAACTCCCACTGATCTAAGGCATGCCAGGGTTTCATTTACTGCTGGGAAATGTGAAACCTCCCTGGCTAAAGTATCTTAATTAGGCCATTAGAGCCTGGTATAAAATGGCTGAGATAAACAGAGTCAGGAGGGCAAAGGATATTGGCAATGCATTGCAAAGCCTCGGCTGCTCAGCCCCGGGTTAAACTGTCCAGAACCACATTTCCATGGAATAAAACACCTGTGTGGTGGCTCCTGGGAGGGCCCCTGGGCCAGTGCTTTTCCCTCTGGGTAGGGAGTCACAGCTTCCCTCCCCTTGTGCTGCTCGGACTCTCAGTTTCTGATCCTGGTGTGCTTTTATCTAGTCCAGCTTTGGGATTTCACTGTGTGTTTGGGGCAGTTTGAGGAGCCTCATCCTCAGTTTTCCTGGGCAGGGGCTGGTTCCAGAATGGGGGATCTGTCACCTCTTCTCTCCTTACTGCTTTTCCAGAAATGCTTTAACAACTTGGTTACTCCAGGAGACTGAAATCAAAGAATTTGGTCTGTGTGTGTACGGGGGGAGATGCAGAGCACAGAATCATACACCAGAGTCACAGAATGGTTTGGGTTGGCCATCCAACCTGGCCTTGAATGTTTCCAGGGATGGGGCAACCTGTGCCAGGGCCTCACCACCCCCACAGTAAAGAATTCCTTCCTAATATCTAATCTAACCTTACTCTCAGTTTGAAGCTGTTCCCCCTTGTCCTGTCATTCCATGCCCTTCTAAAAAGTCCCCCTCCATTTCTCTTGTAGGTTCTGAAGGTACTGGAAGGTGCTATAAGGTCTCCCTGGAGCCTTCTCCTCTTCCACGGGCTTAACAGCAGAGTTCTTTGGTGGTGTTTTTGTGACCTGGTAGGTACAAAAAAAAGCGACAAACCCAAAATATTCACTATAAAAGAGCAAAAGAGGGACTTCCAGAATGGCATAACAGGTTTTTTCTGTACATCTAGATGGTAATGTGTTGGGATTTTTTTTACTTTGAGACTCATTATTTCTGCTGTGAAGAATTTATGCGCAGAAATGAGATAAGGCTGCAAGCTGTAGATGTGGGAAATTAAATGCAAGTGTGAAACCCTCAGCTTATTACTCACTATCAGCAATCTGCACATTCCTGCGACTAGATTTATATTGTTATCATCTGAGAGGTAGTAATTGATCAGCCTGTTAGACCTGCGGGAGTTATTGTTTCTTTTGTTGTTATGGTTGTTGGCTTTTTCAAATCCAAACAGTCTGTTGGAAAAATACAGTGGGTAACAAGTACTCTATTTAGGAGCTGAAAAATCAGAAAAGGAGAAATACTACGATTCTTAAAACTGTAGTTTTAAGAATGCACAGTATTTTAAAGAATAAGAATCCCACAGTGGCAATAGCCTCTGTGGAGCTGGGCCTCCTTCCTCTGGTGGGGAGGCTGCAGTGTCTGCTTTTCTGGGCAGAAAAGGCTGCCAGAGTGCTCTCTACATCCACAGTGGGGGTGTTTTTTTGTTAAATTGATAACAATTATCTTGTGGAAATGTGTGCTGTGTGGCATGCTGTTGGGACCTCCCCCATGTGTGTCAGTGCCTGCAGGGAGGGGGCAGAGCATGGCCCAGGCTCTGCTCGGGGGGCCCAGCAATGGCACAAGAGGGACGGGCAGGAACTGATGCCCAGCAAGTCCCACCTGGGCAGGAGGAAGAACTTGTGACCCAGCCCTGAACAGAGACCAGAGAGGGTGTGGAGTCTCCTCCCTGGGGATATTCCAGGCCCACCTGGACACAACCCTGTGCCAGGTGCTCTGGGGTGGCCCTGCTGGAGCAGAGGTGGGACCAGATGCCCCACTGTGGTCCCTCCCAACCTGACCCACCCTCTGACTCTGTGAAGTCCTGCCCAGGGAGCGCAGCATGGTTTGCTTTTGATTTAAAAAGGAAAAAAAACATTTAAAGGATTTGTGGTTCCTGAACGTTGATTGCCATAAAAAGGAGGATGACACGGGCTGGGGTCCCCAGCACCAAGCAGAGGGGAAGGGGAGCTGTGTCCCCCCATTCGTGGGGGGGGAGCAGGGGGGGTGTGCCCGGGGGGCTGTGGTCCTCGTGCTGGGTGCAGGGATACCTGCGAGGTGCATGTTGGGCTTCCTGCCATCCCTATACAGGCTGCAGGGGTCCCTGTGCGGGGTTCAGGGATCCCTGCTGTCCTGGTATGGGGTGTGGGGCTGGCTGCGGTCCCTGTGCAGGTTTCAGGGACCCCTGCAGTCCCTGTATGGGGTGAAGGGGTCCCTGCAGTCCCTATATAGGGTGCGGGGGTCCCTGTGGTCCCTGTGTGGGGTGCGGGGGTCCCTTTGCGGGGTTCAGGGATCCCTGCTGTCCTGGTAGGGGGTGTGGGGCTGGCTGCGGTCCCTGTGCAGGTTTCAGGGATCCCTGCAGTCCCTGTACAGGGTGAAGGGGTCCCTGCAGTCTCTATACAGGGTGCAGGGGTGGATGTGGTCCTTATACGGGGTTCAGAGGTCCCTGCGGTCTCTATACAGGGTTCAGGAGTCCCTGCAGTCCCTATAGAGGGAGCGGGGGTCCCTGCAGTCTCTATACAAGGTTCAGGGGTCCCTGCGGTGCCGGTGCGGGGCGGAGCGGGGTGCGGGGGCGGTGCGGGGGGCGGTCCGGGGCGATCCGCGCACACCGCGCTCCTGTCAGCCCGCACCGCGCTCCGCTCCCGGCGGCTGCCGCCCGCCGAGTTCCCTAATTTATTTGCATTGCGTTGCGTTTCTATATTTTAATTATTCTTATTTTTATTAATTTTTTTTTAATTTTTAATTTTTTTTTATTTTTTTTTTTTATTTTGCGGAGGGGAGGAGCGGCGGAACGCCGGGCTGGAAGGGAGAAAAAAAAAAAAAAAAAAAAAAAAGAAAATATCCAAACCCAACAACAACAAAAATGAGCCAGGATGTCTGAGAAAATGTCCAGCTTTCTGTACATCGGGGACATCGTGTCCCTGTACGCCGAGGGCTCGGTGAACGGGTTCATCAGCACCCTGGGGTGAGCGGGGACCGGGGATGGAGGGGACAGGAAGGGGCGGCAGCGCGTCCTGCCCGGCCGGGCGGGGAAAGGAGGAAGTGGTGGGGAACGGGAAGGGATGGGAGAAGCTCTGGGAGAGGGGATACTGCTGCCCCCGGACCCCCGGGACCCCCGGCTGGGCTCCCGGGAATAGCCGGAGCTCGGCAGGGTTAGTGCGGCCACCGTGTATAGCTGCCCTTGGTTGATTTATTTTAGCTCTGGGAGGTTTTGGCAGAGGCGGAAAGGGCGAAGAACTTTGCTTGCTGCTCGCTCCCCTCGCACGCCTTTGCTTGTGGCTTGTGCCCGCCTGAGGTCCCATTGATGAGCAGATATTGGTGATCAGATAACTAAATGGAAGTGCTTTCCCCGGGAGCTCTTCCCTGCAGGGTGGAAAGATGTGGTTCAGGCGAGGCTGCTCACGCTGAACTTACCGCTTGCTTCGGTGCTTTTATTAACCCTGGCCACTTCACATCACCTCCTTGGGATGCAGGAGGGAAAACCTGGATGGTGGAGATACATTGATGTGTTTCTTTAACCAGTCACCCAGTTTGGTTGTAGTGGTTCCCCCTGATGTTCACAGAAGAGCGGCAGTAGTCTCAGTAACTTTGTGGCATGCCCAAAGTAAGAGTGGCCTGAAACTTTGTCACTGGAAGTGTCTTCAGGGATTGTAGCGATGGGATGGCCGAGGCAGCTCAAACTCCAGTTAAATATCAGTGTCATTTGCTGCTTAAATGTTTGTGGTACCTTTGGAACAGCAGTTCACGTTGCCAAGGCTGGTGAACACGGGTGCCACTCCTGCATCTGTGGTAGGCTCCCTGTGTTCTGTGATCCCTTCCATGGGGCATTGAAAGGTATTAAAATGCAAACAATGAATGTCTAAGTTACTTGGTGCGGTGCTGTTACTGGAAAAGAGCTGGTGGTCAGGGTCTTCTTTTTTTTTTCCCACCTTATTATTGCATCCAGGCCATGCTGTTGGCTCTTTTAATCTGTTGACAAGTGTTTTTCAATGGTTTGTTCCTCAATTTGTTAATTTGGCGCCTCCTTTCACGGGCTGTTGTCTCACATCTCCCTTTGTTTTGCTGACTCTTGCAGTTTTCAACCCTGTCTGAAAACATTTACTTTCTGCACCTGTTAATTGCTGGACTTTGTTTCTTTTTCTTGTAACCCCAGCCTTTGTGTCGTTGGTATATTTCATTGTTCGTTTGTTGTGTTGCTCTGTCTCATCTCTGCATTCTGTTAAGTGGAGGAAGCTAAATTTGTTGTGCTTTGCTTTTCATTGTGCTCTTCCTTTCTGAGAGCACCTGCTCGTCCACGGTCACAGATGTTTCTGCTGCCACTGGTGCTTGCACAGCTTGAATGTGTGCTTTGGCATTGCCATGTCACAGTCTTCAGCCTGCTGATCCTCCCCTTGTCTCTTGGAGTCAAGGCAGGACATTCACCCCCAGTTTTATAGATGAGAAGCAGAGATCAAAGCTTGTCTAAGGCACATGGGAGCTCTTTACTAGAAGAAATAACTGAGTTCAAGCCAACACTCCATCCAGGCTCTCTTTTAGCCCAGGTCAAGAAAACTGCCTGGGATGAGACAGGACTCCTGTGTGCATCTCTCCTTCAGCCACAGGCCAGGAGTTCAAGAATACTGCTGCTGTGCCTCTGTTGGCTTTTCAGTCCAGCTTTTTTGTGCCCTGCTCCCTGGCATGGTAAAAGCAGCCACAGAGCCAGGAGGCTGGAGTGGAGGAGCTGCAGGAAACTTGAAGTCACCAGTGGAAAAACTCCTGTGTGTGCTGAATGGGAATGCTGACCCCTCTGATGGTGGTACAAGAGCTTGGACTGACATTTCAGGTTGTGATGCCAGGTTACCATATCTCTGCCAACTACTGCAATTGCTGCCTTTGTACTGGTTGCAGCAACACAAGAGGCACAAAAACCCTCTTATGCTCAGGGGGAAAGCTTGCCCAGCTGCACTTTGCAAACACCTGGACAGAGGAAGCCTCATCTTCCACAGGTGCCTCGAGTTGGTGAGGCCAGGGTGGGGCAGGATTGGCCAGGAGTGCTTGCCCTCTTCATTTGACTGCTGTGGGTCCTTTTCTAATTGCTCCTGCCTGGATTGCACCTGAGAGGTTGCCTGGCAAACTAACCTGTCACCTCCACTGTGGAGCCCTCTGGGGAGTCTCCTGCTATTTCTAGGGCTTGAGGTCCAGCTCAGGTCTGGTCCCTCTGAAGCAGGGAGAGAGTCCTGTTTATTTTAAGCTGTCAAAGGCTAATTGTTTCTTAAACAAAGTGGGAGTGAGGCCATTCTATAAATAAAGTAAAAAAGTGCCCAGCACCTCTCCAAACAGAGGGGGTCTGCCGTGGCAGCAGGCCTCACTCCCTGAAGGGTTGAACCAGCTCAACAGATGGGTTTTCAGGGAGATTTTGATGTATTTTGGAGTATTTTTCCTCACTGGCTAGTGCAGAAATTTTCCCATGCTCAGTTTTCCTGGAAAACTTAAAGCCAAGAGAAAGATGTAGCTGAGCTATTCAGATCATGTGCTGCATCAGGTTAATATCTCCTATAACCTGAGCGTGGAAATCTTCCTCTTGGGCAGTTCAGGAGGCCCAAACTGCCTTTTTTTAGGAGGCAGGGGATCCGTGCCCTTGGCCCTGTGTCCAGGTGAGTGTGCTGAATGGTGCTGGGTGAGGGCAGGAGGGCCTTTCCACACCTCCCTCTACACAGAGGGGTTGGGAATTGCTGGAGCCCACAGGATTGAGGCCCTTTGAGCTGGAAGAAACTTGTGTTCTTGTCCTCCTCTGTTGTCTCTGAACTGTTTCATTGCTATAAACAGCTGTCGGGTGTGAGTGTGAGGGCTCTGTTTTCACATTTGATCCCTCTTAGTCAGAAGAGGAAACTGAACCTCTCTTCCGCATCTGGGGTTGGCCCTGTAGGGTCGGATGGGGGCAGGGAAGTCAGGCAGTGCCGCTCCAAATTCTTCCTCCTGTATCCGTGCTTTAAGAGGCAGAGGTTGTGCTCAGGTTTTTGGAAGAAGAGGGGTAACCGCCGGTCTCCAGGAGGATGTTCCAGGCTGTGGATCCCACATGGAGAGGGGCATCCCTGGCTAATGGTCCAGGAAAGGGGTTTAGGGCTCAGCATTCTCTGTTGGCTGCTGCAGGCTGCTTGAGGTGCTGAGTCCAAACAATCCCCTGCTGTCTGTTCTGCTTGGCTTTGGGCTTATTCTGGCTTTGGCTGCTGCTCTGAGGTGTTGCTGGTGTCATCTGGCTTTTCCAATCTCCCACCTCTCCTCCTGCCTTTTTAAATAGGAGAATGCTTTGGGATGTGTAAGCTGATAGTCTTGCAATTTAGTGCAGGAAGGGAAACATTTGGGAAAAGGAATTGATATCCATTGACAGGTTTCTCCCAGTGTAAGATATGTTTTGTGCTGGATTATTGAGCTGTGCTACTGCTGGGGTTTGACACAGTAAAACTCTTGCACAGTTGGAGGCTCCATGTCCCACAGGGGTGTGTGGCAGAGCCAGGCAATGGAACCCATTCACTTAAGTTGTCTTAGACTGGTGTGTGAACCTCAAGGCCACCTTTCCCAGTATTTTGGCTGTGAAGGCTGTCAGTGATGCCTGCTGGGAATTAAAACTGTATTAACCACCTATCAGTACAAGGAGGGGGAAAAAAGTATTCCTGATCAGAGGGGTGGAAGGAAGAAAGTAAATAAGGACAATGGCCAGAATCAGCTGTGGGCAAGTTTGAGGATGGGCCTGTTAGTCACCACGGGGAGCTGCACTCCTGTCTCACCTCCAGAAATTGGCTTCTGTGCCCTGGCAGGGAGAGATCTCATGGAACATAATCACTGGAGCATGAAGCAGGACCCGCCTGGCCATGGGTGACGAGGGGGGCTGAGATGTATTTCTCATTAGCAGCCAAAAGGGTGTTGTATTTTTACTAATTTTCTGCAGTCTGATGTTGATTTTTCTTGAATATCTTCTCTTAATTTTTCAAAGCGCTTCCTGGAGCTTTCTTGCTTTTGAAATATCACAGGTTCATTCAAGCTCCTTCACTGGGTTTTTGTAGTTGTCTTACTAAAGTTGGACTTCACACACAGGTTGAGTCAATCACACTTTGTGAAGAGACAAGATTATGCAGAAAGTGCTTTAGAAACAGCACAAATCAAAATATTCCAAATGCAACAAAGGCTAAAATGTGTCATCTTGGCTTCAGGAGTGGTGCTAAGAGGAAAGATGCAGTGACTGGTGATGCTTCCAACACATCAGTGCAGTGCTTGCATCAGAGCACTTACTTTTTTAACCCTGTTCTTCTGCTGTCTGAAGATGTAAGCTATGGTTAAGGAGCAGAGCATCCATCCTTTAATTAATAGCAAGTTTTTCTTTCATGTCCCAGCTGAGAAAAGGTAATAATCAGGAAAGAATAAAAAAGCCTGAAGAAAGTGAGAGTGGCATAACTGGAATTACTCACAATTTAATTCTGTTATATATAGAATCAAATAATACCTAGAAGAGGGGAGGGAAGATGCATTTCAGCTTTTCTGTGGGCAAAAGCCCTAGTATGTTCTATTTCCTAGGTACTTTAGCCTCCAGACTAACAGCACTAATGAGATTTTACAGTTTTGATTGTGTATATCTTGTTAAGATACTGCGTAGCATTGGCATTTTCAGAAATCTGTTCTTTTGGTTGTCTTTCTAATGCAAGAGCCCTGGTCTGAATCCTGCTTTGAATATATGCTAATGTACACCTTTCAGCTGCGTGGGCTGTTGCTTTCCTGTGATAAGTTCCTAAAGCATAAGCTATATGAGATGCATTATTAAACACTCCCATTGATCTTACAATAAATGCCATGTAAGTGGAGATGTAGACATACAAACACAACTGCATCTCCCACACCTTGCCATGCAGTATGCATATCAAAGCTTATATCCTCTGTAATTACCCACTCTCACTAGCAATTAGGCACGGCTCCAGCTTTGCTATTTATAACAGCCCTATTTTGATGCTCTTTTGGAGTGTTGTAACAACGGTGCCATCGCTAAATAAACAATGAGACAAAGCTTTCCACAGAGCAGCCTTAGGGGATTGCAGCGAGGAACGAGCCCCGGAGGGCTCAGACTCCTTTCAGAAGTTTTCCTTGTGCTCAGAGCAACGTTTGGGTGTGAGGGGGAAAAAAAAAGCATCAGACTTAATTAGAGTATTGTGATTTATGGGACTGTATGCTAAAGTGGAACACCCTTAGTTCAGAGAGCTCGTCTTGGAGCAGAATTGGAGAGAAAGCTGGGTTTAGGGAAAGAACTGACTGGAGTTTACCTGTAAGCTGTGTGGTAGTGATGGAAATAAGAGAGGAGTTTTGAATTGAGGCAAAACATGCTCCAGCTTCTCAGGTGGGCTATGGGCAGTGAAAGAGAGGGCAGATTGTTTGACCTGCGTGACTTAAAGTCTGTCTTAACTTCCTACCCAATGAGAGAGTAACTAAACTAAACCGGTCTTTACGTGGTTCTTGGTGTCACCAGAAATCACAGCTACCCTGTATTTTAAAAGTACCACAGAAGAAAGAGTCAGATCAGTCTTTGACTGCCCCAGTCTGGATTATTATTCCCCAGGAGGCTCATGAACCCTTTGCCCAGCTGGAGTTTGAAGCTCTTTGCTGCTCCTGGTGCAGATGGTGGCTGGAGCCTGGGCTGTTTGTTGGGCAGTAATAGCACGGAGCTGTGTCCTCTGCACGTGGACCTGCTGCTCTCAAAGGTCTGGGTTTTGCTGGCTTTGAAAGCTCTGCTCCTTCTTGTATGATGTACTTGATAAGGGATATTTGTGGGAAAACTGAAGAAAGGGAAATGAAAGGTCATTCGGGATTTTGCTTTTTTGCCTCGTCTGTGTCATGTTTTGTCACTTGATCAGAGATGCATATTTTAATTATATTAAGGACATTATTCCCTTATGACTGATTCTTTTCAGCTTTCATTTGTTATTTTTAAGTCCAGTTCCATCTAATTACTTGGGTCAGTGGTTCCATCACTATGTAGATGTGTAGATGCTTTCTGACACAGGTCCTGGTCTCAGCTGATCATGAGGGTAAATAAACCTTGATGGTTGACACCTGCAGCTGTGTGGGAGGTGAATCCCAATTCCCAGGATTTCCAGCTTCCTTTCCTGGGGGGGGGTCACAGGGAAGCCTCAGTTGTCCAGCTGCTTTGTGTTCCCTACCTCTGGAAAAAGCAACTTCTGTTTTTACTGCCTGAGTTGGCTTCAAATACCAAACCAACTTAAACCAAGGAATCACATTCTAGCAAGGTAAGGTTTGGATTGCAAAACTGGGAGGAGAGTTAAACAAGGAAATCAAAGACAAAGAAAACACGGGGTTAGAAGGTTAAAATGTCCTGTCTTGGGCCCTGCTGGGGGTTTTGAGGGGCTGTTTTTGGCTGTGGTAGCCAAAAGGTGGTGTCAGGAGCAGTCTGGTTGGTTGCTCGAGTGCTGGTTTTGTGACTCTGGGTACTGTGATACTTCAAATGCTTGAGGCTGGTGTGGTCTCAAACACTTGGAGATTTGTTGGGTTTTTTGTTCCAGGGATTTTTGTAGTTGCTTAGGAAAATGCCTAATTATATCACCTTCTCCAAGGGAATGTCTGAGGTAAAGTTTCAGTTCCTCAGAAAGAAATAGCAGCTTTAAGGTTATAATGGATTGTAGTGCTTGGCAATTCTCATCTAATAAAATTTTGGCAGTTCTTTTGAAATGTCCCTTTAGGTTGTTGTGTGAGTGAAGGTGTGGAGTTGAAATTTATATGGAATTATTTGATGGAAGGAGGCTGGAAGGGGCATATCCAGCTGTGCCTGTTACCATTTGACACTAAGCTTTGCTACAGCTCTTCTCTGTACAAAGAGCTGATATTAAAACCACTAGTCAGTTTTTTATTCTTTGACCTCTGGCAGATAAAAATCAATGTCATTGAAAAGAAAATCAACAAACAAACGCTGAAAGGAGGCTTCTTATATGAATCTCACAATACAGAAACTTGTTGTGACCCGATGCCTGGAGTTCTTATCTCGATTCTCTTTTAGGAGCTTGTTTGAATTTCAAACAGCTTTTTTATTCCCTGCACTTGACACCCACAAGTTAATCAGTGTTGCAGGGGCAGCTGAAAACTCCCTCGTGGAGCAAAGCTTGAAAACCAGAATGGGCACAAATTAAAGGTAACAAGTGCCCTGAGTTTAGGAGCAATTTTCTTCCATTAACTTAAAATCAGAGCATATGCTCTGCAGGTAGGGGGGACTAACTAGGGGGTACTATTGCCTAATAGATGCCTAACTAGTGGTATATTGAGCCCCCAAGCAGTGCTTTTTGCATGACCGTGTTGATTTTGGTTTAAATTCAGCTGGGCTTAGATTTCTGACAGGCTCCCCAGGTAACAGAAGCAGGGGTGTGCTTTGCTAGAATGCCCTCAGTCACCTTTTCAGGCTGGCTCGTGTCTTTTTATTGTTCAGAAACAACCAAGAAAGAGAGGGAACAAAAATGAACGCATTGGGAAGGACTGGATATGGCTTTGGAAAACAGAGAGCAGGTCTTGGTGCAGTTATGGATGCTGAACAATGTTCAAATGCATCACTGAGCAAGTTCTGTTCTTCTCATCAAAGAATAAAAGTTTTAAGGCTGCCTAGAAAGTTGTTTTTTAAAAAAATACTTTATTAAAAAAAAAAAAGCAAAAAGCAAACTGCACAGAGTGGAAAAAGTTAAGTGCCTGTTTGTAGATTTTCTTTGATATCTTGGACAAGTTTTGAAGTTATCACCTTTTGCTAAGGTGGACTCAATGCCATCCTGAGGGTGCCAGTCCATGGGCTTAACTCCTGATCCAGGTTTCACAGGGCCCAGTGAGCTTGGCCCTTTACAGAGAGATGGAAAGTCAGGCTTAGGAGGAGAGTTCTGTGGAATTTTGGTGTTCTAGAATGAGGTTTTTCATCAGGCTTGCTGATGGAAAAATCAGGTAGGGCAGTGTCTGTAATGCTTCTCAGGCTCCAGGCAGAACTTAGGAAGTCAAGCTTTACCATCAAACAGTTCTGTAAGTAATGAAATGATGTACAATTATTTTGGATTTTAGGTTGCTTTAAGAACACTAAACCTATTGCAGTAAATACAGGAAGTCCCAGTCTCAAATGAAGATTCTCAGGTATCTTTGTAGATATCCTTACATTTCATCATAGCATGTTATTTGTAAAGAATATTAGAATACAGAAAAAAGCAAACCCTTGCCTTTACGTGATAAAAGTACAAAATAACACACAGAAAATCTAGTGGATTTTTTTTTTCTTTGGTGGTGAGGAGGTAACAATTTATGTGTGTCAGGCTGGCCAGGTTGATCAGAGGGGTGGAGGAGCTCTGCTGGGAGGAAAGGCTGGCAGAGCTGGGATTGTTCAGCCTGGAGAAGGGAAGGCTTTGGGGGGACCTCATT
>JAWWTY010000037.1:57551145-57570104 GCA_035222235.1 Margarornis squamiger
AAGCTGTGGCTGCCCCTGGATCCCTGGGAGTGTCCAAGGCCAGGCTGGATGGGGCTCTGAGTGACCTGGGCTAGTGGGAGGTGTCCCTGCCCATGGCAGGGGGTTGGAATGGGATGATTTTTAGGATCCTTTCCAACCCAGCCCATTCTATGATTTTATATATTCTTATACTCAGAAAAAGTAACTAACAAAAGTGGCCAAGTCTCGTGGCATTGTTTCCTGTGTAAGTGATCTGAGATGTAGATCCTACTCCTGCAAATGTGTAGGTTTAAATTGCAAATATATAATTGAGGCAGTTTTAATAAAAGACCTGTTGAATAGGAGCCAAGCTAAGATTTCTGCTTTCTTGGCTGCATCTTCAGGGGTGCTAAAAGATGCATTAGGATTTAATCATGCAACCCTTCAGAGAGGGCACTGCTGGGTTTGGGTCAGAGGGTTGTGTCAGCAGTGGCTTTTCTTGCAGAAACAAAACAAGGTCAGGACCTGGCAGGCAGTAAGTCTTGTCTGTATTAACTTTTGTAGTTGAACAGGTTTTTCTGCCACTGAATGTAAGGACCAGTTAATGTTCCCAACCAGAGATTCCAAATTCTGGGCCAGCCAGTGCTCCTTTTATAAGAGTTGATCTACTAAGTTGAATGCAGAAATTGTTTTATATTGGTTTATGTCATGGTAAGCCTGGGAGTGAGCCAGTTGTGACAAAGCTAGTTAGTTTAGTAAATTTTCCATGTGTCAAGAGTTGTTTTAAGTATGTTTTTAAAGATGCAGAATGAGGTTTATCATGACAAGAAAAAGGTGTGCTGAAGAGAGTTTTACACTTCCTTATGCTCAAACGTTGGGTGGAACCTCACTGACAGTGGGAAGTAGAACTATTAATGTTCTTCATTTGTTATGGAGGTGAGAGAGAAAATCCTCCCTCCTTTCTGCAACCAGGTAACTGAAGAAATAGAAGTCATCACCCAAAGCACATACACTTGGAAAAGCCTGAGTAAAAGCTGACTGCTGTTAATCCAAGAAGCTTCTCAGAAAGAAATTCAGCATCATCAGGGCAAGCTAAATGGGCTTAAGTGAGTACAGAGAGGGCGAGACATAAACTCAGTCAGAGCCAGAAAAAATCTGCCATATTGACCCAAGGGCAATAAAAATGAGTGTGCTACTGGGCACTCTTCTCTCTGAAAGCTGTTATCAAGCAAATTCCTGCTGTTTGGTTTGTCCTCTGTCCAGGAAAATAAGAATCCACAAATTCTTGGCCTCCGCTGGTGATCTCAGAGGTATTTTCCAACCTAAACGGTTCTGTAAAATTATTTCCCAATACATGATCAAGAAAATACCTGGAGCCATCTCAGGCTTTTCTTTATAGCAGAAACAGCCTTTAAGTCTCCAGGACTGACATAATTCCTTGTGACTGACGATAATATGATATCATGGGATGGATCCAACTTCCAGCAGGGAAATTTGGGACTGTGGAGCCACGGTGCAAGAAATAATATACACCCTCAAAAGAGACCAGAGAGAATTTATATGGCTTCTAATACAAGAACTGGAAGCCTTGCAGGTGGAATTGAAGCAATAATAAAAATGAAAAAAAGACCTTGGGTGCATCAGAAGGAGTCAAAGCAAAACCAGTGTCATAGTGACACTCTGAGTGATGATTTGCAGGTGAAAGTGAAACCTTTTATGGGCAGCAATTAGAAACTGTCTGGGAAAAGAGCAGGCAACATATCCACTCTCAAACGGCCAGCTGGGGTCACTGAGCTGGGCAAAAAAATATGTTTGCTGTGGTCCTGATGTGTTTTTCCACAAAACACAGGCGAGGAAAGCTTTGGATTGCTTTGTGTTTGAGCAGATCAGTTACCCAGGTGTGGAAACACAGGTAGGAAAAGATAAAGGGGATTTGAGAAGATGACAAAATATAATGCAGTTTTTAATCTGCTTGGGGAGAACTCGTGTTAGTGCTTAAAGTTTCAGACACTCTAATTGATCTGAGGAAGAAATACACCTCAGTACTATGCTGAGGCATCTGGAGAGCAGCTTAACATTTAGTTTTGGGAACTAATAGGGCTGTTTTTTCAGCTCCCAGTTGCTCCCAGAGCTGGGAGCAGATCCTCGGTGACCTCACCCAAAGGAACTCTTTGGAGGCTACTTGCAGATCCTGCCCTAGGCAGAAGATCAAAGAATTATTTCAAGGAATGACTCTGCTGGAAATGGCATCACTCTTTTTCTTTCCTTCTCGTAACTTGCAAAACCTCCTGAGTAAGATGCAAAACCCCCCCGAATCATTCACTTGATGGACATGTTTTCCCTGGAATGGACTTCAGAGCAGCCAAAACATTTCACCTTTGGGGAGCTAACCGAGTCCTGCAACCATCTGAAGGTGTAGAATCCCCTCAGAGTGGCAACATCAAGGTTTTCTGCCCATGTCAGGCAAGCTTGGAGCTCAGAAATGAGGTGGCACCCAGGTGGTTCTGTTCATTCAGAAACTGTGCCGTGGTGGTGAAACTGCTGAAGTCGGAGGGGGCCGTAAGAGCCGTGTAAAAGATGTGAGCAGGATGTGGAAAACGGTGCAGGAAATGTGAGGTTGGGGAGACACAAAAAGGAGACACAGCCCCAGTGCAGCAGCATTTTCTGGGGGCATCACTGCTGAAGAGCTGAGCTTTTTGTTCTGCCAGAGAATCGCGAGTTCTGCGGCACAGCCATGATTTATTTCCCAAAATCGCCCGGTGCTTGGGGAGTCGGGCACCAAAGGGCACTGCAAATAGGAGGGGCTTGGCTGAGTGATTCCTGTAGGGTTTTTATGTAAGCCTTTATGGATCAAGGGCAAATTTTAATGCCAAGTGTTTCACAAAGTCTTTGAGATTGTTGGTTTCCTATCTCAGTGTGCCCACGGGCTGATGGGTGTGAATCCATAATAATTCCTTCCAACTGTCTTTATTTGATAGATTCAAGGAAATCAGGGCACTAGGTCCCATTGCTCTTGAGGAATTTAAAGCAGGAGTGGATGAGAGGATGAATTACAGTCCAGAAGTTATTTTGTTTCAGTATAAAGCAAATCTCTGTATTATAAAGGTTTTTTGGTGGGATGTGGACTGTGTAGAAGATCAAACACTGGACTGGGAAAGCTTGTTCGAGCCTGTTTGGTAACACAAACATTTCTTGGATGAAATTTTACAGGAAAAAAAGTCTATGAAGCCCAGGGATTGACTGGATGTGAGTGAGAGACAATGAATCAAGGAGAACTTAGTCCCAATTGCACTTTGTGCCTCCTTTTTGTGTGTATTTGAGTTATGTCTTAAAATAGTCTACCCTTGTAGTGACAAGTGCATGGAATAGAGACCAAGGTCATGTCCAGATCAAAGAATGAACATTTCCAGCAAGTTGAGGTGAAACAGCATCTTGTTAGGAGAGCTGCTTTTCATGTATTATCTCAGTTTAGCAGAGGTCATAGAAGAACTAAAGGGATTTTATCCCTTTAGCCTGAAAGGACTTAAACCATCTCATCATTTCTTTGCAACCACTTCAGTCCACTATGGATAACAAAGATACTGCATTCCTAGACTTGCCTGGGTACTGAAATGTCTTCAGGTATCTTCAAATGCTTCAAATCTAGGTTGGTGGATGGTGTTACCTGCTGGAGGAGTTTTGGAATTTCTCTGTTCTGTCTGGTTTTATGTCATAGTGGTTTGAAGGACCAGGCCTGAGTTCCTGTTTTCCAAGGACTGCTGAAGACACTCATTATTTCTGTTAAAAAACAGATGCAGAGTTTTTCCCCTCCCTGAAGAAATATGGATGTATTTCTAAGCTGGGCCTTAAATATCTTCCCTAAGTTCTTGGTCTGCTCCATATAAAGTGGGACTGAATTATTCTGAATGAGACAAAGCAGGTTATTTAGTTAAAGAGAGAGGGAGGAGGTTGTTCCTGTGCGTTCAGTGAACTGTGTTGGTGGCTCACTGTGGTTTGTCGTTTCCAGCATTGAATCTCCTTGTGGAGGAACTGGAAGCCCCTTTTGTCTGTGTTGCTGAGCTCTGGCGTCCTGACTGAGTGGTTTGTGCTGGCAGTGACACCCTGCAAGGGGACATTTTGTACCACTGACACTTCTGCCACGGCACTTGCAGTTGGTGTGGTTGGTGGCAGGATGCCAGAGGGGAAATTTGGGCTGCAAAAGGTCCACACAACTCAAGCAGGAGATCACAAGTGATTATCTGTTATCACTAAACAGTCCTTTGCACAGTTTCTGCTTTTAGGGGAGATTGAAAAATTAGTTAAATAAAGCAATGAGTTTTGGTATCCTGTTAGTTTGCAGGAAGGAGGAGATGGTCTGATCTTTGCCTGGATTAGGGATTTAACTCAGGAATTTGATGACTCCACCACTACCCAACCCATAGACTGATCTTTTGGGATAGACCATGAATGTGAAGGGACTGAGGATTGCCTGGAAGGGACCGACATACTCATTATAATAGTAGAGATGCAAATGACACTGGATCTTTTCTGGTAAGGCAGTGGACAGGACTTCAACACTTCCCCAGCTGGCTGGTGGCTCGTTGTGCTCTGGAGATGATGGATTTTCTGCTGGGAGGCTCGTGCTCCCACCTTAAACCGGCACCTGAGCATCCAGATGAATTTGTGTGTGTCTGGATTGCTGATTTCCTAGCTCTGATGCAGGAGCAGCTGCTTTCAGGTGGGTCTTGGCCAGAGGGGCTTGCTGGCGGTGCTGTGAAGTCTCATTTTGCATCTTCCACTGCGCTGAGAGGAGGGGAGGTGGGATATTTGTGCCATCCCTTGCAGGTGGAGAGCTGAGCTCTTGCTGCTCAGCAGTTTTCTGGGCACTGCGTTGCCAGGGTAAGCCAGCAGAGAACCTGACCCAAATGCCAATTGAAACTCTGCTCCACAGCTCTGACAAGATCTCTGCATGCAAAGTTAGCTGGCAGGAACTAATGCATAACTCTGCTGAGTTAAGTGCTGCGATACTTTTTCTTTTCCCTAATTTCAGGATGACAAGTTAGATACAAGCTTTTCTGTTGTATAAACACAGAGCTCTATACACAAACAAGTAGTTATTTTCGGTGCTGGATTCCTAATGAAAAAAATTAAACTTGAAAGGTAAAAATAAACAAAATCATGTTCTAAAACTCCTTCAGATTAAAGGTTAGAGAAAAGAAAACAACAAAGGCTCAAGCTCACTTCCAATTGACATAATTGCTGACACAAAGCTGCAGAGCAACCAGCTGAGCTGCAGATTGTGAGGTGCAGGAGCAATTTGTAGTCCTTTTAAGTTACCAGAGCACCCAGCAGCACATCCAGGCAGCACAATAAATCCTTGTCTGTGCTTCAGTTTTTCGAAGAAATATTATCTCTTTAGGTTTAACCAATCCCTATTCCTGCCTTAATGGATCACAGGAGAGCAGTTCCCTTGTGATGTGTTACTGGGTGCGCTGTGCTGATGGGAGAGCTGATATGTGAGTACACTGTGGTATCAGAGACTGTCGTGCCTCTTGCCTTGGTTCATAGTCCCTCAGCCACTGAGGCTGGGAATAGACATTTGCTCTAAAAGCTACTTTTTATCACATCACTGTTGAGCATCAGAACAGTTTCTGTGAGTGCTTCTTAGCCCTCTCTAAGCAATCTGAGTTGATATACCTAAACAATTCAGTAGCTGATTTGTGCTAGGGGAGCTGACTGTGGCTCAGAGCCCCTCTGGGCTCGGAAAGGTTGTAACATGAAACGAACGAGCCAGATTAATGTTTACTTTTGCCCTTGTCTGCGTTTGGGTCAACTCAATCCTTTTATTGAATGTTGTGATCTGGTAGCTCAAAAGAGCACCAGGGATGCTGCTTTATTTCCACGTGTCACATCAGAAAAGAGTGGAGAATTTTCCTTCCGAGAGGGACATGGGGCAAGGCTGCGGCTTCGATTCCCAGAGAAAAAAGCTTTGGAAGAGCATGTCTGTTCTAGCAGGAGGCCAGACCTTCTGCCACTCCGCCTGGAGCGTCTCAATGTCCTCTTAAACGGAAGCGTTAATCAAAATATAGCAGACTAATTGTTTATGTGAGTGGCTGAGATTATCCCAGACAATGTGGGGCTGTTTGCCTTGGAGAGAGAGCTGTGTGAGCGTCCGCAAAGCTGCACCCCAGAGATAGTCAATTGGCTTTTGGATTCTGTCATAAACTGGGGAAAGGTGATAAAAAGGGAGCTGATTTTTGGGTGGGGTGCTCGGCTATCTTTTCTCATCAGCTCATAGCTGTGGAGTATTATTTACTATGCACAAATGAATAGGGATTAGGAGCTAAGGCAGTGGGCTGGTTTTTAATCTTAATGTGCCAGGCAGCGGGTTAACTTCTTGTGATAATGTGTCCAAGAGGCTTGTGGAGTGATAAGGAAAAGGTTAGAATAGTTTTACTGGGCTGAATATTGTTGCACAATATTAGATTAGAAGTTTTTAAAGGGGGGCTGTGTACACCAATTAGTTTGTTTAACTTGAAACTAGATGTGAACTTTGGTATGCTTTTTTTTTTTTCCCTGTGTGTGTCCGGGTTCCCCTGGCAGGGAAAGTGTGCAGTGGCTGCTCCAGTCAGTCCCTGTGGGAACCAGGGTGGCAGGGATTTAAACCTCGGGATCTCAGCCTTGCCTGTAAGTGCATTTGAGACCTTACACTGACACAGAGGGGTGGAATGCACCAAGCCCTAAAAAGTGGAGCGTGTTCTTCCTGGGAAGAGCTGCTAAATGGTATGCCATTTACTTACAGTTTTCCCATTAATAAATAAAATAAAAAAATGAGTGGCCTGGGAGAGCTGACATCTCTGGAAAGGGAAGTAGGGATTTCTGTGGCATCTGTTGCCTCTGTGGTCCCCACCAGCTGGTCACGCAGGAGCAAGTAACCATGAGTAACTTAGTCCATCTCCCACCACGTTCTCACCTTGCTCCAGTTCCTCGTGGTAGCTGTATGGTCTCCTTCCAGCCCTGCCCCTGTGCCATCCCACTGCCAGCCTTTCTCACAGATTGCATTTTCCCCCTTTTCCCACCCACCTGTTGCTTGCTGGGCACCCAAAACTTCTTGCTGTAGCAGGACAAGGTTAAACCCCGCCCGTGTTGCAGCCAGGGCTCTGCTCCAGGTGTGGAGGAGCCGATCCCCAGGCTCCCCCTGTGCCGTGCAGCTGCTGGGACAGGTCCTGCCTGGGAATAGAGAAGGGGAAACGTTCTTTTTTCCCCACGTATACAATGCAAGGAAGCGCTGTAAGAAACGGAGTGAGGTAAGAAAGGCTTTCCCAGCACATCACCTTCCAACACTTCTCCATCCTGTCTCTCCGCCCCGGGTCCCCCTTGGCAGGGCTCTCCCGTGGGGAGGTGCTGGGCAGGGATCAACGATCGTGTCCAGCACCTCAGCTTCCCACAGCTGGTTCCTGCCTCTGCCAGCCCCTGGGGCCTGGGTTCCTCAGGCTGGGAAAGCCCTGCTGTGTCCCATCCAGGAGGTGAAGGGCCCCTCTCCCCTAGATTTGGGCAAAAGCAGGTCTCCTGCACCTTAGCATGATGGAGCTGGCGAAGTAGAGAAGTGCTGTTCCATTGCTGGTTAGCAAAAGGAATAATGAAGTGTCCAGAAATCAAACTGAAGACAAGAGGGGTGGGTGGGAGGGTGGAGAGAGGAAATACTTGGAGATGTCTGCAGTGCTTCCTGTTTGCTTCTGAAAATTATGAGTCAGATCCCCCAGAAACAAAAGAGAAGGGGTTTGAAAAATGGTGAGATGTTAAAAAAGTAATCAGGCATGTATTTGTTCTCTTCTGGGTTTTGAGCTTTTGAGGGTGTTTTCACATTTCTCTGGGCAGTGGTGACAGCAAGGAACACTTCTCAGTGAAAGCAGAGTGTTTTTAAATATGTATTAATACAGCATCAGGAAGCAGAACAATAGAAAAGGTAGCAAAGATCACAAGATTTGGGATAAAACGTGGGATAACGTCACAGTCCTTCCAGAGTTGATTGCTTTGGCTTGGAAATCTTTTGCAGCCTGAGTTAGGTGTAGCCCTGGAGATGGTTTGCTTTTGCTTTATGAGATATATACTTTGGCACAGGAGGGAGAAGGTGAGTTGTGTGTGCCTGGATTGTGTTTGTCTGACCCAGAAAGAGCAGCCATGCTCCTTTTTCCTGGGTTAAACCCATCCTGCATGTTCAAAAACATGGGATTTGTAACATGAGTGTTACTAGGTGTGTGCAGCAGTAATGCACTTTAAAGGAAAAATGAAATGGATATAATTGTTCCACTTATCATATCACCAAGTGCAGGCTTCTCTAGGAAAAGGGATTTCTTTGTTTCTCTGCCAGTTCATTCCCAGTAAATGTATGCAAGTGATAAAAGACTCCAGTTCTCCAAGTAGAGAGTGATTATTTGCAGGCATTTTTTCCCCCCTGTTAAGGTGTCGGGATAAGCCCTGCAAGGAGACCTGGAAGCATTTCCTTCACCTGAAAAGAATGCTGCCAGACTGGAGGGCCTGACTGGGAAAGGCCAAACTCATTTCTTTGGAACAGAGCTTGCTGTTGAGACACACCTTGCTGGGTGATAGAACTGACATTGCTCTGTGGGGCTCAGCAGAGTCATTGCTGAGGGCACAGGTGGGCCAAAAAGGATCCTGATCCATCTGTGTTAATAAATTAGCATGTGATCTGGGGTGCTGGGATGCAAGAGCCTGCATTCTGAGAAAGGCCTGAAGCAGTTTTGAGGGTGAACTTGCTTATTACATCATTTTCGCCCACTTCAAAATGCTACTTCTGGGGAGCTCGCACAAGGAGCAGAGCAGGGTGTGGGCTCTTTTCCCACCTTTGTGCCCTTTGCCCTGAGCAGAAACCAGTATTTTGCTGTTTCTTGACTGCTTCCCAGCTCTTTCCACTGTGGAAGGAGCATTTCCTCTCCAGGCTGGTGCTCTGTGCTGCTCCTGGAACCCTCTCAAGCCAGTGTGTGCAGGTTGGGTGTAGGGGTGGCCAGAGGCTCCAGGAGCTGGGAAAGCAGCTCGGAGGGAACCTGGAACAGCTCCCAGAATGATCTGTCCCAGTAGGAAGCTGGCTCTCCTCGGTTTAAAAGCAAGTAAATAGGAGCCACTGTCATTTCTCAGCTGGTTTTTGTTTGGAAGGTGTTGTTTTGGTTTTTTTTTAACATCAGAAGAAACAGAAAAGCAAAGAGAATGTGCAAAAAACACCTGGCCCGGCTGCAAGCATTTGTAAACATTTGCTGTTGTAAAATGAAAATCTAAATAATAAACCCCTCTGTCGAGAGAATTGGAGCACGTGTTGGTGCAAAGGTATCTCTTGTGCCATTACAATTCCCATTGCCATCAGTGGGAGCTGGACACGTGTCAGACCCAGTCAAGGGGATTCTTGCAAACCCAAGTCATTGTCCCTGGAGGCAGAAGTGAACAAGCAGCAGGATTTTGGGAGCTGAACTATGTGTTGTGGCTACAGGCTTGGTGGTGGTCATGCTGTTAAACTGAGAGCTGCCTCCTGTTACCTGAAAGCAAATCCAGGCAGGGCTGGAAATCCAAAGCTCTGCCTTGGCAAGAAGGGGGTCAGGAAAGGTTCGTGTTCGTGGTTCCAGCAGGTGGAACACCCTCTGGGAGGGGGCTCACGGTGTGTTGGCCTTCATGGTGGTCTCTGGGGCAGCTAAAGGAATGCTCAAAGGGTATGAAAAGCACTGGGTCAGATGTTTGGTTGCTGTAGGAAGGGGCTGCTTGACTCATTTCAGTGCAATTACACATGTTCACACTGGCTTGGGACTTGTCACCGTTTGAAGGCCTCTGAAATGAGCCCTTTCTGCATTTGGTGTCCTGACACATAACAAAGTCTGTGATATAGACTGGTTTGGTATTCTTTTTTAAACCTAAGCAGAAAATAAGTACGTAAATTTTGCTGTTCCTGTATGAAACAAACACTAAAAAAAAAAAAATCAACATTTAGCTTGAGCCATGTTTTCCATGCACATTTTTACATAGTGTGGCGTGGGTTGATCTGCTGGATTATCCCTGTTTATGTTGCAAAATGGAGAAAGAAATGTGCTTGTTTCCTGGGATTTGCATTCCACCTCGTGTTTGCAGGATTGGTAATTGGCGTGTCTGTATTTGTGTACCTACATTGTGTGTGTTTGACTCTGTTACTGCCCCAGAAGTTGTTGGTGTTTGTTGCAGACCTTACAGTAGCATTGGAGGCTGCTGTGTCTGCTTAAACAACAGTATTTTTACATCAGGCTGTTTCAGCAGAGTCTCCTAATTCCCCCCCTTTTGCTTGTGGTGCTTCCCTTGCACAGGGAGAGGAGGTGTGACTGCCTTCATTACCATTTCCAGGGATGAAGTCACTTTTTGATCACTGGGCAGATACTGGCGTTTCTCAACAGCGTTTTTCTGGGCGAACCTTTCCCTGTGTTTTCATTAAATGCTGTTAACAGTGAAAAACCCAGCCTTCCTGGCTCCCTTTATTAGCACATCATCCCTCAAAGCAGTCCTTTCAAGGGGCCATTCACAAATACCTGAGATGGAGGTGCAGGCAAAGCCCAAATCCTCGTGCAAACTGAACACAGATTTTGTTTTGATTGTGATGATTTTCTCTCTCTTGCTGGCTCAGCTTTGCTGTCTCTGGCTGAGGAGGGAACTCCATGAGGAGTTCTGTGTGTCTGCTTGATTTTGGGACCAGTTTCTGAAGTCATTGTGTGCCACAGAAACTTAAGCTACTCAGTCTGATAGGGCTGATAAGTGAACCAGATGACTAAAATTCGTGTAAAGATGGCTTGTATAGTCCTGAAAATCCCACTTTTACTTAACAGTGATCCCACTGTCTATGTTTCTAGTGTATGTTAGCTCAATATACATAATAATTCCACTCTATATCCACTCTTTTTTCCAATGAGAGATCAGAGTTGCAGACCTGTTATAAGTAGTTGTAAGGTGGGAGCAAAGAGAGTTAAAGTCATGTGTTCAATCTTGATTTTTCGGATTTACTTCTAAGTCAAGCATCGTGTTTGTGTTGGGCCAAATCCTAGACTCGTTCCACACAGTTTGTATTCATGATGTAGCTACTTAGTCCTTACTTTTGGAGTAAGGACTAAGTAGAAGAGCTGCAGAAATTAAGGTTGTATTAGAAAACTTCCAAGAAAAAGCCTCAGTATGAGGTGTTGATGCTGCTTTGAACTTCACCCCCCAGTGAAGTTCACCTGTGGGAGGGGAGATCATTGGGGTGAAATCTTGGCCTTGCAGAGACATCAGTGGAAACTAAGTTCAAAAGAAGTCAAGATTTCACCCAAAAAAAGGGAAATGTTAGTCATGGAAAAATTGTCTAGTCTTCCAGGTGATGTGTGTTAGTGGCTCTGTGTTCTACCAGCCTTCAGAAAGCTTTCCTAATACTCATTTTATCCTTCCCGTTTTTCGGCTTTAAAAGAATTTCTTAATACAAACTTCATCTGAAAGTGTTTTCCCACTAAGCGCCTTCAGGCTCTTGCAACATCCTTGTCTGACAGACTCTTACTTTTCATATTAAAAGATACAGAAGAGGCAGAAAGAAAGAAGAAATGGGCCATTTCCTTGGGTTTATGGGAATGTAATTTGTTTATGGAAGGCGCTGAGAGAGGCTGAATCCAAAACAAAAATAGCAGCTGGGTTTTGGAGCAGTGTGGCAGGATAAAGTGTGACTGGGGAGTGAGCTGGGTGGGATGGGCTGGCACACCTCCTCCTGTGGCCAATTCCCCGTGGAATCATGGAATATCCTGAGCTGGAAGGGACCCACGAGGTTAAAGTGCAGCTCCTGGCCCTGCACAGGACACCCCAGCAATCCCACCATGAGCCTGAGTGTTGTCCAGACACTTTTTGAGCACTTCCCCAGCCCCCTTTCTACAGGAGCAAAGAGGAGTGCTTGGCACCACTAAAAATGACTTGCTGTGTGTTGTGTCGATGTGCAAATGTTATTTCCTTGGCAAAAATGAGCCTGTCCAAGCTTAGCTCAGCACCATTCCCCTAGTGCATAAATGGCTTTCCTGTAAGGCAGTCCAAGAAAGTTGCAAAACTGAGACTAAAATCCAAGAATCATGTTTTGTCCCCTCCACTGTAATCCCCAAATAGCATTTGATTCCTCTCTAATTGTTTGTTTTAGCTCTTTTCTGCCCATTTAATTGCACAACGTTTTAAATGTAAATAAAACTATTAAAAGGGTTAAACAAGTTCTACAGAGCAGAAGCTTTTGCAAGCTAAAAGCCTGGCTAGATGCAACACAATACAAAAGAAAAACAAAGTGACATTGAGGATTTATGGCTGGATTACTTAATTGAACAGGAAAAACTTCTGCTTTTGTTTTTTCCCCTCCCTCTGACATGCCAGCCTGCAGGTACAGTTACAAGAATAAATGAATGCACTGTCAGATAAGGGAAAAAAACTTGAGGGCTAATTATTTGTGCAGTTGTTAATGGAGTTTTGTTTTCCCAGAGTAAGAGTATTCATTTAAGAGCTTCTTTCAACCTGTGTTGAGCTTTGTGTTTGTGGCAATTAAAATTTGTTCAGAAAGGTAAGTAGAAAGCTGCTAAAATTGGGGGCAGGCAGGAATCCAGACTTTCTTGTCTCTCTCTCTGCTGCTGTACCTCACTGGCATGTAGAGAAGTTCTTTAAAGGTTGTGCACTGTGGTCCTCCTGTTTATCAGAAGGGATTTTTAGCATGGAATTTTCCTAAATGGTACAGAGATTTAATAGCCCTGCTGTAAGTGGAAGGAACATCCTTTTTGTTGTCCTAGTGTAGGAGGCCCTGAAAGATCACAGATGTGAAAAGATGATGGTGTAAAGCTTTGGCTTTGGAAAGAGACAGGAAAAAGGACAAATTCCATGCAGTGGGGCTGAATCAGAAGCTGTAAATCTTTTTGGAAGAGGACTGGTAGTCATAAAGGAGTATGAACTCACATTTTGGGAAGGGTGAGGTACGATGAGTGCAGATTTTTGGCAGGAGACTGCTGGAAGCACACAAGAAGTGGGCTGACCTAGATGCCTGATAAGAGGCTCAATGAAATGAGAAGTGGGTGGACTTGGAGAAGAACTGGGTGGACCTGATTGTTTTGGCACTTGGGCATTTGATGCTTGATTTCCAGGGCAGCAGAATTTTAATAACCTATTGTTTGGTATTGGTTGGTTCCTCAGTGGTATGAGCAGCACCTCTCTTCCCAGTGGCTCCTGGATGCTGGGATGTGTGGAGCACGGGAGAGGCCTCGTGCTGGAGCTGGGAGGGGGAGAAGTGTCTTGGGTGGAGGAGTGTTCCTGGTGAGGAGGGATGTCTTGAGGAGCAAAGCTTTGGGGGCTGGTCCAGGGAGGGGATATCGAGGTTGTGTGGGTTTGGGGTGCAACCTCAGCATGGTTTGTAAAGTGATGCTGAGCAAAGATGTTGCTTGGCTCTACAGCCAGTGGAATGTATTTTTTAACAAGTTACCACACACTTATGTGTAGTTCCGTGTGTGAGAGAGTCTGTGTGTTGTGTGCTTGTTTAGGTATTGTTTTACTTAATAATACTGTGAATATTGGCTGGAAATTCTGTTGGTAGGAAGAGACAAAACACATTTCAGGGTAGTGGATTTTTTTTTATATTGAAGGCCCAAAGCTGGGATAAATGATATTATGTGGCTGCTTTCTTTGAAAAAGCATCTTACGTTGTGAGAGAGACCTAGAATTCCTGGGGCCCATCATAATTCCTTTTCCTACATTGGTTTGTGTTCTTTCAGAATGCAGCAGCAGCTCAGGAATAAATCTGAAATGACCCATCCTTGTGACCAACCTTTCTAGGGTTGTAGCTGTACAATTATTCCTTGACTCTTGCACTACATTTGCAAGTTCCTAGAAACCTGTGAGGTACTTACCTTTAGCCTGTTTTAGGTAATCAGGGCAGGCATGAAGACCTACCCAGCGTATGATTCAGCCCTACAAACCCAGGCATCACTAGACTTTAGTACCAACATAGCTTATCACTTATACTGCCCCCACCTAGCCCTGCTCCTCCCATCACCCTGTTTCCTCCTGCTTCCCCAAACACAGCCAGTCCCCACTGGTTCTTCACAGGCTCATCCTGTTTTCTCTTCCAGTGAAAGCCCCTACAAAGTTGCTCTACCTGGCAGAAAGATTTGGTGGGAATTACAGCCAGTTGTTTCCCTGCTTCTGCCCAGTGCCCAGTATTAGAAGCTGTATGGGAAGGTTGAAGCTGTTTATATTAGGCAAGTTCTGAATACAAATAGTTTTGTGAGAAGTTGCTGCTGTCCTTCTGTTGCTGAAACAGCAAAGGTGGGAGGCAATACATTTTAAAGGGCTTATAAGTGCACTTACACAGGTGTCACTTTGTCCCTGGAGGTCACTGCTGGGAGCTATTACTGACCTGAGGGTGATACACACATGGGGCTTTGCATGTGGGGAGAAGGGACGGATATGGCTCCACCAAATGATGGGGGAAAGTGAAGGGAGAGGGAAACGGGTGCAGAACTCTGCAGGTTTGTGCTTTGATCACTTCACAGGGTATGGTGCCCTGTCCTGGCTAATGCCCAGCAAGTCCCACCTGGACAGGAGGAAGAATTTTGCTGTGCAGTGGCCCAGCACTGAACAGGTTGCCCAGAGAGGGTGTGGAGTCTCCTCCCTGGGGATATTCCAGACCCACCTGGATACAACCCTGTGCCATGTGCTCTGGGGTGGCCCTGCTGGAGCAGAGGTGGGACCAGATGCCCCACTGTGGTCCCTTCCAACCTGGTCCATCCTGGGATTCTTGGCTGGTAACAGAGAGCTGAAAACTGCCTGTGCTTTTCCCCTGCTGCCTCTGTGGAGAAGCACAGCTTAACTCCTGGGCATTGGATGGTGGTGAGGAGCTGCCCTTGCTTCCCCTGCAGGGAGTGGGAAAACTTCCCCTGGCTTCAGTGGGAGGATGGCTGGGCATCTCTGCCAAGCAATCCCACGAACGTTGCTGCTTTCAGACCCTAATTCTGCAATTAGTGAGTACAAAGGGTCCTGCGTAAAGTCCAGGGCTGTAATTAGCGCTTTGACTTTCCTGATGATTTATCTCAGGCACCAGGGAACTGCTGTACAACTTAATTACCACAGCGCTGCAAGGTACTTGGAGGCAATTGTGCATAAACCAGGTATTTATTGTGCTCAGGGAAGAACTTGCACAGGTAAAAATCATATCCTACTTGTGCAGCGACCTCCTTTGTGATTTAAATGCTGCCAGTGGATGAAAAACTAAACCAGAGTCATGGATGTGCCAGGTGCTGATTGGCAGCAGAGAGCACAAAAGCAGCATTGTCTGCAGTCCAGAGGAAGAATTAAACCCCTTGAAGTTTGCCAAAGCTTCTCTGGTGGTATCATGGTCCAGTGGCTTGAATATTGGCATCGTAATTTGGATCAGTCTTTAATTAGCTTGCAAATTTGATGGTATAGTACATATATAGGGCTCGGGAGATGATGCTCCTGCTCTGTCATGTCACTGCCCTGCCACATAGCAATTAAATCTTCTGTTCTCTTATTTCATGTCTATAGGACATGTTTGTAGGAGTAGCTGCAGTTCCTTTCTCCTTTGCCTTGTCTGGTGCCTTTTGTTCCTGATGGCTGCAGAACTCATTTGTGGTCCTTGTCTTTGTGCCTTTAGAGGATGCTTACAGGCAAGGAATTTTGCATTGATTGTTTCACATCAGTTCTCTGAAAGGCCAGCCCTGCAGCTCTCACTGGCTCAGAATGTGCAGGATCTCATTTGGCTTCCTCAGCACCAGCACCTGGTTTTCTGCATGGCTTTTGGTGCAGTGACATGCCACGGGCAAAGCTCTGCATTTCATCCATGGTTGGAGTTGTCACAAGGGCGCTCGAGTTGTCACCAAGGGACACAAGGTGTATGTGAATTATGGTTGGGTTTCAACCTGCTGTCTCTCCATCTTGACAGTGCTTGAGGGGTTCATCCTGAAAGCCTTGGAGGGGTTCTGTTGAGGGTGGGAAGTACTTCTTGGCCCTAAAATATTTTGGCAAAATTCCTGTTGGGGTAATCCTTTAAAATCACCTGTCTGTGACTCCAGGTTTTAGGTGCTCTTTATAGAAAGCTTTGGCCCATTAGATCATGGACTGAGGGCACCTTGCAGGACTGACTCTTCCTGAGTCCTGCTCTCCAAACCTCACTTGGTTCTTATTAAGCCTGATTCTTTGTCATTTTTGGCTTCTCCTTCTGGGAGCTGCATCAGCTTGCTAGAGGGGAAAAATTCACGGGCATGCCAGGGGACCAGCCTTGCTGCATTCATGCCTAGGTGCAAAGCCTCCACCAGCTTGAGTGAAAACACCTCTTTGGCTGAAGCCAAATGGTGCTTTTTCTGGCAGTTTCCATCAGAAATGCTGCTAAGACTGTTGCTGTGAAGTGGCAGGGCAGTAGTGTGTCCTTAAATGTGATTTTCCTGAATAATTGTTTGAAATGGGCAAATTATTTACAGGGTGCTTCCTGAAAGGAAGCTGAATTTATGTTTAGGAAGTGCTGAGATAAGTTTAACCATTCCTACTTCTTAATTTTATTATTTGACTTCTAAAATATAGCAGGAAATGTATTAGATTTGTTATTTAGCTATTCTGCTGTGGCTTAAAGAAGGGCTTATTCATTTTAGCAAAGGAAAACGTGGTTCTGGGTGCTCTGATGGGAGCTGAACCTTAACTCCACATTCCTCCCCAAGGAAAGATTGGAAATGGTGAAGAAGAAAATCTGTCAGCTGCAGAAAAACAAACAGTTTCTGGTTGGGGGCTAACGGGCTCTCACGAAGGAGAACCAAGGATTGTGCATGTAGCATCAATGTGGGTGGTGTAACAGAAGGGGCTTTAGGTGGAGTGGGATCTACAACACAGGCCACAGGTCAGGACAGGAGAAGAAATCCTCTCTCTTGAAGGAAAATGGAGTTTTCTTTTCTTGGTTGTGCTTAGGAACCAAATAATGGGTTTTCTAAGGTGTTTTTTTGGTGTTAAATGGGAGGAATGTGTAAGTTCCTGTATGTATGATGTGACTGGTGTGACTCTGCTTTATGTACCCTGCTGTCAAACACAC
Organism: Margarornis squamiger; assembly: GCA_035222235.1. Taxonomy (NCBI): domain Eukaryota; kingdom Metazoa; phylum Chordata; class Aves; order Passeriformes; family Furnariidae; genus Margarornis; species Margarornis squamiger. The sequence goes on from JAWWTY010000037.1 coordinate 57,568,181, forward strand.
AGTGAGTGCAATAACCTTTGATTTTCCAGGTTGGTGGATGACCGGTGTGTGGTTCAGCCAGAGGCTGGTGACCTTGCTAACCCTCCAAAGAAGTTCAGAGGTCAGTACCTGGGGCTCATTTCTCTTCCATGACCCATTGATGCGTGTTCCTTCTCCTTGGGCTCTTTGCCTTGCCAGCTTCCCACGTGGACTGTGGACACGGCAGGGAAGTTTCCAACTGGAATGTGAATGATTTTGAGAGCTAAAGACAAAACTTGCCCAGGCACGAGGGGCAGGTTTTCTTGTAGTCCAAGGGTTGGTTGCTGTTCTCTACACTGAAGGCTGGGTGAGAAGCAGTTTGCTCCAGCCCTGCTCCTCCTGGAAATGGGAAAAACAAGCTTATGAGGTCCAAAAGTACTCGAGCTGCTGGATTGTTTATTTCTTTTAAAGATAAGGCAGCATTTGAAGGCCTTACCCCCCCATATGTTGTCAGCTTTTTGTTTTGCTTTTGCTTAAAACTGTATCTGATTTTTTTCAACTTGACCTTGTAGATTTGGATAATTTTGGTGTTCTGCTGATTGGGGGAAAAAATAACAGTGCACTGACAACATGAGGTTTCTACTTGAGTGCTAAAAAATTACTCTTTACTGTGCCAAAGCAGAGCCTTACTAAACCTCCTTTGGCTTCAAAGGGCTTGGATTCACACCAGTTATGGAGAGCAAGGAGTTCCATGGCTTCTTGTATCTGTTTCAAATGATCCTCAGGGTCCCTTCTATCCCAAACCATTCTGCCATCTCAAGGGGTTGCACTGACATTCTTAACCTCATTATTTTATTTTCAGTGTTTATTTGTATGCTATTACTGCAGAAAAAGAAAAAAAAAGGGCATTTAAACCACTGAGAGAGCAAAATCCTGATTTCCCAGATTATTCAGGATTTTTTCCCTTTATGTATTCAGGAAACAAGTTGGTTCCAGTTCCAGCTGTGAGCATTCAGCCCATTGGCAGACCTTGGGAATTGAGAAAGTGAGGGGCAATAAGTGGCAGTCCCTTGCATGCCTAAATTACTTTATAGTGGGGATCTCTAGTGTGGCTTTCCGGCTACCTTGGGGTGATTCCATCCCCTCACTGCCTGTAAATCACAGTTTCCAGGTTGCACAGAATTTCAGGTGGGGGTCCTTTGGACAGTTTTGCTGTCACTGGACATCCCTGATGTGTTCCCAAAGCGGGGCATATCCAGGTTTCTAGATGAGACCGAGCTCACTGGGAAAGCTCTGTGGTAGTATAATTGCAGAATACATCCAAAAGTCTCCAGGCTGAGCAGAGATTAAAAAGACAACCTTAATACTGTCATTGCCTGGTGTTTGAAGGATTGATTTTATAACTTCAGAACAGTAGAGCTGTTTTACTGCAGTTCTGTGTTCATTTCTAACTTTAAAAAGCAAAGAAGGGAAAAGTTGATAGTGTTCTGTGTTGAATTTTGGGGATTTTTTTGGGGAGTGGTTTCAACAGCATCAGGTGTGTCTGGGCACTTTGAAGCAGAGTGCAAGGTTCTTTTGCTCTCAGCACCAGTGGTGGCTGTACAGGTGGAGGTAGAAGAGCTGTCAGGAGGGCTGAGACACTGCCAGATCCTTCTCTTTTTGGGGATCTCCTCTTGTCCCCTTCCCACCTGCCCCCAAACCTGTCAGTAGCTCCTTTCCTCCTCCTCCCTGCTGCCTTTTACCTCTCCTTAGCTCTTTTAGTTCATTGTGCACCCAGATCTGGCTTAATTTTGGTATTGCCAGCTTTGTGGTAGCATGCAAATTCGGGTTAGCTGCAACAGAAAATCACAGGATGCTTTGGATTGGAAGAGACCTTAAAGATCATCTCATTCCAACCCCCTGCCATGGGCAGGGACACCTTCCACCAGCCCAGGTCACTCAGAGCCCCATCCAACCTGGCCTTGGA
>JAWWTY010000037.1:57570358-57597954 GCA_035222235.1 Margarornis squamiger
GGCAGCCACAGCTTCTCTGCCCAACCTGTGCCAGGGCCTGCCCACCCTCACAGGGAAGGATTTCTCCCTAATATCCAGTATAAATCTACTCTCAGTTTAAAGTTGTTCCCCCTTGTCCTGTCACTACATGCCCTTTTTAAAAGTCCCTTGCCATCTTTCTTGTAGGTAGAAAGTGCTATAAGGTCTCTTAACACCTGTAGGAGAAAATAAATTAGTGGAAAAGTGAGTTTTGTGACCTCAGTTGATGCAACTCACCATTCTCTAACATATTTTTAGGGGCTGCATCCAGGAACATTTTCCTGGTGCTTCAGGTATCCATAATCAAGGTGCACTCAGGAGGGGTGGCTGCAGCAAAGATAAAACCATTGATTGGATGTTTTCTTTTTCATTTCACAAGTCAAATTCCAAGAGTGGGAATAGCAGGAGTTTTGCTGGGAGCACAGCAGAAACCGGGAGGTGTCTGTACTACAAAGCACCCCAAAGCACATCTCTGCCATGCTTTGTTAAATTTTTTAGCTCTGCTTAGAGCACCGAGGCAAAAGAGTTGTTAAATGCTGTTCTTATAACCAAGAAATGTAAGCAAAATCCATATTTTTTTTTTCTCCTCAGGCATCTTCTGGGAAACAGCATTCAGTTAAAACAGCAAAGTTAATAAACGAAACAAAAACTGCTCTTAAGTAGGTCCTTGACATAAAAGGAAGGCTTAGGCATGAATGATTAATTGAATGATTAGACACAAGCAGCTGAAAATAACATCTAACAGCAGGATGAGTGGGGCTCTTCAGTCACAGGAGCTGCTGTCGGCGGGGTTTGCAGGGTTTGTATGGCTGAGAGCAGAACTGGCGTTGATCTGAGGTTAGAGCACGACCTGGCAGTCAAAGAAGGATGAGTGAAAACATGTTTCTAACAAGATGGGTAGATTTCAAGGACTGACTCTGAAAATTAACATCAGAGGACTGTGTTTGCTCTTTTTTTTTACTGGTAATACTTCAGCAACCCTTTCCCCCAACAGGACAAAAAAATAACATTAAAGGGTTGTGTTTTTGGAGTATTTGTGTCTCTCCTACAGAATTCACTCAGAGCGCAAATGAAGGTACCGAGCTCTTGGCCTGAACTGAAAGTCTCTGTGAAGAAGTGTCTCAAAATAGCAGTTTCATTTTTGTTACGTGTTTACTTTTTTTTTTCCTTTCTTTTTTGAGTGGGTGGTTGCTATTCTGGTTGTCTCAAAACATCCTACAGGACGGGGTGTTGCTAAGCTGAGAGCAGCTGTGGTCGCTTTTCACTCGCTGTGGTGCCAGTTTGTGGCTCGGTCCTGCTGGGCTGGACCCGCAGTGTTCCTCAGTGGGCACATCCACATCTGCCCCTGCACGTGGGAGGGCAAAATTTGGCCCCACACAGCTTTCCTGAGGGCTGGTGGAATAAAATCCCACCAGGTTTTGCCCCCAGATGTAAGGGAGTGATGAAGCCAGGTGCTTGTTGTCCTCCTTCAGGCTGGAGCCAAGGTGTTCTGTATGCTGCTGGAAGTGCTGCAGGGCCGGGTTCACAGAGATTAGGGAGAGCAGCCTGTGCCAGAAGTCGTGTGCCTTTGAAGAGCAGCCACAGGACTGCAAGTTTCCTCAGCCTGTGACCTTAAACACACTTGAGCTTTTGATGCTCTAATCTCCAGTGGGAAACACGTTGAGCTTCCACGGTGTAAAATGGCACAGATAAGAGCTGCTTGTTGGTCAGATTTAGCAGCTCTGAAAAAGGAGCACGAGCCTCTCTTTTATTTGTGAATCAGGCCCAAGTTTTAAAACTGGTTTAAACTTCTTTACGTTTTGTTCCCCTTTTTTTCTTGAGGCATCTGCAATGAGAGTGATGTTTGAGTTCCTAAACATCTTCCCTTTTTCAATTATTAGTCTAATCCAAGCTTTCTCCGATGTTTTTCTTTTTTCTCCCTTCCATTATGTTCCTCTGTGCTCTCTCCTCTTTTCCTCCCCGCTGTCATTTTCCTTTTTGCTTTCCTTCCCCTACATAATTTTGGTTTATCTTTGTGTTTTCTGCTTGTTTCTCTCAGTTCCATAATTGCTTTCATTTGCTTCTCAGACTCCTGACAGCTTTTTCTCTTGTCCTCCTTAGGACTCTGCTGCATTACTTCTTGCTCCCTCACATTTTTCCCCCTTTCCATTCTCACTTCAGGTTTTTTTCCCCTTCCTGTGTTGTTTTTTTTTTTTCCCTCCAAAACATGTAGATTTGTACACGCTGTGATTCAGTAGCCACATCACTTTCCCATTTCTTCTGCTTTTAGTAAAGCCATGTGATAATTTCTCTAGTTCTGCAAATCACAGAAATCTTCCATCATGGACAAGAGTCGAAGTTCTAGCACTTAAAAAAAACCCCAAGAGGGGGAAGGGAGAGAAAGCTTCTGGCATATATTATTCTAAACCATCTTTGTCCAATATCAGGAGCATTTAAAGGGCATATAGGAATTATTTTCCTTTTCAGACTTCCTGAGTGGAGTTGCTATTTGTTTATCTTTGATAATGCCTGTTTAATTAGTGTCCTCAGGAAGAGAAGCATTTATGGAGAACTCCATAAAGGAATGAGTTAGGAACTAGGACTGTGTCTGGAGAAGTGAGAAGGGATGGTCTGTCTCGTGACTGGGTTGCTGGAGCTCCTGATCTACTGTGTGTGCTGGAAAGTTGCTTTATAATCTTATGCCTCAGTTTCTCCATTTTCCCTATTTATTTAAACCATAACATCTCTAGGGCAGGCACTGTTCCACACCCCCGTGATGTTTAGGATCATGAAGCTTGAATTTGCAGAATAGCCTAGTGTTACTGTCAAAAAAATAAGTGGAAATAAACCCCCCAGAAAAAACCACTGAGAAGGCCTGTTTTTAATGTAGCTGGAATGCTAAAAAATAAAATAGGAAGAAGCTTGTCTGGAAGCAAATCATTGAGTATATAAATTGAGGAAAATCCAATTGAAATAATACTGACTTTTTTTTTAAAAATTATAAAAATTCCTGGTAGTTTAACTTGTAAAGCACCAGGGTGGCAGTCAGTGTGGTGCTGAGGTTATCCAGCCCCTGCTCTACATTTCCTCTTCCTTGAGGGCTGCCATCAGGAAAAGCTCAGCCACCTTTGGGAAGGGGAGCCCCACAGCAGTGACTGCACATCCGTGCTCCTCTCGGGATGCTCTGCAGAGCAGGAACACTTTAAGGCTCTACAGGAGGATGGGAAGTGTTTACTCAAGCAGCAGGATGTGTGGGGAGTCACTGAGAAATGAAGGCTGGTCCTATAAAAAGAAGGTATTGTTACTTCAGAGAAATAAATGTTTCATGAAGCCTTCTGAGAAGGCACGTTAATTATAGACTGTTACAGAAAATAATAGCAGACTTTTTGTCTTAAGAGCTGAAACCCTGATACTTCAAGTAAAATCTCCCTTTTATAATTTTGTAATGTTAATTTTTCACCCAGGCAGTCCTGGATGTTCTTGCCAGTCTCCCAGCAGAGTTGTTCCTTCCCCTGACCAGGGAGTGTGTGAAAGGATAATTAACACAATTTGCTAAGGAAAATGTCTCTCAAGCCTGGCTTTTAGACCAGCTGGTGATTGCAAGAGTAGGTATCCTTCGACATTCTAAAAGTAGTCAGCTTAGGGTGAGTCATGAGCCTCTATTTCCAGTCTATAGGGCTGTCAGTGAACAAAATAAACCCCAAAGTCAGGGAGTTTCACAACGTTCAGTTTATTGCCAATTAACATGAACTTTCAATTATTGCCTTCAGTTTCCTCAGGGTGTACCTCCTCCTCCCTTTGCTCTGGTGGTTCCTCTCTCCTTACCTGCCTTTTCCCTGGGCTGTTGGATGATGGTGATGTTCAGTTCTTGTCACTTTGATGGAAAGAACCCCAAAACTAACAGTAAAACCAACTCGGTGAAGGTGCAGAAATACCCCACCTCTTTGTTAACCTCCTTGGTGTCCTGTAGGTGAATGTGAATGAGTCTAATCCTCGCTTTCAGCAGTGCCAGCAGCAGCTGGGCAGCCAGGTGGGCATCAGGATTGTCCTGCCACCCTCTTTGTGGTCTCATTGCCACCAGGCTGTTCCATGGCCGTGCTTCAACACCGGTATTTAGACATTTCTGGGCAAGGAAAACCAACCAAAACATACTTACAAATGGAGGAAATGTCTTTCAACACGACTTAAGAGTATTTCTTTCAATCCTTCCCCAGACTGCCTTTTCAAGGTGTGTCCCATGAACAGATACTCAGCCCAGAAGCAGTACTGGAAAGCCAAGCAAGCCAAACAAGGAAACCACACTGAAGCAGCACTGCTGAAGAAACTTCAAGTAAGAGACATCTGTGTTTGCAATCTTATCTCAATCTGCAGGCTGTAGAGTCACAATGGCATGAGAAAGAATAATAAGTGCCTTGGGAACCACTGGGATGGGTATTATTATGCCACCATAGCAACTCTGCCTTCTCCTTAGCTCTCCTGCCTGGCATTTATTGCCCCTGGCCTGGCTTTTGCCTTGCTTTGGGCTGGGGGTTGTGCCTGTGCTGTAAGCAATATATTGCTTCCAGGAGTTTTATGGAGTAAAAATGGAGTTGTTCAAACCTGGATTAAATCACACTGGGTGTCCTTTCCAGGAATTAGGAAGAAAAGTGGGCAAAGAGATGCTCTCAGTGCTTTAGTGTGGAAATTCCTCAGAATTCCTGTTTTCTGAAACATTTTACAGATTCTCCTTTGCCTCAGGTACAGTGTGGGTGGAGCAACCCCTGTGTGTCTGAAGAAGAGCTGACCTGATGCTGTAGTTGAATATATAAGGCTGAGTGGAAACAAGGGGTTATCAAACCTGGGGAAGGTTCCACGGGCAGTGGAGAGGCTGCAAGTGCCTCCAGTGAGGAGCTAATCATAGCCCCTTTTTTCTTCCTCTTCAGGATGAAATGAAGCAGAAATGAAGCACCTGGAATTACTTTTTGTGCTTGAAGTTTTTAAAAATGTCCCGCACCTAAGGCGTGTGATCCATAAATTGTCACTGAGCTTCTGTTGTGCCTAATAAAACCCCCAGAATCAGCAGGAGAATTTGGGTGCTAATATTTTCGATGCTTGTGTTTTAAATGTGATGCAGTTGCCTTTCCCCCCTGTTTGGGTGGCAGAAGCCAGGTGCTGATTTGGTGGAGTTTAAAGCAGTGATCCCTCTCTTGCAGCACGCAGCAGAACTGGAGCAAAAGCAGAACGAAAGCGAGAACAGAAAGCTGCTGGGTGAAATTGTGAAATACAGCAATGTCATCCAGGTAAAGCCAGAGAAATCCCTCTGCCCTCCCTCTGGGAGGGAAACACTTGTTTCGTTTCAAGGGAAAAGGAAAGTAAATCCCTGGGATCTGGATTGCCAAGGGTCATGTAAACAAAACTCGGGGCAAGTTGTGCTTTTCTGTCTCGTTTTAAAGCCTCCTAGAAGTGCTGCCTATCCGTGTTTAAATAGGATGTCATAATAAAAATTCTGTGTGTGGCATTCGGTGCTGCAGTTTAGAGTCTGAATGTAAACACGTGCCTTTTATTGTCAAGATTTATTTGCAAATATTGCCCCGGAGGTGCTGCACGGCTCCTTGTAAATCACTGGAATAATTTCTGTTTCCTGACATCGAAATGAGACAGAAGCTGTGTTCTTAAGTGCAGTACAACTTCCTTGTAATGGATGAAATTCCTGAAGGTAACACCGTAATGGACCTCTTCAGTGTGTGCTGTAAAACTGATCACTGACACGTTTCTCTCACTCTGAGATACATCATCTGTTTTCCTAAGCTGTGCTATACTTTGCTAACTCTTCTAGTTTTGTTTTGTCTTTGTGAATGTTAGGAAAAGTTGCTACAGTGTGAAAACCTGCGACTCCTCTTTTGGCTGGAGGGAGGAAAATCAGCAGCTCTCCGAATTATTTGAATGATTTATTTGAATTATTCTGTGTTCACAGCTGCTGCACATCAAAAGTAACAAGTACCTCACAGTCAATAAGAGATTGCCAGCTCTGCTGGAGAAGAATGCCATGAGGGTGTCTCTGGATGCTGCAGGGAATGAGGGATCCTGGTTTTACATCCAGCCCTTCTGGAAACTGAGGAGTGAAGGTGACAATGTAAGTGGAAGTGCTGAACGTGTGAGAGGGAGAAGGCAGGAAGTTTCCAGAAGACACTTGATTTCTTTGCTGCAGGGCCTATTTCATAATGGATTATGTTCAGAAAAAAAAGAACTTGAAACAATGCTTGGGACAGTTGTCTTTCATGTGGAACCTGTTTCTAATTTCCATAGTCTGGAATCTGTTGCCACGTTCATTTGAGTCTCTGCTGACCTGTGTTGGGGCATCTTTGCTGTCTGATGTTGGGTGCAGTTTTACAGAGCTGATGATAACTCATAGTTTAGGCTAGGGTAAATTTTTTTTTTAAGTTTTGGGGTTTTTTAATATTCTAGGCAACATTTTTTTCAAGAGACCGGTAGAGAATGTCTCTAGGAAATACATCAATCTGTATTCCTCCTCACTGTGGAAGTGGTATCTGTGATTGGAACTGGGTTGGATAGTATGGGAAGTCTTTTTTGGGTAGGTTTCAGTAGGAGTTGTGCACCTTGGAAAGAGGAGGAGTGCACAGGAGAGCAGATCTGAGAGCTGTGCTGGGATCACAACCCACTTCTTCATCCACTTGGGTGTGGCTTGGTGGAGAATTTGGATCTGGGAAAGCCGCGTGATGGTATTGTAGATCCAGCAGGGAATGTTTGGCCACTCTCGTCTGTGCAGCCATCAGGGAAAGCCCTCTGAGGATCACACGTGGGAATGCCTCTTTTCTCCTCGTGGATTTTCTCTCCTTAACTTTGTGGTTACCCAGCTCTTGGGATGCCATCCAGGATGACTGTGGTTGCTTGCAGCTCCTTTTGGCAGTCTGCTGTGGAGAGGAGAAGGACTGCATTCCCAGCTCCTACTCAAATATCCCTAAAGTCAAAGTCTTTTCCTGCTCCACACAGTGAAAATCCCTCTTTTTCCCAAAGCCTGTTGCAGGGAAATACAGCAAATGTAGCCCTCTCTGGGGAGGCTTCTGCATGGCTTTTCCAGTGGGAAAAACAAACATTGTGGATCAAACACCAACCTGGTGTTCCTTTCCCTCTTAGGAATGAAAAAAAGGTGGCCATTGCTGTAAGGTGTTACCTTAATTTCTTAAAATAACAACAGCTCAGCATCTTCTTAATTTCTCATGCCTGAAAAATCAGTACATCTCCAGAGTGAGGACCTGACCTGGGATTCCCACACTGTGACCTGCAAAGCCAACATGAACCCTCTTTGGAACCTGCCTGCTGCTCACTTTGTGTCACCAGGCATTGCCTTCCAGAGCCAGGCATTGCCATTGTAATTTCTAGAGGGAATTCTCCAGCCCCAGTCTGTTCCCCAAGCTGTTCCCCATTCCCACCAGGCCTAAACAGATGTGATAATTTTCTTTGCAGACTTCCAGTGCCTTGGTAGGTTTCTCATAAGTGCTCTGGCACGTTTGCAGCCCTTCCAGAGACACAGAAACCAGGCAGCTGTTGCATGAGAGACAGGGTTAGCAAGTGATGGGGGAAATCCTCATTTTCTTCTCACAGGTGGAGGGAGCCTCCAGACTTTTACCTACTCCTTTCCTCTCAGATACTCCCAGACATGGAATAACTAAGGCCTCTCACTGCATGGTTTCTGTTTGGAAGCTTTGTGGGTTTATACATTTATTTTCAGTTTCCTGTATCAAGGAAATTCCCTAAGAAAACACATTTTAGGAGGTCTTTCAAGCAATAGAAGTGAGTATTGAATTAGTGCTTGCAGGACTGTCCCTGTGCCAGGTAACCCAGGCAAGGTAGATCCAAATATGCCAGATATCCCAAAAGGAAAGGGGTCTGGGCAGAAGCTGTGGTACAAGAAGTCATGTGTGTGACTCTTCTGTAAGTCACCACAGTTGTTTAGCCTGGTGAAATATTCTAGGACTTCTTTTTCTGAAGGATGATTAGCTTGGCTTCCTTAGCACCTGATTAATTTTGCAAGCCATGAAAGAACATGGCTGAACATTTACAGGAATTGGCACAACTGCAGTATTTTCTGCAGACTTTATTAAGTCTTCTTCAGTGAAAGATGTGGCTGATTCAGGCTGGAGCTGGGTCCAGACTGATTGAACAGCAAAACAATTGCTAAAATGTGCAGTGTGTCAGCTGTGCCACTGGCAGGTGTGGTCATTGTATAAAAGCCACAGACATGGACTCACAGAGCCTTTGGTGTGCAGGAATAACTCCACTGCATTCAAGACTGAAGGGCCTTGTTGGTCTAACTTGAATTAAAAAACTGAGTTTTTTCAGGCTTCACTGTGAATTAAATCATTTGTTGGAAGTCTCTTATCTAGACCAGCAAGGTTAAGAGTTTTTTCAAAGGAATCATGGATAAAATCCTCAAAAGCTGCGTGTCTGATGCAGCTTTTCAGGGCTATGTGTAAGGAAAAAGTCCCAGAGACCTGTCAGACTGCTGATCTACAGCATACTGTGCCCAGCTGGGCTGAAGGGTGGCCGGGGAAAATGACAAAGAGCTGGTGTCACTTTTAATTGTGTAGAGCAAAACCTTGGGAATGTATTGCTCTGTCTTCTGGAATTCCATGTGGTACAATTCTACAGGCAGAAATATGGGCACGTGGACTGGTGAGGGCTCTGCCTCCAGCGTTTTGGGCATTATTTGGAGCCAGGAATAACTGGGAAGGGGCTGGGAGGAAGCTAAGGGAGCAGACTAGGGTAAGAGAACAGCATTCCCTTTTTGCTGTCAGAGGGGATTGCTGTGAAATTGCCTTTATCCCTTCCCAACCACCTGTGGAGGTTTGCAGCATGAAGAAGAAGAAGAAAGAAGAACACAGGAGGCCCTGCTGCTTTTGTGGCAGCCAGTAGAGATGAGCAGCACTGAGAAAAGGTTATTACTGAGGTGGACTTGGAGCAGGGGAGGAGACTGAGACAGCAACCAGAGCAGTTGTGTCCATCTCCTTGCGCCTGGTGCTTCCATGGTAGTCACAGGCTTGCATTCAAAGATACCTCCCCCTGGCCCCTCCTTTTTAAATCAGATGCTTAATGATGCTCTCACTAATTAAGTTGTGGCAGTCCTGGTGTACGTGCAATGATTTTGAAGTGCTGATTCCACTTTGCAGGGTGCAGGCCTGATGGCATTTTGGTTAATGAGTTGTCTGGTCATAACTTCTTAAAACAGGCTGTAAGTAACGTGTGTGTGGAGCATGGGCATGCAGGAATGTGTTGCATAAGTAAAACGTGTTCTAAAGGCATCTTGTCATGATTTTGGTTCTGTCAGTGACTTGTTCCCATTCCTTGGATCAAGTGTGTAGTCTGAGCATGATGACACTGTCTTGTGCTGCTGTTTATTTTAGCTGTGCTGATAAAGAACAGGCAACCTCCCTTTTCCCCTCTGCAATAAATGGGCCAAATTCACTTGCCCTGGAGTTACACAAGACTCTGTTGGACTGTGCTTTTTCACAGGAAATGTGCTGATCGATGCAGAAAGCCTTTTTTGTTTGTCTTCCAAAAGAAAGCATGGCTTGTGCAGCATTTCACATAGTAAAAAAATCACATGTAGCCACTTGTCTTCCTGTCTGTGTGTGCTTAGAACTGCTGTGAACAACATAAGCAAATGAGGACCCAGTGCCAACCAATCTATTGTGGATTGATATTTTTTTATTATTTATTTCTTTCTTTCCCCCCTTCCAGGCATGAGTTGAATTCTCCATGTGCATGTCTCAAGCAGTTTTTAGGCCAAAGACATGTTCATATATTGCTTTTCCCTGTCTGCATAGGTAAAGAATTGCAAGGGCATGGGAATTTGCTCAGCTAGGAATTCCTCTGGTAGGGAGAAGGTCTCTCAGCTGATGGACCTGCTGCCTGTGCTGAGCTCCAAACACCACTTAGGGAATAACAGCAGAGGGGATGCAGAGTGTTCTCCTCTCTCTGACTTTGCAGTGATTTATGCTCCTCTCTAGATTGCAGTCGTGCATAAATCACGAAGCTCCTGAGCCTGTCATGACATTTGCCAGATGGGCTACGGAGCTGGGGAGCCACGATTATTTTCTAAGCTTTCTCTGCCCTTTGGCTGGGGAAAAGAGTAGTTAATGTCACTTCTGGATGAACTGAAGTGCTCTTGGAATTCGTAGTTTTGTACCTATTTCATGGTCTTGAGTTTCTGCTGAACCAGGTGACTTGCTTACTGGGAATGTGAGGATCCATTAGTAGGAAGTCTTGAGCCCAGTGACTGCAGAGCTGCTGTGTGAATTGCCTGCAAATAAATTCACCCAGTGCCGTTCCTAAAGCATGCATTTGAGTCACTGTCTGAAAATGCAACGAGATTTCACTTTAGTGGATAACTACATAGGTCTAAATTGCATTTGATGTCTGACTTTTGCAGGTCGTTGTGGGAGATAAAGTTGTTCTCATGCCAGTGAATGCAGGGCAGCCTCTGCATGCCAGCAATATTGAGCTCCTAGATAACCCTGGCTGCAAAGAGGTGAGTCCAGTCACAGGGAGGAGGGACAACTGCTGCTCTGAGATGTGTTACAGGAAGGCTGGGACAATTGGGATTGTCCAGCCTGCAGAAGAGAAGGCTCTGGGGTGACCTAATTGGGGCCTGAAGGGAGCCCACAAGGAAGGGGGAGAGAGACTATTTCCAAGGGCCTGGAGTGCCAGGACAAGGGGAATGGCTTCGCACTGTCAGAAAGCAGGGTTAGATTGGATATTGGGAAGGAATTCCTTCCCTGTGAGGGTGGGCAGGCCCTGGCACAGGTTGGGCAGAGAAGCTGTGGCTGCCCCTGGATCCCTGGGAGTGTCCAAGGCCAGGTTGGATGGGGCTCTGAGTGACCTGGGACAGTGGAAGGTGTCCCTGGCCATGGCAGCGGGGTGGAACTGGATGATCTTTACCATCTCTTCCAACCCAGGCCATTCTATGACCCTTTCCAATGATATGTTTTTTTCTGATAGCCAGAACCCACCACAGGCTCTATGCCAGTATGAAACATTGATTCAAGCTTGGCCTCAAAAAACCAAGGTGAAATATTCTTGGTGCAGTTGTGCCTGACACTGAAAGCTTTGTGAGGTTTGCTTGAGTATCTCAGACTCTCCCTGATGTAAGTCCTTGTCCAACATCTCTTCAGGTAGGCTGTCAACAGGCAGAGGAGCATTTTGTCCAGTCGGTCTTCTCCAATATCAGCAGCACCAGCACTTGAGATCTTCAGGACCCATGTTAGGAACTGCACAAAGATGTAGCTAAGCCATGTCCCCTGCCATCCTAGATGTGGTGTGGGCTTTTAGAAAAATAGAATGTCTCAAAAAGAACAGAACACCCCCTAAGACTATAATTCTTTTTTTTCTTTCTCTAAAGGTAAATGCTGTCAACTGTAACACCAGCTGGAAAATTACTTTGTTCATGAAATTCAGCAGTTACCGAGATGATGTTCTGAAAGGAGTAAGTATGAATTTTGGATTGTTTTTTTTGAATCTGAAAAGCCATACTGTGTTTGTAGAGAAATATTACAAGATGAATGAAAGGAGAAATGAGGGCCTCATGGAGCTGTTGAGGGTCCCTCACCACTGCCCTGCAGCAGGCAGAGTATTTTGCCTTTGTGCTTTGGTTTTACTACATGAAATTTGGCTTGTGGTGCCTTCCAGCCCTTTTCCCTCGCCCTGAAACTGAGGGGCAACGAGAAAAGATGAAATTCAAGCCCAGGGTGATGAGAGCTCTGTACAGAATAGCTGTGACCCTGTTATGCCCAGATGTTAAAAGTGGCATAAAGGGTTACAGAAGGGAGCCTGAGAGATGCCAATAGGTGCAATAAAACAATATAGCTTTCAATTCAGAGGCATTGTGCAGCTTCATGTCTGCAGATCAATGTCTAAGGTAATTCACATTGCCATTTTAAAGACACATTTAATTTGTGCTCACATGTACCTTTAGAAGTCATTATCCACTGGCTGCTTTTCAGTGGGTATCGAGGCACCAGCAGTATTTGAGGAGGAATTTGAGAGGGAAAATGGTGTATTGGTGTAGAGCCATTTGGGGATTGTGTTTTGAGCCTTGGGGAAAGGCAGAAGGAAACAAAAATGATGCCAGCAGAAGAAAAAGAGAGGGGGTGTTGGTGTTGGTTGCAGAGTAGAGGAGGTGAGATAAGATGATGTCAGAAAAGTTTCTTCCTAAATAATAAGAGGGATTAGAAATTTAAAAAAAAAATCAATTTATTAAGGTTATATAAGGTTAACTAGAATTAAATCCCCCTTAGGTTAATTGTTGCCCATTCCTGATTGCTAGTACAGATACAGGAAAGGAGTCCAGCAGCTTTGCTTGCCACTTAATGATGCTTCTATTTCACATTGCTTTAGGGAGATGTTGTTAGGCTGTTTCATGCAGAGCAAGAGAAGTTTCTGACCTGTGATGAATATGAGAAGAAACAACACGTTTTCCTTCGTACCACGTTACGTCAGTCAGCCACTTCTGCAACCAGTTCTAAAGCACTGTGGGAAATAGAGGTATTTTTTGTCCTTTTATAAATATTTCAGGACCTGAAGGCCAGGGTTCAGTGAAAAGACTTTACCACAACCATGAGTCATTCCTAGCCTCTTGATATCATCATACACCTCCCTGTGACTATTATTATTTTATGAAGTGGCTTGTGTAGGATGAACCCTGAAGAGATGCTTTATTGCTGTGCCTGGGAGGGGAGAGGAGGCTTCCTTACTCTATTTACCTGCACTAAAATGGGGAAGAGACAAATTTAAAATTCACACTTGATGTAAATGGTGTGATTTGACCAAAGCCAATCAAATGACACTCACCTATCCTGAGTTTTGAGTGTTTGCATCTAACTTCATGGTGCAATACAGAAAATGGAGATTTATGGCTGGCAGGAAATCTCTACAATGGTCATTGAGTCCATTTTTCTGCAACAGGACACACCAATATCTATTTAACATTAGTCTGAATAAAGGTGGGGTTGTGAAGGTGGTGGTTTTGAGAAGATGACTGAGAAAGATTGGGAATTGTCTCAAATGCTTGTTATTACACCAATGTAACTTCTATACCCAAAAGTCCTTGTGTGATGAACAAACCTTGTGCTTGTAAAAGAGACTCCTCAGGCAAATGGTTGATTCGTTTCCTGGTTGAGGACTGTATGGAATGGAGTGCATTGCACTTGCAGTTACTGGAGATTACTCCTTAAAGGAGACAGGCACTGCTGGGTTTGAAGAAGGCAAATGACCTACAACTCAGTCAAGGGGAAAAAAGAAATAACCTGTGACATTTCAAATGATACAGGGATATTTTATCACTTGAATAAAAGTTTTTCAGAAGCCCCTGGTGCTGTCAAAAAGGAGGCTGGTATAATTGGTAATCTAAGATGGCTTGAATTTTGCTTTTAAGTAGTGCCTAGTGGTGCAGAGCAGCTACACTTCCTTTCTTGAGCTCCAGATTCTCCCCATGTCATTTTAAAGGAAAATTTGGCTCAAGATGCTTGCATGGAAAGTAATAGGAGGAGCATTGCCTGGCAAGAAGTTCCTGTGAGTAGCTGTTACCTGTGGTGAGCTGAGCTTAGTGTAAGCACAGAGTCCCTCTCTGGGGCAGGTTGTTTGTAATGATGTAATTCACATAATTTCATCTGAAATGAGCTGTAAGAAATGCCAGTGGTCTAAGTATGATCTCGAGGAGCACAATGAAAATCTGTTCTTCTTCTTCTAGGTTGTCCATCATGACCCTTGCAGGGGAGGGGCAGGACAGTGGAACAGCTTGTTTAGGTTTAAGCATTTGGCAACTGGGAACTACTTGGCTGCAGAGGTAAGGATGGGTTTGCAGCTTGGCTGGTTGTTATCTGGTCCTTTGTGTTAAGGCAAAATAATATTGTGGCTCTCCAAAAAGAGCAGCTGAATCTCTTTTAAGACCTGTAATTGTCCTTCAGAATAAAATATGGCTTTAGACAAGCTGGCACAGAGCAGGTAATACCAAGTTTATGAGATGGTACAGCCTTGGATTTTCACAGGGTTGCAAGAAGCTGTGAACTTTATCCATATTAACAGTGATCTGTGTCCAGGTTGTATCAATGGAATGAAAACTAGGGTTTTTTTTTTCCCACTGATTTAGTTAAGTCTGTGCAGGATTGCTTCTTTTAACTTATGCTTTGAAGTATGAGTGGGAGAATTTACTACAAGAGCCAGTTATACATCACCACATGATAGGGAATCCCTGCAGAAAGACTTGCTCTGACTGGGTTGGGTTCATTTTTACACCAGTGCAACTTCTCTGTGCAGACAACTCCTTAGTATTCCCAGGGTGCTGCTTCCCTTTTCCAGCTCCTGTCACAACCTGCACTGATTTCAGAGTAGGAGCAAAGAGGAGCTATCAAACCTTTACTGATTTCTAATTATGTCAAAACCAGTGTCAAATCAGAAACAGTGGACTGCTAATAATGGATAATTTTCAATAGGCAACCAGCACATCCCCCTAAGAGTGGGAGTGTTTTCCTTTCTGCTTCCAGTGAGATGCTCCTAGTAGGAAGATTTTACTCAGACTACTGGAGAGTCAGGAAAGGCATCAAACACACTGCTGTGCTTCCTTCTCCCACCATACCAGATGATCTGGCTCAGGGATTTTCGGGTGAGGAGGTGTCACACTGCACTGAATGTCAAACCCAAGCTTAGGTCCTTTCTACCTCTGGAAGGAAAATCCCCTTCAGGAAGACTTGTAATATGGAGAATCCAGTTAGCACAGTGGCGTGAGAGCTGGGAGAGCTTTTGGGTTGAGCAGAGGTGATATGCTGTGTCTGGAGAGCAGCATTAGTGGCCGTGTGTCTGAAGGGTGAAATACCTGCTGGTGGAGATGTTAAAAGGCACTGCTGCAATAAAACCCTGTGAGCTGTATTTTGCACAGTTCATGTGTCAGGCACAACACACCAGGCAGGCAGACACGTCAGAGATTTATGAACAGGCAGGCAGACACCTCATGTGCGTGACCTAACTTTAAATCAATTGGGCAGAGCTCACTGCACACTTGTCTGGGCTCCTGCAGCACGGGGAGATTACTCATGGTATGGATTATCAACAGCCTCACACATTGCCATGACCTGATTTTGGTTAAGCTTCCACGATAAAGATGTCTAGAGTGGAATAATAAGTGCTGGAGCGTTCTGCTGTTGGCTAATGATTCTGTCACAGTTTGAGCTGTTGCAAATCAGGATTGATCACTGGTTATGATGGTCTGTTTCTTACTCCATCCTCCCTTAAATCAGCTTCATGTGTACCATGGAGACTTCTGCAGTGGCATCTCACATGGGTCAAGTCTCGGGCAATGAGCAGGAGTGTCCTCCACCTGGCTGTCTCTATTTGCTGCTCCACAGCTGGGCTTGTGCCTTCTCCTCTCCTCTGAGCCTTCCTGTGCCACATACAAACTGGTCCTTCTGGGTTGGGACCTGGCAGGGGTCACTGCTTGTGAAGGGATGCCCCTGCTGCTTGTTAAGGCCAAGGGTTGACCTGGGGGCTAAGAAAAATTGAAGATTTTCCCTCAGGTTGAAGATCCTTGCCTAAGAGGATCCAGTAATTTGAAACTGATAAACTTAACGGTGTTCCTTTACTACAGGAAGTTAAAGTGAGGCAGTAGAGTTGTTCAGTAAACAAAACATAGGTGAGTACTTGTAAATCTAATTCCCACAAACTTGAGAGAATGAAGTCAGGGTGTGTAAACCCTCAATTCCGTGTTCCTCAGAATTACAGTCAGTCACCCAACTTTTGTTACCTTCCAAAGACCTCTGGTACCTCTGACTTCTGACACAGTCTCAAGTCACAGCGTTCCCTTTAATCCTCTTTCCACTTGGCATTATTTAGCCTAATTTTAATTACTGTGCTTTGAAGTTCTTTAAGACCTGCTAATACCTTAAAGCAACCTTGATCCTTCCACCAGACTCTGGGCTGAAGGTGAGCCACCCTGAAAGCCCCTGTGCTAAAGGAGTGGGAGACACTTGGTAGTTGCATTGTCACTCCCCTGCTGCTCTGCACATCCTGGGGATGTGCTCTGCCCCATCAGATGTGTCTGTGCCCTCAGAGAGTCACCAAAGAAACAGGAGGGATGTGCTGAAGAAAAGGTTTAATGTTTGGGACCTTGGAAATCTGGGTAGTGGTGATGATGCCTGACGTTGGGAACATCAAACCACAGGCTCAGGCATTCCCAAAATGCTGGAATTGTAAAAAAGTGGAACCAAATGCACGGCTGAAAAAATTGGAAAGAGGAGCTGTCATCTTTGGAGACAGTGGGAGTTCCTCTGGTGGTGTCAGAAGGGCTTGATTGCCCCCAAAAGAGCTGAGCCAGATCTTTAGCAGGAGATTTAGACACTAAGCCACCAGCTAAGATCCAGGCTGCTGAGTTTCATTCTCGTCTTCACAGAGCCAGCAATCTCTTAGAAAAAGTTCTGAGGAGGTTCTTTTTTTAGCCCTGGTTACAGCAAAATGACCCGAGTTATTTCAAATCGTGGTCTTTGTAAAAGAGAGGCTGTAAGGTTATGTGAAAATTGGGTGTTTCAAAGTAACACAGCTTTTCCCAGCAGTCTTTTGAGTACATGTAGAACACCCCCAAATCTCCGTGTGTGTGGGACTGAGCTGCATTTTACTCAAACAGCCTTGGAGATGTTGCAGGTTGGGACCACACAGCTGTGCCTTTCTCATGAGCACACGTAACCTTTTCAATATTCAAGATAAAAAAATGGCTTTAAACTGACTCTCAGCTTATCCACTGTGCTGAGCCAAAACGTGCCCCTTGAATATTGTTGTCCACGTGTACAGCATCTCCAGTTCTGTGATTTCCCAAGTGGGTAATTTGTGCTGAAACTATTAACATTTGCTGTGCGAGGCTGTTAAACAGAGACGTGTGTGCCCACACACATGTATTCAGGACAAGTCTGTCATTTCAAATCCAGCCTCTCAGGTGAGATGAATGTGGCTAAAGTAATTACTAAATACATATGCATGTGTCAAATCACATGCTGGTCTCAGATATGGCAGTAGACAATAGATAAGCCACAGTACATTGCTTGTGAAATGCTGTGAGCATGTGAATAATGCCAGTGCAGAATTTGTAAGGAAAAACCTGTGACAATTCTGCTTTACTGAGCTGAGTAAGTTGATTAGAGCTACCTGGTACCTTGGCCAAGACAGGGCAGTAAAGCTGGTGAGTGTGATTGTCTTTAACACCAAATTGGCTGTGTTATGCTAAGTGAGTTAAGATAATGCAGGTAAGACGGCAGCATCAATATTTACATTTTGTGCTATTGTAGAATTGTGGCCATAAACAAACAAGTTATTCCATGGAAAACTCCTCTGGCTTTCTCAGAGGGTTCACTTTCCTCTTTCTGCAAGAGTGAAAGGGCAGGGCTTAAGCTCTAAAATGTTCAAAACCCTTCTTAAACTCTCACATGAAACATCCATCCAGCTTTGGGATTTTTTTTGGCACTAAACACAGAGGAGTTTCTTTGCCAGGTAGGAATGACTGAATGCAGCTGGTTTTCACCTTGTTCTGCTGTAAACCACTTGCTGAGCACCCTTGGATCAATGGCCAGTAAAAGTTACTCCTATTTCTCTTGTCTTTCTTGAATAATTTCTTCTCATATTATCTCTATTTTTTGTCAAAATTGCCCCAAACCACCCCGTTCTTCTCAGAGAAGCTTATGAATCGTTCCCTTTAGATTGAGAATTGCTGTTAAACTTTGCTTTTAAATGGACTTCTGATATGTCTCAGTATTCAGTCCATTGCGAGGGGATTGGACCTAGAGGGTCTTTAAGGTCCCTTCCAACCCAAACCATTCTATGATTGAAAACATTAGCCTGCCATATGATATATATTGTTATAATAATTTATTTATCCAGGTGGACAAAGCCATACCTTTTCATATTAAATTTAATCCTGTTGTAAGAATCCTTTGATTTGGATCGTGGTGAAGATAGCTGAGTGCATGTTTAAGTTCATATTGATAGAAAATAAACCTCTCCTGCCTTGTGAACAGGACATTGTAATGAGTGTCACAAGAATAGAAAATAAAGCATTTAGTAAGATTTTAAGAAGATTACATATTTGGATAATAATATCCCCAACATTATCTAAGATAAAACAAATGTAAAAGGGCAATTAGTTCTTAAACTCGAGGCTATAAATCAGGATTGACCTCTTGGAGCCCTGGAGAAACTTTCTCTGTAGTTTTATGGCCTTTTCTTCCACCTTCTTAAACTGCTGTGGAAAATGGGAGTCCTGCATAGGGTGTTTTATTAAGTCAGCTGAGATTGAATATTTGAAGTTCATAATTTAGGGCTTTTGTTACCCAGTTTATGGAGACTGGACTAGCAAAGAGATTATTGGCATTTAGGCAGCAAAAAGAGGAACTACTATTGGCCAGTGTTGTTTTTTGGGATGACATGGAAGCAAAGCTTGGCAGAAGGACTTACTCATCCAGGAGAACACAGTGGCAGCTGCTCTGTGCTTCCCTCTGCCTTTAGGGGCAAAGAACTGGGTGAACACGGCCTTGTTTAATAGATGTGCAGGTACCTTTTGCTGGGGGAGAAGAGTTTGCAGACCGGAGGAGGTGCCAGGAGATGGCAGCATCCACCAAGGCCATCACACACTGAATCTCTTGGTACCTGCAGGCTGCTTCCAAATCCTCCTTTGGAGCTGCTTTTTTTCCCAGTCTCTTCCTGAAATGTCTCTTCATGCAGCATTGAGGCTGATTTCTGTCTGCTGGGCTCAGTGGTTCGGGGGGTTTGCCAAGGTGAGGGGATGAGCCTGATTTCTATTTTCCACTGTCTCAGAGGAGGAGTGTGGTTTTCTTTAAAGCTCCATAAAGAGTGAGGGATAATTCACAGCTATGCATGGAGAGATGGAAGAGATCCAGAGGCTAGAGGAGGACGATGGATTACTGATTTACAGAGCCAGTCTGACCTGTTCTGCAGACTTGGATGTGGCTTTTTAAAGTGGCAGAGTTAGAAGCTGCCCATTTAGCAAAACCCAGAGCTGGATTTTTCCAGGACTTTTAAGAATCTTGAGAATGCAGCGAAATTTCTTGACCTGACTTGCCTTGAATTTGGTGGAAGTTGGGAACAGCATTTGCACCTGTTAATGTGCAAATGCCTCTATAAATCTGGCTCTTGGGGGATGGATTTTTTTCCCCTCAACCAGCTAGACTTGCTCAGCAATGCTTTTTCAGCCCTGCCTAAGCTGGCTGTGTTTGTTTACACACAGGCTTTGGGAGGAAGGAAGTGCAAAGCCATTAGCACAGCATTTATTGTCATCTTGGAATTTTAAGGACTACTTCTGTTCTTGCAAATGCAACATCTTCTGGTGTTGCATTTTGATGTGTCCCAAAACAGCAAATGCATTATTTTGTTGTTGTTTGTTATTTCAAGATTACTTAAGAAGCTTTTATCCGATTATGTTTGTGCCTCTTGATTTTTGATGCTTGGTGGAGGTTTAGGGTCTTCCCTTGTTTGTTTTTTATTGTTTGTTGGGGTTTTTGCGTGCATTTTGTTTTGGTTGGGTTTTTTAGCAGCAAAAGTATCAGCCGTGTCTAATTCAGTCATGTGTAGTTCTTTTTGTGAGGACCACTGAAAGGGACATGAGACATTAATATTTAGAACATAATTCTTGGAGATATGAGGATGCTTTTTCATCTAGCACAACTTGGGGTGGAGCTGCTGAAGCTCAGGCTGAGCTTGTGGCTCAACGTTTAGGTCAGACTAAAGGGTTTTGAAGCTCTCCTCAGATGAGGATTATCAGGAACTCTGTGCCAGTGCTGTGGCAGGTTTCAATGGAGTTTATCAGGGTAAAGTCATAGCCAGTCTTTCTCTGGCAAGTTAATGAGATGGCACAAGTCCTTTGGATACCACTGAAGTCTTTGAAACTGTGCAAAAGTCCTTTGGATTTATCGAAAGCTAATCAGTCTGACATTAACAAAGAACAAAGCAAGCCTAATGAAGATGAAAGATTTGAAAAGTGGATTATTTTTCGTTTGTGCTGGCTTTTTTCCCCCCGAAACACTTGTCCTTGTTGACTGGCTAACAGGCTGGTTATCAAATGAAATGGGAACTGTTTGTGTGTGTTGAATGAGATCCTTTTATTCTTTGTGTGTCAGGGTTTCCTTCATAAATGCAGGTTTTAACCAAGTCATTAAAATGCTCATTTAGCTGAAATTTGGCAATCTGATTCTTTCCCTGACAAGATGCTTTAAATATCCTCTACCTAGTCAACCAAATTTGATTAAAACCAGCATTGGTGTTTCTTTCCTCAAACTCCTCTCTCTCTCCCTCTTAATTGAGTGTCCAAAAATACCCTGTTTGGGTACTTTCCATGCATTTCTCCAAGCAAGCAGCAATCAATTTAAATGTGAAATTTTCAGCTGTTTGTCCACAGTTGCTGGACTGTAAAGCATATCTTATTACCTGAAGATGCAGAAGGAAAATTAAAGCCAGGAATAACCTGTTAGCAAGAAGTTGTTCTGCACAGTAGTAGAACCTCAGGAAATTATGCACTGTCGAGTCTTATGGATTGAAAGCTTTTAAAACATAACTTTGACTGACTTCAGCCTGTGAAAATTTTGCAAAGTGTGTAAAAGTGTGATGTCTTCCATAGTGCTGTGATGTGAAAGAAAAGTTGATAAGGTAGACTTGTTTTATGGAGTTTGGGGGATTCTGTGTAGGCTGGAGGATGTGTAGAGGTGAGTCTGAGTTTAGACTGGATATTGGGGAGAAATTCCTTCCCTGTGAGGGTGGGCAGGCCCTGGCACAGGTTGGGCAGAGAAGCTGTGGCTGCCCCTGGATCCCTGGGAGTGTCCAAGGCCAGGTTGAATGGGGCTCTGAGTGACCTGGGACAGTGGGAGGTGTCCCTGCCCACGGCAGGGGTTGGAATGGGCTGATCTTTAAGGTCCCTTCCAACCCAAACCATTCTATGATAACATGACACGAGTTTCAAGGTCTTTGATACTGTTTAGGTTTCAGCCTTGAGGAAGCTGAACTCTCATTTTGTGGTACCTTTTTCTCTCCCATCCATGGGAAGGTCGAAAATGGCTGTACCTCAATTTGTTGAAAAACAAGCAGTGGAGGATTAGGATTCCTAGATTATTCTGCATTTGGAAAGAAGCTGTTGAAGATGTACTCTCAAAAGATATATACTCTAAAAAAATACCATATAATCAAGCTATTACAATAATGATTTCTGCAGTCACCCTTGCTTTTGCAGTGCATCATATTGTTCCTGCATATTGACTGCAGGCACCTTCCAGTGGCATTCTGCAGAAATAATGTTCAGTGTTGTATTTCAGCTGCACTTCTGTAAATTGCAACTTCAACACAGCCAATGACTCAAAAAACCCTGAAGACTGTTGAGCTTTGAGACCTATTTCAGCACAGTGTTCTTACCTTCTAAACACCTGCAAAACATTTTACTTGTGTTCATTAGCAGTGAGGAAAAAAAAACCATTAGTGTTGTTATTTTCAAGGATTCTTTTGTTTTGGAGGCTTATTGGAGAACATGGAAGTGATGTTACATAAATCAGGAAAAGCAGTGGATTTTGGAGTGTTAAGGCTGTCACTGTGTCCTTAGGTCATTGTGTACTTGGATATTGAGAAGGACTCAGGACAGGGGTAGGATGACAGACAGCACTACATGATTTATGCTCCCTCTACCTGGAGAATACAGGATGGGATAACAGCTAATAGTCTGGTTTTCAGAAATCCTCAGCACCAACAACCTCAGCTGGAAGGAAAATGAAAGTGGCAACTGCCAAGCACAGCTGAAAATGGGGCTGTGAGTGTCAGCCCTCAAACTGTTCTGTCATCAGCATCTCAAAACTTCCTCCAAACAGCACAGTTTTAGTGTTATTATTTCTGTAACAGTGGGGCAGGGGAAAGCATGATGAAGGATGTGCTTGATTTTTCACTGGAGCCTTCTGTCTCCCCCCACCCTCAGTCCACAAGTGAACTATTTTGGAGATTGGAGGGCAATCTGTTCAGTGGTTTTTAAAGCAGGCAAGGAGTGTCGTGGGAGGGAGATTTTCCTGCTTTCTCTTGTTGTGGCTATATTTGTAAAAAGAAATAAATAAAATCATCATTATGTTGAAAGCAAGCAGCTGAAAGATATCACAGTCCAAGACCTAATTCATAGTGGGGAGGCAACTGGAGCCCTTCAGTGAAAACCTGCAGGGTTATTCCATTTCAAAATTGAGCCTTTGGGGCCCAGTTCCCTGTGCTGGGTATGGTGACACACCTGAGGTGACCCAGCCTTTGTCTTGCTGGCCTCACAACCAGCAGAATCTGAAGGTAGGATGGAATTTGGCCTTTCTGCCCCTTCTCTGCCCCTGTGACTGAGCAGCACTGCCTGAGAGTTCTCTCTGCTCTGGATGGAGGACCAAAGGTAGAGAGCTCAGCTTGGCTGCCAGAATGGGCAAGGAGAATTATTCTGAGGTGTACAAATGTAGTGCTGAAAGAAGTGTGAGAACCCAAACTATATGAAAAGAATTACATAGACATATAGCTTGTATGTTGTGGGGTTTTCATCTCCCATTCCATGTTGTAGGGCAGGAGCAGGTGGGACTTGGAGCCAGGAGAGTGTGAGAATGTCATGGAGGAGCCAAAAGCAAGTTTAGGGGTAGGAGGCAATGCAGGGAGGAAAGCAGGCTCCCTAATGGGATGGTGACACAGTGGCTAATACAAGTGATTTCTGTGTTAACACATCAAGTTGTGACACAGAGAGAAGGTATTTTCAGCAATTTTACAAATAGCTAAAAGTTTCCTGCCTTTCTTCAGGTTCAGGGGCGAAGCTGGCATTTTTGTGGGTGGGTAAAGGGATATAAGTGATAATTATTATTAAAAACCTCATAAACCTAACAAAAACTCGTCACAATGGTTGTCTGTGTAATGTTAGATGTACGATGATATGGTACAGAAAAGTTTCACTGGCATTCATTCGTCTTGCCCTGTGCAATTCACCTCTGGCTCTTCCACACTGGTAATGCCAAATTCAAGCCAAGAAAATGACTGTGCTTATCTGTAGGACCTACACATGCTGTGATTGCTTAAGAAATTGCCTTATATAACTTATAAGGTCAGCATTTTCAATGCTTTGATGGCATATCCTGTGTCAGGGAATATTGGTAAATATTGAGGCGAAACTGTTTCTTTGTGTAAGTCAAATCTTGAAAGGTTTCGAGTGCAGCCAGTGAGTGGGTGTGTATGTTTTTGTTTATTTGAGAATATATCTGCCTACAGAATCACTCCTCTTATGGGCTACATATTTCCCCTGTCAAAAGTAGAATCATATTAAAGGCTGTTAAATAGTAACACTTGACACTTACTCTTATATCGTGTGTTTCATCCAAGCCCCTCCTATTCCTTCAGCTATTGATCAATGCTTGATAGTCCTGGTAGGACACAGAAAATGTTATTCCTATTAATAGTGGTTTAGCAGAACCATGAGGCAGTGAAAGTCTTGTGTGCAGAGGCACTGCCATCCCTGCTTCAAAGATGGGTTAATTTGGAGGTCACTGTCTTCCTGTGAAATCTCAGGGGACATAAAGAGTGTTATTTTTTTATCTCAAGACATCTGCTCCGGGTCAGTCCTGGAAGTGATTGTGTGTGTGGGTGACTGTGTCCTCTTCATCAGCCTTTTTGAGTTTGGTTATTTGAGATTCCCCTGCAGTTAACAGGCTTGATTGCAAGATGCACTGTTTTGAGGGGAGGACAGAGCCAGTTAAGTCAGAAATTGAGTTGGTAATTCTTATACCCTCGTTCTTGTGCTGCTTCTGAACACTGTGGATCCATCACACACAACTGAACCAAACCCTCTCCCCCACTTAGGAAATGTCTAAAAGCTACCAAGATATAGTATTTGATTTCTTTTCTTTTCCAGCTTAACCCACGCTATCCAGAAGGTAATAATGAAGGAAAAGCCTTGGTAAGTGGAATTTGTGTGCTGCATGTAACCTGGACAGCCTGGCATGTGGAAGCCCTTCGTAGCTTTCCTTTTGTTTCCATGCTGTGGCTGCTGGGGCATCTTTGCAAGGATCCAAACGGTCCTTGCTGCACCACAGATGGGTTTTGAGGAGGAAACTGCCTTTGCCTGTAGAACATCAAGGGCACTTTAGGGTAATTCTAACCAGTAAGGCAAGGCCAGACACGTGGTTTATAACGTGTGAAGGAAGTGGAGTTAAGACCTTGGGGGGATCTTATTGTTACTAAGACGACAAATCTTCCAAAAAAGAGTTGTTCCTTCATTAAGTTCATGAGACTGCTTCGAAAACATTGAGAACCTCTTCCAAAAAGGTCAGTTTCCTTTCTTTCTGCTTGCCTTCTGGCTCTTTTTCTTCAAGAGGATGCATTTTAAAGTTTTACTCTGCACGGGGAAGAATTTTTGTACTTTTCATGAAATGAAACCCAAGATTCTTACATAATCCCATGCCTTGAGGACTGCAATTTTAATAAAAATTGAGCCTTTTGTAGGAGTTGACAACATTAGCTTTCTATCTTCAGCAGTATTTGGTAACAGAGGCAATATAGCAATAACAGCTAAGCTGTCTAGAGAAATGAGACTTCTCTCTTCCAAAAGCACAGAAGTTCCACCAGGTGTTTCTCTTTTGTATGGGGAGGACACTTGAGGCCTTTGGAGCTTTGTAGCCGTTTCAATTCATCTAAATAGTTAAATATTCCCTGGACTGGGTAATGAAGAAGGCTCAAGAGTAACCTGAACATGGATGTGAAAGGTGACTTCTCTAACAGTTTGGCTTATCCTTCCTGGGTATTGGTTTCAACTGAAAACCCAGACCAAATAAATCATGTTAGGGAAACACTTCCAGTAAAAAAATTGATCAGAGCTGATTGATGGTCAAAACTGATGTCTCTGTGGAAATTTTAACTTACGCTCTCAGCACTTTCTTGTGAAAAGGGTTCTGTGAGAGAACTTCTAGCAATTTGTGGTAACACCTCCATGTAAATCCAAGCCTTCAGGCACCTGTAGCATGGGAGAAATCCCTTTGGATCCTCCACCCCTCTGTAGTCTTGTTGGAAATGTCATGAGTCAGCAGTGCCTATTTTAAGCCTTCATTCTGGCCTTGAGCAACCAAGTAGAGAAGCTTCACATCCCTGTGCAGGAATTTCTTTCATTGCAATGACAGTGTTTGGAATTATCCCTCAGAAGTGCAAGGATCTTGTAATATTTGGAGTTCTTTAAGGGTCAGCTGTGTCATTCCTGTATCCAGTAGCTCATAACCTGGAGCACACACACTTTCCTTGCTCCGTGGTTACCATCCAGGGTTTCCTCTGCCTGGCTGGTTCTCTGCAGTGTCATCTTCTTTTTCATCTTCTGAAGCAATACTTTGAGATAGTGCCCATGAAGTAAATCTGCTCTAGAAGGGGAGGTGGAAGTGGCTCTACCCCAGGAAAATTTGAAGTCTGAATAGCAGGGAAATGGGAGATGAGCACCTGAATCCTTGTGACTGAAGGGGTGAACATGTCTTTAGCCTGTGCCCTGGGGGCCGAGAATGCCAATGGCATCCTGGGGTGCACTGGGAAAGGCATTGCCAGCAGGTCCAGGGGCTGATCCTGCCCCTCTGCCCAGCCCTGGGAGGCACATCTGGAGTGCCGTGCCCAGTTCTGGCTCCTCAGGACAAGAGGGACACGGAGCTCCTGGAGCGGGTCCAGCGGAGGCTGCGGAGATGCTGAAGGGGCTGGAGCATCTCTCTTAGGAGGGAAGGCTGAGGGAGCTGGGGCTGTTCAGCCTCCAGGGGACACACTGAGAGGGGACCCCATTAATGTGGATAAATGCCTGCAGGGAGGGGGCAGAGCATGGCCCAGGCTCTGCTCGGGGGGCCCAGCAATGGCACAAGAGGGACGGGCAGGAACTGATGCCCAGCAAGTCCCACCTGGGCAGGAGGAAGAACTTGTGACCCAGCCCTGAACAGAGACCAGAGAGGGTGTGGAGTCTCCTCCCTGGGGATATTCCAGGCCCACCTGGACACAACCCTGTGCCAGGTGCTCTGGGGTGGCCCTGCTGGAGCAGAGGTGGGACCAGATGCCCCACTGTGGTCCCTTCCTGTGCATACCCGTTCTGTGATTTGCATGCAAATCTGTGTGTTACACTTGCTGGGTTTTGGTTTGGGTTTTTTTAAATAATACTTCCTGTTCATATTAGTGCAAAAAACCACTTTTTTTTCTGGTGATTAGATGGTCATGTCATGCTGCCATATACCTTGTCCCCAAAATAACTTTCTCTCCTTGTGCATGTGTGTCTAACACTCTTCTGTGCCGCTGCAGTTGCGTCAGGTTGTGACATACCCAATATGGCTCATCTACACCACCATCATGAGGATTTTCAGGAATCCCCATCCTGCCATCACCCTGAAGGATCCTGAAGTGAAGTATGCCCTGAGGCTGATTGATAAGGAGGTGAGTGCATGGCATGTGGAGTGCTGAGCACGACCTCCCTGGACACAGGGAAATGCTCAGAGCTTCTGAAATCCTGGGCACTGTCACATCAGGGTGAATACAGCTATGCTGATACTGATTCCCCTTGCTGGATTGGTGTATTTTAATGTGTTACAGGAGAAGGGTTTAAATCGTGTAGTCCTGACAGCACCTGAGCTGTCTCAGCTTCTCTTTGTTAAAAGGAAAGCCATTCTGGGACAGAATGAAATCCCTGCTCAACCAGGATTGCAGAGGAAAGTCATGACCCTTCCAGGGATGGATCTTGCCATCTGGAATTTGGTAGCTCAGCTTGTGGGAAGGGGACCAAAGGTGAAAAATCCAATGTTCTCTTGGGTAAACCCTCCATCAAAAGCCTGAGAGAGAAATCCTGGGGGTTCAGGTGTAAAGTCACACCTGAGGATCTTTTTAGTGTTGACTTTTTAAGTCAATGAACTAGCCAGGAATTTATCAGAAGACTTTTGATAAGAGGAACTTTGGACTGGAACAGAGCTTTGTTTGAGCTGTAGGCAGTGCACTGGTAGCTTGGCTTTCATTTGTTCTGTGTCAAGGAAAACCAATCCCTCCCATTCCCAATCCTGGTTTCGTGGGAACTGAAAGCTTCCCTGTGGCTTGGGCTGGGCTGCATTGCTGAATGTATTTCCCATGTGTACTTAGGGAATTTATTTCCCAGGTGTGCTGCAGCCACTCTGTTATTACAGACTCCCCACTTTCTCAGGACATGGGAGCACGTGGCTGCAGGTACAGCCTGACCTGCAGGAGGGGAGGGAAGCTGAGCCACTGCACAGGCTTCTGACAGTCCTGCATGTTTCTGCTGGGTCAGTTTGGAATAGAAGAGAATCCACAGTTCACTGGATTCTTTTTTGCTAAATACTGATTTTATTTTTTTTCCTCACTCTGTTGTTATTTTTGTATATTTTTGTTAATACTGGGTTGGAGGAACAGCTCACATATAACCTGGTTGAAGGACAGGGAGCTGTGGGAGTGAGGCCAGAGCAGGGACACCAAGGGGATCAGAGGGATGGATGGAGCAGCTCTGCTGGGAGGAAAGGCTGGCAGAGCTGGGATTGTTCAGCCTGGAGAAGGGAAGGCTTTGGGGG
>JAWWTY010000037.1:57598054-57617870 GCA_035222235.1 Margarornis squamiger
GTGCCAGGTGCTCTGGGGTGGCCCTGCTGGAGCAGAGGTGGGACCAGATGCCCCACTGTGGTCCCTCCCAACCTGACTCTGACTCTGTGTTTTTCTTTTCTCTGCCAGTCTGTTGGATGAAGGTGCCAGCTCCTTATCTGTTGTCTGGGTTTTAAAGGCAGCACAGCCATCTGTGCATTCCATGCCAACCCATAACTCCTCAAGGGGCTTCTTGTGCATGGTCACTGTCTGGCTCATGAGATCTCAGCTGCTCAGGCAACTGAATTTTAGGAAGCAGCAGCAGAGAAGGAATCTCCATGGTGCAGTAGGGGGCACAGACACCTGGGTTCTGTTGGAGTGCATCGTTTCTACCTTGCCTTAAGTGACCCAAAAGTCTGAAAGAATTTTGGCTCCAGAGAACATAAATATTGCTGGAAGTCATTAGGACTCTTGTTCCCAAGTGTTAAAGGTATGTTTGGGCTGCAGTTCATTGCTCATTTATGAGCTGCTTCTTGACAACCCAGCCAAATTGTCTTGTGGAGTATTGCTTTTATTTCTGGGAAAATTTGGCCTGACAATGGGTTGATTAATATTCTCACATCTAAGCTGCAGATGATTTTGTTCTCTAAATGGTAAGGGTCTTATCTTCATCTCTTGAAGTCTAGGAGGTTGTAGTGTATCAGGCACAAAAATATGGTGTTACAACTCCCATTCAGTCACAAATTGGTGTATTTTGTGCTGCAAAGTAGGCTGTTATTTCTAGGGAGAGAGATGTGCAGCATCCAGAACAATGCTCCAAACATGTGGGGAATGTCAAGGACAGCTGGAAACCTGTCACTGATTAGTGCCTTTGTATCAAAGGCTGTCTTTGGGCAGGTACCTTAACTCCAGTTGTCCTCATTTTCATTAGAGTGCTAATTCTGACCACTTCCAAATGGCCTCTTATTGTTGAGATTTTTCTTAGGATTGAGCCTGGTATGCATTTACTTTTCTTGTGAAGAAATTGGACAGTTCTAGCATGGACTTCCACGTGCAATGTAATGTATCTCTTTTGACTTCTGTTTATTTATCTTTATGAACTCCAAACATTCTGTAATTCTAACTTTTCTTTCTTGCTGCCAGTCCAAGAGTTTTTTGGTGTTTTTTTTTTTTTTTCCTGATAAGCACTGGAAATAATTTTTAAAAAAACTTATTTATTTTACCTTGCAGGAAGCGAGTTTATTGAATTATAATTTTACAATATGGGACATGGGTGATGCAGTTTAAACAAGAATCGAGTTGAGGAATTTATTGAGGTGTTTTAAAGGCTTGGTTAAGGATTAACCTGGCAATAAACTGAAAAACATTGAAAAGAAAATAATAATCATCCCCTTTAAAATGTCAGCATCTGTGCTTACATAAAGCCAGCAGTCAGACCAGTGGAGAGGCTGGGGGAGAAAGGGAGACAGGGATGCTGGCACACTATTATTATTCTGCTGCTGCACACAGGTCTGAATCAGCTCTGAGGATGCATACGTTGTTTCTTACAGAACGTCTCTGGCTCCCAACAACAGGATTGCAACGTGATGTCTCTGCTGCAAACGCGGTGACTCACAAATGAGTCAACTCTGAAGGTGTTCCAGGAGGCTGCTGTGCTGTCTGCCAGGGCTCTGGAACGTGCAGGGGCAGGGCTGGCCATTCATTTACTCCATCACCTCTCCGTATGGAATGTTTAAAATAATCCAGGCTGGGGAGTTCTGCTCGCCTTAGGGAAAGTGCCTGTTTTGTGAGAGCCTCCTAAAGTGGGTTAACATACCGAGGAGCCACGTTGTGCTGGATTTAACAGGCATTTTCAGAACTCTGGCTGCTATTAAATTTAATTTCTGCTGAGAATCTGTGGTGCAGCTTAATGTATTTGTTCAGGAGCAGGGCATTATCCTTCGCTGTCTCTGTGCCTCAAGAGGTGTCTTCATCAATTGGAATTGTAGATTGGGTTTCTAAAAGGAAATGCGTTTCAGGTCTGTCGTGGTTTTGTTGTGCTTTTTGCAGTTGAAATGAAGGCCCCCCCCGTAAGCAAAACTCCATGGAAATCTCCTAACTTTTAGGTGGGATATCCTGTTTGGGTGAATAATGAAGGTTTGGGGTAGGTCACAGTAGCTAGAGCTGTGAAAAGGGTTGTCTGCTGGGCTGCAAGCTCTCAAGAAAGACAAGTCTTGTTACGTGTCTTTCCTTCATCCCTGTGAGCAATTTAACCAGTGCACGACAAGAATGGGGTGGTTCCACCTTCTTCACCTTGGATATGGACCTGATTTGAGCTGGGACAGCCCATAACTAGTTTGTGATTAGTTTGGGGTGATCAAAACTGTGTTTGTGTTCCCTCAGTGAATTTGCTGTTTTGCCAGTATTTGTGCCCACGCACTTCTTACTGTTTTACCCACAGTTCTCACACCTCTGTACTCCAAGCATGTCATTCACCTGGTTTTTTATAAAGTCTTGGGAGTGCTTTCCTTTGCTGTCACTGACCACATCTCCAGCATCTCTGAAACTATTCCATTGGCTTCCTCTTCCTACTGCTTTAAGTTGCATTTTCTTCTCTCTGCATTTGATTTCCTTTGCAGTTCTTTTCTTCCTTGCTCTCAGTTGAATCCACTTTTTCTGGCTGCATCTGCTCATATGCCACTTTTTTACCCAAGCCAATGTCATGCTGTTTTCATCTGGTTAGGAATGCAGTGCTTCTCCTGAGCTGATCCTATTGTCTAATTAATTTAAAATAGCCTAATACTCTCGCTTCTTTTCACATCCTCACACAGACTCCTCTGCTGATTCAATAATGGCTGGGTTAAGTGCAGGTTCTGAGCACTGCTCACTGAATTGAATTGATCAGGAGAAGCGTTCTGTGTGCCAGAGTCTGTGCATTCTCTCTCTCCCACACACAGACAGGCACGTGCACATGGACTGAGACAGAAACTGAGCCATAAACCCAAATCCCTGCATGGTCATGTGTGATGACACTATTGCTGTCCCTCATGTCCCCCACATGTGCCACTCGTTTCCAGAGCTGCCAAATTGAGGGACACATGTTTCTTTTTCCAGGACTAGTGCTTAATGCCCATGATCCAGGTCGAGCTGTGAGGTTCAGGTCCTAAAACAATGTTCTAAGGAGTGTTCTGAGGTTTGTGGTGGGATGCAGTCAGTGTTGCAGACACTGCCTTGCCCCCTGTTGAAAGGGCCTTTATAGACCACAGAATAGATCTTGCTCCTGTGCCAGGTTTGATTTGACACTGCTGAGCCTGGCTGATTGGATTTTGGCCTGATGAGCCAATCCCATTGCTCAGCTGGACCCATACAAATGTTGGGGAGACCAGTGGGTGGGTAGAGGCAGCCCCAAATCTGCAGGGTGGGCTTCTCCACAGGGCTACTAAAGTACAGGAGACCTGCTTTGGGCTTTGCCTCCTGTCAGAGTGTCGTGGTTTAACTCCAGCTGGCAACTTAAGGAAAAAACCCCAAACCCCAAAAAATGCCCCATACAATGATGAAGTGTCCTGCCTTTTTGTATGCCAGTTGTTTCAGGCTGGAAGTTACGGTGGAGTGGGCAGTTCCTGGGAAACCAGAATGTAAGTTATGGGAAATACCAAAAAGTCTGGATTCTGTTCCAGACTCTCCTGTGCTGCTCCCCCCTTTACAGAGCTCCTGAATTTTTAACTGGCTTTCCAGTCTTCCTGGAAAAAATAACAAAAAAAATTGCTATTGACTCTCATGCAGGACACAGGAGACAGCTGCCTGTTGTCTCAGCAAGCCTTCCTCTCACAAATTAGTGACAGTCCTCTAATGACTAGATGAGCCTAAGAAAAATTGTTCTGGTTTTTTTCCTACTGTCTCTATCCTTGATAGAAATAATGGATTGAAAAGCTGGCGTTTTTGAGGCTTGATAATGAAAAAAATGGCTGTTTTGGAAGGATTCAAAAAGTGCCTCGGAACGAGATGATAACCAGCTCCTTCTTACATGGTTTCACTCATCCTTGATTTTGTTGCCTAATCTCAATTGTCAATATGGATGATCAAAGCTTTGCCCTTGATTATCCCTTACAGTTTGTTTTTAATCAAGGTACTAATGCACACTGAGTACAGCCTGGCCTTTTCCATTGCTTTGTACAGCTCTTCCCCAGTGGTGCATTATAAATCATTATAATAGCATTTCAGGTTTCCAGGGTTTGATTTTTTTTCCTCTTTTGGCTTTCTTCATTCCTCTTTTCCTCTCCTTCCATGATATATCTTGTGTACAAGAAGGGCCCTGGGCTGCCAGTCTCTTAATTGGCTATTAGTCTTTTGTAATGTGTGTAACTCCACACCCCAGAGGAGCAGCTTTTACTTACACCAGTGATCCTCTTGGTTGCTGTGTGGGTCCAGACTCTGAATTACTCCTTCAAGCCAAGATCTGTGCTTAGGGAAGGTGGCATTTGGAGTGTGTGAAGGCAAAGGTGTGTAGGTAACTAAAGAAGAGGATAGCTGGGTCCCAAAATCCCCTGGACTTTGAGCAGGTGGTGGCAGGGAGATCCCACCTTAGATTGGCACACCTTGTTTGAGTAACTCTGTCACTTGAAAGCTTCTTGAAGGGAACAAACTTCTCCCCTTGCAGTGGGTCAAAACAGACCTGTGTTGGTGCTTTGTGTGTCCCCCTTCTCATGACAAGTAGATCTTAGTGGAGCAGATATCCTGGCTCCTGCTGTTTGGACAGGGTCGGACAGGACGAGAGGAAACAGCCTCAAGTTGTGCCAGGGGAGGTTCAGGCTGGGCATCAGGAAGAATTTCCTCATGGAAAGGGTTGTCAAGCATTGGAAAGGGCTGCCCAGGGAGGTGGTGCAGTCCCCATCCCTAGAGGTGTTCAGGAGGTGACTGGACGTGGTTTAGGTGACAATGTGGTGATTGATCAAAGGTTGGACTTGATGATCTTGGAGGTCTTTTCCACCCTCAGTGGTTCTGTGATTCTGTGAAAAGGTTCTGCTGTGATTCTGACCATATGAGAGGAAAAAAAGGAGCAAACTTAAATAAAACAACAATGAATTCATGCAAATTGCTTACTTTTTAAATGCCCTCCGCTCTTGAAAATAATTAATTTCCATTAATTCTCTCCTTTCAATGGTGGCCCTTTCCAAAGCAGCACCATGTAGTTCCACCTGCTGGGAGTGAGGGGTCTGCAGCTACTGCAGGTTTTTTTGAAGTTGTAGGTGCCAAGTAATAACATCTCCAGTGCTGCAGCCTCTCTGTAGCTCCTGGCCTGCTGTTGTTCTAATGACTGCCTGCGACCTCTCGCGCCTGGGGCAAAGTGCATCCTTTGTGTTGCTACAAAGCCAGTCGTGCTGACTTCTCGCTAGAAGGTGAAAAAGAAGAAAAAATAAAATCTATGAAATGACAATTCAGATCATCTGCAAAGTAATTGGAGGATTTATAATGGGCCCTGATGCAAGCAAATAACCCTTGTGCCTAATCAGCAGAGAGATGGCGACCTTCCTGCTTCAAAGAAGAAACGCCAGGCAGGGGAGAAGATTATGTATACTTTGGTCTCTGTGCCACATGGAAATGACATCGCTTCTCTCTTTGAACTGGATGCCACCACTCTTCAGAGAGCTGATTGCCTGGTTCCAAGGTAAAATGAGAAAAAAAAAAGGGCAGGAAATAGTGCTGCATTGACAGGGTTTCTCCCTGGCATTATGCTGGTGAGTAAAGCAGGGGAAAAATAAAATAATCAAACATGAGCAAGTTAAAATCTGAGGGGTGTTCATGGGTAAACAAGGGATGTATAAAACATGATGCTGCCGCTGTGACTGGGTAAAATAATTATAAGGATGAAACAAGTGACACTTAAAGGGAGGCTGTGAAGAGAAAAATAGTGGGCTAAATATTGCACAGATATATATGAGGGCAGAATTGAGCTCTGTGCACTGCTTGAAAAAAATCTGTACTCCTAATGGATGTAACTGGATGGTTCCCAACAAAATAGCGTGTGTGGTGAACTGGGCTGCTGCTTCCCTGACAGATCATGGTGCCACTGAAGGCATTTGTTATTCAGATGAATTCAGCAAGTGGCTTCTGGGTTTTAGTTGTCAATATTTGAAATTTCAGAGCTGAGATTGGTTAGATAAGTCACAGGCTGTGACCGAATGGGCTTGCAAACACTTGGGGCTAGTTGTTGTGCGGGTGGATTTTAAAGCTGGGTACCCACCTTTGAAGTGTGTTTGCTATGCTAAGGTTTGCCAGAGAATTTGCTTACTTGAATACTCAAAGCCCATCAGCGTGAAAGGGAGAGCGTGAACGAAGACCACAGTGAATATATTTAAAAAGTAAAATTTGGAGTTCAAACCGTGATTGATTTCACAGCTCTGCCTTTTGATAATACCACAGATTATCATATGGAAAGAATTTCGAAGCATCTCATGCCTGCTCTTTGTTCCCTTGGTTTTCAGCTGAGAGCTGGTGCTGTAAATGCTTGCTGCCTGGAACAAGGGCTTGCAGATCACAGTGGTGAAGCTGGGAAAGCATGGTCAGCTTTGCTGTGTGGCTTTTGTGCTGTGACAGCTTCAAGAAGGTTGTTATTCCGCAGAAAGAAAAATAGTGAAAGAATTGGGTTTATTCATGAAAATGTACTTCTATTCAGATGGGATTTTATAACATTTTCCTTTTAATTTTTTTTTTCCTTTAAAGAATATTTTACTCCTACTTAAAACCAGCATTCTGCATAATCCCAGGATGCTGTTCTTGTTGCAGCTCTGCCTGTTGTTTGCTTTGTGCTCCTTTAGGAACTCCTATGTCCGACTGAGGCATTTATGCACCAACACGTGGGTCACCAGCACCAGCATTCCCATAGATACTGATGAGGAGAGGCCTGTGATGTTAAAGGTAAATGGTGTATTTTGGGGTTGAAATCCCAAACTCATTCCTGAAGCTGCCTAGATCTCCCTTCTAACCTATAAAATATGCGTAACAATCAGGATAATGGTAAGAGGACTGCTCACCCACATTAAACCACAAACTGTTGCAGATTGGGACATGCCAAACCAAAGAGGACAAGGAAGCTTTTGCCATTGTATCTGTTCCTCTGTCTGAGGTCAGAGACTTGGACTTTGCCAATGATGCAAACAAGGTTTTAGCATCAACAGTTAAAAAGCTGGAGAATGGAACAATAACCCAGAATGAAAGGAGGTTAGTGAGTTTTCATCTTTTCCCCTCCTAAATTGGTGTTTGGTTATTCATGACATCATGACCTCCCAGTGATGGGTAAGTTAGTAATACCCCCATGGACTCAGAGGTAATTGGGAGAGGGCACTTTGGTGCTGGGAGTGAAAGCCTGGGCTTAGATCCCACCTCTGGCACAGCATCCAGGCTGATCTGTGCACCTCTTCTGTAAACTGGGGGCAAACAGCACTTCCCCAACTCAGCTGGCCACAGAAATTAATGGGCAGCACCCTGGGCAAGAATGTTTGTCTTCATTTTCCTTGGTAAACCTTCTGAGCTGCAATAAGAGGGTTCATGGCATCTGGTTCTCAGGCACAGGAAGGCCATCTACAGAGTGGGCACCACAGCAGGGCTCTTGGTCTGTGCCAAGTTCACTGCACCTCATATTCGTGCTGCAAAAGCCTCAGAAGGAGGTCTTAGTCCCTTCGTTTCTATTTCCCCCCAATTCTCTTTTGCTATTTTACATCATGTTGCTGTTTAGCCTTTGTATTCATTCCCACTGAGCACCATTAGAATGTCTGTTCTTCCCACCTGCCCCTGAATTAAGGGGTTTTGTTGTTGCCAAATACATCCCACTGCCAGTGCTGTGGGTGACTATTTGTCTTCACCTGCCTGTTGTTAAACTGCATACAAGACAGTATTAAGTTGTATCCTCTAATGCATCATATACAACTTCTTTTTTTTCCTCTTTGTTTAAGATGTTAATTTTTGGTGATAAAACTGGATTTTTGCAGCAATTAGACCAGATGGTTTAATATCATAACAGGCAGATCTGTAATGGCCTGGGTGTTGGTACTCAGCCTCGAAAAGCTGATGGGCCATTTCATGATTGAGGGGTGTGACAGAATGAAGGTGGGACATCCCTGTGTTAGCCTTGTGTCACTGTCAGTATTGTCACATCTTGGTGTTGACAGGTGGGTACAACACACATGTAAAACATTTCAGAGCAGTTTCAGAGTAGTGACATTATTTGTTTGCTCCTGTGATTTCCTTTGGGAAAAAACCCAAACATCTTTTGACTGTCTTATCACTGTCCTGCTTAGATGAGGAGGATCCCCAGCAGTGTATTCCTGGTTGCTCCCTCTTACATCTGCCTTTTCTGCTGTTTTAAATTGGGGGACACACACACCTTGCTGTTCTCCATCAGTGGGCTGAGACTTTCTTAGGTCTCAGTTATATATGAATATATATATGGGAAAGTGTATATATGAAATATTTTCTTGGGTCAGTAGGGAAATTACCTAGTGGCAGAATGTTTGTATTCCTCTACTGAGTCCATCATCTTGTTTCATGGACCCATGATAAAGCATAAAAATCCTTGCTAGGCTGTTTAAATTTCTTTTTTACTGCTGCTGGGCCTTGAGGCCAGCTGGTATGGATTTTAGATCTCTGAATACTGTATCAATCCAGCATCCTGTGTTTTGGTCCTGTTTTCCCTCTGGTTGTTGTTTAATGCCTTGGTAAACAGCCCTGTGATTGATTTAAGCTCCTGCTGAACCAAGGCTTGGAATCCTTAAGTACATGCCAAGCTTAACTTTGCAGTGATGGAAGTTCCAGATAAAGCTTGTTATTAATGTGGGTTTTGTTCTTAGCAAGTGTTGAATGACTGTATATAATAATGATTTGTCCATTAATCCTAGGTTTGTAACCAAGTTACTGGAAGACCTCATTTTCTTTGTTGCTGATGTGCCTAATAACGGGCAGGAAGTTTTGGATGTGATCATTACCAAGCCAAACCGGGAGCGACAGAAATTAATGAGGGAGCAAAACATACTGGCTCAGGTATGTCCTGCTCTTCCCTGTTAGTAACTTCATTGTGTTTACAGACAGATTTGGAGGAGAGAGTGAGGTGAGAAAATGTTGGGTTTGGGTCACTTGGCTTATTCCATGTTGGCTTTGGGTAGATACAACCCTACTGGGTCAAGGCTCATCTCTTGGTCCCTGGGTCAGAGTGAAGCACAAAGGTCTTCACTGTGTCTGATGGCTCGTAGTTTCATGTGATTCTGAGGACTTTTAAGACTACATTTGAGAGCCAATTGTTCACAAAACTTGCCCTTACAGACCATTGGCTTTGTTTGCATGAGGGCAAACTTGCAAATAAATCAACATTAATATTCTCTTCAAGTAGCCTGCTGAAATAATTAAAATTAAGAAAAAAAAAAGGGGAAAAGATGAAATTGGACAGCAAGCCAGCATTGTCTTCCTTTTTCATCCTTAAGGTACCCAAAGTTAAGGCACTTAACAATGTTTAAAATTAAGAGTTGGGGGAAACAGAGAAAGTGATGTCAGTCAGGTTGGTGGGAAATGTAGAGCTAAACACGAATGCACAAAGCTGTGATGTCTCAGACTGTGCCCCCACTTGCATTTAGTCCAGGCTGTTGTGCTGATCCTGCCAGAGGATCAATTTCCATTGACTGCTGGAAGTTCAGCAAAAATCTGGGCTTGGCTTTCATTCTCTTTGATTTTGATTTGGAACAGATATTTGGCATCCTCAAAGCTCCATTCAAGGACAAAGGTGAAGGATCCATGCTGAGGCTTGAAGACCTGGGTGACCAGAGATATGCTCCCTACAAATACATGCTGAGATTGTGCTACAGAGTTCTCAGACATTCCCAACAGGACTATAGGAAGAACCAGGTCAGTGGTATTGGGGATGATTTTCCTCATGATTCCTATAAGTGTAAATCCTGGATTTGACAGCACTCTGTGCACTTACAAATAGGATTCTGGGGTAATGGAGAAGGGTTTTGGGTAGGTCAGTAATGCATGAATTGAAAGTTCACCAATGAATATCACAAGTTCACCTTGTACTTTTGCAGGCTCATGCTGAGACCCACTGCTTCCTTCATGAGCTTCCTGTTAGTAAAAAGATGCTCTTGGAATCTGGATTATAAAGTGGGAAGTCTGCAAAACTTTGTGTTTGTGTTTGTAGAGGGATGGCAGTGAAGCAGAGCAGAGGTTGTTCTCTCAGGTGGCCTCATTTCCCACTGCTCCCTCTGTGAGCAAAAAGGATTCCAGCACCTGGACTAAAAGGACTAGAGATAAAAGCTCAGACTGCTGTGTGTGGCTCCTTTGGTTTGTTTTTTTCTAATGCTGTACAGAAATATTTCTGTCTTGGGGAGAGAGAAAGGGAGGAGGGAAAACTCTGTAAAAAAGGCTTCTTAAACTTTATAAAACCCTTTTGGTTTTTCCTTTAAAAAATTAGCTGCCATTTCTTGAATTTTGTATACATTTTTGTGGATCTGTGTATGTTTTTGGATGATGAAAGAATAAGAAGGGTTAGTCATCCCTAATATGGAATCTGTTGTTTGGGGTACATGTTTGAGGTGTTCAGATGTTCTTTTTTTCCAGGCCAGTTCAGAGAGGGGAGTTTTGAGGCTGTTTTGATGAACTGAGCTGAATGCCTCTGGTTCCAAAGGAGAACCATCGCTGCTCAGCGGCTCACCGCGGGGATTTTGCTTTTTTCAGGAATACATTGCAAAGAACTTCTGTGTCATGCAGTCCCAGATTGGTTACGATATCCTGGCAGAAGACACCATCACAGCTTTGTTGCACAACAACAGGAAGCTGCTGGAGAAACACATCACGGCCAAAGAAATAGAGACCTTTGTGAATTTGCTGCGGAGGAATCGAGAGCCGAGGTTTGAAGTGATCCACAACTTCCTTTGTCAGGATTGACAGTACTTGCAGTGCCTGTGACTCTCCCTGCTCTTCATTGCTCCCAGTTTTGATGGGGCAGACAGAAAAAACCCACAAAGAAAATATATAATTCCTGGGGTTTGACCACATCTGTATCTCAGAACTAGGACTTACTGAAAAAGGGTTTATACATGAATGGGACAATTTAGAAATTTTGCTCTTAATTCAGACTGAACCAAAGAGAAATGAACAGAGAGTTTAATTTCTCCTCTGTGAAACTGCCCCTTGTGTTGGTTCTTGGTGTAAATTACACAGATGTAATTTTTTTTTCTAAGCTTTTATTAATACCAGTTTCCCTGCAGTTTCTGATTGCAGGTCAGACCTGAAAAGGGATTATGGCAGTGAAGATCCCACTAAACACGTGTCCTAAACCAGATTTTGTTCCAAATGAAAAATTCTGGCCTTGAACTTCACTCAGTTGACTTTCTTTTGTTTTAATTATTATTAGCTTTAGGTCAGAATATAAAGGATTTTTTTTAAAACTGGAAAATCTATTTTTTATTGGATTTTCAGCTGTAAAATTAGCAAAATGATACCATTATAAGAAAATAATGTACTGAAGGCCAAATCATATGCTCTATAATTGTGAATACCATTTTTTTGGTAGCCATTGGGATATTTCTCAGAGAGCTTGTGGCATAACTACCTCGTGCAACTTCTTTAACTTCTGGAGCCTCTTGCCCAGTTTTAGCTACATTTTCCAGAGGAGTGGTGGGCTCAGGGATACTCAGATCCTGTGAATGTCATGGAAAGAGGAAACTACGTAGAGGAAATAGGCGCTTTTGATATCCCAGTGAGGCAGAGGGTGCAATATGGGCCACTGTTAATGCACACAGAGGAGACCATGAAAAAGGGACATAACCAGATACCTCAGGAATGTCCCAGCTGCAAGGAAAGCCTGGGCCTGAGCCTTGTTAAATGTCAGAAGATGTAAATTTGAGAGATCAATTCATGGGAAACTGATTTCTCTGCAAAACTTCATTATTTCTGCTCTACATGGAATGACTTCTTTGAATGCAGAGGGTCCTGTCTTCAGGTGCTGCCAGATCTTCACTCTTCTCTGCTTGCCCAGAGTTCCCTGGAAGTGTGCAAGGACAAGTTGGATGGGTCCTGAGTAGCCTGGTCTAGTGGGTGGCATCCCTGCCATGGAAGGGGGTTTGGAACGAGATGATCTTTGAGGTCCCTTCCAACCCAAACCCATCTGTGATTCATTCTTCACTCATTATTGGCTGTGTCACCTCAAAGGTTTTAGAAGGTGGAGGTGTGGTCTCCTGCAGTGCAGAGATGTCCCTCAGAGGGGACATGGCTGCCTCTAGCACAAGGAACATCATCTTTCTGCTTGGGTTAGGGCCATGTGTGTCACCTGCTGGGGTGAGGGGTGTGTGCTCTTGGTTTTGGCTCCTGGCAAGGACGGTGGCTTTCAGTGGAGCTCCCCTGCCAGCCAAACTGAGGGCAGCCTCAGGCTGCTCTTAAGTTCTGCCACAGCCCTTGGGCCTTTGATTTGCTGAGAACTGTCACACTTGGGGTATTTTTCTTTTCTCGCCCTTTTCTCTCTCAGCACCATTCACGGTGGCTCTCAAAGCTCTTAC
This sequence comes from Margarornis squamiger, assembly GCA_035222235.1. Lineage (NCBI taxonomy): Eukaryota > Metazoa > Chordata > Aves > Passeriformes > Furnariidae > Margarornis > Margarornis squamiger. The sequence goes on from JAWWTY010000037.1 coordinate 57,610,531, forward strand.
CCATCTTTATCTGTCGTGAGCTGCAAGAGTATGAATGGCCAGAAGTTGTATGTTAATAAATAGTGGGATTTGTGCTCCCTTGAGCATCCATGCTCTAGTGCTGGCTGCTGGGGATTTCTGCTGAAATACTGAGGAGTATTTGAAGCCTCACTTTTTGCTGGGTTTTTTTTTTCCTGCAGATTCTTGGATTATCTGTCAGACCTGTGTGTATCCAACACCACAGCAATACCAGTAACTCAGGAACTCATCTGCAAGTTTATGCTGAGCCCAGGGAACGCTGACATTCTCATCCAGACCAAGTGAGCATCCCTAAGTGGAACACAGCACCTTTTTGCTGCCTGCTCTGCTCTTCCATCCCTGGCAGTTTGCTCGTGGCTCCACTGTGAATGGTTTGTGTTTGCAGGCTGGTTTCCACACAGATGGACAACCCCTTGGAGTGCCCCATCATCTCGGAGGACATGGATGAAGAGGAAGTGTGGCTTTACTGGATTGACAGTAACAAGGAGCCTCATGGCAAAGCCATCAGGCATCTGGCTCAGGAGGCAAAGGAGGGCACAAAATCTGATTTAGAAGTTCTGACCTACTACAGGTAAGAGTGCTGACCCCAGTGCTGTCCTTAGCCAGTTCGTTTGCCAATATCAAAAAAGGAAACCAGGTCATGCCAGAAACTGGGATTAAAAGTTTGACTCAGTTCTTTATTTGCATGAGGCATCGCAATCTCTGCTGTCTGTTCCAGGCAAATCTAGAGTTTCCTTTGCCCATGACAGCTGCCTCTCTTTCATTTTGCCTCTAAGCTTTTGTTTACTGGGCTTTAATTTTAGGTTGTGCTGCCCTGGAAGCAAGGCATGCTCTGAGGAAGGAGTGTCCTGTGGGTCTTGAGGACTAGAGGGGAAGGGGGGTAATGGAAAAGTGCCTGATATGGATTGAAAACAGAGTCCAGATGCTCCAGCCTTCCACTGAACTATATGTTCTTTTGCCTTCCAGAGGGAGCCCAGTTTTGGGGGCTGGGTCCTGACAGTAGCATTTTTAATGGCAAGTCAGTCCCTTGTTTAGCAAAGTCACTCTTGTTCTTTGTAAGGATTTTCACCAGGCAGGCTGATATCAGGCTTGAGGGGATGCTCTTTCATTTCCAACTGATTTCTTTGAATACCACCCTATAACCCTTCTCCTTTTTTGTAAGGTACCAGCTGAACCTCTTCGCCAGGATGTGCCTGGACCGCCAGTATCTGGCCATCAACCAGATTTCTGCCCAGCTCTCAGTAGACCTGATCCTGCGCTGCATGTCCGACGAAAGCCTCCCCTACGACCTCCGCGCGTCCTTCTGTCGCCTGATGCTGCACATGCACGTGGACAGAGATCCTCAGGAGTCTGTGGTGCCTGTCAAATATGCCAGGCTGTGGACTGAAATTCCTACCAAGATCACAATCCATGAGTGAGTTGAAAGCGTTTCAAACTGAAGTTCCTTGTAGGGCCAAAGTGGTGATGTCGACGAGACCAAAGGTGTTTTTGTTGCAGAGCACAGAACTAGTAATTATTGTTGCTCTCGGAGACTTCCATGGGTAGCTTGCAATCATTAAATATTTAAATTTTACTCTTCACTTTGTTTTCATAGGTGCTTAGTTTTTGTTCTGTGCCTTGCTCTGTAGGTATGATTCCTTCACTGACTCCTCCAGGAATGAAATGAAGACCAAGTTTGCACTAACGATGGAATTTGTCGAAGAGTACTTGAAAGAAGTTGTGAATCAGCCCTTTCCTTTTGGAGACAAAGAGAAAAATAAACTTACATTTGAGGTACTTCTCAGCTATCTGCATCCTACTTGCAGTACTCCTTTCAGACAAGTGAGCACATTTCAAAATAAAGGCCATTGCAGAATAAATGTCGGTGTAAAATAGCCCAGAGAAGCACCAGTTCCTAATTCCAGTGTTCTTGGTGATGGCTGTTACTGCAGAAAGTATTATTATTATTATTATTCTTGTCTGCTGTCAAACAGCTGTGTTTTCCCAACCTTCCCCTCCTTCTCCTAAGGTGGTTGCATTTCAGTGAGGGGATGAATGGCCATATTCTCTTTCTCTCTACATTGCATTAAAATTAAATATTAATTTAATTTAATCACATTAAATCACACATGAGGATCCTTCAGTGTGAGTAGGTACTGTTCTTTCTGTAAGATATTGCACTGAAGAAAACAATCAAAACCTGTTGTTTAAATATTGCTTGAAATTCCTGACAGAAACTTTAGATAGGCCTAAATTTTCTAGATCTGATAGACATTGAATAAAGCTTTTGTAGTTCCTCCTCCAACCTACCTCCCAACCTGTGTCCCTTCTGCCTCTGGTCACCTGAAGTCACCTCTGTCCTTTGCACAATCAGCTTTCTTCTGGCTTCCATCTTCCCCACAGCTGCTGTCTCTTTAAATAACTTCCTGGGGTCTTTTTTCATCTCAAGTATTTTCACAGATGCAATTCAAGCCTTCCTGAATCTCACCTTGGTTTTGCTGTCTTCTGTAATTTGACTGACCAGCTGTTTTTGTCTAACTCTCACTAACATTTAATGTCACCTTAATCCGAGGCCCATTTAGATCGGTGGGGGGACCTGTGGTGATTTGAGTGCCCTTGAGATGCGAGTCTCAGTGGAAGCTGCTGCGTGAAATGTGCCCTGCACAGCCCAACGCCACAAACGTTGCCAAAGCTTCCTTCAGTTTTAATTTCTCTTTCTCCTAGGTGGTCCACCTGGCTCGAAACCTCATCTACTTTGGCTTTTATAGCTTCAGTGAGCTTCTCAGGCTGACCCGGACGCTGCTGGCCATCCTAGATATTGTTCAAGTTCCCATATCATCGTACTTCGAGAGGCTGAGCAAGTTTCAGGATGGAGGTGAGAAAAGCAGCAAAGACTCCTATTCCAGTGTGCAATTAGGGTCTTTTTTTTGGGTTGGAAACAATTTATGGAACATCTCTTAAGTCTTTGAAGGTACTTTATTCACACACAACCCGCCTACAGCAAGGTACCTTCAGAAGGTTGGGTGAAAAGGAGCCTTGTTGAACAGAGCTGCAGCCTTCTTGACTTGTGGCTGCTGTAGTGGTGTTGCTGCTGGACTGAACTTTCACATCTGGTTCTGAGCCTCAGTATCCCTTGCAGTGAACATCCCAAGCAGGTTCAAACAGCATTTGGCTGGGCACACTGGCACAGTCATCTTGGTGAAGGGGAGAATAAGATGTTACTGGCCCCTCAGCTGCAGAAGCACCTGCTGGAAGTCCAGAGGAGGATGCTCTGCATGTGTTTGTCAGTTTAGAATGTCCTTTTTTTTTAAGCCCAGGACTATCCTGTAAGACCCACTGCCTTTTCTACCATGGCTTTCAGCTGGGTTGAAGAATGGGTGTGCCAGGAAGGTGCTGAAACTCAGCAGTTCAGTTTTCCTGTGTGTGTGGAAGAGAGGCGTGACAGCCGTGTGGGCTCAGGGTCCAGGAGACTGACTGAGGGCAGATTTCGTTTTAATATGTAGCTGGTGTTGCCAGCCAGCTGGCTCACAGCACCCAAATGGATGAGCTGTCTTGTGTGAAGCAATTATTTTGTATTTTCTCTGGGAGGCGTTTTCCCAGCTTTGAGATTTTTCTAATCATGGCTGTGCTCAGTCACTCCCACAGATGCCCTGCAGGAATGTGCCATCCTTCATAATGTTTTCCTTCTTTGAGTTTCTTGCACTCTGGAGAAGTTTAGACTGTCAGTGTCATCTCTGAACCAACAAGTTTTATGCTTGATTCTCTTGATGTTCCCTCCATCACTGCCAGGAGACTTTCCTGGAAACCTCTGGAAATCTTTCCTGCAGGTTGACTCTAGACACAACATGGAACATGCAGGTGTGGTTCTTCTGGGTAGTTCTCACTCTGCCCAGGTCTTTAAGCCTGATTATACATCTCAGTCAGTGTTTTTACTTGCATTCAGTTCCCATAAAATCGTGTTGCATCCTTAATTCCCTTTTATTTCCATTGAAGGGTTTCCTTCCTCTTTTACTCAGATATTCTGTGTTAGAAAACTGAGTTGTTGGAACAAGTTGCTTGTTTTATTGGTTACCTCTCTTGGGTTTTTTTATTGTCTCTTTTAACTTACAGTGCTGGTCTCTTAGGCCATTAAAAAGGATTAAAGTGGAAATGAAGTAAGTCTGGCTTTTTTGAGGTTTTCTAAAATCAGAATGGTTTTGAATTGATTTTTTTTTTTGTTTTGGTTTGGAAAGTGTTTTCTTATTTATAACTCCATAAAATACAGGTAGATGGATTGTTCCCTGCCCTGTTTTAGGGTGGTGGGAACATCCCTCCAGACAGGTAGGAGGGAGGGTGACTTCTTGCCTTTAAAGAAGGTCAGAATCCACTCTTCCCTATCTCTTCAGACTGCAGCAGATCCCACACTTCCAGCACTGGAGCTGTCCCTCCAAGACATTAATGCTCTCAGGATGTGCAGGTTTACACAGCTTCTCTTTTTTTAAGGGAAACGAACCTCTAAGTTGCAAAAGTCATTACATTGGTGCTCTTTAAACAAACAAACAAAAAGGTAAGATTGTATCTGCTGTGAATTTGTGTATATAATGCGAATATGTGGAAGTAAATTTTTAAGTTGTGGAGTTTATAAATGTTGTGGGGTTTTATTTGTTTTTTTATGTTTGTTTGTTGGGTTTTTCTCATTTTAAAGCATCCAGTCAGTGATCACAAATGTCTGGACATTAGCTTAAATCAGTAGGAACGTGTTTCATTCTTGGAGCTTAGAGCTTTGAAGTGTGGCTCTATACTCCACTTTTGACAAACACTGACAGCCAGTCATGATACCTGAGACTGACAGTTTATTGGTGTGAAGAAACAGGTTTCAATTCTAGCAAGCATCAGGGATGTGATCCTCTAACTCTAATGTAGGAAAGTGCTACTGAATGCCAGCTTAGGCTCTGTATGTTTTACTTTTCATCACTATCTTATTGTAAATTAGAATAACATTAAATATGTATTTAATAGTTTTGCCCACTCAGAAATGCCATTATTTTCAGATTCTAGGAAAAGTGATTTGAAAAGAGGCTTGGCCAAATGGAAAAGTAATTCCTGTTCTTCTACCTGCAGTAGATAGAAGGCGGCATCTCTGTAGAAGAATTTTGGTCAGGTTTTATGTATTTCACATGAGGGGTCCTGCATTTTAGTTTTGTTTAAAAGTATTGATTTCCATGGGAAAATCAGTGCTGAATAAATCTGGGGACACTGCCTTTCCATTACTGCCACTGACTTGTTCCAGATCAGTAACAACAAAAGCTTCCAGCATCTGGTTCCTGGAGTGTGAAGTTGTAGGGAACTGCTGAGCTTGATTCTTGACTGGTTTGACCAGTCCACACTGTGAAAACTGTAGCCAGGATTTTGGGAAGTACATTAATGATGGGTGGAAGGATGTGGTGAGTCTTGGCCGTGGGAAGCCTGCCTGGGGCTGTGCACCTCAGCATTGAAACAACCAGATGTTCAGCCAGCAACCTGGAGTCTTCTTCCAGGTTTAATATTTCTTTTTAAATAAACCCACTTATTTCCCTAGAAGTACTTGCGAAGTAAGGAATGATATATGACAAGTGTTGAGCTGTAGAAGCAAATCTGCAAAATGGGATGTATTTTTAGGCTTAGTGGAAGTTGCATGAAGACTTAATTAACCTTTTACCTTAAGATGTCCTTTTCTGTGCTTTGCTTAGATTTTGAGGCATCTTGATGGCTGAGGTAGTTCTTGATGTTTTGTGTCAGTTTTCCTCTCTCTTGGTTCAGCAAAGATCCCAAAAAGATTTGAGAATCATAGCACAGTTTGGGTTGGAAGGGTTCTTAAAGGCATCTCATTCCACCCCCCTGCCATGGGCAGGGGCACTTTCCACTAGCCCAGGTCACTCAGAGCCCCATCCAACCTGGCCTTGGACACTCCCAGGGATCCAGGGGCAGCCACAGCCAGCCTGTTCCAGTGTCATACCACCCTCAGAAGGAAGAATTTTTTCCTAATATCCACTCTACACCTACTCTCTGTCAGCCTGAAGCCATTCCCACTTGTCGTGTTGATCCTTACATCATTGTAAATGTTATGCCTTGCTTCCTTTAAAAAGCTTGACTTTAATGCCACTGTCACTTACTTTGCCCAGAGTTAAATTAGCATGCATGAAGTTTTCAGGTGTGACCTTATTTGACAGAGACAGATTGGGGAAAGTTGGCTGGAAACATTTGTGAGAAAAGATCCTGGAAAAAAGTAATGGTGATGCATATTTTTGGAGATGCTTCTTACCTAGACTGCATCCTAAAAATGAATTGACTTGAAAATGTTGCAACCAACTTCTCTTTTGTTGCAGTCAGTGTGTCTTAAATTTGAATTATTTTTGTGGTTATCTGAAGCTTTTTCTTTTTCCTGTTCCTTTTTTTTCCCTTTAGATTCTAAAAGGAAATAAATATGAGGTTTACAAAGTAGACTGCTTGTATGCTAAAGAGGCCTTTTTTTTTCTTAAGGACAAAGTGAGGACTTCATTTAGTAGCGCTGTCATTCTGGCACCTTTAAAGAACATTATAATCTCTTGCAGTTTTAATTAAAAAGTAAAATCATTGCTTTCCTAGTAAGTCCACCCTGCTGTATCGTTCCAGAGTAAGGAACCAATCTGCTTTGTCCAATACTGCTGATTTAGTCTCTGTGAATTAAAATGCACATCTTTCTCTAGGTGCTATTTGATCTTTGCAATAGCTGATTTCAGTCAAACCGTGCAGCTACCACATGTGTCAGGTCTGAAAGATGAAGCAACATGGAGTAGCAGGTAAACTGCACATTTGTCACGTGGCTCTGTGCTCTTTAGTTCTTTGGGAATGAGAATAATGATGTGCAAGGAGATACAGCCCTGAATGTGAGTTGCCTGTGCCTTGGGATGCAGCTCACAGTGCTGGGCATCCATTGGAACAGCCCTCAGGGGTGCAGAATTTATCTGCAGAGCGAGTCTGTCCCTCAGGGGCTCCGTGTAAGTGGATGCAATTTTCCTGAGCCAGTGTCCACTGACATCAGGGAGAGTCATCAGGATCCCTTCTCTCAGTCTCCTTGAAAATACAGGCTTTAAAAGCTACCTGTAAGAAGCTCAGATTGCTGCTACCTCTGTGATTCTCACGTGAAATGTGTTGCTCATTGAAATGAAATGCTTGAAGTGCATTGAGAAGTCTGTGTCACACTGCAAGCTTTCCTAGAACAGAATCACAGAATGGTTGGAAGGGACATTAAAGCTCATCCAGTTCCACCCCCCTGCCATGGGCAGGGACACCTCCCACCAGCCCAGGTCACTCAGAGCCCCATCCAACCTGGCCTTGGACACTCC
>JAWWTY010000037.1:57621772-57661683 GCA_035222235.1 Margarornis squamiger
CCAAGGCCAGGTTGGATGGGGCTCTGAGTGACCTGGGCTGGTGGGAGGTGTCCCTGCCCATGGCAGGGGGTGGAATGAGATGATCTTTAATGTCCTTTCCAACCCAAACAGTCCCTGATTCTATATGGCACCTGCAATTTAGGTACTTACTTTCAGAAGCATTGAGCATCCAGCTTTTCCCACCCCTAATGAAAGCTGCTGGATATTAAAATCCTTTTGAAAATATGGGCAGTTTTGAAATATCTGAGTAGGGAGGTAAGCACTGTGGACAACCTTTTGAGCCAAAAATGGCTGAGCAGTTTGGAAAACTTGTGAGTAGGAGCAGAGTCTGTCCCTCTGGGGACCAGGTGAGGTGCCTCCAGTTAATTTTTCAATAACCAAAGCTGGAAGTCGGTTCCCTTGGTATCTCAGGGATTTCTGTGGAGCTGTAAGGGCATCTCCCAGCCTTTGAGGCTCCCATTCCATATTCCCCTCCAGCCACCCCCTGGTTCTCTGCACTGTGTGTCAAACACCCAGAATGCTGTGGGTCCTGGACCCCAAACTGACGATGCTGCACAACAGTTGGCTGGGACCAATTTGAAGAAAAGGCATGGATTGCCAGCTGCCTTTGGCAGTTGTTTTTCTTTCTGAATATGGTATTTTGTCACTTACCATCCACACTGTATTGCATAGCAGATTGTTGTTTACTTTTTTATTCTGCTCTTAGAATTTTTCTGCAGCCAGTAAATGACTTATCAAGAAAATATGTTTATGTAGAAAATGAAGTGTCAAATTATCCACTGTTTCGATTACTTGGGTGGTTGTTATTTTTTCCCCATAATTGACTCCCCTGAAAAGCCTTTCTTCTCGGAGAGGTCGTTGTGTTGTCAATCGTGCCAAATTGTATGAGATTATGTGCTACAGTTTTGTGACAGAAACTGATACTCATTAGGAAGTTGTGATCACCATAATAAAAAGTAATGAAAAGGAGTTGCACAGTTGTCTTTTCAAAACATGACAAGCATTCTCTTCTTTCCTCTTCTTTCAGTGTCTGTCAATCTGCAGCTCCTTTAAATTACCACTTGTGCGTAGTGATTTCACTCTGTGTGACTAACCTTGTGAGACTGTACATGCAACAGGAGACATTCCTGATGGGTCCAATGCTTATGGAAGGCTCTTGGCAGAGGGAGGAGCAGAGGGGAAGGGAGAACTGGAAAAGAGATTCGTGGAGATTGCCTTGAGTTGTTTTCCTCTGTTGGTCAGTCACAGCCCTGAGCGCCTGTGCAGTGGTTGGATGCACACACCAGCCTTGTGACATTGCACTGGCCTTTCTCTCCCTGCCACGCTTCACAGACTCATATAAATGTTAATACCTCGACCTCCAGGCAAACAACAAAAGGTGAGGTCAGCAGGATAAGGGTGGCAGTACCATATGAAGGCAGAGGTCAGGCTGCTCTAGGAAAGGGCACACTGCAGTGGTCAGGGTTCACATCTGCTGGCTCTCTCTCCTGATTTAGCTCAGTTAACTGGCTGAGGCAGTAAGTTAATTTTTCTTTGGTCATTGGTATTCAGGAAGCACTTTGGGGCTGTGACTAAGATCAGGGCTCCCTTATTTTAGTCATTGTGTGCATATGTACTAAGAACTTAAATCTCTTTTATTGAGCCAGTGTATTTTGTCTTGCATTGTTGCAGGCTTAGCTGACATAGTCACTCTTTAAGCCTCAGTAATCTTCGTGTGTGCCTTACCTCAGAGACACACACCCTTCCCTGCTGAGAGAACTGTGTTAGAGCCAAGAGGACACAAAAGCATAACAAGGAGGAGCAGCTCACTAGCAAGACTGCTGTGGCCCCTGATGTTTGTGAGTGACAGCTTTAAATCCGTGCTTAGCTCAGTCTAGATTTCCAAGGCTGGCCAGATAACACTGAGCATTGTGAGTGCTGATCACTGGGGGATCCTTTGGAAGAGAGGCTACTGCCCACTCTTTGTGTCCATGAATGGTCCCCATGGCTTCTTTCAGAGAGTGGAGCAGTTCCTCTCAGTGTTGAGACACACTGCCATCCCTGAATGTGCTGTTGGCTGCTCTCTGTCCTTAGACATGGTTACATTTCCTCAGCACCCTACAAAACGTAGCTGTTCAGACACCTTTCCTAAAAAGAAATCCTACAGGAACTGGGGCAATTCAGCATTTCAACTCTGGGAACGTTCTCCCCAAGCCTGCTCTGGATTAATTGAAAATTACAGTCAGCAGCAGGCAGTGGGACAGTGTTGGAAGATGGGTGTACCCATGGCACATTGTCTCCCTGCTGTTATTGACAGAAGCAGTGCAGTACTGAGCCACGACCCGATTCGGCTGTAAATACTGAACTGGATTAAGGCGTCTTTTCTCTCACTAGAGCCCTTCCCTAGGCATTAATGAAACACAGTTTGAAATGGCAGGGATAATAAGTTCCACCTTAATCCTCCCTTGCTTTCCTGCCTGTGCCTGTTGAGATTCAGCTGCGTGAAGGTCAGTAGTAAAGGAATGTTGTGGACAGAGGGTTTATCCTTCTCACTGATGCTGTCGGGATCAGCTCCGGAGCTGCTGCCTACTGGTCTTTGACCACTGCTCTTCTGTGGGGAAGAGGAAAGGACAGCAGTAATTTCTATTTCCTGCGTGCTTTTCTCGGCCCCAGTGTCACGTTTATTGCCTCACAGGCCTCTCACTGTCCTTTTTCGATGTGGAGAAAGGGGTCTCCTCATTTATGAAGGTCATCCTGAAATGCAGAAATAGTGGCTGGTCCCTTGGCCATGCAGGGAGTTGAAGCCCATCCCCTGCCATGCCTGTGCAGCACCCCAGTGACAGCTGAGAAATAAGCAGGATTGTGCTCTCCAGGTGACATCCCAGCTTGCTTTCTCTGAGAATTTGAGGTCCACCCAAGGTGTTGTCTGACTCCTTATCCAAAAGACACAGAGTTCTTTGTGAGCTTTACACCAAGTAGAGTTCAGTGTTGAGGGGTGAGCTGGAGCTTTTCAACATAAGGTGGAGTTCTTCTGTCTTGTTTGGGACAAACTGCAGTTGTACCTCGTTTTTGAGAAGAATATATTTTGGACTTGTCTTAGACTTCAGTGGTTTAATTATCATTAACCCCATTGACTGAAGTTGTTTAGTGAAGAATTTCTGAGTATTCCAAATACTCTTCATAAAGGCAAAGGGATTTTGAAACCATGTTGTGATGACTTCTCAGCCGAGGTGGAGAGCAGGGTTATTACAGGCCATGAAGCAGCTGTGCAGCCTACAGGTCTTGTTCTGGACACCAGCATCAAGGGCAGGATGAAATGAATGATGTCAGTTGTTTCATGGTTTGAAGATGAAGAAGGTGCAAAAAGCCACATTATCTGAAGGCACTTGTAGGGTTGAAGGTCCTCCCCTTAGTCCTGTAGCTTTACACAGGTGTGCTGGGTGGTGGGAGAAAGGTGTTGGGCAGTGGAAGAGAGAGAGATATCCATACTATGTTATTCCCCAGCTGTTTTATTTGAAAGGAAAATGCACTGTTTTCATTTTGCAACTAAAAGGGGATGGATTTGGAATTATTTTGTTTACTTTGCGCTGGTGAGGATCCAGCCCTTAGTTTGACTCCTAGCTTTTTTTTTGCCTAACATCATGCAAAGTCAGAAATGCAATTTTTCCCCTCTTTTGTGGGGGCTTGAAGTGTTATTTTCAAAAGACCAATTCAGAATGATTGCACACCAGACCAGATGCCGAATGGGACCTCAAACCTGACACTAATCTGCCTCATTCGCTTTGAAAAAGCAAATTCTTGGTGCGCTTCCCTTTTAAAGGCAGGGCTGAAGTCGTCCTCTTCCCTTGCATGCAGTACTTCTGCTTCATGGATTGAAGAAAGAAGGGCATAAGAAGAGGATTTTGCCAACAAAAATAAAATAGACTTTTGGCTTTTTACTGCAGATTGTCTGGGCAGAGGGTCTTCCTTTCTTAAGAAAGGAAAATAATTCACGTAGGTGGGTTGCACAATATTCTCATTCTTTCCCCTCCCCACCACTGTGAGAGGGTAGTCATTGATTCACTGAGATGCTTTCCACATCAGAATTCACCATAAAAACCAGGACAATCTGTGGGAACAGAGGTATTTTTGGTAGGTTTGGCTGAGCTGGCATCAGTGATAGGTACCATTGCAACTGGACTTGATAAAGTTTCTGCCACGTGAATGTAAAGTAATCTTTTCTTTATAAAGGGCACTGTGATTACAGACACTAGTTTGACCTTCAGGACAATTTTCAAGTCTGGCATCCTCCTGGGACTATTTGATATTCTTAGAAACAGATTAAACAAACTTTTTGAAGGAATTATTTTAAATGCAGATAAACCTTCAGGCAAAGGAATGGGTTAGGTTAACTACTAAGATTTCTTTAGCTCTGCTTTTTATGATTTATGGAGCAGTTAACAGAGCTCTGAAAATATTTTGGCATATTTTCCACCTGCTGACCTGGAAGGAATCACACCTGTAAGCAATGATGTCCTGGAAAATCAGTGTAGGAAATTTGTCCCCAAACCACTGGGGTAGTTTGAATTAATCCCTTCTCCTGGGTTTGATCAGGAATTGATCATTCTTCAATATGCCTGTTGAGACTGGAAAGGGGTTTGATGACATGGGATGGGCTGTGATACACAGCTTTGTAAGCAAGCTTTACTCCTGGCAAATGTACGTGTGGTTTTGTTTAATGCCCAGGAAACAACGTTATGAGGACCATCCACGGTGTAGGAGAGATGATGACCCAGATGGTGCTGAGCAGGGGCTCTGTGTTTCCCATCAGTGCCCCTGACATACAGCCAAGCATCCACCCGAGCAAGCAAGCCAGCCCTGCAGAGAGCGAGGATGTCATCGTGATGGACACCAAACTGAAAATCATTGAGATTTTGCAGGTAATTGTGCAACATTGCACAGCAGTTACCTCGTGGCTCTTTACTGACTCACACACTGGCACGGTCTGTTACCTCCGCTCTTGCTCTTCACTGGCAAAATAACTCTCTGGTGTGAGGAGGAAGAGCCCTCTGTGTGAACAGCACACATTTGCTCTGTGTCAAATCCCACTTTCTGCCTTGTGTAGCTCCTCACTTCTTTAGAAGGGCTTCTTTGGTTCCAGGGCTCCTGTAGTTTGAAACTGGTGGTGAAGGACAGAGTGTCACAAAGTTGTATCTCCTAAAGAGCACCATTCATGCCTATTGCTTCTCATTTCATTTGGTTTCCTGACTGAATTTCTCCCCATACTGTCTTTGCTTTACTGGTCAGTGCCCAGGAGGGTGATTCCAGGACCTTGTCCTGGGCATTCCCTGAGAGAATCACTTCTTGTCTCATTCTTTCCTTTTCCACAGAGCATTCAGTGCAAGAGCACCCAGGACTGGAGAGCATTTAATCCTAATTTGTTACTTAATCTCTGGTTTGTTGGTTCTGGGTTAGTCACATGGTCAAATTAGTGCGGATTAACAGGTTTTCATATGCTGAATGAATCACAGTAAATGTGCATATATACGATCCTAGTTCACAAGAAATATAATATAATTCAGTTTTATTTAATATGCAACGAAGGAGGATTAATTTAAACCATGTTACCTTTCATTACTATGTTATTAGAATCAGAATATTTTAGTTTTATTGTATTATCATGCACAGCTCGTACAATGGTGATTGAAGCTATTTTATTCTAAGAAATATTTCAGTTTATGATAATTCAATTCTCAATGCATCCTCCTATTGCTTTAAGTAAAGGCTTTTTTACATATGAGTTTCCTTTCTGCCCTCAGCCAGAACTAAACAGATGGCCTGGGAGACTTAATTGACTTTGTGTGGACTTGGAAAATTCTTGTTTTTAAAAGTCTTCCTTGTACAATTATAGCATAACTTGATCATGGGACCAAAATAAATAAATCCTATTGCAGTGGGTCTGGGAAGCATCTTTGAGTTTAGTTATAAGTCAAAGAAACAGGTTGCCACCATTTGTCACCTAAAACAACAATGTATCCCACCCCCCCCCCGAAAAATCCTCCCCCATGTTTATCAAATGGCAGAAGAAAAGTCACATTTAAAACTTTTTGTTTTCTTCTTGTAGTTTATTCTCAGTGTTAGACTGGACTACAGGATATCCTACATGCTGTCTATCTATAAGAGAGAGTTTGGGGAAAACAATGAAAATGTTGATTGCTCCACAGCATCCCCACCTGACACACCAGGGGCTGCCTCAGGTAATTGTTGTTCTCGTGTCGCAAGGCAAAATAATTCTGTGTAGAATTAGACTGCAAACAATGACTTTAATTGCAGCAGGAAGACACATGCTGCTTGAAGTTGAAAAGCTTGTGGAAAAAGGAAAATTTTAAGGAATTCCATAAAAATAAGATTTTTTCTTTTTTTCTGTGATCCCTTTTTGCCATTGTGACATTTTGTTCTCTTATTTGTGCTCTTCCCAAAACACTGCCCGATGACAGGTGGAGGGTGGAGCATGAAGAGTGGTTGGGCTTGGGTGAGGACAGATTGGAGTGAGGTGGATGTGGTGGTACAGGGATGGAGTGGCTTTCCCATGCTCATGGGAGTGCAAAAGAGCTGTGTGAACACCTGCAAGTAGGGGAGAATTGCTCTGATTGGAGGTGGGCACATATATAATACAGGGTAAAAAGTGATATTAAAGCTGTTCGAAAGGAAAAAGCCAGTGTGGTAATTTTGGTTTATAGTAAATATTCCAAAGTTCACATGTGTGCTTTGGAGGGGGTGGCTTATCTGACATAAAAATTGAGAGGTTTTAATAATCTCTGTCATTTGTGGGTCACTACTGGTGGTTAGTACAGCTCTTAGCACCGTCTGGCTTTGGTTCATCTCTACAATTTGGCCCTTCCTCAGTAAGAATAAAACAGAACTCACCATGTCCTGTTTCTTGCCTGCCACTCTTCCAGACAGCAAATTTTACCTAGTTGAGGAATGAGTAGTTAGTCCTTTACTCGATGCCATCTGCTTTAAAGAGGAATAGAGTTCCATTTGGCTGTGCAGATTAAACAGGGACCACCAGCTTTCCCTTTTTCCTTTTTAAATTTTTATTTTGACTTTTCCCCCCCCAGCAATCGTTCCTGACATTGATGAAATTGCAGCCCAGGCTGAGACCATGTTTGCTGGCAGGTACATTCTCTGAAGTTTTACCTCTGTGTGTATACGTCTGTTTGTTCGCTTTGATATTTCTCCTGGACAGCCTCTGTTTATTCTGTGCTTGTTTTCACAGCCCTTTCTCTTCCTTTGGCTGCTTGTTATTGCATAACCTATACATAGGTTAAAGAAAGACTTTTTTTCTAGTACCTTCTGGCTCTAGCCCCAGATTTCCTGGATCAGTAAGTTACTGTTGACCCTCAGTATTTCTCTTAGACCTGTTGTAGTTGCACTTCTTGTTTGAACCTATTTGGAAAATTGTGTCAACAATGACTCCTCAAATCAGGAGTGGACCACTTGCCATGATCTTCTGGACCACCAGAGGCCTGTAGATCACAAGTTATGCTTGCAGAATTTTGGAAGAGCATTTCAGCTATGCTGTGAACAGTAGGAAAGAAAAAAAGCATGGAAAACACACTGGAGAGTTATTACCATTATCACTATATTGGTTTAATTTTATGGGTATAGTTATAATTATACCAGTAAAAATTAATTCCATTTAGACAAGGCTGTAGACTTTAAAGCTTTTCTTGGAGCAAGGGAGAAGGATCTGCAATGTGGGCACTGTGATCTCTCCTCTCTCAGTCTCTTTTGCATTCCCAGTCTTTACCAGCACAAGCAGTACCTCCAAGTCCTCTCCCTGAACTCCCACGATGTAAAACAACACACAGCCTTTGGCATCTGCATCTTTAAAATGAACAGAGAGACCGAATGGTTTCTTGGAAACATTTCTTCTGCTTTGATATGTTAAGTGTAAATCTGCTTTCTGCCGTTCCACGTTATGAATATGCTTCCAGAAATATGATGCTTTTGGCAATTCTTGCTATTTTTGATCTTATTTTTTCTTAAATGAAATTTTAATAGCAGCTGAAAAGGGAAGGAGTGAAAAGAAAAGGGTCAAATTAATCTCTTGTGAAATGCAGTTTGCTTCATTTAATTTCAGTTGGGGGTGAGTTTGGCACAGTTTATCCAAAACATAAATTAATGTTTTTGCAGTAGGGGTTTTAATCACAAGGTTTGACACATTTCATATATACTTCCTTGCATTCCATGGTGTCCATTCTGATGCAAGATTGCTTCAGTTGCAGGACTGAAGTCCTTGTAAATTATGGTAAAGTGATATTTATAGTTTCCTTCCCGCAGCGGATTTGATTTGATTTGATTTGAAGAGCTCTGTCGAATGAAGGTTGTGTGTACAGGCATATTTATGTCAAAAAGCTTTTATTTTTTCTGACTTATTTTATTTCATTGGTCCTTTCCTTATTGCTGTTGCAGAAAGGAGAAGAATGCAGTTCAGCTTGATGATGAAGGGGGCAGAACTTTCTTACGGGTCCTCATTCACCTCATCATGCATGACTACCCTCCCTTGCTCTCAGGTGCTCTGCACCTGCTCTTTAAGCACTTCAGCCAGAGAGCAGAAGTCCTGCAAGCATTTAAACAGGTATGGGTGGGCATGGCATTATTCCAGGAAACTGGATGCAGGGAGCCTTTCCCAAGGCAGCTTTGCCACCTAAACTGCTGCTGTTTGCTGCACGAGGGGGTTATTTCCTTAGAGCTCCGGTATCAGCAGCCTTCTTTGACCACACATGCCAATGTATATTGGAGTGGTGCACCCAGAAATAGTTAATCCTGGCATTGCATCCCTCAGGGAATGTGCAGGGCTGTGGGGAGCATCTCAGTGAGACAGGATGGGGACAGAGGGGGTGCCTCGTGTTCAGCTCGCAGGGTGCAGGTGTTGGCAGGAAGACTCTCCTGTCTCCAGGGCTGCCTGGGCTGGCTCCAAAGCCCTTTTGCAGGTGTCTTTGCACCCTGCTCTGCTGCCTGAAAGAGGTATGCCCAAATAACAGGAAGGCAGCCACAGAGCCGAGCCCTTTCCAGCTTTGATCCTTCCCTTTGCATGTGCGGGCTCCATGTGTCCGTGGATTAGGATGGGGAGAGCTGATGTCATGGGGCTGGGTGACAGAGGCATCTGTTACGCAACCCTTTAGAGCATATGTTGATAAGACCATCTGATGCTTATTTCAGGAGCTGGATAGCCTGTTGTCTCATCCTTATGTAAGATGGGGAGGTTTCTCTTGTTTAAAAACAGATGAGTGATAAAGGCCTGAAGAGCTTTTGTTTCATGTTTTTGTTGTGGGGCATAATGGTCTCCCACCAGATAGGCTGGTTAGTTGCATAAATAGCTGCTATTCCCAGGTAAGCAAGGACTGAGTTGCTTAATATGTTTTCATAAAAGATGGAAAAGGCTAATTGAGGAATAAACATAAAACCTTGCAGAGAATGTGGGATATGAATGTGTGCAGATGAGCAGCATTCATGAATTCTGTAAAATAACAAGGTTTTGCCAAGCCAAGAGAGAGGATGGTCAAAACTTTGTTACACAATAGTGAATATTTGCCTGCATGTACTGTTGTTTGTTTGTTTGTTTTAAAAAAGCATCCCTAGCAATGTTCTTGTTTGCCATGTGACCTTAATCTTTTACATAAGTATGATTTCTTAATAGTGTTTATTGATTGACTGCAAAGATTGTTATTAGTTTTTTGGAATATTACCTTCATTAATAATCTTGGTGGAACAGAGAGCATTGCAAAGAAAGAAAATGTGTGGCTCATGCTAAATCAAGAGCTACAAATTATGGAAAAACCCCCAGATAACTGGAGCAGTACAAAAAAAAAAGCAAAAATGAGATTAATCTTAGTAAGAGGCAAGCACTCAGATGGGGAGAAATTGCATGAACCTGGAAGTCACTTTGTCAGCTATATTCAAACAAGTATTCCTGCTCTGGCCTAACTGTGCTAAAATCTGTTATTTTTCAGTATTTGGTTATGGTGATGCAGGTGATCAGTAAAGTTGCTGGCTTTTCTTTGGATGCCCAAATTTTTCCCTCTTTTCCTCCCAAGTCCCATGCTGCAGGATTAGCAATTTCTAACTGTAGGTGCTTTAATAGCATATAACTGTTGTTTTAATACCACGAGGGTCATAATCAGTGCATCAGAGCTCACTCCGAGCTTCTAAACTGCTTGTGCTGGAAATGTTTTGCAGCGTGTTAAAGAAGGGCAGAGAATGTTATGAGTGTCACAACTATCTTGTTTTGGGCAACAGCAGTCTCTGGCTCTGTTGAGGATTTTTGATGAATGGGGGCTAAAAGCCTATGTGTGCCATGTTTTGATTCCACAGAGAAGGTTGCATGAAGCACCTGAAAAGAGAGGCTTGGAAAAGGAATTGTCAGGCAAATCATCCAGGCATAAGTGCTGGTGCTGTAATAGCTTTACAATTTTCTCTCTTTCCAGGTTCAGTTGCTGGTGTCCAATCAAGATGTGGATAACTACAAGCAAATCAAGGCTGATCTTGATCAGCTACGTCTGACTGTAGAAAAATCAGAGTTGTGGGTTGAGAAGAGCAGCAATTACGAGAGTGGAGAGGTGGGGGACAATCAGACCAAAGGGGGAGAAGAGCCACTGGAGGTGGGTTTAAAGCCTTTGCTGTTAGAATTGTTTCAATATTGATGGTTTAATGAACAGCTGCAAAACTGTGGTCTTGTTAACCCAAGCAGCAAGGTGTGCTGTATTCTGGCTGAGCTTTAGGAATAGATAGAAAAGGAAACAAAACCTCTTTTATCAATGTGTTCAATATTTCAGTAGCTGTATTCCTGCCTTCCTGGATAAGGGGGCAAGCCACAATGTATGGCAACACTCTGGCCAGGGGAGCAATTCAGGAATCGCTTATTGGCAGCTGGGAGAAAGGAGGAGCAGAGAGTGTCCTGCAGCTGAGGGAGAGAAGCACAATAACCCCATGTCCTCAAACATCACCAGCAATTCCACTCTTAGCCAAACTTTAGACTTGACCTAAGAATGTTGAGGTTTTGTAGGTGGACTAATGTTTTGGTTTCTTTGGCCCTTGTCATACCATGCTCTCAGGATACACCGTGGGTTGAGAAACTGTAGGACTTGAATCTGGGACCACAAAGACCTGATTTTCTTCTTAAAATGTCATTGTGTGTGCCTTTTTAATTTTGTTTTTTGGTGAGAACTGAGGTCATCATGTAATCACTTACTCGTGCAGGAGTAATACTGAATGCCAGTGTGAGACTCTAAGGAAACACAGAGTGTTGCAGGAGTTGCTGTGATGGAGGTTTGTGGCATAGCAGTAGATAGAGCAGGATATTTCCCACTAATATCTATTCCCTCTTTTCCATTTTCCTCAGAGGAAGTGGGGAGAGATGAAAACCTCTGAATTCTAACACAGCACTTTCCTTATTCTCTTCCCTGGTGTCAAGAAAAACAGGTCTGGAAGACAGCAGGGGAAGCTCAGTAGGAAGCCAAGTGGAGATTGTACAACATTGTGAGGGCCACACATTGAGGAAAAGATGGAGCCATGAAGAAGAGACAAGATCTTTGCAGATATCTGTCACTACACTTGGCCTTTTAGATGGGCAAGCAGATTTTTGGTGCCTTCATATGGGGGAAAATCCAAAGTTTCAATAGTGTGTGTCCTGCTCTTTCTCTGATCTAACTTAGCTGAATTTAGTGGTGTCAGAAATAGGGAGGAATCCAGGCTTTATGAGCTTTAGTATGTGGGATTTTCTACTTTCTTTCCTCAAGCATAGCTCTAGTAGGAAAAAACTCCATCTTCCTTTGTGTATTAATGAAAGGAAAAGGTAATGGGCAAACAGGATGCAGAACTGCAGCAGGATTACCGGGTAATTTAGTTATAATACGTTCTAAAAGTGTAATAAGGTCCCCTTTATTCCTGTGGATAGCCCTGATAGCAAAGAAACTCTGGGAAGAGGGGGTGAAGCAATGTGCTTGAATCAGGCATCTCTCAATGGGATGTTGTCAGTGGTTTTTTCCCATGAGGCATCCGTGGGTCTGTATGGATTAGCAGAGCTCCAGTAGATGCACAATATTTTGTCTGGCAGATCCGAGAGATTATTGTATCAGGACAGTCATATGTAATCTGCTGCTTAAATCATCTGGTGGTAATTCCTTGAGAGCTGTGCCAAGTTAGAATAGCTCAGAATCTTGTCTGGGATTTCCCCCCCCCCGCCATTAAATTATTTTTTAACAGTCAGCAAATGTTTTTACCCTGCAAAAAATAAAAATAAAAATCTGTTAGATAGTCATTATTCTCTGTGAGATCTTAAGCCAGATGTTGGAGGTGAGATGCTGGTCGTGATCTACAACATGTGAAGCAGGTGGCTTGGCTTCAGGCAGATAAATACCCCATGAGATCCATCCTTTCTTGGAATGAAGGATTGAGCTGGATGAACCCCTAGATCTTTAGGGAATGTGCTTCGTTTGCCTGTGCTTAATTTTTCCCAAGCAACATTAAATTGCACACAAGGGCTTAAATGACATTCCTGAACACTCTTATGTTAAGCCCAAGTTTCTGTCCTCACTGAAGCACATTAAAAGATGTGCATAAGAGTGTTAAAATATCAAAATTTTTTTTGCCTTTGGGCTTCTGAGACTTTGTGGGTAATTGTTTCCACCTTTCTATCATAACCTGTAGGACTAGAGACTTACTTTGGTTTTTTGAGGGTTTTTTTCAGTCATATGCCTCCAGAAATGGGATTTGTAGCAGACAGACCTTGTTCTTCTCAAAGTGTCCTGAGTTCTCCACAGGAAAAATGGCAAATCTTACATCCATGCAGGACTGCCTTGATAGGAACTGGAGATCAGAGTTCTAGGACACAGTTAGGTCAGACATAAATTGGACACCGCAGTGGATGGGGAAGAAGTGCTGAAATTGGTCTCACATAAATG
The DNA here is from genome assembly GCA_035222235.1 of Margarornis squamiger. Lineage (NCBI taxonomy): Eukaryota > Metazoa > Chordata > Aves > Passeriformes > Furnariidae > Margarornis > Margarornis squamiger. Next base: position 57,634,699 of record JAWWTY010000037.1, read on the forward strand.
AGCTTTGTTTGAGAAGGGAAAAGCAGATAAAGCCTGTTCACCTGGTTCTCTCTAAGGGTGGGGTGAGGGTATTCCTAGTCTGTATGGAAAGGGATCTTTACTGTGCTGTCCTTGGGGGATGCACTGGTGCTGTGGCCCCAGAAACACAGCTCTGAGGAGGAGAAACAGGCTCAGTGACAGTACTTTTAGGTGAAGCTGGAATGGAGCTTCTCATCTTCACCTCTCACTGAGAAAGTTCCAGTAAATACAGTAAATAAGTAAAGGCAGCCTGGGGAGGGCAAGGCTGTGCTGTGGGAATGCTGCTGGGTGCTGGGATGAGGGAGGCTCTTCCAGTGGCAGGGAACTGCTTGGACTGAAAGCTAGAATCTGGGCTTCCATTTGGGGGCGGGAAAGAAAGAATCCCAGGAATTTTATGACTGGAGGAAATAAATAACATTTCCTAAAGGTGGGGTACTCAGGTGAGAACCTTTCTCAGTGAGATCCCTGTGTCTCCCTGTCCCCTATGGAAAGGTGTGACAGAGGATGTCTATCATGGGCATAACGAGGCAAGATATGCCACTGAGTGCCTTTGGTATCCCAGCGGTGTGATTCTCCTGATAACTACATCCCTGGCATGCTCTTAGGGGCTCAATAAAGAATTTTTTATTTTGTTGAGAGAAAGGATGGATGCAGCAGTTTGATGCTGATCCCCACTTCCAGGTAAGACGTACAGTTCACATGGATTATAACAGTGCTTTGATGGAGGAAGAGCGCTGATAAAACTAACAGGTGAATTAATCTTGGTTAACCCACAGTCCCAGAACGGAGGAGGGTGGTTAATTATAGCCAAAAGCCTGAAATATCTTGCAAAGTATTGACTCAAACAGCCAGGGAGATGGCAGCCTGCGTACTAACAAACCCAACCAAATAAAATCCACTCTTGCAGCATAGATCAACAGCGGTGCTGTCACTGTTACAAACAGTGGCCAAGTGGTGCAGCTGCTCTTACCTCACTGCAAGATGGGATTTATAGAACTCCCCAACCTCAGCAGCAGCTAAGAAAGTTCAGAGAGAGGTTTCAGGATGTACAGACGTTCAGCTTGGCGTGCACGTGTGTGTTTTAGGCTGTTTCTCCTCTCTGAAACAGTGGGAAGTTTGAGGACACAACGAAACTCAGGAGTACACCTGTTTCTTCTTTATTTATGCCATTACACTGGTTTACATCCCTGTGGTTACACTGGGAGGCAGCCTCAAGATTTCAGTATCCAGAGGCCAGTCTTTCAATTCTTTGTGTTTCCACAAAGTTCAGAAAGGCTTATGTAGCTGACAGCAGAGAAAAAAAAGCCCAACAGTGGTAATTTGTGTGGATGTGCTTCCATGTTTTGATCGAGATGTGCATGGAAAGGTGTGTGGGTGTTGGCAGATACTTGCTGACTTGATTTCTCTTATTTATCATACCCAGCTGGGGCTTTCTAAGGGCCCAGAGCAGACTTGATGTTGCAGCTTAACATATGGTTGCTCTTTGGTTTTAAATCCTTTCCTGCATCATCCAGAAATAAGGACAGAAGTATCCTCTTCGTGGGAGGAACATCTCTAATTTCCACATGCTACTTGTTCCTGTACTGTTGAGAACTCCACCCGACTTACCTCAACTACAGAGGTCATCTGAAGCTCCTTCTCCAGACTTCTTAGTGTTCAAATACACAGATTTTGTTCGTTCCAGATGTATTACAGATTTTTGGAACGTGTGGTCATTACTAAAATACACTTACAGTCCATATTCTCACAGTATTTAAATTCCTTGGGATGTCTGGTCTGTGATTTAGGGACATACTGTGTTTTAGGATGATGAGAAGCATGAAAACATGGAGTAATTGCCTCAAGTGGCTTTGGAAGTCTGTAACAAAGGGAGGACTTGAATCTTTTCACTCACTGCACCAGTGGGTAAAGAATAAACAAATCTTTATCATCTGTGTTATATCAGTTCCTTATGGGCTGCTGTAATGGTTCTTCACTGGCTGTTATTAAACACAGTTAGTTCATGCTGAGAAAATTGCAATAAACCTCCACTTGTCATGTGTTCTTTATTACAGGAGTCAAACATTTTGAGCCCAATCCAGGATGGGACCAAAAAGCCCCAGATAGACAGCATTAAAAGCAACAACTACAATATTGTTAAAGAGGTTGGTATATCTGCCAGGAAACTTGCTGGACGCACTTGTTCCCTAAGTAATTTAGCAGTTACTGTGAAATAAAGTAGCTGTGTTTGGTTTTGTGTGGCATGAGTGGTTCTTTGCTTTCTTGCATGCTTATCCCTTTGTTTGCTCGCTTGCAGATTTTGATTCGGCTCAGCAAACTTTGCGTTCAGAATAAAAAATGTCGGAACCAACAGCAGCGGCTGCTGAAGAATATGGGCGCCCACCTGGTGGTCTTGGACCTTCTGCAGATCCCCTATGAAAAGGTTATTCTCGTAACTGTAGTGGTAAAGAGCAAGAACTCAATAAAGGGAAAAGCCTCAAGAGGCCCGGGAAGCAATGGGAATATTTTTTAAAATTGGATTTGGTGAAATGGGGTAGAAAGGTGAAGTGATGATGCTGTTTTGTATCTTAAGGATGATGGGTTTGGGCTCAGTGTAAGTGTGGCTGTGGGCACAGAACAGGTTATACTTAAAGCTTACTGTTTACTGCCTCAGGTGCTTAGATGTCTTGGTGCTGTCATTGCTGTAATAGCCAAGCCTTAGATCTGTGGTCACTGCCCTTTAACAAGGATTGGTTTAACAGAGCTCCTGCCAGGGAATCTAAATCCCACTGCTGGGTCCTGATGTGCTATTGTAGGTACATCACATGGAGCAAAAGCTTTCAAGGGTCAAATCTGAGATGGCTTCTTTGGTTCTGTGGTGGACATCTCTAACCTAGTTCCACTTGCAATTTTTTTTTTACAAGATATTGTGATTTTTGTACTGATTTAGTAGCATGGAGCATGCAAATGAATGATCTGGGTAGCCTTTTAAAAAGCAGATCTTTCTAGATCTTGCAGGAAGCACTAAGAGAAGACAAAACCTCTTCTGGGCTACATTTTGCTGAGTGTTACTCACGGATGTTGTGATATGGACACAGAGTTCAGCTGTCATCAGGAAAATAGTGCTTGTCTGTAAAGGTGGTTCATCAAATCAGAATAATACATGAAAGGACTATAAATTGGGGATGAAACTAGACATATATAGTGTGGGAGTATGTGGATGAGCATGTGCATCTGTGTAGGTGTGCACACACATGCACACATACATCTGTTTCTATATGTAGCCAAAGCTTAAAATTAATGCAGGCTATGGAGGTTTTTTCCTTTCTTTTTTTTTTTTTCTTTTTTCTTTTTTTTTTTTTGTAAATTAAGCCACTTTGCACTTCTTTAAACTAGGAAATTATAACCAGGCATTAAGAAATCTTACTTGGAGTTTGGGCTCCTACCTGTGCTTCTCTAAGTTCGGTTTGATTCCGAGTAAGGTACAGCCACTAATGGACTCTGAAGGGAACTGGATCAGTTGCTTTTGCCAGAAGGAGGATTCCTGCCCTGTAAAGGCTCAGGAGAATTGACTGAATTGATGTTGCGTGGTTTTAACAAGTATCTTTAGGTATGCCCAGCTGATTTTGTTTGTCTTTTCTTCCTGCAGAGTGATGAAAAGATGAATGAAGTTATGAATCTAGCCCACACTTTTCTTCAGAATTTCTGCCGAGGAAATCCTCAGAATCAGGTTCTCCTCCACAAAAATCTCAACTTGTTCTTAACTCCAGGGGTAAGTGTTTCATTTGAAGTAGAATATTGTAACTGGAAGTAAATTTGGGCTTGCTGAAAAATTCCATGCTAAATAAATAATTTCATTGTTATGCTCTCTCTGTTCTCTCTCCTCTCTCCCTTATTGTTGCTCTTTGTGTTATTGTTTTTAATGTTGGCATTTTAAAAGTGGAAAGCAATATTACCTGTGGGGTTTGCTGGAAGTGTCTATGAACGTGTGTCACGTTATCACGTGGTGTTTAGCTTGAGTCTGATCTTGACTGTAAGTCAAGGCAGAAGATGCTGTGACTGTGCTGTCGTGAGGCTCCTGTGACAGCAGAATCAGATCCATTCATTTTTGCTGATGGTGCTCTCATTTCAATCCACTAATCTAAAATCGGGTCATTTATTAAGTCAGTGGCTTTACAATACACCTTTTTGTCACAATCCCTTTGTGCGTATGTGTGTTTGCAGACATATTCCTGTAGGATTTGCTCAGTGACAGATCCACTGAGCAAACCATGCTTTTGTTAGGAAGAGTTGGGAGTATCAAGATAGTAGATGCTGACCTGTGTGCATTAGGAAGCATTTGTTCTGCTGGTTTTTATTGATGCTCTTTTGTGAAGTTGAATAGAACTGAGATGCCCCCAGTGAGGGAAGTGCCCAGATTCCATCCTATCCCCCAGGGGCACATCACTCAGGTGCCAAGGAGGGAGCTTGCTTGCACTTGCATTTCTGTTCTTTTGAAGCTGAGCTCCTGATCATCTCAGTTCTTGTGCTTTTGTTCGCATGGTGGAGCAAATTTACTGTGGGGTCCTTTCAGGTGACACTAAAGAGACAGGTGTTCTCTAGGAGCACACCTGACCCTCATGAGCCTTTAGTCCAAGGGACCAAACTAGAGCAAGTTTGAAACAAAAGCTCCCAGAATGCAGGAAGTGTGGGTGCTGCCTCCTCAGCAGCATCTCCTCCTGCTGCTGATCTGCTCCGCTTAGTCCATGCTGCTCACTGACACACAGCCTTAGGCTCCCTCTGGACTTCATGTGGAGGGAGATGCTCCCTCAGGAACTGAGCAGGATGCACATGCTGTGATTTGCCTGCTAGGAATGCCTCCTCTGTCAGTGCCAGAGGGAGCCACAGCCACGAATCCTCTCGTGGGGTTGCCTCAGTGCAAAGTGTGATGGTGAGTGGCACGAGGGTGGTCTCAGGTTCTTGTACACCAAAGTCACAGAATCACAGAATGTGCTGAGCTGGGAGGGTCCCACAAGGATCACTGAGTCCAACCCCCTGCCCTGGACAGGACCATCCCCCAGAGTCACCCCCTGTGCCCCAGAGCATCATCCAAACACTCCTGGAGCTCTGGCAGCCTTGGGGCTGTGCCCACTGCCCTGGGGAGCCTGGTCAGTGCCCACCACCCTCTGGGGAAAGGACCTTTTCCTGAGATCCCACCTAACCCTGCCCTGACACAGCACCAGGCCGTTCCCTCAGGTCCTATCACTGGTCACAGGGAGAAGAGATCAATGCCTGCCCCTCCTCTGCCCCTTGTGAGGAAGTTGTAGACCCTACAGATTGCCCTAGCAGTGTGTGTATGGTGTGTGCCTTCACCTTCCACACGGACCCAGGTTTTACTTATGTCCACTTCAGGATCATTTTGCTCTCACAGGGAAGTGTGGAGAAACCCCATCACAGAGGAAAGCCAGGCCCCAAGAGCACTGCTTAATGACTGGGCTGCTGCTTGCTGCGTTTTCCCCGTTTCCCTTTGCCAAGGCGCCCTTCCCTTTCACCCTCCAAGCGAATGGCCTCTTCTCACGTTTTGGTGGTAACCCCTTTGCAGCTGCTGGAGGCTGAAACCATGAGGCACATCTTCATGAACAACTACCTCCTGTGCAACGAGATCAGCGAGCGGGTGGTGCAGCACTTCGTGCACTGCATCGAGACGCACGGGCGGCACGTGGAGTACCTGCGGTTCCTGCAGACCATTGTCAAGGCAGACGGCAAGTACGTGAAGAAATGCCAGGACATGGTAATGACAGAGGTAAGGGAAGGGTTCTGCTGCTCAGCGCTCCTGTGTTTCGAGGTCGGTGGTGGTGGGTTTTTGACTCTTGGCTATAACGGCAGCCTCGCTTCAGAATCTGAAGCGGTAGCACAGATAATGACTATTTTAGCAGACGTTTTTGGGAGTTTGATCTAATTTTGTAAGGCCATCTGTAGAACTACTAGAAAGAAAACATGAGTGTTAGCATGGTGATACAGAGATGTCTATTTGTAGATGATGTAGCGTGGAAATCTCAAAGTTACATAAACCTTCATTTTCCTGTACTGTAATTTAGGGTCCCTTTTAGCCTTCTTGTGGCATGGTTTGGCCATACAAGAGGCTCTTACCTCTGTGGATTTGTCTAAATAGTTTTGTAGACCATTTTTTTTAGCAACTAACAATTCTATATTCTAGTTTCTGCCTTTTTTTGTTTTGTTTTGAGCAATGTATTTATGTGAGAGTCAGTAGAGCTACTCTTGCTTTAACTAGCTAGGTTGTGAGTCTGACCTGGGAACTCCCACTGAGTGGTTTGTGGACAAATCTTTATGCCAATAAAGTTCCTAAGAAATACCTAATTGCCTACTCTGCAATTAGGATTTGATCTATAGTGAGCATGATAAATGAAGCCTTCAACTTGAAGACACTTTTGCATTTAACTGTAATTATGTTAACAGTTCAATGAGATTAATAAGTGGGTAAAGTTGAATATGGTGAAAAGATCCTGGGATCAGAGGCCAAGGAACATTTTTCTTTACTCTGCAAAGTGCTTTTCCTTTTTTTGTTTGTTTGTTTTGTGTGCTGGGGTTTTTTTAAGAGTCATCTTTGGAAAGAAATCACAGCTAAACTCTAGTTGTGGTATGAACAAGACTAAACCCTGCTGAATTTTTATTCCACAGCAACAAGAGGAAAATCTTCTAATTAAGAAAATAAAGCTTCAGCCTACATGGATAACCTTTAATGAAATCCACCTCAACCTTTTCAATTTGACTGAAGGGTTTTAACATGCAATATCAATTACAAGCCTTTGATTTACATAATTCAAACAGTTCTTGTGCCTTTGTGGGTTTAGATTTTCCCCCTTCCAACAAAGCTTCGTGTAGGTTTTTACTTTCTCATCCAAGAAAAATTTTAAGATTGTTCTCACTTTAAATATATTTTGTTGCTGACCTGTAACAGCAGAAAGATAAATTGTCATATTACATTTTCAAGCTGGCTGAAAGTAGAAATGAGCTTGGATTCACATCATGGGTCCTGCAGGAATTTGCTGGAGGGAGGGAGAGAATTTTGATAAAAAAGGGTAAGAAGATGATCTGGTTTGGGGGAAAAAAGGAGGAAATTACAGGTGAGCAATTCTGATTAGTTAGAGAAGGATGTTAATAATGAAATTTGAATGGTGCATGACTGGCAATCCAGTATAAAAGGAACAGAGTGGCCAAATGGTTGGAACTTGCTAGAGAGTCAGGACAGTTCCTCAGGAGACAACTGAGATGTACTTTGTGACCTCAAACAAGTGGTGTAGCTTTTTTTGTGCCTCCAGATGGGGCACATAAACAATTTACCAGAAGACAAGATAGACTATGAGTGGACAGCATGTCTCAACTGCTCCTGTGTTTTCTTTTACCCACAGGAAGTATATTGTGGCTTATTCCTGTTTATGGGAATAAGGGATGAACGGATCTTATTTACATGTTTTAGGAAGTGCACACAGATGAAAGAGCACCATCCTGAAATACATTGAACATTCCCAGTCTGGCTTATTCTCCTGTCCTTGCTCTCCATGTCTGTACAGTGCCAGGAGTGATGTCTACTGACCTGAAGGGTTCCTCAGGGCACTTTCTGTCATGACAAGCCTGCTCTGAGGTTCCTGGAAGAGCCGTGCCTGTCAGTGCAAACATTATTACAGTAATACATCACAGAGCATCAGCAGCTGCTCTAGCACTGACCACCCTTCATTATATTTCCATGGACTTCTTAACTCATTGAAAATATGCTTTGGTGGAAGAAAATACTGCTGGTTTGGGGTTTTTTTTTCCCCCATCACTGAGCTCATGATTCTCAGTGAGAACTTTGGCTACCACTGGATGTTTCTCTTCCTTTTCAGCATTTCAAGGGATGTTATTTTCTCTGCTTGGGCCAATCTTTGGATGCCCTTTGCAAACAAGTGGGTAACTCAGGGAGAGAGGATGACATCTTCATCATTCCTTGGATTTTCAATGATTACCATGTCCCACTTAGCTCTTCTTGTGCTGACACAGCATCACCAGCTTGTGTTTGTGGCTCCTCACAGTCAGTGTGCAGCAAACATGCCATGCAGCATCGTGTTTCACAAGTTCACTGTGCTGCTTCCTCATTCCTCACTCACAAGTACAGGGAAGGATGAGGGGTCAGACTTGATATGAGAAATATCAAGCAATACTGGTACAGATTAGGTGTGGATTTGACATAAGAGCGTAATCCCAGGGGAACCAGGAAAGAGTTGTCCTCTTCTCTGTGCAAAATGTACACAAGTGGAAAAAAACTATGGGAATGTGGTGAACGACTTAATAGAAAGTGACAGAGACTGTGCCTTCCCAGAGGGTCTGGTGTGGATTTGTTTATTATGATTTTGTTCTAAGAGCATAATGTCAACATCAGTATGGAAAAGGTAGTTCAGTTTTCCAACATTTTGAATGCTCATATTTTCCCTTTTTTGGGGGGGTTTATTTTTGCCACTGAGTGCAATGAAATTAATGGGTCCCTGCCTTGTCTCTCTCCTCCTTCCCAAGCTCTTGTGCCTTTAAAAAACTTTTTCCTGTACTGTGGATTGTCCCAAAAATGTCTGAAAAGTCATGAGTAGAAATGTTTTAGAAACCCAAAGATAAGTGAGTAATAGGAATTGCAGGAAAGACTGAATTCACAATTCATCCCAGCAAAATGTCAAAGTAAAAATAAGCAAGAAACGGGGAAAACACAAACAGAAAAGTTGTGAATTTGAAATCTGAAATGTTGAAACCCTGGGAAATGTAATGAAACGTTTCTTGACTTTTTATTCAGAGAGACTAATTTTCATTCCTGCTCTTGCTGCTTTCCCATTTTTCAACAGCTCCACCAACCTTTATGCCCACCTTGAATTCAGTAAGCCGGGTGTTCATGCCACATAAAGATTAGCTATGTCAAATGCCTAATTCACAGAGTATGTTGTGCTGCCAGGCTGTATTTTGGGCTAGGAACGGCTTATTTTCACCCCCACTGAGAGGGCATTATTCTTGAAAGGAAAGGGATGGACAGAGGGCAGGATTCCTGTTGTATCCCAGCTCCACTCAAGCTCATGGAGCAGCCCTGGGAGGGGATGGTAATTAATTAACTTCAACAAACATTGAGGCTGTAGGAATAATAAGGATGTTGTGCTGTCTTAGGTAAAAGAGAGCTACATAGAAATCAAACCTCAAATTCACCTTGATTAGCTCACTCTTTGGCAAGATAGTCCAGACTTGCACATATGTAGATAAGAGCAGAAGTTTGGATGTTGTTTTGACATGTGTGTTTGGTAAGCCACATCAAAGTAAGTTTTGGTTGGTTGTTTGGTTTGGTTTTTTTTTAGCCAGGCAGCCTTTGCATCCTTAAAGACAGAACAAAAATAAGAAATGAAGAAAATCATAGAACCGCTTCGGTTGAAAAAGCCCTTTGAGCTCACTGAGCCCAAAATTCCTGCAGTGCAGGGCATCTCAAACTCTGCTCTCTCTCCCAGCTGATCAACGGGGGTGAAGATGTGCTGATATTCTACAATGACAGGGCGTCGTTCCCAGTCCTGCTGCAGATGATGTGCTCGGAGCGAGACCGAGCCGACGAGAGCGGCCCCTTGGCGTACCACGTCACGCTGGTGGAGCTGCTGGCAGCCTGCACGGAGGGCAAGAACGTGTACACCGAGATCAAATGCAACTCCCTCCTGCCCCTGGATGATATCGTGAGAGTAGTGACCCACGAGGACTGTGTTCCTGAGGTGGGCTTCGCTGAGTGGGCAAAGCAGACTCGGCGCTTCTAGAAAGCCAGACAGTGTTTAGTTGCTCAGGACATACCACGTGGAGTATTTGCACAGAAAATGCACCAGGTGGTGGTTGTTACGGTGAAGAAGTGGCAAAGGATAGACAGGGATTTCTTCAGTGGAAAATCCCTTGTCCCTTTGGGTGTCAGCCAGGCACCTTGGTTTGTTTTCTGGGGTGTGTCCAGTCGCTCCCAGAGTTTAATGCTCCCACACCTTCTGGCTGTAGCTGTGAAGACCCAGCTGAGTGGCTGGTGAAGGCAATGCTTTGTCGCTGCCTGACTTTACTGGAGGTGATGGGTAGCATTCTGAACTGGGAGTTTTGGGTGAAGTCTCGTTGTTTTTTACATTCCATTGCAATCCAGCAAATGTTTTTACACTCACTGCATATTGAGGTGCAATTCTGCAGCTACTGCCTGCCATACTTCAGTAGGACTGGGGTACTGTCTGATGGAAAACTGGGGCTCCTGGCAACAGATCTGGGGCCTGCAGGCATTAAGATTCCCTCTGTGCTGTGGAAAAGTCCCCTTGTGATCAACTGATTCATTTATTAAAAAGAAAAATGTTTGATTTGCTCAGAAGTTCCTCCTACTGTTGATTTCAACAGATGCTAATTAGAAAACAGCCCAAACAAATGAAACCTAAAGGTCTGATCTGAGTTTGCTGCTGACTGCATTAAACATATGCAGCAGTCTCCTTTGACCGCGACAAGAAATTGTCAGTGCATCTCCATATGTTTGTATTTAATCTATACATTTCAGGCTCTGGTTATCCATTTTTATGCTGTGTGCATGCAGACTCAGAATGCTGGGGAGGAGTGCAGTCTCCCTCTGAAGCCTTGTGCTGCTATTGCTGCAGTCCCAGTGCTCCACGACCTTTCTCTTCCATTGACATCCCAAGGTGCTGCATTGGGATTGTGGGAACACAGGGATTGCAGTCCCAGCTCTGCTCAAAACTTTTGATTTTATATTTGGCAGGCCTGTCACAAGGCATCAACCCACTGCAGCCAACCAGCAAGTGCAGGGGTGTCCTGCATTTTGGCAGCTCCTGGGTTTGGAACCAGACCCTCCGAGCCTTAACATCGTATTAAATACCAGAATTATTACTGGGTTGTTTTGTGGGGGTTTGTGCATTGTTGTGGTTATTAATATTTGTTAGTGCTGGCAGGCTCATCTTTACTGCTCAGTAATTTTGCAGATAGAAAACCTTCCATGAGTTGTTTTTACTGTTCCATTTTGTGCTGACTGTGTTTTTGCTGTTCCTGCAGGTGAAAATCGCCTATGTTAATTTTGTTAACCACTGTTACGTGGACACTGAAGTGGAAATGAAAGAAATCTATGCCAGTAACCATATCTGGAAGCTGTTTGAGAACTTCCTTGTTGATATGGCAAGGGTAAGCTTTTCACAAGGTGTTAAATATTACAGTGTGGCCATGGGTGGCAACTGAACTGGCACGAACTTTTTTTGGTGAACTTTATTTTGCCAACTTTTATTCAAAGTTGACAATAGGAGAAGGGTGGTTTACTGTTTTTATCATAATTTAACTGCTAATTACTAGCAGTCTTCTCTTTCTGAAAGGGCATCTTTCTCTTTTCTTCCAGAAAAATACACTGGTTTGAGAGCCTGTGTACACCTTTTGAGAGTGTGTGTTCCATGTCACTGTGGTAGTGACTAAAACAACCCCCCACATCTGTAATCTCTTTGCTCTGTTGTTATAGTGAGGATCAGCGTGTTCTTTGGCTCATGTTCCGTCTTTAATCTCACCTCTGCCACAGGTTTTTGGTGGGCTGTATTTGATCCTTGATGCTGGACAGTGTTTTGGAGGTGTTATAGAGCACCTTGTGCTAGTACATGCCTATGTTTTCTCAATCCATGGTCCATTACGTTCTATAGGACTTAAGTTCTCGCTCTTTGCATTCTCCATTTTGTTGAAATAAAGGAAAAAAAGGTGAAAGAATCTCAATTTTCCTCCAGCAGACATTCACCCCAAAGTAACAGCATGTCACAAAATACTTTCTGTGAGACCTATTGAGAGAAAATACCATGAATTCTGGCTAAAAGAAGAATGAATGCAAAGACTTGTGTTGTTTGATGGGCACTGAGACCTGTTCATTGTTCTGTGAGACAGAAAACTTAGAAATGGTTGCCTTATTTTCTTTTGGATTTTTTTCCCTTTTTTTTTTTCCCTGGAGCAGGTCAGGGCAGGGATGTTTGTGCTCTCTTTTCTTGCTGGTAGCCATTTTCACCAGTAATTAGTTCTCTACAAACCCTCCTTTCTTGCTGTTTGTCTTGTCTCTGTGGCTGTGTTATACAGTGAAAGCCCTTCTGGACAAACCAACTCGGTTGAAAATTAAGATCAGAAACATCCTTGGAGGGGTATTGTGACTTTTAACCTCCCTGGGTTTACCCTCAGAACTATTTTCTCCTGTTTAATTCCTTTCCTGGGTTGCCCTTTCCTGACATATCCTGACCCTGATCCTCCAAGCAGACTATCCTTCCTCCCCAGCCCTTGAACGTGACCAGTTTTCTGTGCCCTTGGGCTGCAAACAGACACTTGAAAAGAGGGCTCTGTCCACATTTCCCCTGCTGAGCCTGGGGACAAACTGTGCCGTGCTAAGTGATGCAGGGTTGTCCTCATGGCACTGAGCACTGGGCTTGCTTTCACAAACCCTTCTCCTCAGAGAAATTAGTCTCCAGGTCTTCAGAGGGTGTGACTAACGCTGCATTTTGTGTGCAGGTGCTGTTGGCACCCAGTGGCAGAATGCACTTTTATTTTGCCCTCCCGCAGATGGCTAATTAGTCCTCTTAATTTCCTGCTTAATGGCTAAAAGAACTAAAGGAGCATGTCAGAAGTGCTGTGGCCTGTCCTGCTCTCCAGTCAGGTCCCCATGGATAGCCCTATTTTCCAGGTTATTGAGCCCATTTGTTCAGGTTTGGTGTTCTGGAGCCCAGACACAGCCCCTGTGTTATAAATACATCAGCCTTGTGTAGCTATCAGGACAGTCAGAGGGCTGTCAGCCTCATGAAAGATGCTACAATAGCTTTCAAAGCATGGAGAGAAAGAGCCCTTTGATCCTCCGTGTTCCAGGGAGCTAAAAGGGATGCTCTTGCATGGGGGAAGGGGAAATGCTTTCCTTTTGGCTGCCACAAATGCCTGTCAGTGGGTGAGTTTGTGAGCTCTGTTATTAGAGAGCACTAAGGTGAAAAACGGAGTGTTATCCTCAGGTTGGATTCCTTCTGGGTTTTTTTACATATATATATGTATTAAAAAATAACTGATTTTTTTTGAGTCTGTTTCTGGATTGAGGAAGGAAATATTTAGCCCCCAGCTGTCATTTTGCTTTCAACAGTGATACATTGCAAAGCAGGCACGAGGCGGATTCGTGTATAAATTGGGTTTGCCAAAAGCAGCCGCGCTTCCAAACACACCCTGTTTCTACAGCTTCCTCCAACCTACTTTCTGCTGCCTGTGACTTCCAGCCTTGCTCTGAGCCAAGGGGGTGCTGCTGGAGGAGAGGCTGCCCTGTGCTGCGTGTGGCCCTGCCTGCAAGTCTGCAGCTGTAGTCTGAGCAGGATTAAAGAAAGAGCTGGGCTCTGACAGCTGTAAAGACATCCTGGCTTGCACTGCAGAATTTTTGAAGTATTATTCATGTGAGTTTTGGTCCCAAAGCCTCTTAAGGGGTTTTTAAACACTGTTTTCTCAATCCTCATCTCCATTTCATGCATTTCAGGGGGGTTTTTTTTCCCCTTCCACGGAGAAAGATCTTTCAGTCCCCAAAGGGCAGAGGGATGAGAACAAATGAGAGGATTTCCAAATTCCTTCCGTGCTGGGAATTTTTCAGACCAGTGCTGGAGCAGAGTGGCATCCCCACATATGGCTCTGCTTTTCAGGCAACTGAAGGGGAAAGCTTAAAAGTGTTTTGGGATTTAGCTTTGGTGATTTCTGAATTCACCACTGCACAGCTCCCTGTCTTCCTATTGGGATTGCAAGTGCTGAGCCTCAGAGCTGCTGGTTCTAGCCCAAACTGGCATGCAGATTAATTAAAGCAGGAGAACTTCAAGAGGTTTTTGGTTCTGTGATCTCTCTTTTTGTTGTTGATACAAGTTTTGATTATTAACTGAATCATTTACCTTTGTGAGGACTGGGGGTGCTGGCAGTGTTACCCTTTTCCCAAAAGCAAAGGGCTGCAGAGTTTGCTCTTGCAGTTTAGCCACTGTTGCTTCTCTGACCAAAATCTTTCCTTTCCTGGCATGATAAAAAATACACTACATGGAAATATGATTTACCTGACACATTTTAGACAAGCAAAGCTCCTCATTTCTCTCATTCTGAAGTTCTCTTTGGCTATTCCTCTGCCCACCATGGGACAGTGCATGTGTCTTAGACTCAGGGTGCTTCTGTGTTCTCGTGGGCTGTATCACCCCCTGAGCGTGGTGCTTTGGGCTGGCATGTCACTAACCTTCCTTAAAACATCCCTGGGGCAACTGCTGTCTTGTAGCATCCAAGTGTGAGGGTGGCAGTGTGTAATGAGAGAGAACCTTTGCCCTGTGTGAGGTGTGGGTGCTGTGGGTTGTCTTTCTGCTTCTGTCACCAACTTTTTTCTGTGACCTTAAGCTGTTCACTCAACTTCTCTGGACTTGAGTTGCCCAGCCCTGAGGGGATGCATTGGTAAGAATGTCCCACTCAGGGTCATGTTGGTGTGTTAAATGCACAGATGGTGATGGAAAGGCTACCCCAGGAGTCTGTATGCAAAATAAATTCTGCTTTTCTATAGATTCCCTAGAACATCACAGTTGTCTTTGGCATGCATAGATGAAAGAGAAAACAAATTTGCCTTCATTTCTTGTTAAACATGCCTAGAACTGCTTATTTAAAGGCTCCTGAAGATGTAGGATGACTACAGTCTGTAGTCCTTATTTGTCCAGTCTTGCCTTTCTTGCTGTTTGCCTCTGTGTAGGCTCCTTTCAGTACTGTGCGCTCTGACATGTGCAAAGTCAACATGACTCTGAGTAGATGTTCACCAGCGTTGAAAAGAAATAAAGGAAATACTGAAGGATGCAATCCACCCCAGTCATTTTTTCCTTTCTTTAAGTGTGACATCTTTATGTAGCAACAAACTTTTAGTGTTGTACCAAAGGGAGTCTTCAGGAACCTTTTGTACAAATCTTCCCACATCCTCCCACCATTTAATCATCCTTCTGTGCTCCAGAGTTGTCCTGGTACCATCCATTCCCTCCTTTCATTGTTTCAGCTTGGCTTTTCTATTTTCCCCATGTGGCTTCCCTAAGTAATGCTGCCTGTCTTGCAGTACAATCCTAAAGGCTGTTGTATTGACTGTGCTCTTTCCTTTCTTTCCCTGCTTTTAAAAATGTTTCCTGCAAATGAGCTTCACCTTTGCCACCCAATTGCGGTGATTAATTGTCAAGAGAAGTTAAACATTACATGAAATCTTTCTAACCTCTGTTGTTTATGTCTCATCTGTCTCTAAAGCATCTTCCAACCAGCCCCACAATGGGAGGAAAGGTCCCTTTTCTTCTTGAATCTGTCTAAATGTGTAAGTGGCATGCAGTGTGCTGATTTAGGGGGAGCTTTTCTTCATGGTGTGGGAAAGAATAAACAGCCAGCCAGGAAGAGCTAATTCAGAAGAGAAGGGTATTCAAAAGACACCCTGGACCTCCATGAAGAAAGATAAGCTATCACAAATACGGCCTGAACTCTTAAGATAGCAATCTCTGAAAGAATTTGGATACAAATTGGTTTTTATTAAGAAATATCAGATGTGTTGTAATAAATACCAAATAATAAAGCTCGCTTATTGAAAAGAACCAAATCTCACTGTTCCCTCCCTCTTCCCTGCAGGTTTGTAACACAACCACGGATCGTAAACACGCAGACACCTCTCTGGAGAAATATGTCACCGAGCCTGTAATGAACATTGTGAGTGGCTTCTTCAATTCACCCTTTTCAGACAACAGCACCAGCCTCCAGGTAAGGAAAAGAGACACAGACAAATATGTTGTTCAGGCCCTTAATGAGGTACCTTCTGCTCCCTGCATTGGAATGCTGTATCTTTTCATCCTCCTGTAATGTCTCTGTCCCCTCTCATGCCACTGACTAGCAGCTTAATTCCTCTGCAAAACACTTTATTTTAATGACATCTCTGAACCAGCAGACAGCTCAGCGTGGTCAGCTCTACACCTGGCTCTTGTGAGGTCATTCTAGGGGGATATCCTTGCAGAATAAAGGCCTATGGTTGTATTTGTGTGAGGAAAGTGCTGTGTCTTGTGACAGGAGGGGCACGTACCTGAGAACTGGGAGGGCTCCTCTGCCCTCCTGCTCTCTCCTGTGTTTGTGTGATACCAGTGTCATTCTGAGGGAAAATGGCACCTTTTTAGAGGAGCAGCACTGACTCCTGCCAGTCCTAAGCTTCAAAGAGAATTTGATGGAGCTGTGACTTCAGTCTATAAGCTAAAACCCCCTCGGTTTACGTTGTGTCAAACCCCAGGGCAGTTGTGGGGAGATCCTTAAGGGTAAAATTCTACCTTTCTCTTTCTGTTTTCAGACACACCAGCCTGTTTTTATCCAGCTGCTGCAGTCTGCTTTTAGAATTTACAACTGTACCTGGCCAAACCCAACCCAGAAAGCCTCAGTGGAGTCGTGTATCAAGACTTTGGCTGAAGTGGGTAGGTGCCAGGTTTTACTCTGATTATCATTCTTTGTGTTTTAAAGATCAGACCTGAGGCTTAATGATGTTTAGTTTGACTCTGCCATCCTGAAGGTGTGGTTTTAGAAATCCCACTTTCTGAGGGTAAATTCTTCCTGCTTTTATAACCTGTTCAAATCTGTCCCATCAAATAGGGTTTGTTAAAGGTGAAACCTGTAGGTCAGAGAGATGAGCTTGCTAAGTGAGCGATGGTTGAACTTTCAACCATCAATTTTAATTTGATGAAAAGTTGAAACTTTTGATGATTTAAGCTTCTTAATATCAAGCAAGTTAGGGTATTAAAACACAACATAAGCAAAGGTGTTCCTATTCATGGATGCTGGGGGGTGGAATGAGATGATCTTTAAGGTCCCTTCCAACCCAAACCCTTCTGTGACTCTGTGAGAAGCTGGGGCATTTTCAGTCATGCTGGGCTACCTTTACAAGCTGTTGTAAGGAGCAATGCACAGCAACTGTGCATGGGAGAGCATCCATCATTTCCCCTTCAGTTCCTGGGAGGTGCATTCACTATTGTCAGGCAGTCCTGGGCTTGTTCAGATTTCATCCCATCAAGGAGTTGGGGATGGAAACCACAATTGTCCCACTCCATTGCTTGGCTTCTCCTCTTAGTCCTCCCCATCAGACCCACTCAGTTACTGCTGTTACAGTCAGCCTTGTCAGGGCAATATTGCCTTGCAGTGTTGCTGAGACCAAATTTAGTCCTCAGGGCAGCTAAAAACTTATGTGCTTTCAAATCAATTCAAATACCACATTAAAGTGGAACTCGTTTTAAAGCTCCTTATCCTGCAATAAAAAGTATTCTTCACCAGCACAGAGCTAAGGCTGGCAAAAGTTCATTAAGTTAAATTTCTGTAAATACCATTTTAAGTCTTTTCTCATGACAGAAAAAAAGGGTTATTCAATTTAGTTTCTAATTTTCTGATTACTTGTAGAATAAAGTTCTGCTTAGTATGAATGAAAGCTGAGTAGAGGTGGAGATACATGAAAACTGGCTAAATTCTATTGTTTTTTTCATTTTTAAAAGATACTAATAAATAATGATAAAACAATATGAAAGGGTCCCTTAGCCATCTGCAGCATCTGTGGCATTGTAACAATCAACTCTAAATTTAGGTTTTTGGAATAGCTTTATGGAAGTATCATTTAACATTTCAGCCAAAACATCTCATTAACTTTTTGTGTGAATGAGAATAAGCAGTTACCTACAAACCTAGCAACCTTCAGTTGTTTTATTTGTTGTGCAAATGATTTAATTATGGATCCATCTGGCAAGAGAACTTTGGCAGTTAAAGACATTTTATTTCCTTTATGCTGCAGTCTCACATGCAGCTCCATCCCTACAAATCCTTGTTTGTGTGTTAAACCTTGTGTCCTTGCTCTTGTCTGGCAGTTCTGGAAAGTCATCAATAAATGACTTCCTCTGGGAGTCTGGGGGAAGGAGTAGGGCAGGTGAGGGTATTTTTGAGACTGAGCACACGCTCTATGTGTTCAGAGCTGCACCTACAATCAAATTCTAGCTCAGAGAGGTCACTGTGCTGTTTCAGCAAGATAAGGGTATTGGGAGACACCTGAGCATGGGTTTATGTTCCCTTTGGCTCTGTGCCTACAGCACACAGCTGACTGGAGCATGACAAACCCACAGCTCTGCAGAGCTCTGGTGATTTCTGGATGAGTCAGGCCCAGGGTCTCACTGTGCTTTCTCTTGTCCCACGTGCTAGGGCAAGAGGAAATGGCCTCAGGCTGCACCAGAGGAGGTTTAGATTGGGTGTTAGGAAAAATTTCTTCGTGGCAAGGGTTGTCAAGCATTGGAACAGGTTGCCCAGGAAAGTGGTTGAGTCACCATCCCTGGAGGTATCTAAAAGATGTGTAGATGTGGCACTTGGGGATTGATTTAGTGGTGGACTTGTCACTGTTAGGTCACTGGTCAGACTCTTTCTTCAAGGTCTTTTCCAACCTAAATGACTCCATGACTCTGTCCTGGTGAGACAGTCAAGCTGAACTCGTCCCCACAGCAGCCTGACAGGGAATCCAGGGGTCCCCTTAAGGGGATGGCAGGTCCAGCTTTCTGCCCAGGGTGTGCCAGCAGGTGAAAGGGCAGCTGGTCTTTGGTGGCAAGTCTTCTGTGTGCCTCTTTTTCCTGGAGGAGCCAAGGGGAAAGCCTGACTGCATGGCATGGCTGGTACCTGGAATTTTCTTCACATGCATAACTTGTTTGGTGAATTTAATTTCTGCCTCTGCTACAGCCCTCTCTTTCATTCCATTTTCTGTTTTATGGAGATGGTTTACAGTTGGGTTTTTGTAAGGAAGCTCTTGTGCTGTCCTCTGGGTCCGGCCTCCTTCTTGCTACTCTGGCTTCCCACCCAGGGGACCCTTGGGCACTCTCAGGCGTGGCAGAGCTGTCACTGAAGGGCATCACCCCGTGTCCTCCTCTGGGACTTCCCAGCAGCAGGGCAGGGTGGCTGGACAACCTCTGGGATTCCAGAGCTGCCCCCTGAAAGCACACCCCAGCATCCACACTGCTGCTTGCCTTGCCCACATCGTGATAATTAAGGATTTATCACTAACAGCGGCATTGCGTCGCGTTAGCAAATTGCCACGTGGTTTTATTCAGTGCTTTCTTTTGACAGTGCAGAAAGGGAGTGCAAGGGAAGAGGGAGTGAGTTAGCAGGAGAAGAAGTGGAAGAAGTTTTGGACAAACACCCTTGTGCAAAAGTTTGGCTGTCAAGTGGAGATTTTAACCACTGGTGATACTTGGTATTTTTAGGCACGGTTGTCAAACAACGTGTCCAGCCTGGCCTGCCCTTCTTTGTGGAAATATTTGGAAAAACTGGCCCAGCTGGAGGTGGGGGCAGTTCTCTGTTGCGTGTTCCACCACCCAAAATGGTGCTTTGCTTTGAGAAGCCAGAGGCATCTTCCATGATCAAAACACAGCAGCCTTTTTGTGCATCTTTTGCTGGCTCTGTGCGTGGACTAGGTTTGGATTTTGGCTAGGCATCTCTAAGCACCCTTCTGCCCTTTTTTTCCTCTTCTGACTTGAGAGTCTGACAGCTTTAATGTTAAAGCCTTTGTGTTTCACAGCAGGGTTGAAAAAAACCCCACTAAAAATATTTTGCCTATATCAGAGAGATGGAGGATTGGACAGATTTATAGCAGGCACCAAAGACTTCTGATGGAAAACAAGTGTAATATAGAGTTGAAAGAACAAACATGATATTTTTCGTGTGTGTTGCTATGTCATTGCCCTGGATTTAGAAATGAATCTCAGGAGGAAGAAAGTACATACACAGATTTCCCAGGATATCAAAGATCCATGGAATGATGCACTTTTAAAAGACCCACTTCAGAGCAAGTTTAAGCAACACACACTCTGCTCAGTGCTTACTGCTTTGTTGCTGGCAGGTGGATGCAAGTGTCGCCTCAAGAGCTTAAGATCATCACATCTGCCTTCTGATGAGCGCTGTAAGAACGTGCATTATCTTCCAGGTCACAAAATGATATATTGCAGAAGCTTATTTTTTTTATAACCCTGGTGCTTCAACTCCACTTGACCACCAGGGAAAAACTGCAGAAGCTTTTCAAGCTTCACTTGCTGCTTTGTCTCCAGGCAGTTTCCTGCCTCCAGTTCAACAAGAAGCAGAGGGGTTTGTTTCTCTTCTTCAGCAGGCTCCTCTGTGGCTCCAAGTTGTTTGGAACACATGGATACCAATGTGCACCAGTTTTTTATTGCCCAGTAAACATTTGGCCACCTGGCACGAATAGAAACACCTGTGGAATAATGTATGGATAATAATGTATCTCGTTCATGTGGATTTCTGAAGCAGGTCATCACAGCAATGAGAATGAACACATTAGGCAGGTATCACTTCTGCTTTTTCTCTGTTATTCTGTAGCTTTTGAGCTTTTGCTTGAAAATGCAGTCCAAAAAATGGATGATCCAAACAGCTTCAATATCTCTGTTAAACAGCAACAAATGAAAAATGTTTAAGAGGTCCCCAGACCTTTGTGAAAACAGGGGAACTAAGGCATCTAACCATTTAATGTATTTGAAATTAATTCATTAACAAAGGACTTTCAGTTCCTACATTTTATAGCCTATGCAGGGTTGAGAAGGGTTGGAGCCCAGTCTCAAAGTTTGCATTTCAAACCATCTGCTGTCATTCTTCCATCAAGTTTTAAGAATATGGCCTGTCCCTGCAACTAAACTTTGTCCCCCTTAAATTGCATACCCTAAACTGTGTTGGAGCAGGATCCCTCTCCCAGGGCAGGCCAGCCTTTCAGGATCCATGCAAAGAACATTTTGCTTCTTAATTAAGTGATGATTCTTTTATCTTCACCTCGGAGCATCAGTTTGGTGTTACAAGGGTGAATGTAGCCGTGTTATATTCTTGTCTCTGTAGTATGCATTAGCTTTTCCCCCTGTGTTTTTAAAGATTGCATCTTCCCTCTGATCCTGTGCATCCCAAGGATGTAGCCTGTGAGCACCAATAATGAGATATTTGGAATTTCCCAGATGACTCCACAGTGACAGATAGGAACCTGCATTCTGCTAGACTACGTCTCTTGGCAAACCCTTCTTAAAAAAATCTGTCAGCAAACCAAATTACATTAATTATTATCAGATTATGTTCTAGGATGCTGTGCAGGAGAAGCAAGAGGAGAATTCTTGTTTCCATCCTACAAAATTGGAGGCAAGTCCTGTAAGATTGGCACTTCCTTAAGTTCAGAACTGGAGCAGGTACAGAGGGAGCACGGCTGTGATGGGCAGGGGAGAGGAGAACTCTGCTGCAAGGAGGGACTTCAGAAAGCCCCACATGCTTTGTTTGCCAAAGCAGAGGCCTGTGCTGTTGCTTCTTAAAAGTATTTAAGAAGATAAATAGTCACAGAGACATTTAAGCTGAAGGACAGTGCTGACCCCAAAGCAACTGGACATAAATTCCACGGCGCTGTAAATAACTGAAATAAATTTAGATTGTAAATCAGAGGGTTGGAACCAACTTGGGAAGGATGTCCTTGGTCAGCAGGCTGAGAGAAGGTGGAGGGAGGAGGGATGGCAGGTGAGCTCCCTTCATTTTAAATGGGGCTCCATCAATTTTTCCAGAGGGATTAAAGAACATGGGTTATCTGTAACAGAGAACAGATGGTCTGAAGGAGTAGTGAAGTCCTTTTGAGCTGAGTATTTATTCCTTAATTTTGGGTCACCAATACCCCTTTGTACAGAATCCAAAAAAACTCCCCTGTGGTTCTTTTTGACCGTGCTTTTATGCCCTCTAAGGCCCTTTACTTTTCCCTGACAAATTCCAAACAGGAAACATTAAACAGAAAATGTAGGTCACGTTTTATTGCTTCTTTGGAATTATTGTACGTATTTTAATGTCCATATAGATGAATTTTCCTCTCACAATTTTTTTCAGTCCTGGAAATGCATTTATTTCACTTCCCTTTAGAGTTTTAAAATCTGATTTCCATTTTCTAAAAAGCTAGACCTTCATTTTCAATTTTTAGTTCAAATAAAATAATTATCCTGTTGTTACTTTTTTGACAGCGAGAAGAATAACATTTCAGATGAAGCACATATTTTATTCTATTTTAACTGTTTGTGTTTCCCTAATTGCAAGAAAAATTCAATGATGATCTTTTTACAGGCTGATAAATATTTTAGCGTGGATTTTCTGTTGGAAAAAAACCCCATCCAAGTGAAGGGTACAAGATTGGCAGGTTTGTGTCTTGTCTACACAAAGCTTTTATTTCCCTTAAAAAGCCTTGCTGTCTCTAGCATTAGTGTCTCTCCATCCAAAGGCATTTGTTAAGCAGTCAGTAAATGATTAAGGAGCTGGAGGGACTGATTTATGGAACAAAATTAATTGAACTAAATATGCATCGCTCCGTTACGTGACAACTGGGAAGTGTGGGGGAACGTGATAGAGCTGTCTGCAGCCTCCAGAGGGGTGCAAACAGCAAGGAGAGGAAAGGCTTCCCAGCCAGGGACAGCTGTGCCTTTGCCATGAGCCACAGACTCCTCTTTGAGTTGCTCCAAGGGGTGAAACACCTGTGGGTCCCCCAAAAACCCACACCAGGGATGGACTGGGGGAGTGCAAAGGGTACCAAAAGGGCTGGGAAGCCACTAAATGCTGGTGTATTTTGTATGTATTACAAAAGCTAGTGGAGAGAGATTGAAGATTAGGGAGCACAAGGTGGAAATAGCAAGAACAGCAAGGCTCTTTATGGCGAGGCAGATTATTCTGAAGAACGGGCTTCCAAGGAAAATTACAGGCAAGGGCCACTTCTTGGAAACCCTTAGTGCTAAACTAATGCTCAGGCTCAGGCAGGCAGCACAGTGAAAGGACAAGCACTCCCGAAATAGGTCCAATTGCTGTGCTCCTGTGGAGAGGAACACATGCAGGTAATTGAACAAAAAACCATCCCCTGCCCATTTCAGCCTCCCTGGGAGCAGCTGGACTGCGCCCCTGGGACTGCGGGGGAGCCTCATGGGGAGCGGCTGGGGTTTTAGCTCCTTGATTCTGGACATCAGTGTTGCCCTTTCCACTGGAGTCCCCGTCTCAGAGTACTTTTTCATTGTTTAAACAGTCAGGGAAAGGAAAGGTGCTGATGCACTGGGTGCCCCCAGCACCTCCCCCACGGAGCAGAATGTTTTACTGTGAGCTGGCTGGATTTGCAGCACCGTGTTCCTCACCATTTGCTTGCTGGTCTTGGTCTTGCTGATAGTGCAGCTGGGAGATTTGCCAGCCAATTCCATTTCCTCTGACACTGGCAGGAGGGTGCTGTGTGTTCAGGGTGTCATTATCCCCGTGCACAGTGTCCTCGGTGGGAATTGGGCAGTAGGAAAGCCTGAGATGTGCCCTGCACTGCAAGGCAGAATTTAATTTACCTTTGCTGAAGACATGGCAGAGTCACACATTCTGAGCTGGAGGGGACCCACAAGGGTCACGGGGTCCTCTTCTAGTCCATCCTGGTAGATCCTGCTGCATACTTATGGTGCCACTGTACATAGAGCCTTGTAGCTTTTCCCCAGATTCACCAGGCAGATGAAAGACAGGATTTTATCCCCCTTGGCTTCTTTGTCTACCAGCTCTAACCCTACTTTGCAAGTTTGAGTGCTGTCCAAAAGTATTTCTAAGTGGAACAAAAATAAACATGCTCTTAAATATTTGATGTTGATACTTTAAGGGAGATTGGCACATTTTGAAGAGGAGAGCAGCCTACAACACCTAAATTAAAAATAAATATTTATGTTCACATTTGTTCATCAGCTTTCCAAAATGTAAAAATATGTTTCATGTTGTTTTAAATAATGAAATGTGAAACAAATGAAAGATAAACTTTCTACAAGCTGCAAAGAAATAAGAAGACAAAGGCTTTGTTTATAGCTTAGACTTCAACAGTGCCCTTTGACAACCAATACAAATCTTAATTACAAATGGAATTATACATGTAAGACCTGTTCAAAAGGAGTTTTTTTTCTCTCTCTCTGTTTTTTTTTGTGATAGTTTTAATTAGCTGCAACTCTTTGAACAATCATAGTCCTTGACTGCTCCTCAGACACTGATGGAAGTTGTTAACTTCAAATGGCATCTGTAGGACTGCAAAAGTCTGGGTTTTCCTCTGAACAGAGTGCTCCCCATTGCTAAATTTATTCCTCAGTATATCAGGATTTGGCATGCATTCCACTTAATTGAGAATTGAGCATTGTCCAGTAACATTCCAGTGATTGACACTGGGACACAATAAATTGCATTAATAGGCTGCAGCACCTACCCACACTAGCAGAACTTTAATGGACTTCTCTAGTAAGGGAAGCAGCAACAGGACAAGTGTGTTTTGAAAAATAGCCCAGCTGGATAATATGGAGAAAACAATCATTAGAAATAATGGCTAGCCATGAAACATTTTCTGCATGTTAATCAGTACCTGCCTTCAAAACTCAAGGTGAGTGGAGAGGAAAAGTCAATTGGTGTCTTCCCATCTTGACCTAAAAAAATAATTTTATTTTTTGAATCCCCTGTGGCAAACTGCTTAAAAGAAGGTGCCTTCCAGAGGCAGAGGATGAGATCTCTGTTCCATGCCAGTGGAGCAGCCTAATCCACAGGGGGAGACCCCTGTCCTGCACCAGGATAGAGTGGGAAGAGAGGAGGGTGCCCTCAAAGGGGTGAGAGCACCCCCGGCACAGCCCTTGCCACAGGCTGAGGTCGGGGGGCGAGGTGTCACAGCCAACTGTAGGGTGACAAGAAATGCTGACGTTACAACACAGTGCTCAGGGCAGGAGGGAGTTTGTTCCTGGGAAGTTTGTTCTTGCTTGGCAGCACTGGAGCCTTCACTCATCCGAGCTGTGTGCCAGGCTCTGCTGGCACCTACTCCGTGGGGCTTGATCCATAGGCTCGTCGGGAAGGAAGGGCATCTGCTGCCTTCACGAGTTCAGGACTTCAAGTTGTGTGTATTTTAAGAGCTGGGAAGGAGGAGTGGAATGTTTTTGATGCCTCTCTCCGCCGTGGGAAGTGCGTGTTGGCGTGGGGAAATGCCTCAGAGGAACGTGCAAGATGGGCTAATGCTTTTTTGCACGTTGTTTCGCTAAGGAAAACTGAAAAATTCGCTGCTATTAGTCATCATTGCATATGAACTCGAACTGCTTCTCCATTTTGCTTCTGAGTTTTTATTGAGCATAAACTGTGCCGTGGAAATTAAGGGAGATGACATGGAATGCAGAGTCTAAGCACTGGAATGTGACCCAGTCTTGCAGAGATGTTCCTGCACTGATCACAGAATGGTTTGGGTTGGAAGGGACCTAAAAGATCATTCTGGTTCCATCTGCCGTGGGCAGGGACACCTCCCACTAGCCCAGGCTGCTCAGAGCCCCATCCAGCCTGGCCTTGGACACTCCCAGGGATGGGGCAAACTCTTGATTATTTGTTGAATTTCAGACAAGTCTTGCTGAGCCAGAGAGGAATGTCACTCTGATCTCCAGTGGAATGGAGAGAAGCAGCTAACACAGAAAATTCCACATGGGAGAGGGCAGAGACCTTCTCACATTGCCTTTCAACCTGCCTTCTCACGTGACAGTTCAGAGTGCAATAGTAGTTTAATAGTGGAATTCCTGCAAGTCTTTCCTCAAATTTCTATTCCCCTCTGATGTTGTCTCTACTGTCACTTTCTGCCCCTTAAGTCTAAAAAAGAAAAAAAAAAAAGGCATTTTTTAAACTATTGGTTAAATTTGCTTAACTGTCAGTTAAACTATGAGATGTTTGTTAACTACTGGATATATTGCAGTGGCATTCAGGAGTGCAGGGTTTAGGAAACCCAGAGGGAAGAGGAGACAGTCTTTTTCCAATTTAATTTGTATGCACTTGGTTTCTCAAGGTCTTCACGAGAGAACTACACAGAAAAGCAGCAAAGAGCACTTGGGAGAAATGGGATAAATGTGCATATGTCCACTAGAAAGAAGAATTTGAGAATTTGCCTCTGAATAGAGTAAAAGTAGCTGTTGAAATAATAATGTGTCCTCCTTTTCTTACTCTTAATAATATATCTCTGGATCTGATTTATTTTTTAAGTTGGTAAAAAAGAAAAAAAAGTCTGTTTTAAAAAAGAAATGTCTGCATCTATGAAAATATATACTGGAAATTATCCTCATCTCATTAAAATTGGTACAGCTTTCTGTCTTTAGCAACATTATGGCTGATTTCTACCGCTTAGGTATCCTTATTTTGAAATATCAGGATCCTCATTCTTAAAAGCTGTTGAAGTGATATCCCCCTGCCCCTTAACTTCAGGAACATCCTGATTTTGCACGCCATGATCTTCTTAAGATTTTCAAGTTTTCGCCACTGCAAATATCTCTATTTTTTATTTTTATTTTTTTTTAATTTTTCCTATTAAAGCAAAGAACCGTGGGATTGCAATCCCAGTGGATTTGGACAGCCAGGTCAACACCTTGTTCATGAAGAGCCACTCCAACATGGTGCAGAGGGCAGCCATGGGGTGGAGAATGTCAGCCCGCAGTGGACCTCGCTTCAAAGAAGCTCTCGGCGGGCCTGCCTGGGATTACAGGAATATCATAGAAAAACTGCAGGTACCAAAACAAGGAATGGCTTGGGAAGTACTGCCAGTGCCTTCCACGTGTGCCAGAGGTGGAAAGCACCAGAGACAGAGCCAGGGCATTTTTAGTGCTGGATTTGGGTAACCATCACACTTCCAGGTGGGGGGAGCTGCAGGCTCAGCTCTTCTCTGGTGTCTGTTCCAAGTGCAGTCGATGTGAAGGACCTTTTGATCCATAACTGGCATTTGGCCCTTGTAGAAGTCAGTAGAGAGGGGTAGGAGATATCACAGAATATGCTGAATTGGAAGGGACCCACAAGGATCACTGAGTCCAGTCCCCAGCCCTGCACAGGACCATCCCCAGGAGTCACCCCCTGTGCCCCAGAGCATCATCCAAACCCTCCTGGAGCTCTGGC
>JAWWTY010000037.1:57666638-57759781 GCA_035222235.1 Margarornis squamiger
TTTCTCTCTTTCTCTCTTTCTCTCTTTCTCTCTTTCTCTCTTTCTCTCTTTCTCTCTTTCTCTCTCTCTCTCTCTCTCTCACTCTCTCTCTCTCTTTCTCTCTCTCTTTATCTCTCTCTTTCTCTCTCTCTCTTTCTCTCTCTCTTTCTCTCTCTCTTTCTCTCTTTCTCTCTCTCTTTCTCTTCCCTTTACTTCCCACAATTGAGAGCCTTCTCCTGTCTTTATCTTTCATTTCACCACTGGAAGGCAATCTGTTTTATTGAAGGAGCAGGGGGAAACAGAGCTGTAGGGGCTTATTTCACCTGTTTTATGGCTCTTCCTGTACCCACAGTCTCCTGTCTGTTGTTGCATTTCCCCTTGTTGGTGTTTCAGGTCTCTGGTGCTCTCCTGGCTCCATCCTGGGATTCCTTGGCAGCCCTTGCTCGTGTCTTGTTTTGCTTAGGGCTGCAACATCTAATTGTGTTGGGAATCAAAGTTTAATTTCAGAAGTTTGATTTAAGGTATATAAATGGCACATAAAACCTCTTGGTCATTGATTGGCTTTCCTAAGTAATTGTGGGTGATTATTGCAGTCTCCTGGGAGTTCCAAGTTAAGCCCTAGTCCCATTTGTATTGATTAGGTGACTAACTGGAGTGAAACTTGATCTACAGCCCCTCTCTTGCAGAAGGCTCTTCCAGAACAGCAGCAAACCACTTGGGGAGAGCAGTGTGTGGAGAAAGCTGGCCTGGCCTCTGCTCAGACAGTCACTATGGTATCTAAATGTATTTCTCTAAAAGCCTTCTTCAGGCTGACTGTTGAAGTAGAGCCATGGGATGGGCAGAAAGGACTCTGTGTGGACCAGAGCTGCCCCATCTATACTTCCTTTTTTTGTCGCCGCCCATTTTTATGCCTGTTGTACAAAACCAGAAGGATCTTGGAATGGAATTATTTATTTATTCTTTTTTAGGCAAATCTTTTTTGTCCTTCACTGCAGCGCTTGATTTCCATTCAGTTTGTGAATGATTGGTGCCTCTAGACCTACTCAGACTCCTCAGTCTGAGTCTGAGTAACCTTTCCAGAAGCATCTGAGACACTGATGTGTGTTCACTTTGCAAGTGGCAGGAGCAGTTTAAAACCTGAGCGTTGCCTGAAAGTGGCTGTCCCTAGCAGGGAGCTGATGGGCCAGGAGGGGTGGCCCAACTGCTTCCAAAAGGGTTCAGAAGCTTAAATTAAACCCTTCTCAGTGACTTGCATGAAGCTCTTGAACTCTTGACCTAATTGTGCTCATATGGCAACTTCTTAACCCACTCCAGCTCCTGGCACATCAATGCCTTGCCCATGGGCAACCTTCTGATTTCCCAACTGTTCCTAAACCAGGTCAGCATCTCTTGAGGGGGAAAAAAATATTCTCTCTGCTAATGTGTGTATGTGACAAGCTCAGTGTAACATTATTGGCTGAGCAGAGTGCTAATGGGTGGCAGTGCATCACAGAACATGGCAGGATCCAAGCCTGTGTTCCCTCCCTGCCAACTGGCACTCCCAAAGGGAAACACTGTCCTAAATGACTTGAACCCTCCAGGAAGGGTTGCCTGTGCTGCAGAACACACACTCTATAGCTTTCACCTCCTTGCTTTAGGTGTTGAACTACAGTATAAATAATTGAAAGCTGCATTTTTAAGTGTCAGTAGAACAAAGGCTGTGTAAGCTGCTTAATTGTCAGAAATCAGTAGTTGTGCTTTTTGCCTTTTTTGGAAGAACTCATGAAAGGTGTTGGTTTGCTCTTGGATGTGTGCACTAGTTCTTGATTTAAAATCATGACAGCAGCTTTTTGACCTTTTGTTTTGCAGTGTAAATGTTTCTGCATTCCACTTCAGATATGAAATGTGAGCTGCCCTCTCCTCTGTGTTTGCAGCAACAACACCAAATGTACATGTGAAGAAGTAGTACAGCTTTGGTGTAAATACAAAGGTATTTGATTCCTGTAGGATGTGGTCCCCAACGTGGCCACTACAGGCTCTTGGTCATCTTGTGCCAGAAGAAATGTCTTTTCATGTGGAGCTGTTGACAAAACTCCAGCGAGTTTGTCCAAAGCAATGGTCCCAGTTCATTATTGTATTGATCTACCAGTCAAGCTGAAACCAGTGGGAGCTGCAGGTCTTTTTCTGCTGGGATAGATGGTCTCAACGTGTCTTAGAAGCCAGGAGATTCTGCTGGGAGCCACTACAGTGTCCCAGCATTGCAGCTCTTTGAATGACAGACATTTCCAACTTAAACTGCATTCTCTTCTATAGTATAGACTCGTCTTTTCAAGATGATTTTACTTATTTGCATGTGCAGATTAGGCAGCATTCAGATAAATAACATTTGTAGGTAAAAAAGAAAAAGAGAATAATTTTGAATATGTGGAGATTATTGACTGTATTATACCTCAAAAGGATGCTCATTTTAAATGGGAGAAGGGGATACAAGTTCTTTTATGTTACCACTCACATTTTGTATTAGTGGCACTGCAGGCGTTCTGAAGAATTGCATTTAATTTTTCCCTATTTCTGCTGTCAGTTTTAGTTGTGCTGGTGTATAAAAATACCTCTGCACTTGCCTATTTTTCCCCATTGGCAACAGACCCTCTCCTCACTAAGCTCAGTGTGGCTGTGAGGTAAAAGGGGGTTAGAAATACTACAGGAGAACGTGTAAGCTCAGTGCTGTTTATATTGAATTTTTATTTTTAAATCACTTCTCTATTTGAGCTGGTAAAGAACATTTTGGCAGTATTAAAACCCCTCTCCTTGGGAGACCAGCCACGGTCCTGGGAGGGACTGGAGGTGCAGGGAGGAAGATGTTTGGTTACCTCTAGAGGTGCCAGCCCCGTTGTGACCAGCATTTACTTCTGGTGCAGTCAAGAAACTGCTGTTGTGGCTTTGGCATGACAGTCAAGTGATAAAATTTCGAGCACAAGTGGGACAAAGCCCTGTGTCTGTGTGACGCCTGGTGTGGAGGTGGTGGTGTGTTGCACAACTGAAGCCTGCACTAATTTATTGCAGTGGAGGACTCCAGCTGAATCCTCTGAGCCAGTAATCGCAGTGACAGGAGCATCAGAGCTTTCAGACATGCAAGACTGCACTCTGAATGTGGTCAGGCCCTCAGAGTGTGGTGATTCCTCATTATACCCAAACGCTGACATTTTACAGAGAGAGAAAACCTACAGAAACCTAAACTAACTGTTTCACTTTTCCCTCCTCTAGGCTTCAAGCTGGAATAATTAAGCAAAGGGATACCACAGGGCATGTGATGGTGTTGTTTGTACTAGCCAGGTGTTTTTAGCCACAGTGCTTAATGCCTCAGGCCATTGGCCACTGCAGCATTTGACACATGGTACCAAGTAGAATCCTCTGAATTAGCATCTCTCGTCTTTGGGTGTCCCTCATCCCTCCCAAAATGTGAAGGAGAATGCTGCTGCACGCTGGGAGGGACAGCCCCCAGATGTTCTGCTGGGTTTCCAGTCACACGCATTTATAGAGATGTGTTTTGTTGCTGGTGCAAAAACATGGCACTACGTGGTACACGAAAAGCATGACTTCTTTTTAAGGGGAGATTTGCTTTTTTCCATAAGTAACAGGTCCCAGGGATATGACCCATCTTTGGACCTGCTTTTTTCAGATTTTACCCTCTCTTTTATATGTATAATTGTTACCTCTCTTTGTGGAGCATATATATTAACTCCAGGTCCTTTTAGCTCAGGTGAGAGTTGAGTGAGCAATGGTGTTCACTGCCCGCTGCTACTTACTCTTCTTTGTTTCAAAACCTTGGTTATTTTGTCACAAACAAATCTAATGGCAGGATGCCCAGGCTGAAAAAAATCCATGTGGTTGTGAACACATTTCATCCAAAAGATAGTAGTTTCTCAGCAGAGCATATTTATCAAGTTTTAAGAGTATAGTATGTTGTTATCCAGTTTTCTTTCAGACATATTAAGCCCCAAATCCCAATTGATGGATTATTTTGGAACTTGTATCATCTGCCTTTCTCACATGCATCATCTTTCCTCTAAAGGAGCATCTGATACTGTGAAATATTTTTGGTAGGTGCTGATTTAGACAGCATTAGCCAAACCAATAATAAGCTGGAGTAGCTTTTTCCTTGCTCTGAACTTCAAATGACCAACTTCTGCTGTGGAATTTCCCCTTTTCGCAGTCTGTGTGGCATAGGGATGCTCCTTGTTTTTCCATTCTTATTTCACATCAATTCCTTTATATGTACCTGGTATCAAGAACAGCAAAGCAAAATCTTAAAACCATTTGGCATTCTTCTCTAATACTTCTAGTTAAGATAAAAAGGAGAAGAGTACAAGGGAAGAGAGCTGTTTAACAAATGAAACTGTCAGAGCTCTGATGGTTCTTCTGATTCATCTCACCTTACTCAGGTACAAAATCCATGGAACTGATCAGGATCCTTAATGTGAACAACAGCAGCTGGATTTTATTTTTGTTGCTGTTTTGAATACAGTTGGGATGGATTTCACTCAAGGCTTCATCTAGAGGTCAAATTCCATGCTCACTGTAGCTATTTGAATCAAATTCTACATCACGAAGGCATCAGGATCAAGGTTTTCTTTCTGTCTGGTTTTATTTATATATTTTAAATTATGAACAGAGAGCAGCCAAGATTTTTAGGAATTTAGTATCATGTTCTAGCAGATGCTAGATTGGCAAGGGTAAATCACCAAAGGTATGCTGTAGGTTAATATGTAAAATGAGTCAGCAGTTTTATCATATGGTTCATGTCTCCAGTGTATGGAGTTTTGTGTGAGAATAGAGTCATATGCATAAATATGAATGTGAATGTTTATTTTAGATTCTTTATTCCTATTCCATCTCTTCTCCTAATGAGCAGCATTTTACCTTCATGGTGGGGTCATATTAGAAGATAAATATTTGAGTGTTCCTTCAGTGTCCTGCCGTGAAGTTTTGTTTTAATGGGGTAGATGTTCTTGCTTGGAATATAAAGTGTCTGGTACCTGTTAATGCTCTCAGAGTTACTTAACATAAGGGAAAACGTGATTCCTGTGACCACCCTCATTTTAGTGATGGGTGCTTGGTGAAAGTGTCCAGTTGACATTCCAAGGGGTCTTTGTCCGTGTTTATGTGCAGGACAGGAGCAATTCATGTATGTGCAACAGAGGTTTTCAAACCCTGCTGGTCTGAGCTACACTGAGTAGGAAGGGAGTCCAAAGGAAGATGAGTATGAGGAGAGAAAGAAATTGCAGTCATCCTGAATTTTGGGATAGCTACAAGGGCTTTTTGGGGGGAGTTAGGAGAATAAAACTGCATAAACCTTTTTCCTGACTGTGGTTCTGGAGGATGTTTTTCCCCCACCTGCTTCCCACTCCCTTTTAGGAATCAGCTGCTACACAGAAAGTCCACATTTCTGAGCAGTTTGAGTATCCCTGGCAGGTAGTGGTCAGAATTCTTCTTGGGGAGCACAGAGGAGTGCTGCAGTATCGCAGAGACCACTGTGTGGCAACTGTGGACTTCTCAAAAATGTCTCCTGTGTGGGGGAGCAGGTCAGCTGCCTCTGCTGCCTCTGCTGCTGCTGCTTCTGCACAGCTCAATTCCCACAGCAGCCAAATGTCTGCAGTCGCCGTGGTGGAGAGGGCGACAGAAAATGTCTCCTTTTGCTTTAGAATTTCCTTGGAAAGGGAGAAGAGTTCTTTTGTTTTCTGGGTGGGGTTTTTTTTGCTGTTGTTGTTGTTGTTGACTGTCACAAATTTGCTGCTGCTTTATTTAATATGTCTGAGCAACAAGCCTGTTTGTACTTTGCAGTCGCACCAGAGATAGCAGTGAGCAGAATTCAATGCCTTGTATTAAGGATGGCCAATGAATATTTATGATAGACCTAGGGAGCCAGTAATAAAAATGAAATCGGCATGATGCCACTAGATCCAAATCTTTGATCTCTGTTTTAAGAGAAAATACAATAAAGCAGGGGATAATGGACTCATTATAATGGAATGGTTAGTTATGGTTACTTAGGGCAGCGTGAATAGGTGGCATTACATAAACTGCTCTAGTCTAAGATTTACGATTCAGAAATATGTTGCAGGCACTGGGTTTCTACAGAAAACAGCAGTTTATGGTATTATTTTGGTTTAGTCAGTCCAAGCCCAGGGAACTAAAGATATATCCCTTTCAGACATTAGGATGGGCTATGCTCTTGCCTTACTAGGGGAAGCAACAGCACTAAGAACCAGCAAGGCCCTTCTACTCGACCTCTTTCTGTGCTTCTGCTCCTCATTCATCATCCTGTGAGCAGGTAGAGGGAGGGTTGAGATTGCAGGAAGGTGGAAATTGGGCTCCAGTCCCTGGCCAGGCTGTCTTGTTGGGTACCAGATGTGAGGGGACACTTGGGGCCATTGGGGGAGAGGGGACAGCAGCAGGTTTGGCACCACCAGGAGGATGCAAAGGTCATGGCTGGAGATGGATGCTGCAGCTGGACCCACCTCCCTCCAGCAGGAGCAGGGAGAAGCTACTGCAGTGAGCTGAAACAGCTCCTGGGAAGCCTAATGAAGGAGCTGGTATTTGACAGGGACGGGGAGCAGCAGCTAGTGAGCTATTTTTCTTTTTAATGGTTGCAATTACTTGCTTAGCACCCCTGCCACACTAAGCAAGCCACAGAGGAGGGTTGACTCCAGGCCGGAGATGAAAGTTGTTGCCGAAGTCTCTGTTTAGGCAGGCAGGAGGAGGAAATGGAAACTTGCTGTTTTCTGATTTGTTTCAAACTGATGTAATTTCTAAGGGACTTCAGCACTAATGACAACTGGCAAGGGATTAGTTCTTAATGTGGCCCATCTCCCCCCTTTTCAAGAAAAAGAAAGTATATGCTGTAGTGAACTTTGGAAAACAGCTTTTAAGCAGGCACAGTAACTGCTCCTGATAGGATTTTTTTTTGTCTGATGAGGATTTTACCCAGCATGTTTGGCCTTGGAGGAGTGCCTGGATGGTATTGCCAGCTGGAATTGTCAGAGCTGCTTTGTCTTCTGTCCCAGGAAAACAGAAGCCTGGCGGGCAGTCACTCTCGCTCTTATTTCATATCCCTGCTTAGTCAGAGTTGCCAGCCCCAAGCCCTGAAAACCCTGAGTCAGGCCACAAACAAATCACGAGATTTGGCTTGAAAATCATGAGATTTTTTAATTACCAGTAGTTTATTTGGGATTTCTTTGAGTCCTGAGAGTATCTGCTCCTCCAGTTTTATTGTACAAACCCCAGAGCTTGAAAACATGCTTGACTGAATTATGCATGTGTTTATTTAGTGAAATGAAAGCCAGGCTCATTTATGGCTACCTGACCTCTGGAGCTCACAGGGAAAAGACCAGAATATCTAAATGATGTGGGATGACCAGGCTGCCCAACGAGGGGTCTGTTCCGGAGTTGGTGACTGCCCTGAGCATTATGAGCTGGGTGTCCCTGTGACCCCCTCCATGGGCTTTTTCGCGGGGAGCTTTTCTTTGTTGGGCAGCGCCTCGAAGTGCCCTTTCAGTTCATGGCAATGAACACCTTGTGCAGGTTGTGCCCTGTTCACCTTGCAGCAGCTTCCCGTGGGCACCCTGTGGCACTTTGCCAGCGAGGGCCCCACTGATCCACTTTGTTCCCACTGCAGTTTCCCCCTCCCCAATTCGGGGCTCACCCGGAGTGTGCAGGTGCGGGTGCTTTGTGGGGCCACGGGCATCCCGTGCTGGGCACGGCGTGGATGGCAGTGCTGGCAGGCAGGGAAACGTGCTCACAGGGTTTGGACTAGTGGTGATAACCCTCAGGTACAGAGCTGTCACTTGGGCTTGGGGGAGAGCACCTCATTGCACTGAAAATTCCTCTTGGCAGAGTTGTCCAAAACATTTTGTCCCCAGGCACTGAGCGGTTCCACTAGCAATGTCTCCTTACATTCCTTTTTTCCTGCAAGATTTTTACTCCCTCCCTTTTTTTCTCTTCCTACTTTTCTCCTCTTCCTTGGAAAACCCTTGGGTTTTTGGCTCCTTAGCTGTATACAGTAGCATTTGTGTCCCATTGCTCCCCATCCAGCCTGCCTGTTTCTGCTGCAAAAGAAATGCAGGTAACTTTGATTCCCAGGTTTTTCAGTATTAAGACTCCTTACTGACTCTAGGGGAACAACAAGCTTCCCTCAAACCAGGTGTTTTCTCTGCTGGAGGTTCTCTGCTCTAGGGTTCCTCCCAGGCCACTCTGCTGGGTGCAGCTTAGCACTTTTGGGGAACCAAACTCTTCTAAATATACAAATATTTGACTGTGGCTCTCTAAAAGTGAAAATCTTTGCATTTAAACAAACACTGGAAGTCCTGGGAAGTTCTTCTTTTACTGCTCAGGGCTATTTTTTCGAAGGGGCTAGAAATGTTCCTTGATTTTGCAAGGAAGCCCGTATTAACTGGGTTGCTTTTGTGGGGCAGAGGATGTAGCAGTGGTAAGTCACTGCGAGCAATAAAGTGTGTGATGGTCAGTAAATTCACCCTGGATGGCACAGAGGATTGTTCTGGCTATATGTCACAGTCTTTATTAAATTTGTCCTGGTTGTTCGTGTAGTCATGTTAACTCTGACAATAAAACTGACCATAAGGGGCCTTTTCAAAAATGGAAGCTGAACCATTTTAAGCTGTCCTCTTCTTTTTCTTCATATTTCAGTGTTCTTACAGCAAATAACATCAGGCATGGGAAAACCTCGCATTTTATTGAGTTTGGATTTTTGTTTGTTGAGCCAGGATTGGGAAGTAGCAAATGAATTGGCTCCTTCTGGAGTCCTACCTGGTGCTTGGTGGGGTTGGTTGGAAGGGTTTGCTCTCCTGAGTGTGGTCTGCAGGGAGTCACTTGACTTAATTGAAGCTGTTTATATAAAGAGATTATTTCCATACCTGTGATACTGAAAGAGCTTGTTTTAACCCAGCAGCAAATTCTAGCACACTGGGTAATCTAAATACAGATCTTTAACTTCCCTTTTTTTTTAAAAAAAAAAAAAGTCAAAAAGTCAGGAAGTTGATATATACTTTAATTCAACATGTATTTAATATAATTATTAAACTCTGAGCAATTTGAAACTGCAAAACCAATTCCCTTGATTTTTAAAACCATCTTTCCTATTTTTGCCTGTACTTTTCCCTTTTCTCTGTTTTGCTCTGATTTTTAGCTGAAGACAGACTTTGTTTGGGAGCAGGAGAAGGAAGCGCTGCTGGAATAATGTTTTCTTTTGATCCATCCACCAGTTTATGGCTTCTGTGTCTCAAGTTCAGCACTTTGATCACTATCTGTTTTGCTGCTCAGCCCTGTGCAGGGCGACTTTACTACTGAGGCAGCTGGGGCTCTGCTCACCCCCCAGCCCCGGCGAGAGCCATGAGGTAATAAAACCACAGTCAATTAAAAGGGTTTTCTCAAGCCCTCTGCACGATTCCAAACTATTAAATCCCCGCTGCAGCTCTGCCAGCTGAGAAGTAGCTGCTTTCTTGCCCGGGACAGTGCTGTGCACATCCAGCATCATCTTCCAGCAGGGGCCTCCAGAGCCCCAGGAGGTGCAGCCACCGGGCAGCTGCAGCAGCACAAAGGGGCTCTTTCACACACGTTCTTGCTAGGGGAGCACATGTGCAGCTAAAGCAAGTTCCAGTGGCCATCTGACTTGAGCAACAGCCACCCCGGGGGAAGCTGTTGTGGGTTTTGTATTTTATCTTTTTTTTTTCTGTCCTGAAATTGGTCGATAGATACACGGCCCTAATCCTTGTTCCTGACTTGGTGAACGCTGCGTTTGGGCCAAGGATTTTGTTCAGACTGGGGTTTTTTTTTGTGTGGTGAGGAGGGCTTGCTGAAGGGCAAGGGAAGGGAACTGATCTCCCCTCTGATGGGCTACTCAAACACAGCACTGGTCCTTGCCCTGAGCCTGCTGCGCAGCGATGCGCTGTCACCGCGGACACGTGTCAGTGCAGCACAGGCTACTTTTAAGTATCACAAGCTAACTCCTGTTTTGGGCTCCTCTCCAGAGGACCAAATGACTCACCTTCAGGGAAGGTCTCTCTGAAAGTGGAAGGAGGACTTTGCATATGACAGTGCAGAACCCAGCAGGTTGGCAGGATGCCCGTTTTCTCCTCCCTAAATCAAGGAGTGTGCTCCTGGGCTTTGTGAATGAAAGATTTGTTGGGGGGGGAAAAAAGTGGTATGAAGTCCTGACAAACACTGATTTAGGAAGCTTGGCTCACTGTATAAATTCTTGTTCTGAAGTTGGCTTCTATTGGGGAAAAAACATGCTTTTTAAAATCTGCTGAAATGTTGGCATACAAAGAAAGAGTCACTTCTTGAGTTGTACAGACTCCAGAGACTCTTCCTGCTGTGCTGGCCAACTTGACTTGCAATGCCCATTCTCCTGAGGGAGGAATTCTGGGTCAAGGTGGCTCCAAAAATCTGCAGCCCAAGGGGGCAAGCCAACAAAAGACAAAGCAGAGGGACTTACATGTAGCAGTGTCCCCTACAAACCTGCCTGTGGCACCCAAGTGCTGATGCCAAGCGTGGGTGGAGTGGCTTGCAGCTTCCCAGTCAGGGTGTTGGGAGGAGACAAGCCAGGATGTGTGTTAGCCCCACACCCCTCCCAGTATCCTGGGAATGCAGACCTGCACATGGTGACACTGGTGGGGACCCCCCCCGTGCCTGGAGGGCATCTGGTGGCCCTTGCCTTTGACATGGGGAGGAGCACGTTTGACCCCTGACAGCCAATATATATCCATTATTAAAAAGAGCCTGCCTTGTTTGTGGAGAATCCCTCCAGGTGATACTGGGCACATTCCAAACCCACCTGGACGCGTTCCTGTGTCACCTGCTCCGGGTGACAGTGACCCTGCCTCGGCAGCGGGGTTGGGCTGGGTGGGGACCTCCAGAGGTCCCTTCAACCCAAACGATTCTGTGATTCCCCGAGTGCTGCCCGCCCGGCGCGGTAATCG
The DNA here is from genome assembly GCA_035222235.1 of Margarornis squamiger. NCBI lineage: Eukaryota > Metazoa > Chordata > Aves > Passeriformes > Furnariidae > Margarornis > Margarornis squamiger. Next base: position 57,677,591 of record JAWWTY010000037.1, read on the forward strand.
CATCCCAGGCAGGAGAGCGCTGGTACCCGGAGCGCACCACACGTGCTGGGCTGGCGGACAGGGGAAAGGCAGGCAGGGGTGGGAGCAGGAGGTGGGAGAGCATCGCTCCGGGATGGGGTGGGGTGGGGTGGGATGGGATGGGATGGGATGGGATGCGGGAGGTGCGCGGTGCCCCAGGTGTGTGCGGGGGGATGCTGTGCGAGGCGCCGGCTCCCACCTTGAACATTCGCCACCCGGCTGCGATCGCCTGTGCCCGGCCAGCGCTTTAATGAGCTCTCCGGGCATGTGAGCGCCGGGTTATGTAATGGGCGCAGTGTCTGGCCCCGGGAGCCGAGGGAGGGATCGCTCCCGCCGGGATGTGCTCGGCACGGCACACGCGGGGAAGGGAGCCGGGAATCACGCCTTATGTAAGGCGGCTGCAGCGGGGGGAGACGGAGCGACAGCATCCCCTCGTCCTCCCCCGCTGCCCCCGCCTCGCCAGAACATCCCGGAGCGGAGCCTTTGCTTTGGCAGGCAGCGGGGCTGCATCCGTGGGGATGATGGCTTTGGCAGGGATGCTGCCGGGCAGGAGCTGAAGTTTGAGCGTGCAGGTGGCCTGCTAGGAGTTCCCAGCAATGGGGTTGTGTTGGGGACTCCCCAGGGGCGTCGCAAAGGGTCGCCTGGGTGAAGCTGCCAGGGTTTTTACCATAAAGCTCCTGCCTTTTGTCCAGTTCTCTGCAAAAAAAAGAAGGTCCTGTGGCTGCAGGACGGGGGGGAAAAGCAGCAAACATAGAGCAGCTGGGGCAGTTCACAATTTAAGGAACAATTTTTACTGATAACCAGCTGAGGACCAAATTGCCACAGCAGAGCTGAAAGGCAGAGCAGTGATTCCCCCCATCCCCACCCTGCACCATTCACCCCAACATTTCTCCAGAGGACGATCTGAAATCCCATGGTTCCTCTTCTGATGGCAACTAGTGTGCATTTTCTTGCCCTTGAGAAGAATAATAGTGCTGCCAAGGAGCTGTGAAGAGACCAAACCCTCTGAAATTTTGAGCTGTATTAAATCTTCCCTGCTTTCCAAGGGCCAGAATGTACTGCTTACAGGCAGCCTGATTGCGTGGCAGTCAAAACATTTTCTTCTTAAACACTTCCCCTGCCACCCCTACAGTAAGGAAATAGCCATTTCTAAAGCTGTGCTTGCCACAAAATCCAATGCTGTTTGATAAGATCAGGTATCCTGGCTGTGCATTTGGGGAATATTCAGCAAATAATATCGCTTTATATGATACAAATTCTATTATCCTCTGTTTATTGTATTTCCAAGAGGAAGTTATTGCTGGACTAATTTTTTGTATTAGTAGGCATCACAAAATGGTATTTTTTTTTCCTGGTGCTCAGAGGTTTTTCTCTTCATTTCTGTTGCTCTTCCTCTATTCTTTCACTTCACCTCTCTATACGCAATGAACATACCCATGTTTAAATATACATTGTGATGTATAGTTACATAACCCTGTTTTGCAAAGCACTGAAAAATGATCCCTGGCTTTGTCTTCTGACTATTTTTTAAAAGTAACAGGTTTTGTGTATAATCTAGCACAATCAAAAGACAGAGGGAGGCATGCTGCAGCTACATAAGGATGGTTTTCCACAAATCAGAACAAAAATAACAGAAATTATGCCCCAACAAATATCATATGCTATGCTTTTGCCAGCCAGCAAGTCTTAAATCCATGTGCTTGCTAATGAGTGGATACTGAGTTTATTTAATGAGCTGGTGATGCAGTCAGTGACTGCTCATTATCATTAGAGAATTTAACTTGCTGCAGCAACTCAGAAAATAAATGAGTAGAGCTCAGGCTGGACTGTGCTGTGAGTGAAATGAGGACTTTCCCTCTCTGCAGCTTTAGCAGTCTTTGTTTTTTCCTGCTTTGTATCAGCCATTCTGAGCTGCATTTTGGATCCTGGAACCATCCATTGCTAATCCATCCAAGGAAGGGGGTCCCACAGCCTGCCGCTCATGAGCAGAGGCAGTGCCCAAACAGGTGAACACATTCAGAGGTCCTGACAGCTGGAGATGAACAACATGAATAAAGGACCATTCTCCCAAATTGTGGGGAGAGAATATCAGGACTCCAGTTGTCATCTAACATTACAGGAGACAGGGGAGCTCTAGAGGTGTGGAAAGCTCTAACTACGAGTTGAGCAGGTCAGGTTGAACAAGAGCATGTCAGGAGTCCTGGTGTTAGACTGGTCAAATGCAAACACCTCCTTTAGGGGTCATTTATGGAAAGAAAACACCAAAAATCTTCACATTCTGTGGCCTACATTTTGTTGGGCTTCATTCCTCAGGTACCAGTGTGCCCTCAGATCTGTGGGTGGGTAGGTAATGCAGAAGCACAGCACATAAATAATAACAATGAAATTTGTTTTATTTTGGAGTTGTTAGAAAAGCAGCATCCCTCTAGGGTATAAATACAGTAGAAGAGGTTCTGTGTGTTTGCGCTTCAAGACAAAAGTTCTTTATCCTTGGAATATAAAATTTAAGAGGAAACTGATTCATTTGCTCCCTCCCTGGGTGCAGTTTTAGAATCTGGTTCTGATTGCTCGTGCCTTGCTGCTATCACACAATTTTTACTCAGAAATGTATGCAGAGAAACTTTAAAGCTGTGTCGAGTTTTGGAAATGTTCACCTGTTTAAAAAAATAAAAAAAAAAATAAAAAAAAAGAGCCAACCTACAGAGAATTTTAAAAATAGCCCAAGTCCTCCTGGAATTCAGTTACAGATGCCTGCCAGCTGCTTCCCCTGCCTGGGACACGCATTTCGAGCTTCTCTGTTCCTGTGGCTGTTCCTTGCAGGGGAACAGCCCGTGTGACATGACTGATGACCAGAGAGAGTGGAGGGAGAGGTGCTGGGGTGTGGCCCCCTGCCATCCCTCCATCCCACCTGCTGCTTGGAATGTCCTTTCAGAGTCACGATTTGAGCTGTGCGATTGTTGTACAATGTGGATACCGGCTGTGCGGCTACTGCTGGGACTGGCACTTTATTCTCATGCTATGTGCAATGACTTTTTCAAAAGCTTTTTATTTAGCCCCTGTAGCACTGTGTCTTACCAAAAAAAAAAAATTCAAAAAAAAAAAAGGCATTATAAGAATCCCATCTCCTTGGATCTGTATTCCGGCTGAGTTCACAGGCACACATTATGTCCCCCATTTGCTAAAACACTGAAGTGCAGACCCTGAGCTAAACTGCAGGCTTCATTTCCCCTGGAAATACATGCAGATTGTAATATTTTTGCCCTTAAGTGCCTATGCTGGATTCTCCCACAATGGGGACCCTGCCTTTAAGGAATTGCTTCCAAAGTTATCATGCAAGGCCAGGAGAAAACAAAACAAACAAACAAAACAAAAAAAACCCCAAACCCAAAACTGTGCTTACTTATTAAATTACGTGTACTGTCTTTTGTTGTGTATCATCTTTTTTGGTCTGGTTGCAGATGATTCAGCTGTCCAGTTCTAGGGGAACATTTTCCAGCAATGTAGCTTGGATGTAATCCTCTTTCTGGTATTGTCCTGTTTTACCCCCATAGGCTTTCTGAGCATGTGTGCCCATCTGTGTGTGGCAGTGACAGGAGCTTTCCACCCAGTCTAGCTGTCTGCAGGATCTCACTGGTTCTGTGCTGCCTTGCTCTCTTGGGTATCGTTTTACTCTTTGATTGGGAAGAATATGGTTTGAGGGTTTGTGGCAGAAATTCATTTACTAATTCACAGGGGAGGGAAGTGGGGGAGGGGAGGAGAGGGAAGGGAAATAATTCTTTGGTACAGAACAACAATCCTCCAAGGACATAGTTACAGCATTTCTTGTTAAAGCACAACGTGTCTGTTTTCCAATCGTGTAGAAAATGCAGCGATTCTGTGGCTTAGGCTGTTGCCTCCTTAACACAGACTGGGCTGCAGATACAGCTGTGCTGAGCTGAGCCGTTCCCTGCTTGACGTCTGGTCCCGCTGATTTCGGGAGACAGTTCTTATTCACAGCTCTGCACGTGCTACGACATGGCTGTCCAAGAGCTGGAGACATGGATGCCTTGTTTGATTGGAGATTTCTCAGTGATTTTTCATTTTGGTGCAGAGATCCCAGCGGAACGGATTTTAATTAAGGACCTGATCCATAGCTCTTCGATTTAGCGGTGGAATGTGCCTGCTTACAGTGTGCAGTGCTGCCCTGCCTTGGGGATCCCTAGGCTGGCTCCAAATTAACTCATTAGCTAATTGCACTGGCAGAACCGTGCAGCTCCCCTTTCTGGTGCTGCCGTAGTTTTGTGTTTTCCGAGGTTCCTCCCCACACTGTTTCATGGATGCACCCACAGCCTCTCATGAACCGAGGTCAGATTTGATGCTAAAATCAAGCAGATTTTTTGCTGTTTGAGATGTGAATACTTTAAGTTAGGTCAAAGGCAGATGCTTCCAAACCTTATTTTTAGAGGAGCCTGATACCTGTGTGATAAACACGATGAAGCTGATGTCTGAGAGGCAGAAGTGCACACAGCAAGTCACTGGAGCTGGCAGATTTCAAAGGGCTGGAGCTGGTTGTGTAAGCCACTAGCCTGGATGGTTTGATGTAATGCTGTTTCCAGACAGTGTGGGGATTGCATGTGCCAGTGCTGTGTGTTGCCAGACAGAAGCCACAGCAATTCACCCTCGACATAATTACCACCTACAGCAAGGCTAGGAGCTTTTAAATGAGGAGGAGTGGGATTCTTTATCGAGGAGAACACCAAGGAGTTTGTGTCTTGCTGTAAATCCACCTAATCTCTTTATTAGAAGGGCAAGGAATAGTGACAAACCTCATCCAACGTTGCACATAATGAAGGATTTTTATTTTTTTTTTAAATAAGCTCTTTGATGTTCAACTGTAGCACAGGCAGAATCCAGAAAAATCAGGTGGCACTTCTTACAGTGATGGTTTTGGACATGCAGCAGAGCTTCTGTTTCATGGCAGGCTTTAATGTGCATTTTCAGGACCTCGTTTCCCTCTTTCTGGATGCAAAGATTAATATTATTCTAAGTATAGCTCTGACCACTTACAGGCTTCTTTAGCATGGTTGTTTGCTTAAAATACCAGGGAACATTGGCAGAGGGGAAAATACCAAGTTAAAAATTTGTATTAAATTCTTTATTGCCTTTTCTTACCTCCTTTACTAATTCCTCTCAATATATTAAGAATCAAATTGTCTCACGACTGTAGAGGTTGGTTATGTGTTGATGTGTGGGGAGTGTATCCTTGGAGTGCAGACATGCAAAAAGGGATACCTGGGATTTGGTTGTTTTGCTGTGCTGGTAGGAGTGGCAGATCAGGGGAATGTGAAGTGGCTTCCTTTGCACCTGATCCAAATCCCATTAAAGCCAGTAAAAAGACTTCTAATGTTATTAGAGCCATGATGGGATCACTGCAGCCACACTTCCCTTATTCCCTTTCTGCTAGCCTTGCCTGCTCAGTGTTCCCTGTGGGCTGGTGTCTGTATTCCCCTCCTTTGTGTGAAAATAGGGCCAGTCCCAACAAGCAGGAAGTTTTCCACCTGTGCCCACCAATTAACTGGTTTAAAGGTTTCCCAGTCATTGCACCTGCTCCTCACTGGTACAAAACTCAGGGAGCTGGAGCAGAAATGTTGCTGGGCAGAGCTGAAAGGGGACCTGAGCACCCAAACAAGGCAAGTGGGTCCTTGGCACTGTGTTACTTTCCAACCTGCCTCCTTAGTTTGCAGATAGAATCAATTGCTTTGCCATTTGTGTGATCTGTGTTATCCCTCTGTGTAATGATGGGCGCAAAGAAAGCCTGATATTGAAAAAGTGGTCTCTAGTGGCACAGATCTAAGGTATTAGTCATTTGGATGAGGAGAATTTACTTTTTTGCTTGTGCCCCTTTCTGCCTTTGTACAGTGTGTTCCACACAGGCTGAAAGAGGGTTCTGTGCTAGTGAGAACTTGGGGTGCCTTCAGTGCAAAGCTTATTCCAGTGAACGGGGACACACCCACTGCCAAAAACACTTGACAGAGCAGCAAAGGAGCCCACTCTCCTCTGTTAGGGAGGTCTGCAAAAAGTTGGAGGAGTACATATTGCTTGCGTATGAAACGTCGTGGGCATTGCACACCCGTGTTCAAGTGAATCTTACGGGCTGAATGCACCCCATGCCAGCTCCAGCTTCCTTCTTATCCTGGAATATGCAGCTCTTCCAGCTGGAAGGGTTTGAGCATTACAGCTTTGCAGGAAATCCATCTGTAATCTTGTTGTTAGAAGCATCTTAATTAGCGTTGTAAGAGCTAGCTACGAGCACTGCGCTCGATCCATGTGAACTCCTGGTTGGGCAATAGCTGAAATGATCATAAATCTCCTTGAGATGGATTTTTCATTCCCTGAAATATAACCCTAGCCTCACCTGCACCTGAACTCCTTCTGTGTGTAATTTAATACCAAAAGCAGGAGAAAGCATCTCAAGTGATTTCTTGTGACCCTGTGCTCGAGGTGAAGGAGGAGACGGATGCATTCACTGCCTGGGAAATGGTTGACTCTTGGATCAATAGACCAGATAGTTTGGTGTGCATGAGTGAATATCTTTGGCCACTACTGAACAGAGTCGTATGAAGCAGATTTTCTTTTCTTATTGAGACTGTCTGCCAGGTGGGGTGGTAGTAAGGACAAGAGATGGGCTTGCAGTTGGGAAATCTGTGAAATCTATGGCCTCCCTCGACTGCTGAAGGCATTCAGTAGGCACACAGCTCCCTGCCCAGCTGGCACATTTGGCATCTCCCCACAAAGTTGGCCTTTGGAGGCAGTGGGAATACATGGTGGTATTTCATGTCAAAGAGCTGTCCCTTAATGCAGTCAGAATGTGTGATGCCATAAGCCCTGTGGTAGATGTTTACAGGGTAACTTGCTCTGTTAAAGGGAAACTTGAAAATAATTGAGGTTTTCTTCTGCTCCAACTTCATACTCTTCTGCCTGTGCTGTGTTGGCTCAAGTTTGGAGCCCTAATTTAGCTAAAACCTTAGGCAGGAGGACAGTGTTCAGAGGCGAGCTGCCTACATGCAGGTCCCATTATCATCAGGGGCAGACTGCAAATTAAGACCTGCAGGATCTGGCCACGTCCTCCCAGTCCTGCTTATGTATTTGGCTTTATGATACGAGATTTGTATTCGCATGTCACAAACCGGACCCGAATGGTTATGTCAGAACTCATTGTTACTTTGCAGTGTTTTTATGAGGCCAGGAGCCTAATGCTGCAAAGTTGTTTGTAATGTTAAGCTTCTACACCTAAAGCAGTGAGGTATCCATGGTAACTGTATTGCCTGTACACAGTCCCCTGGCTGCCTTTTCACACAGGTCAGAGGAGGAACATTCCCAGATACCGGCTCAATTTAGGCTGCCTTAAACTGCAGGTGCTTTTAAAAAGACACTGGCTCTGATTTTTATTTTTTATTTTTAATAGAATTTCTTCTTTAAGTAGCCATTTGAGCCCTTGCATTGTGCTAGAAAAAGCAATTTAAAAAAGCCCCTTTGCCACTGTAAATATGTCTGTTGCTCACCCTTTCACATTAAACCTAAGTCTTGCGCTGAAAATGTTTAAAGGCTTTGCAGGAGGGCAATTCCAATTTCAAGTTTCTACTGCACGGTGAAGAAACATCCTGATGCGAGGTTTACAAGAGCACAAACAAGAGTTTTGAGGTGCTCTGTCAATACTGGGCGTACTCTGTTTCCTTTGACTTCTCCTGTAGTTGAGTCTAGCAGGCTCCAAAGATTATCCCCCTTCCTTCCCCATCTCCTTGTTGATATGCAGAATACATGTTCCTTGAAGATCAGCTTCTGTTCTAATCTATAATGGCTTTTTGCTCTTGTCTGGGCTACTTATCTGCCTATACCAAAGCCTGAGGAAAATTCTCTGCCAAACTGGATGCGCCGTGCTTGGAACTTTTTTTGTCTGCCAGCTTACTTCCAGCTTCAGCTTTTCCTCTCCTTTTTTTTTGGACATCATTGTGCTTCCTCTTGGTTTGCTCTGTCAGTTCCCATGCTCTTGCCACAGTGAATCATCAGGTGTGTTCCTTCTGAGGGTTTGGATTAGAGATTCAGGTGTGGAGGAGGAGGAGGGAAAGGCTCGACTCTTAACCAGCTGCTTCTTTCCCAAATGCTCGCTTTGCCCTTTTCCAGCCTCCTCCAGAGCTGCTTTGCTAAACCAGGAGGCCTGATTGCCAGAGTTACTGAGGGGGAAAAGCTACAAATCAAGTGCCACATGTATTATAATCTGTCATTGGCACAGCCAGGGGACAAGGAGGGAAAAGGCAAATTCAGGGGGGACGAGAAGGAAGAAAAAAGATGGCAGACAGCAAAGCAGCAGAGACAAAATCCAGATCCTCTCCCGGTCTTCCACATCATCCCTTCTGCGCTATATAAATCTGTCAAGATTTTGGCTGAGTCTCAGCAGCTCAGGGTGCCACAGCCAGAATACTAATACTTACTTCTACATGTAGGGAATTTTAGGCCAGAGAAGGGCATTGAGTATGTAGGTGGAGGCATCTCTGTGACGTTCAACTCTTAGCAGTCCAAAAGCCATTTCGTCATCCAGTGGACTCACAGGGAGGCAGAAAGGCACTAATATGTATAGGAAACCAATTTGTGTAACCAAGTCTTTGCAAAGTCGTAATTAATTAAAGGAACTAAATAATGGTGACATTCTGGTCAGTGTTATTTAGGGCTAAATGAGGGATCTGGTGTTCATGGGCTGTCATCAGAAGGGAGGAATCTGATGCTGTGGCTGTCTTGGCCACGCAAAGACATTCTTGAGTGTCGTAGAGGGTGAGGTGTTTTGTACTCGGCTGGGAGAACAGAAGAGGCATCTGTGGGAGGGAAAGGAGAGGTTGGAGAGTTACCTGGCTGAGCAAGGCCGGGGGTACCCAGCCCAACAGCAGCAGAATGTCTCTCTGAAGAAGGGAGCCTCGAGCTTCTCTCCAAGAGGCTGCCCTTTGCTCAAGACCTAAAGTGTTTCTACTTGCCATTGCTTTTATATAAAGCAAGAGTATTTGCTAAGCAAAGATGAAGTCAGGTAGATACAATTCAGACTTTTTTCCTGTTGGGATTTTAGTACTCTTTCTATGGCAGTTCTGCATTTTGCCTGTTGAAGTCAGGGTTCTATTTTGGGTCAGTGTAGTGCTCTGCTCTGCACGTCCCCTCATCAGAGATTTCATAAATTCTATTTTTCTCTTGATTCTACATGGGATTGCACTGGTTTCTGGATCCAGTACAAATAGACTTGGTAGACTTGGTGTTCTCTTTTAAACACATGAGGATTGCTAAAGAGGGTCAGACCAGAGGATTAAGAGTGTTTCTCTCTGTGTGGCCATCACCAGATGCTTCAGAAGGTCTAAGAATCCCCACTGTAGGCAGAGTTGAAGTTTTCTATTCTTCCTGAAGTCTTGGGATAATCCTTAACAGTAAGATCATAAATCTGTGGCCCCTAAAGCAAGAGATTTTGTCTGCTTTCCCATAGTTGTTTTTTTTTGTTTTGTTTTGTTTTTTATATTTGCTATTGTAACTGGTTTTGCTTGTTGTCTATAGAAATGCCCAGATCCTCTTCTGGGTCTTGCTGAATTCTTGGCCTTGGTGACTTCCCATGGTCATGAGTTTTCTGCCATCTAATTATACATGGGATAATAATTGTTTCTTTATCACTTTTTCTTTGACCATCTTTGCATTCCCTTGGAGGCCACTTTTTGGGTGGGAGAGGAAACAGGAATTCCTGACCTCCCCATCTCCTCACTGCTCATGCTTTGCCATATTTTTGTCACGTCTTTCCATCTCTTTTTCCGAGGCGACCAATCTCAATCCAATCAATCAATCAATCAAGTAGCACAGTTTTTCCACACCTTTGTGTGCTCCCAGCACTTCTCTGAGCCTTCCAGGAAATGGCACTTGTATCATTGATCCAACTTGGAACACTCACTTTATCTATACTATTTTTTTCCTCTATGCTATTTTTTCCCTCTGTACTATTTGCCACCCTACTCAACATTTTAACATTATTTATTGGTTTTTTTTGTTAGCTAAATGCAGAAGAGGATTTTACTAATAACCAGAATAGCCTGAGCAGGCAGTTGTGTAGCCCCTGAAACTGTTGGTGGGTTTTGTTTTGCATTCACTCAAAGCACTGACTGGCTGCCACGTGTGTACAGTTTAATTCCCACTTCCTGGGGCTGTGAAGTTCATCTTGGTTTCCATAAGTGATGTTGCATGGCATTTATCAGAGGGCTGTCATTAGTGGGGATGTCAGTACTCTTGAAACACAGGAGGAAAAAATTGCAGCCACAGGACCTCCAGAGCAGGTTTTCTGCAGCCTCGCTGTTAATCTCTGCTCTACTTAACAGCTCTAAAGAAGCAGATGACATTGTATTTCCATAGCTACATGCTGTACATGTAGGAATGTTCCAGTGATAATATATTTCTCCTTGGAAGCGGTAGACATTTAGGCATTATAATGGCAACAGCTTCATAATAAATGTACACTAAAATCTGTTAGGATGAAACAGCTAATGCTCGTGTGCAGCAGTCTTATCTGGCACATAAATAACTCAGCAATTTTAGAAAATATTAAATATAAAGGGGCAATTTAATATTATGGGCGAACAGCTTGCATATTAAATTTTATATAAACATGAATCTGTTTTTTGAAAAGCTAAGACAGGCTCATGAAAATGTGTCTTCGTCTCCCCCTTGTCTCTATCTTTGAACCAGCTGATTTAATTTGAAGCAAATTTTTGGTAATTTCTTTTAACCAGTTCTAGGGTGGCTTTGGTTTTATTCTTTTTCTGTTCAGCCTAGAAGATAACTTTGTCCTGATCTTGGGAAACTTAGCATTTAGAAATTGCTGTTGCTCCTAAAATAAGACGACAGCTAAGGAGCTCTTGAGCTCTGGCATGACAGCTAATATGCCTCTGAAAGTTATTAAAAACAAAATGTTACTCTCTTAACAACATTTCAGTTTCATTCAGCAACTTTGGCTAATAGAAATAGTTTGTGAAACTTCTGCTGCAGTGTTGCACAAAGTGAGAATTATTTCCATGGCAGTCTTCAAAGGATGTTATTAGGTTTATTTGTTTGAACTGATGAAATCTAGACCCCAAGAGTGGAAAGCTAATATTGGCCCCTAATTTAGAAGGGAGGATTGAGAACCGCTTTGGAAACAGACAGGTTTTTCCTACTGAAATGGTGCCTTCAGAACTCAAAATGCCTGTCTGTCCTTTGGAAGAGGCAGTGTGCTATAAAAAGTTCAGATAGGCCAGGAAAGACCAGCTCTGACACCAAGTCACTGCAGGTTTGTGAGTCGGAGGTCAAAGCCAGGATAAACCCTGGATGACCCTGGAGAGAGGTGCTTATCCTGCTCTCTTATTAATGACATGAATGGGACTTGGGATAGCTCGGCCTAAGCCAGGCTCTGAACCAAGACCTGCTTCCTCATTCCTGGGGAACAAACCTGCCAAGTGCCTTTTCCCAGCCTCCTGAGGAATTCAGCTCTGCGCTGGGTTATCCTAGAGCCCAACTCTTCTCTGTGGCGACACAGCCTTTGCCAGGGCAGAAAGAGAGCTCAGACCTTCAGAGATGTTGTTCCAGTCCTAAGATTACCCATTTCTCCTACTTTATCAAGGGGCCCTTTCCTTCTAGGGTGGCCTCGCCTCTAATCCTGTGTTGCCTTTAATTCTCAGCTACTTGGGGGTGGATTTGCTGTTTGAAGGAGAGGGGATGTGGCTCTTTGTGGTGACAGTCAAGTGTCAGCAGCTCTGTCCTTGCAGAGAGTCAGCAGGAGGATCCGAGCTCCTCTTAGCAGGCACTATCAACAAATCTGCTTCAGGGGGTTGCTTAATATTTAGTTCATATTTACCACCTCTTGCAATCAAAGCGGAGCCAGGCTCCTAGAAATGATGAAATTACTTTGCTTTGGTTTCCTAGCAATCATAACCCCAACCACATATTTTAGTGGAGAGGTTTTATTTATTTATTTTTGTAATTTTTTTCTGGCTCTGGCCACACAGATTTCACATTTCCAAGTACTGTTCCGGGGACCAGGAGCACTAAAAATTAGTTGGGGAGGGTGGTTTTTGTTTTGGACCCTCCTTTTTTGATGTAATCTGGAATTCTCATACAAGCACATAACTTTAGGTGCTGAACTTCAAGTGCCAGCTATCATGAAAAGGATTACACAGTTGGGAGAGTTGACATGAGTAGAAAATTCCCAATCAAGTTTACTGGAAATTTATTCAAACTACTGTTCTTTAAAACTGGGGAACATGAATTATAAATATTTTCAAATTATACCTGTCAAAATGGAGAGCTAATAAAGCCCCAGACTCGTAGTGTTGTCTGAGTTTGCTCTACTTTTCTGTTAGTCTGAAATGCCACCTAATTTCATAGGTAGAGTGCAATCAGTGCAGGAGCTGGCTTTGCTCCAGGTGGGAATTGTTCTCCTGTGCTTGGAAAGGGAGAAGCTTTCTTTCCTCTGCCACGCTGTGAGCACAGAGTAGAGGGAGAATCTGCCTGTCACTGCACTTAGGACATCTTGTGCTGTATCCTGGCCCCATCCAGACTATTTTTTGGAGCTGGTTTGTGCTCATTTTCCAGCAAGATAGATGCTAAGACTGTGTTTCCACATACCATTGAGGACACTGGCTGTCTAAATATCGCTGAACTGCCCCAGGGTTGGCTTATTTCACCCTTCCCTTTTTTCCCTTAATGCCTGAAGTCCAAGCTTTCAGCAATAGTTCAGTGTCTGTTTTTATCTGATAATGGTGTTCAGGCAGGAGTGAGTGGCATTAGAGGGAAAATGGCTGGTTTTGGTGAGGCCTTGGGATGATTTTGGGACAAGACTCATGTCCCGTGATTATTTTGTGATGCTGAGAATGAGTTTCTTTTAATGTCACTTCTGAGTAATTAACATTAACTGTGCATATTTGTATATGTTGGAGAAAGTGACACAGGTCACGGTTTAAAGACATTTACACAATAAACCCCCAAACCATGAAGTACTTATTTAGTATTTTGTTAGCACAACCCAGAAGTCACGTCAAACCCATTTCCAGAAGCCTGTAACCTGGATTGCAAAATAATTCTGCTAACCTGGCTGAGGAAATGCATAGATTTCCTTCAAAGGTAAGCAGTGGCATGAGCACCTGGAATGCCTTGGAACAAATTCTGAATTTCTGAAGTGTTGTCATCATCAGTCTTCAGGGTGTCCTAATTCAGCCTTCCAGTACCTGAAGGGAGTTTACAGGAAAGATGGAGGGAGACTATTTAAAAAGGCCTGGAGTGACAGGACGAGAGGAATGGTTTCAGACTGAGAGAGAGTGAATTTAGGTTGTATATCAGGAAGGAATTCTCCCCTGTGAGGGTGAGGAGACCCTGGCACAGGTTGCTCCTTCCCTGGAAGTGTCCAAGGCCAGGTTGGATGGGGCTCTGAGCAGCCTGGGCTGGTGGAAGGTGTCCCATCCCATGGTCCCTTCCAACCCAAACCATTCTGTCATTCTGTGATCTTTAGTAGTAGACAGGGATGGAGTTGAGAAATCAGTGGAGCTGGTGGTGGGTAAAAATGAGGAGGTGAAAAGTGAAATAGAGAAGTGCCTCCTGAGCCAGGAGATGAAGATCCTGGCACATCTGATTCCAAACAGGAGAGGTCTGCAGTGCATCCCTTGGCTAGTAAATCAGGTATCTGTAGTGCTTTGGCTTTGAAGTTCACCATAACTGCAGCATGGTGAAAGAGAATAATGTCACAAAACCGCCACTTGTATTATTTTGCTCAGCTACCTGTTTCAAATGGCTTGTAGAATGTCAAAGCAGAGTAGTGCTCAGAAGGATGCATCTGGAAATTGTCTGTTTTGGTAAATATTCACATCAGGGCACTTAGAGGGAAACTTTTTTTCTTGCAGAGCACGAGGAGTTCCACACAGAAATCCTGTTAACAAATAATGGGATTTGTGTGCATAACTCCCTGTGCATCACTTTGAAAAGTTTACCCCCTGCAGCAGAAGGGCTAGATAATTTCAGTCTTTGAAAACTGTGCTTTTCAGATCTGGTCTTTTCCTCCAGTAAGTTATTGATGGTGCAGGCATAAATGCTCCTGAATAATCGTGATCAAATCTTGCATTGTTTTCTTTCAGTGGTGGAGAACTTGGGTGGTTGTGTTTCTCGGTGCTTTGTCTTGTACCAGGGGAAGCTGCAAAGGCAAAATGACATGGGTGCAAACATGACCTGTTTTGTAGGTGCACAGTTTATCACTCCAGATGGCAACCCTGTCGCCCAGTGAGGAACAGCACAAGTGACACATGCAAACAATAATATTTGCCCACAGCTGAGAGCTGTTCTCTGTCTAAATAAATGCGTATATATTAATGTAGAGATCTTATGTTTGGCCAAAAAAAAATGGACATTTGACAGCTAGTAATATTTTATGACCCAATAGAAAAAAATTACATAATTGCAAACTGAAACAGTATTTGAAAAATGTTTTCTTCTCAGTCTAAATCTGAACGTCCCAATGCTGAGGGTTTCACTAATCCAAAGAATTTTTCTGTCCTGCTCTATTCATAGTGGAGACACTTTTTAGAGATAGCACAAAAAACCTCCTTCTTTTAATATGTCACTTTTCCTCAGTTTCTTCAGGGTGCAAAATTGGCCAGTTACCAGGCAAAACCTGGTTTTCTCGCAACGTGTCCAGTATTCTTTTCACTATCCTTATTGAAAATAGACTGGCAAGAGCATTTGTTTGGAAGTATTCTGGCACTTAAGCCAAAAGAAGTGATTTTGTGCCAGTGGCTTCCAGCTTTCTCTGGAACCTGGGACTGCAAAGGAAAGAAGAACTAAAAGCCTGCTGAAAAAAAAATGAACAAAAAAAATGTTGGTTTTTTTTTTTTAAATCACTGCAGCTTGGGTTTAGAGAGGGCCACGCTCGTGTTTTTTGATCTGAAGCTCTGCCCCAGTTACCACCTGGAGTTTATCAGTTGGTATTTGTGGTGTAGGCAGTTTGTATGGAGACAAGTGGGATTCCTCCCCGTTCTGTGTAGGATGGAACAATGGCACATTTCAAATGTGGGGTGTCTCTGCCTAATGAGAGACAGCTGAGAGGTGTGGGTGGCCGGTTCTGCTCTCCCAGGAGAACTGTGTCATGAAGTCTGGTGCATATTTTGCTTTGGAGGGTTTTTGTTTTGGTTTGGTTTTTTTTTTCCTTTTTAGACTTGGATTAAAAAAACCTTTTGCCTGGCAAAGTGCGTGTCTGCTCCTTCTCCTGCTGAAATGGCTGGCAAATCTCCCGTGGCTTTTAGTGGAAGCAGAGCTGGACACCAGCTGGACCCAACCTCTTCTTTAAAAGTGCTTTTTCCCTGGGGTGGCTGAACGCCCCAGCCTGCAAGTGACTCTGCTGTTGGGTGTCATGTTTTATTGGTGAAAATATATCACTTTCAACTATCAGTTGGCTATGAAAACATCTTGTTGCAAAAAAAGAGATCAAAACCAAGAAAAAAGCTCACTCTGTGTGAAAACAAACAAACAACTCCCCTAAACAAACAACTTCCCCCAATTCGTGAGCCCCCTGGAAGTTGCTGGCATCATGAAAACAGAAATTTTCCATTTTCTGGACATAATAGGAGTCAAGCCTCCAGGGCTCCTTTCCAAGCCCGTGCTTGTGCAACACCCATGCGTGTGGTAGCTGTGGCCTCAGCTGATCCCTTTTGGAAATGAGAAGATGTCTGTGTCATCTTACATTTCAAGAGCAGGTTGAATCATAATTTAAAGGGTTATAAAACTTCCATGCGTTGTATCTTCACAGAAGCCACTTGCACAAAATTACTTCTCCTGCTGCGTTTTGTGTCCAAGAGAAATAAGGGAGCAAAATGGCTTGAAAATGGGTGAAAAGCAATAACAAGAAGCAATCCTGGAACAGGCACTCACACCAAGCAGGAGAGAAATTTCATTTATAAATTATGAGCAGAAACGTGGCGAAGGAGGTGTGTTTTAAACAGCCTTCATAGAAAGCCAGGCTTCTAACCTCATCTATATTTACTACAGGAAAAGGTGGCATGATGTCTTCATAGATTATGTGAGATGACATATTTTTGTCACCCAGCTTGTTCTCCTCATGTAGACCACAAGATCTTCAAATAGTTTCTGTCTGAGAAGCCACCTAGTCGTGGTTTAGTAACTGCCAGCAGTACAGACTATCACACCTCTTCTTAAGCTGTTCCAATAGCTAAATGCCATTACTGTTATATAAAATAAAAATAAAATTCATAGCCCACAAACTGAATAACCCAGCTGCTTCTGCTGCTTTTCTAGCTGAGTTCCTCCATCTTCAGCTTCTCACTGGCATGTCTTGCACCTTTTATCTTTAGGCTGAAGTCATCCATTATCAGATTTCTCCTGTAGATAGTCAGAAACAGAGCTCATGGCTAGACTGAACAGCTCAGGAGATTGAAAGCCTTGAATTTCTGATGAGAGGGCATGTTTTATTCTCTAATCACTCTCATGGAGCTTCTCCAAACCTAATCCAATTTGTCAGCATACTTCTGGAGCTGTGGACACCGACTTGGGGTGTGATATTTCTGCAGTAACGTGCCCCGGAATAGTCTGACAAATCCTACATAACAGCTCTTGTTATCCTTCACAGAATCGTGGGATTTGGGGAGTTGTCATTTTTTAATCCAAGACCTTTCATTCTTCCCCAAAGTCATGGCCTCCCAGAGCAGAATCTTTCATTTTCTTGGTGTTCTGCATTTGATTGTTATGAAGACATACAGAGGTTTGGACATAACGAGGCTCATATTGTTTGCTTCCAGTCAGTCTAATAAATGATGCCTAAATTGTTAGCAGTGACTTGACCTCATCACCTCATCCCCACCCAGGTTTTTTTGTGTCCCTTCTAAAGACTGTTAATAATTATTTTCTGTATTCTTTCATTTCATTGAAAGAAACCCCAAAACAACAAATCAGGCAGACAATAAAGACTTCGTGAGATTGTCCATTCGAAGCCTATGTACTTGTTCATGATTTCTTGCTTTAAATTGCACGTTGAATTCTGTCTGTCAGTCATGTAGTTGTTAAGCCGTTTGATAACTATCCTTGTGGGCTTACTTAATCAGAAATTCTGCCTTACAGGATTGTGCCACACCACACAGCTTATCAAACTTTACCAGAATGATATTTTCATTCTTAGCAAAAGCAGAAGATTATCTTCAGAAGTTTCAGAAGGTCTGTTTTCGTGAACCCGTATTGAGGCTGTTATTACAACGTGATGCCAGTGTTAAAACTGCCATTTATTTATAGTAGCTTCCTTTAATTTTGTGTTAATGGAATGCAAAATCAGCCATTCATTTGTTTTCCCCAGAATTGATACCAAACTCACTGCAGAGGGTTCGATATCAGAAGTACTTCCATGTACTTTTTGAAAAGTAGCATTGCACGTGAGAGTTCTCCCAGTTCTTTGGGGTTTTGTGTCTGTTCCAAACTTCCTGAAAACCTCTATTAGTAGACCAGAGTTCCCAGACAACTCCTCTTTTATATGTGGCTGCAAGTTATCTGAATGCAAAGATTTAACATGCCTAATTTTCATGCATCTTTCTGGGTTAATGCTGAAATATACTCACAACATGCTCCATTGTGTCACAGAAATACTTGTTGGGCATGGCTGCCTTTTCTGTGTTATCACTGATAATCTGAGCATTCCAACTTCATTATTTTAATGTAGAGTGAGACCACCAGATCCCCACAGTTCCCCCTTCAGAACATCATCAGTGGAGTTGCAAATCCTTAAGAGGTGTGCAGAGTTCTTTGGGACAGGACAGGTAATTTTTGGCAGTGTGGCACAGAGAGCTGGTGCTGATGCACGTGTCCATGATAAGCCTTAGGTGTCTCTCTCAGCCATTGCTCCCTGGCACTGAGCACCCCATCCTTATGTGGAACCAGCCTTTTGCAGGCTCAGAGAAGTAAAGTGAATAAACCATTGTATTAAGGCATTTAAATCAAGTTTCAAGACCAACACGGACTGAGAAAACGTAATTTGTTTGTGTCTACATGTTCCTATTGGAATAATTATTCCCTCTTGGAAACTTTTGTCTGTCAATCCCAGGCTATTTAAAACTGCAGCAACAATATCCAGTTGTTGCTTTCTTGTGCCCTCAGTCTTTATCCTAGCTTTTGTTAGGGACAATGCAGTGGTATTCATCGGTAACAATAAGACTGTTATGTTTCATGGTGTTTTTTTCCAGAGCTATACAATGTTCTAGCCATTATAGAAGGCTTGCAGTCAGCTGAGTGATGTTTACATGCCACTTCCATACCCCTAATGGGAGGTGTGAAAGAAAGTGTGTTGTAGGCAGCAGGGGAGAGATTCAGCTTGGAGGGTCCGGGGCTTCTGCCACGCACAGGAACGCAGTCGGGGAAGATAGCACTGCCCTGCCTCGTGTGCCTTTATTTTTGGCTTTAGCAGCACGAGTGTCAGTAATGGCTGCTGCAAACTGCTTATTCATGCTGCTGCTGTGATCAGCTGCTCCGGGGCAATATTAGTGTGGTGGCTGTGCTAAGTTTACAGGGACATCAATGGCGCGGCTGTCTCGCTCGCCCTGGCCGCGGTTTGGCTCGCCCGCAGGACGGGGCTGTTCTTGCCCGTGTGTTTTGGCATTCCCATCAAAGCATGCCCAGACACCTACGCCAGCAGGAGCAGCACTTTTTCGGGAAGCAGGGTCTTTCCAGCTTTTCCTAGCACGGTGCCTCACCCAGCCACGTGCTGGAGGTGATGGGCCTTTCTGACCCACTCCCTGAGCATTTCCTCGTGCATTTCTCAGCCCCGCGTTGGCGTGGCCGCACTTCTCTGCTCTTTGTGGTGGCAGCTGATTTCACAAGGCTCCTGGAAGTCATATGGCTGCCTGAGGTCACCACGAAGGGGATGGAGATGCCGAGCCTGCAAGTGTGTGGGCTGAGTCTGAGGGCGTGTGTTTGGCACAGAGGTGTCACCACGTCCCTGCTTTTGAAACACGGCATCCTTGACTCCTGACACTTTGGCTTCTGCAGCTAAACCTGTCCTCTGCATTCAGGGGAAGTTGAGAGGAGGAGTGAGAGAGAGCAGGAATCCTAGTAATTAAGACTTGCTTCTTGGAACAAGAAATGAAGTCTGTGCCTTAGTTTGGATGTGGGGGAAAGCAGGGTTCCCCTTCCCATTGCAGATGGAAAAATAGCCTTGTATTCCCGCTCCTGCTGCTGTCTCCGAAGGCAGCAAGGCAGGAAGAGCTGGGATGTGCTCGCAGGCAATGAGACCCCAGTGCTAAGTCATTCAGTTTATCAGTCAAAAGCCTTGTGTTGGTCTTAAACATTCTTCTGGCTGAAATAAAGGCTGTTTTGATTGAACAATAAAGCTTGTGACCACAGGTAGTATTCTTAACTATATATAGAGGGCTCTGGGTGCTCCTTCCCGTGACTGTACTGTGACTGTTTATATAATTTGCCATTAGTCATCACCAGACTGCAGAGATGGCTGGTTGAGAGTGTTGACTCGAACTGAGTGGTATGGCAAATGCCAGCCTTTCTGATGAAAAGATGTTGTCTCAAGGCAATGTCTGTTCTGGATTGAGTCCTGGTGTGGACCAGGGCAGGGTTTTTGCTCCGTGATCCCATTTGTGTGATACAGTTTTATGATTCTGGGGTATATACAGCTGAGAAAGCTTGAAAAGGGACTTTGTTCTGCCTCTTAGTCCATGTTTATCAGTTCCAGTGGGAACTTTTTTCCCCTCAGTAGTGCATTTGTCTTCTCCAGGAGACGAGGAAAATGAGGTTCACTTTCCTGTACGACACTGGATTTTGGTCACAAATGGAGACAGGATGTGGAGCAGGAGGAGCTGGTGCTCCTAGCCATGTCAAACCTACTGATGAGCTTGGTTAGCCTACCCTGTCCATGCAGGGTTAAACCCCATCATAAGCCAGGCTGGGAGGGACTCTGTCTCTTTGCGAGTTCCTCAGAGACTTCTGGTTCTTTGCTTCCCTCTGCAGTGGCTTAAGCTCACCTGGAGAATCCACCTAATAAATTCCCTGGCACTGCAGATGTATAGGTGATGCTTCTTATTTTCCTTGCAAGTCATAGTATTTTTATAGCTTTTGATATTTTATCATAGGCCTTGCACATTTCTTGGCTGTTTGAGGGAACTCTGCATGGACTATTATCAAATTAAAACATCTGGATGTGAGAAGTAGGAAGGAATGGCTGGTTTGTGTTGCCAGGTGGCACACAGAATCCTGCATTTTGGCACTTGTTTGAGGTGGACAAGCCCGTTTGAGGTCAATGAAGCAGCGAAGCCCCACTGTGGCTCTTCATTAAAACCAGTTAGTTGAGCAAAAGTCAGGAAAAAGTTTTTCCATTTTTCTGCCAAGCTGTTCAAACGACCAACTTTCCCCTTCTGTGGTGATCGTGGGAGACCTCGGGTCCTCTTTTCTTTATAAAATCTTAGGTGACACGCATGCCCACAGTTGTTGTGTCACCTTCTGCCTCTGAAAAGCTGACTGTTGACTGCAGGTGTTCCCAGGAGACTGAAGGCAAGATAGAAATGCCAAGTAATTGGTGCCCCTGACTCTGATGTTCTGCAACATGAGACATGTTGGATTAGGCGAAATGAAAGGGAAGATCTTCAGAGGGCTGCATGCAAATTTTGACTGGCTGTGGTTTTGGAAGTCAAGGAACAAGGCGATACAGGGAATGCTTTTTGAGCTGTTCTATCAAATGTCATATATCTGTTTTAATATTTCAAGTGATGTGGCTCCTTTCAGACAGTCATCTGGATTATCTGAGATCAGAGAAAAGGGAGTGATACTACTCAGCTGCAGAAAATAGGAGGAAAATACTGCCATGGCAGGGTAGGGCACAGACACGCTGACTGCAGAGTATTGGCTGTTCATGGAACTTGTTTCAGTACACACATCTTACAGATAGCCAGTCAGAATTATTGAGGTGGAGGTATTTTAGTTATAATCAATAAGTTTCAAAGAAACTTTAAAAGGAAATAAAAGTTTGTACAACACTATTTTGGAATTCTTCCCATAGGATTTGTTAGATAAGCCCACCAGATGTTTGTTTTCCGGACAAATTTACTATTTGTGTGCTTGCTAATCACAATGGAAAGACCTAATAAATTATGTATCTGTGTTCAACAGCTTGCTTTTCAAACAAAGGAAATTGGCCACAACTCTCATTTCTCCTATTTTTACCTTTCTCTTAAAGGGCAACACTTTAAGAAAAATACTCCTGTATCGCTACTTTAAAGGGGAATATGGAAGTGGCATGAATGGGCCCCTGTCTGCCAGCTACAGCAAAACTGCACAAGTGGGAGGTAAATCAACACACATCCTTTCAGGAGAACAAAATTAGCAGTACTGGGTTTTTTTCTAATAGGTACACTGGAACTGCTCCAGGGATTTAGTTGGTAAATAAATCAAACGTGTTCTGCAACCACTTAAAAGAGGTAGTATCAGAGTTTTCCCATTTTTAAATCGGAAAGCCACTTGTGGCTTCTGTGCATTTCAGAGAATCACAGAACGTGCTGAGTTGGGAGGGACCCACAAGGATCATCGAGTCCATCTCCTGGGCGTTTGGAGGTACCAAAGCAGGTACCAATAAATCAGCATCCAGAAATTCAGCAAAACACAAAATGTTTAAACAAAGATGTTGCTGTTTCTGGAAACGGAATGGTTTTCATTTTTTTTTGTTTTACAATTTTAGATCCTTTACTGATATATGAGAAAAAAAGATATAAGGGAAATCTTCTTGTTACAACTGGACAAGACTCTGCTCTAAGCACCTTGAGCAGGAAGTTTGAGTAGATGATCTCTGGTCAGATGGTCCATTATAACCTAAGTTTTTGGACTGTTGTTACAGAAGCCACCAAAGTTACTGTAGGATGGTTTCTAAGCAAACCCAAAATAATGCATCTCATAGGAAATGAGGCACAAGTTGGTTACAGAGCCAGGTCAAAACATGGGCCATTGCATTTTCAACATAGATTAAAGGCATGCTCAGATTTGAGGGCATTTCCAAATGTTGCCCAGCTGTTCCTCCAGGGCTGTATCAGTGTAGACACTGGAAATGTTTAGTTTTGGTATCCTGCACACCAAATTTTGCCCTCTAACAAACAAGAGAGTAAAGATTTACTTTTTTTTTAGTTCTCTCTCTAAAGATTGTGTGTATGGCTTCATCACAAAGTCTACACCATTTTAATCAGATTAATCAAGGTAGTACTGACTGATTAAAGCAGTACTATATTTTTCCTAATGAAGCAGACACAGTTATATCTTTATAGAAGTAAGTATAGCAGGAAAGATGATAATCTGTGATAATAAAAGATGGCTGATTTAATGAGCTAATGCAATTTAGCAAATGTTCTTCAGCTCAGACCTTCACTTTGGATTAACTCAGGTCTGTTCTTCACAAAAGTCATCATGATGTTATTGATTTAGGAGGTGTGCTGGCAACAGCCTTTGGCTGGAAGGTCACAGCCATAACCAGAGTGGATTTACCAGGACACAGTCTTTGTGCAGGTTAAGCCTGAGACTGAAGAGCAGATTTAAAAGTGCTCTCAGAGCACTGACCACACTCACAGTTTAGGGTGTGCAGCAGTGGAATTGAACAAGGGGTTCGGTGAACAAACCAGTGTCGTTTCCAACTTCCTTATTGTCTGAATGTCATGACAGAACAATGGTTTGGGGACTTGTTTTATTTCTTATTCTCAGAACCCAACACTGCAGTTCCATACAAAAATCTTGTTCTTATCAAGGGCAATTTTGCCTGAAACAGAATTTCAAAACTAAATTTATTGCATGGCTATTGTGTGCATTATTACTGGTAAGAGATGCTTTTCCATACCCACATGTGACAGCAAGCATGAATGGGATGTGCGTGTCTAACCTGCAGGTGGATTTTCAGGACAAGACTCGGATAAGTCTGGGGTGACCATGTTTGATATTCAGTGCCTCCTGGATAAAGAAGGTGCCTCAGAACTGGTCATAGATGTCATAGTAAACACCAGGAACGACAGGATTTTCTCAGAAGGCATCCTGCTTGGCATTGCGTTGCTTGAAGGTGGAAATACGCAAACACAGGTACTTACTGAATATCCTTATTCACATATTGATTTTCAAAAGCACAGAGCCTGGAGACAAATAGAAAGAACCTTTTTGCTGCGAGTTCTGTGAGGAGTTTGTCACTGTAATATGTCCCACTGTAATACAAAGGTAAATATGCCCTATTACTATGCAATATCTCATAGTGTAGACTCTTCAGTAGAAGAAAATGTTTTTCAGCTCTCCCTTTCTTGTGTGCTTCTTTTAATCTGGTCTTTGCCATATGGGCATTGTCTCCTTTTGTTTTATATCACTCTTTGTGAAGTTAAAAATAATAATGCTTTTAAGTATATACTAGCAATAAAAATATTTTTAGGAAATCTTCAGGGATGTTTATCAGAATCTCCAATGAGAGACAGACTGGCCATTTCGGAAGACCAGAATCCCAGTCCATAGAAAAGAACAGCTTTAAAATATGGATTCTATTTTTTTTTGTGAATTATATCCCTCTCTTCCAGCTTTAGCCAAATCAGATGATTAAGGAAAGACAGAGAATTGAGGTGATGAGGAAGGGCTGGAAGAATTGGGATTGTTCAGCCTGGAAAAAAAGAGGGGCTTGGGGTGACCTAATTGTGGCCTTTTAGTACCCAAAGTGAGCCCACAAGGAAGGTGGAGAGAGACTATTTCCAAGGGTTGGAGTGCCAGGACAAGGGGAATGGCTTCACACTGACAGAGAGCAGGGTTGGATTGGATATTGGGGAGAAATTCCTCCCTGGGAGGGTGGGCAGGCCCTGGCACAGGTTGGGCACAGAAGCTGTGGCTGCCCCTGGATCCCTGGGAGTGTCCAAGGCCAGGTTGGATGGGGCTCTGGGCAACCATGGGACCAACCATGGCAGGGGATGGAATGGGATGATCTCTAAAGTCCCTTCCATCCCAAAACATTCCCTGACTCTGTGATTGTTCATCCTTAACTCTGGCCAGCAGAGTTGTCAGAAGAGAGGAGAGTTGCTGTGAACCTCTCCCTGCATTTCCCCATATCTCATCATTGCCTGTGAAGGGAGCCCAAATAACCAACTCACACCTCATTGCAAGGTTATGAAAGTTAAATGATGAGAGGAATCCCATTTTGTACCTTTATTCTGTGAAAAGGTAATTTGATCTGTGACCCTTAGAGGGTATCCCGAAAATTATAAAGAAATTAGATATTTTTTTTCAGCTTTCTAAATGAATTGTTAGGGGCTGTGAAAGGCTTTGACTTTGAGAGAGTTTGTAAACTGTTGCAAATGTCACTCAGCTTGACAGTAATACTAAAGGACTGGATGTAATAATCTAAAATATTAACTATTTAACATTACCCTCTGTGGAGCACAAAAAAATGAATATAATCCAAGCCATAATATTACATATGAGATGTTCCCTGCTTCCTGTTGTTGTTATATAAAAACTTACTTTTCACTGTTATTTGTAGATGGAATATTATGACTCTGGTGAGCCTGCAGAAATGGAGAGTGTCACAAAGTCATTTAACTTCAGGTGTAATATTGTGACATTTTAAAGATTGCAAATAGCAGTGTTCACCATTTTACCCAAGTTCTAAGCCGTTATCATCCATCTTTGTTACCAACCTTGTGTATCACTTCATGAAAGAACTGATCAGGTAGCAACTAACATTTGTTCTGTATTAGTGAATTCATTATTCAACAGTTTTTTCACCAAAAAGTAGCATATTTTTGTATTTATTCTTCCTTAGGAGATGGATATCTAAAGGCTTTTGGGTTTTGGGGTTGTTTTTTTTTGCAGTATTCGACTTACCAGCAACTGAAGGAGCAAAAGAAGTCAGAAAAATTCTTTAAGGTGCTGTATGACCGCATGAAAGCTGCTCAGCAGGAGATCCGATCCACAGTGACCGTGAACACCATTGATCTGGGGAGCAAGAAGAAAGAGGAGGACAGTGACCTCACCGTATCTGTTCCCAAAAAGAGAGGTAAGGAGGCAGCCCTGTAAAAGAGGGGAGAGGTGCATTGACTTGGAACTGCACCGCTGTGCCGAGTTGATCAATAAGATTTAATATTAAGCATCGCTAATTTGCATCTTTTGTCTGTTTTCTCTAAATTATAGTCCACCTCGGGCTGGCTACAAGGAATTAGCTTTGCTGAAATCAGTGAAGCTACGCCAGTTTGCATCAATAAAAGATATAGAACCATATTTTTAGAGAAGCAGAAGTAGAGGCTGCTGCTAATGGGGCTATTTCACAAGAGCAAGCACAGGAACTGATTTCCCACCCTGTGGTCTTTCCATTGTTCTCATCATTTATTGTATATGGGAGGGAAATAGTAGGGCTTTTTGTGTTAATGTTCTGTTTCACTCTGGTTTGTGGTTTATTTGGAACATGCTATCCCTGCATGAATGTCGCTTTGATATTCTTTGTAAGTTGCCTAGAGGTCTTCGAAAAGTTAGGCACCAACAAAGCAAAAGTTGCATTCATTATTATTGTTTTCTTATTGTTTAATCAAATGAGGAGAAAGAGTTTCAAAAATGAAGGAAAATTATCTTTTTTTTTTTTCAGTCAAGGATTCAACCCTGCATCTGAAAGAGGGTATGAAAGGACAGTTAACAGAAGCATCTTCTGCAACATCCAAGGCTTACTCTGTGTACAGAAGAGAAATGGACCCCGAAATAGATCTCATGGGCTCAGGAACAGATGCTGCAAATGCAGAAGACAAGTCCACAGAAGAAGGGGTCATGAGCCCTGCCATTGCCATCATGCAGCCAATACTGAGATTCCTCCAGCTGCTGTGTGAGAACCACAACCGGGAGCTCCAGGTAAAGCGGGTTTGAGCTGAGATCCAAAAGAAGTGTTCTAAGGGCTGCAGCTTCGTGAGGAAGGAAAAGCACCCCTGTGCCTGACTCTTGTTACAGAACAGGGGTGTCCAAAATGTTGTTCTTCTTGTGGTCCAAGCATAAAATAACCCTTCTCAAGAACCACTTTGGTTGAGCTCATGTTTGTGCCCCCAGACTTGCTTGGGGGCTGTAGCCACATGGAATTGAGAAATATCTGAGAGTCCTTCTTAGTAGGGTTTCTGTGCACAAATGGTGGGTCGCTTAGCACGGCCTTGAAGGCCACAGGAGTTTTGTGGGCAATGTTTGGGTGCTGCTCTTTTCCCAAGGTGTTACAATTGGAGGCTTTAAGATGGGTGTCTCTGCTGGCAGTTCTTTTGGTAGAAATTACTGTCCCCAGTAATTTTCTACAAATATACCTCAGTGCCCTGTCCAGGAGCCTCCCTTAAAGCAGTTTTGGGGGTGGCTTGGGCTGAGCTGCAGTTCTGGGCTGACACAGCCAAGGAGTGGCCGTGATGTGCCACCAGACCTGCTCTGCTGTGGAACAAGCTGCCCAGAGAAGGGGTGTAAGAGAAGGATGGGGGCAGGTTATGCAGGACATGTATAAGACCTTTTCATGGAAAAGTTATACGCTTTTTATGGAAAAAGAACCTGTGTTTGACTCATCTATCTCTCTCTTTTTGTTTTTCTTTTTGTGTTCATTTTCTCCATCCTCCAGAATTTTTTAAGACATCAAAACAATAAAACAAATTACAACCTCGTCTGCGAGACCCTTCAGTTTTTGGACTGTATCTGTGGGAGCACAACAGGTGGGCTGGGCTTGTTGGGGCTTTACATCAATGAGAGGAACGTGGCTCTTGTCAACCAGACGCTGGAAAGCTTGACCGAGTATTGCCAAGGTCCGTGCCATGAAAACCAGGTAGGGCTCGAGGAACTTCTGGATGCAGAAGAGTATACCTGCATGTGTGGTGTCTGGGGGCTTGCCACAAACCTTTCAGTGTTGCTAGGAACGTAAATTCACTTCTAACTGCTGTGACTTTTGTTGGTGCTGTGCTGAAGAAGTACAGGGAGGTAAAGAATGTGCCATATTCGATCTGAAAAGTAAAGGTGTAACACTGGTTGAAACTGCATAATTTTTACTAAGGATTATCAATGGGGAAATTGCAGTGGGCAAAATTACAGAAGCAATCTCATCTTTATACTAGAAATAGCTGAAGAAATGCATGCAATATTAATGCTTCTTCCTTAATGTTCTCAAATGAAATGGGAAGGGCTGTTACTGCCATTGCTGGTAATCAACCGCCTTTACTTAATACTTTCAAAACAAGCAAACAAACTAAAATCCTTTAGTGGGCTAAATTTTGAACAGTCATATTCAACCCACTTATGACTGGGGAAAACTACTGTAAAAAAAAAAAGAATAACTACAGGACTGGAGATGGAAAATAAAAGCATTCTAAGTCAATGTGTTCCCCAACAAATTTCCATGAGGAGCACTGGGGGAACACTGATAGTGGAAGGGAGTGATTGGTTACACTTCATTACTTACACCCACCTGCTGGAAGTCACTGAGGATTTGACTTATACTTCTTCACACCAACTACAAGTCCAGTTCAGTGTACTTCAGAGGCAAATACTCAGCACTCTCATTTTCATTTTTTCCCTCTTGGTGTCTTCCTGGAAAACTTAGTCTTTCCTGTTGTCCTATAAACCTGCTAGAAGGAAAAAGTACCATAAGCTTTTGTATAATTGACACTTATTTACAGTGCCTAGAAGGTCCAGGACTCTGGCTGTAAAGGCATCTGGGAAGAACCCTTCATCATAAATAGAGTTTTGAATTCCATGTCCAGAATTTCATGTCTATCAAGAAAGATGGAGAGGGACTTTTTACAAAATAGTGACAGGACAAGGAGGAATGGATTCAAACTGACAGAGAGTAGTTTTAGGTTAGATATTTTGAAAAAATTCCTCCCTGTGAGGGTGGGCAGGCCCTGGCACAGGTTGGGCAGAGAAGCTGTGGCTGCCCCTGGATCCCTGGGAGTGTCCAAGGCCAGGCTGGATGGGGCTCTGAGTGACCTGGGACAGTGGGAGGTGTCCCTGCCCTTGGCAGGGGGTTGGGATGGGATGATCTTTAATGTCCCTTCCAACCCAAACCATTTCATGATTCTATGGAATGCCCTTCTATGCAGGACACATCCAGGTGTCTGTAGAGAACCTTAGTATTTGCAAACAGTTTGTGCTAAACCAGCTAAACTAAAGCTGGCTGCTGAATGCAAATTAAGAATTTGAATGTGTGGATTTGGTTGTGCCTACAGTTGAGCATGTCTCTTATGTCTGAGTCTGGCATGTGTGTTCAGCTGAATCTGGCAGTGCTCCTGCACCACTTGGTGCCAAACCCTGCATGACTTACTGGGAGCATATTTTGGCTTGCACTGTTTTTCCAGTGGTGTGTTCTCACTACTGGCAGTGTTGGGGTCGGTTCTGTACTGCACAAATCTCCCTCAGAAGCTCTTGTGGCATGTTTCAGGTTGCTCTGCTTTGGCTGGAAGGTTCATTATTGCTGCAAGATCTTTCAAATGTCTGGATCCTTCTTTTAGCCCTTTGTTGATGTGCATATTTCCTCCCTCCCATTATCCTGTTTCCCTCTTTTTTCACCCCCTCTGCTTCCCTCCCTCTCTCCTGCCCCTGCCCCCTTCCCTTCTCTTATTTTGCAGACATGCATAGCCACCCATGAGTCTAATGGGATTGATATTATAATTGCACTCATCTTGAATGACATAAACCCTCTTGGCAAATACTGCATGGACTTGGTGCTTCAGCTGAAGGTACAGTATATGCAAATTTGTTTATTTGAATTTGGGAATAGAAGACATACCTATGTGAGAGCTCTAGGCAACCTGACATTTACTTAATCTTATCGTAGCATAATATACTCAGCAGCCTTAGAAAAAAGAAAAAACATTGCAAATGAGTTCAGCTGAGCTTCTGGATCCTTGTCAGACCCTCTGCCACAGGCCTTTTGACCCACTGCTGTGTTTGGGAGTATGCCCTGAGCTTTTTTTTTAAAAAAAATGCTATCAAACAGGCAGGACAGGAGAAGTCCATATTGTGGATGTAAAATCTCACTGGATTGATAAACAGCAACACTGCACAGGCATGTAGTGATTTTGGCATTCTCCCTACACACAGGGCTCTTAAAAATTACTTGAGAAGGACATGTTGTGAAAAAGAATAATACTTCAGATGACCTGCAGTGTCAAATAAAGTTGAAAACAAGGTTCAAGTAAATTGTGTTTTATTTCCCTTTGCAGTGTCCTCTGAGGGGAGACACGAAGTGTAGAGTGTGAGGGCAAAGACTGAAGCAGGAGGGCTTGTCATGTAATTTTGTTCTGTGTTCTGTGGGGGGTTTGATAGGCTTGTAGATAAGTTTCTCCTGCCATGCTGTACTGGCTGCCAAGCAGGGTAGAATTTGTCCAGGGGGAGCCCTGGGGTTTGCCTTTTCTTGCCTTCCAAATTCAGTCGTTCCATTGCAGCTGGTGTGTTTCCTCCCCAAACCAGCAAACGCTTTGTGGTAGCCGCATTGCGTCATATTGGCAATGTTATAGATGTCTAATAAAATCATTAATATAGCCATATATCATGGACAATGAAACTGAATCAACAGTGCCTTACATATGATTTTAATAACTGTAATTATGTGTTTGAATGACAATGTAATTCGGGCCCCCCTCAAGCAAAACACTTTAGCAAACATTTCACTGTGGACATGCAGACAGTTCTTTTGAAGTCCAGATTTCAGTCTCTGTAAAGATCCAGCCCCGTTCGCTCCAGTGGCACTTTGATTTGCCATTATCATGAAGCTAGCAAGTGCCTGCAGAATATCTTTCCTCTTGGAGTGACCAAAACTGGAGCTCAGAGATGCCTGAAAAGCTGCAGGGACCAGAGGAGGTTTGTCTGTGCCTTACCCCAGTTCCTTAAACAGCAGAAATTGAGGTGAATCATAGCAGAGGTTCAAACTGTGGAATTTAATTCTGATTTTCTGGAATTACAGAGTCACTTGGCTTAGAAGGGACATCTTGAGGTGACCTCGTCCAACCCCCCTGCCCAAGCAGGGTCAGCCTAGAGCAGGTTTCCCAGGCCTGTGTCCAGCTGAATATCTTCACAGCTAGAGACTGCACAACCCATTTGGGCAACCTGTTCCAGTGTTTGGTCACTCTCACTGTATAAAAGTGTTTTCTTGTGTTTAGATAGAATTTCATGGGGGTTTTATTCTGTCTCTTGCTGTCTCACTGGGCACTGCTGACAGGGCTCTGGCTCCCTCCTCTGCATTCCCTGCCACCATGTATTTATACACTGATAAGATCCCTCTAAGCCCTCTTACTCCAGGCTGAACAGCCACACTCTCAGTGGCTCCTTGTATGAAAAATGCTCCATTCCCTTAATCCTCTTCGTGGCTTTTTGCTGGATCATTCCATTAAGTCCATGTCATCCTTGTACTGGGGAGCTCAGAGCTTGCCAGGCCAGATGTGATCTCAAGAAATTAGACCCAAATCAAGAAGTTTCTGGGTTTGATTTTGAGTGGCAACACATTGAAATAATAAAGCACTGAGTTTACCAAGTAATTTTTAACACTGACTCTCTGTCAGCGTTCACAGGCAACTTTGAAGTTGAAAATACATAAATTTTACAGTGAAAATACAAAATTCCAAGTATATAGGCCCATACATTTACACATACAAACAAGCTCAGGCACTGTGTTCAAGGGAACATTGTGTGTTGAACTTGCACCCCCCCCAACCAAAGCAAAAGAGCTGCAGAATTATATTTTCCCATGCCATCCTAGTTTAGCCTGTTTTGCACATAGTTTTTGATGTGGTGTTTAATTACATCTTCATGGTATTGTATTTTCCAGTGGACTCCCAAATCATTGAGTGAGGAGGGCAGACAGTGCTCACTGGGCCCACAGATGGCAAATGTCCTATTCTGCCTCATTTTGTTTTGAATGTGACCCCCTGGCCTCCCTTAGTGCCTCGTATTTCAGTGTGACCTCAATATCTGCCACCTTGTATAGTGACAGCATGAAGGGACCTTGTCAGGCTCGGGGTAAAGAGAGTCTAGTCCAAGTGTCTTCCTGGTTTTTCTCACAGCACCTTACTCTGCTGGATTGAGTTGCTTCACTCATTCATTTATTTTTCCAACATTTTTTATGAGGAGATGAGATGACAACCCAGGTCAAAAGAAATGAAGGCCAGAGACAAAACCTGGAAACTGATTTTTCCAAGGATTAATGTGTTATGAAGAACTTTGTGCTGTATTTTTCAAGTAATGGACCTCTTTTCCTCATTGATATCTGGGTTTGGAAATCAGATCCTAGGGGTCTCAAAGCATGCAGAAAATGGGGAATAAGTGGTCAAATGACCATCTCAGTGTCAGGTGCTGAGTGACCTGAGAGGAAAATCCTGGAGGATGTGCCTGCCTGTGTAATTCTAGGCCATAGCATGTCACTTCTGCTGAGTCAGTAGCAAGAAGCTGGATGTGGGTGACACAAAGCCCTACCCACGCTCTGCCTTTCCTCGTTTCCTGGAAGCTGCAGCAGGCTTTTCTCCTGGGAAATAGCTTCAAAGTCCTCCTCGCCCATGAGTGAGCAGAATGATGCCTTCCTCCACCATCTCCTCCCCTTCCTCCTGGTACCTGGCATGTTCCCTTCCCTTTTCCTCAGTTTGAGATCCCACCAGTGCTGTCACCTGTGACTTGGTCACCAAGACTGCACCAGGAGAGGAAGCACCCTGCTCTTCAGAGCAGCATCCTGTTAGGAGTCCTATTCAAACCGCTGTCCTTTCCCCTCCACCTGAGGTTTGGTGATTCTGTGCCCACCAGGAAGAAACTCTGTGGGCTTTTAGCTGTGAAACTCGTGTGTTTCTGCAGTGTGGTGCTCAAATTGTGATTTACCAAACGCTCACAAGTTGGACAAATTTGGCTGGGTTTTTCTGGGGACTGCAACTTGTGTGTGGTTGTTTTGTTGGCCTCTGGTGCTCAGTATTTTCAGCTCTGCTATCAAGACTTGGAGGTACAAAGTCTGCTTGAGATACAAGTTGCTTGAACATGCAGAGAACAACATCTTTCTTTTTGCCTCAGTCCCAAAAGCAGCTGAACCCTTTTCCTCTGAAACTGCCTGTGCCAATTGTCCCTTGCTGAGAGAACTTTGGGGTTGAGTTGCTGATGTCTGGCAATGAGCAGCTGAGAATGAGGTTGTGTGGTGGGTTGGGAGTTTTCCTGGCCCCTACCTGTTGGCTTCTGTCTGCTTGCAAGTGTTCCAAGAGTTCAGTCTGTGATGAAGGGATGATGAGGGGATGCTGTGACAGGTGAACCAAGGCCATCCTGCTCTGCCAGAAACCAGTCAAACCTCCAAAACCATTCTTCCTCTCCTCTTCACAACTGATTTAAATGGAAGGCAGACAGGTCTCTCAAGTCTGAGGCCACTGCTGCTAAAGCCCCTGCTGTTTAATCCTTAGGAGAGGCCTCAGTGAAAAGCAGCCAGCTGACTAAAGAAGGTTGTCTTTATATGTTCCCCCAGGAATATTTGGTAGTGAAACAAAATTCCAGGAATGTATGAAAACAGTTTATTTTACAGCCCTTCAAATAATAACCAGTTGGGCCTCTTAAAAACCAAGGGGAAGGGAAACCTGCCTGATTGATGAAGCCTTTTGTGTGATATGTTTTGTAATTACCTCTGTTGATTCTTGTTTTAATAGAAAGCCATGGCAAAAATTGCCAGGTGGGCAATAAGGGAAGGAAATGAAATTTCATTTCTTGTGCACTATCTACAGAAAGGCTCTGTATTTAAGTCAAATATTTTTCAGTGTTTAAAATGCTACTTCCAATATAGAGTTAGTAAGTCTTACAGTATGCTTATATTATAATGGGAAAAAACCCTCCTATTAAATATGTCAGTAAAATAAAAGATGCAAGTGGTTTAAAATCCTCTCCACTAAAAAAAAGTGGTCCTCGTAATCTCGATGAAAACGAATGCAAGGGCCATTAATCCATGAGAGAGATTTAAAATTTGCATTAAACTTGGTTTTGTGCCTCTAGAACAATGCCTCCAAGCTTCTGCTGGCTATTATGGAAAGCAGGCAAGACAGCGAGAACGCGGAAAGAATCCTTTTCAACATGAGACCCAGAGAACTGGTGAGAAAACTTGTGAATATTCATAAATCATTTGGCTGGGGAAAAAAAAAAAAAAATCTGTCATTAAAACATTTTCAGAATGATCTGCATCTAAGCTGAGAAGTGTTGGCAGCGTATGGTGGCACAATGTATCGGGATGGTACTAATTCGCAAGGAGTGCTTTAAAAGGATCAAGCATGCATGATTTCAGTCTTTACGACTTCATTATTTTTATCCCTTCCAAGCACTTTTCTGTAATTGTTTCCTAACTAAATTATCATCCTCTGGTAGACTGTCTCCAAGTGCAGTTTGTGAGGGGCTGGCAAATTAGGCTGGTACAGTTTGTGAAACAGTGCTAGCAGAAATGTGTGTGTAGATGTAGAATATATATAATAAATGTACATTATATATATATATATATATATATATGTCTCGTGAACAAAGGGAGTTACAAACAGTTGTTGCTGTATTTTGGAAGAACCCTGATGTTTGTGTAGGTCTCCAGGAACTTTAAATGGGTTGGAAATCTGGAGGAGTTGTTCCCAATCCAACTGGCTGTGTAACAGCAGTAACTGAGAGATGTGTGTTTGCACACAGTGTTCTTTCCCTTCTCGTCGTGGATTTCATCTCTCCCCGCTTGGGTTTGTGTTCCAGGTGGATGTGATGAAGAACGCCTATAACCAAGGCCTCGACTGTGACCACGAGGAGGAGAATGGAGATGATGGCATCTCCCCAAAAGATGTTGGCCATAATATCTATATTCTGGCACATCAGGTATGCTCTGTTGCTTGTGTGACTGCTTCCAGAACAGTGTGCCGTGGTTAAACTCCACACTGTTGTGGGTGGAGCAATGCCCTTCAGTTGTAAGAGAGAAGGAACCATGGGTTTGTTGATACAAACCAGCCACTTAGAAAGTTTGATAGAGTAAATATGGCAGTGGTTCAACAAGATTCAATGGCAAGGTGCACTCAGTAATTGGCTGCATACAGGACAGGCTCAGACAAACCTGGCAGGGAGACCCTCCTCTTGAGTCAGGAGGTTCAGAAAGGACACACTTGCATTCCAAACTCCTTTCAGAGAGGAATTTAGGTGCTGCTGGATCCAGACTTAGTCCAAGACTTGGTCAGTGATTTATGTCTAAAGGATTATAAATGCACAGTCCTTCCTTGATACCACTTTGCTAAGATTTCAGACTTCAGCATGCTATTAATCATTTTCCAAGTGAAATCTGTTGTGTAAGGAATCTCTCAACCTCGAGGAGTAACTTTGAGAGGGGTCCCTAACTCCAGGGAAGATCCTGTGTGTGTTGGTACTCAGTGGGACTTGGTAGGCTCTATTTGTGTGAAATAACAATGCAGAGCAAACCAATTACTGACCACTTAGCTTTGTCTTCTTTTAACATTAACAGCTCATTTATATCAATCAAATAATAAATCATGTTATCATTAGTGGGGTATTTTAAATAGTAGCTTCAGTTTTGATACCAAGTGAACTTGAATTAAGAAGATCCCTATTATTTTAGATTTAGTTTGGCAATAAGAATAATTGGGCCTTTTCACTGTTTCCTTCTTCAGAATTCCCCTCCTTCCACTACAGAACTATGCTCTAGTGCCCTTAAGCCTTTTCTCATCACTTTTTCTTCTCTACTGGTAAAGGTAGAATGTACAATGAAGGTTTTTTACTTAATGGGCTATTTCTTCTTCAGAGCAGTTGGTGTCAAAAATAGTTTATCTTTCAGTTATGTTAAGAGCCTTGAAAAGATTTTTTTGATTAAAATAGTAAAGACCACATATTTCTCAATTATATCATAAATAACAGCTTTTGGTATTTCATGTAAGGGCCAAATTTTTTACAAGTGCTTTTACTAAGTAAGAAGAAATTAGCAGATGAAGATAGGGAGTGTTCTTCATTCATTACATTTGTTAAATGTTCAGAATTGAATACTCAATGGGGATTAAAAAAAAGCAAAGAAAGCAATCTGTAGCTACAGTAGTGTTGTGCAATGTTTCGTTCAAGCAAGGATTGCACAAAACCGGTGACTGAGTTATGCTCATGTATTTGCAGCACATTTGAATAAGTAAGGATTGGTATTATGTCTCTATGTCATTGTGGTTGACTGTGTTCCACTCCTGTGCTGTGTGTGGGACTGTACGTGAGCTACCCATGGAAGATGATAGTGTTTTTAGAAAGCATCTGTAGCTTCTTACCTTGCATGGCTATTTACTCCTTGTCTGAATGCTTATAATGAAAATTCAAATGCCTGCCAAATGGAAATGTTGGTATTTTCTGCCTGTGGTTCGTGTTAAATTACTTAACAGGGTCTGTGCCATGGAAAATATGGTTTGGGGGAGTAGAATATCAGCCTAAAACCACATATGAAGTGACTGCTGGGGTCATTTTATGGAAGAGGTCACTACCAAGGGTACACTGGCTAGCAAGGTGTAGCTTAATCTCTGTCCCCAGATATATATTCAGGGTGCTGGGGGGTCCATGGAGCCACTCCACAGCTATTCCTGATCCATAGTCAGCATTTTGGTTGCGTAAGGGTGGATATTTTTACAGCAATTTACTGAGCTCCTTCCTGTTCTGTAAAATTAAATGTCATGACTGGCTCTGTAGGCTGTAAAAATATCCATCTTTTTACCAAAAAAAAAAGACTGTTTTCTTTTTCTTGCATTTCTGTAACTCAGTACGTGTGTTTACAATAGCTTTGCACCCATGTCGAGCCCCATATCAAAACAAATCCATGGAAGGGCAGGCAGTTTGGGGCCTTTTTCTGTCCTTTGCTAATGAGAAGTCAGAATTCTTGGCACAGGCCTGCTGATCTTTGACCCCAAACTCTTTCCATGTGTGCCCTTTCGCTCGCCCTGGGATGGGCAGGATACGAGCGTGGTCCCTCCTCAGTAAGGCCATTGTTGCCGGGTTCCTTTGCTGGCTTCTCCCTCCAAACACCCTCTGCTTTGCTGTGTCAGAGTGGCTTTTTGGTGCCTGGGCCCTCTGCTTGGCTTAGCTGACCTGATTTACATCCCATTTCTTTGCTGTCACAGTTCATCTGACTTAACCTTCTTTTCTACAACCAGTGTGGCTCTTCAGTCACTTTCCTGATGCTTCCCTGTGACCGCTTGCACTAGTTACAGCTTTTTCGTCCCTCTGTAATAGAAGAATCAAGACCAAGAGTTCCTCTTTTTGCTGTTCCAGCCCTCAAACACAGACAGTTTATTTTGGGGAGCTCAGACTTTCAGTTTTTGTCGTTGTGCTCTCCCGGGCGATGGTGGGTTCTGCATTTTGCCACCACGACATCCTTCCTTGCCCTTCCTGTGGTTGGTTTTACCAGCAACAAGAGGCATTCTGGTAAATGTTTGACCCATGGTACATAGAAAGTTATGCACATGTCACAAGCAAGGCTGAGATTTCTGGTAGCAAATCTCCTTTACAGCCTGCCAGCCCCTAGGCAGGCACACGTATGTGAGCGCAGGTGGTGCACACACACAGAGGTGGCACAGCAGCCGTGTCATGCTGGTAATCACAAGTCTCCCACATGTTTCTGTGACCTCTTTTTCCTTTCCTTTGGTTCTTCATGTTCCTCCAGCCTGCCACGTGCCATAGGCGTGCTGCTTCCCCTGCCCTGACCCCAGGCTGCCCAGACACTGCTGCCCCTTGCTTTTCCTGTTCTAGGTGTTGTGAGCAGGGAGGAGAAGGGAGTGCCCCTGAGAGAAAGCAGAACTGAGTGGTCCCTGGGCTGCCCCCCTGCTCTGCAGCCTGCCTTTGGGGCAGGGGCTCCATCCAGGCATAGCTCTTCTACATGGAGGAGTTACACAAAGCAGTGCTTGAGGTCTCATCCTGGAAGAATGAGCCTGTTTATTGCTAAGCGTTCCCAATTGTCTTGGAAATGCAGGGAGGAGATTGTGTTTCCTTTGCCTAATTCAAGTGTCACGCTCAGAGCCAAGCCTTGAACCTGACATTGCTGATTTCTTGCAGGAGTCTCAGGTGAATGCCAGTGGTGTTGTGGACAGTTCCATCACCTCCTGTACCTCTTCTCTTCGAGCCTCAGTCAATTGGTGTGGTATTTTTATTGCTGTCCCTTCAAGAGATCATGTTAAAGCAGGTCACACTTTGTTTTGCAAAGTCAGTAAGGATGTCCATGAAGTCAGTAAGGATGTCCATGAAGAGACATCATCTTGATGTGATGTCTGTGTGGAGATTTAAAAAAGCTTTTGACATAGTGTCACAAAACCCCTTTCATCCTTAATTCTTATATGCAGAAGCATTGGTGCAGGAGAGGCAAGTTTTTAAATGGCTACCCAGAAAAAAAAAGAAATTATAACAGGCTAAAGAAATCCTCTGGTGTTTCAGATGACTCCTTGAGCTTGCTACCTCTTAGTTACAGCAAAGTATTTCAGAAGTTTGTAAACTGAAAAAATGCCTCATTGGACTTTGCAGTGTTTCCATGTGTTTGCATGTCTATGAAGTTGAGATAAGGCCCTGGCTACAACCCCAGGCTGCTTATACATGCATAGTTTGTATGCATGTATATACGTGCTTCTGTCACCAGAAGATGCTTTGGAGTGTTTCTCTGCATTTTTCAACTAGGTGCAAACTGTCTAAATCAGGCACCAAGCCCAAGCTATTCCACTGTACCTTTCAGCTTTATTCATGAGGGTCACGGGAACGTGAAATGACTTTACATAGCTCCTCTCAGCTTGCAGCGTGGCAGGAGTGCACTTCCCTCTGCCTGCAGAGTTGCGGGCACATGGCCTTGCTGTAGGAGGGTGGCAGTGGGCAGGGACTAAGGGGGCAAACTGGAGCACTGTGGCCAAGTTTTCAAAGGTGCAATGCCTTGGAAAGTCCTCCATCTGGTTCTCAAAGCTGCTGCAGGGGTGTAGGGGTACTGACCCTTTTGTGATTCGTGTTCCGTGGTCTCAGACCAGCAAAATGTGTAAGTGTGTGTTTAAATGCATTGCTGGAGGGGGAACACGGGTCTTGGAATGCCACAATGTCCTTGTCACCTCCAGGTGAATAGACGGTTGGTTGTTTGAGTTTTTTTGGTTTTTATAAAATGAAGCTAAATTATTATTTAAATCCCAACAGAGTAGCAAAACTACTTATATCTGTAAAATTTCCTGGTGCCACCAGGGCTTAATGAAAAATCATTTCCTCCACCCTGTAAGGTTAGAAGAATTAACACTGCCTGATACCAGTGCAGCTATACAGCATAAATGAACACAGGTTTGAACCAGGCTATCTTCTGATAGACTAACACAGTTGGAAGTGTTCATCTATTTATAAGTTCCTAAAATCAAGGAAGAAGAGGTAGATTTGCTGTGAGCTATAAGGTTCTTGCTGCAGGTACTACTGAGCAGACTGTAGCAATTGGGCATCACGGGTAAGTCATGCACTTTCCTCTCTGGTGCTAATTTTGAATGGAACTGAGCAAAATAAGTCCTTCAGCCTTATGTATTTGTTATTTATTAATAACAGGATCAAGATTTCTTTGTCCAACATGGCAAGCTTTGCCAAACTAATGTCTTATTGCTGTGTTTACTTCCTCCAGTATATTGCTTCTTAGTGTAGACACACAAAGAGCATTTGCTGACTGGGCAATTAAAATGGTAATAATTGATGTCATAGGTTTAAACTTTGGGAGTAGGGATACACTACCAGCTATTTTGTAGAAGTTACTGGTTTTTCTATTTGAAATAGGACTGGTTTGACAATGAGACTTGGATGTGATGTGTTCATTAAGGAGAAGCTAAAGTCAGTGTTAGAAAAGGTAGCTATCCAAATATGAAACACTCTAAGAAACACAAAGCCATTTGTTTATGTTGGTTTCTGTTTAGAAACCCACTCAGGTCAGGAACCACCTTTGTTTTCCACATAAATGCTGTGCATAGAACTGCATGGTTCTGGGGCTCTTACATGCTCCAGCAGAACAAAGAAATGACAATAATAATAGTGGTTTCAGAGATTTTTTTAAAGAATAAGTCTTCCTTTTCATAGGGGTTTTGGAGCAGTTAAATTTTGTTTGCCCCTCTCTTAAATTAAGGTATTACCTGGTGTTCCAGGTAAAGACACCAAGGCAGAAGCAGGTACAGACAGCAAGCCCTGAGCTCTCATGGGAAACAAATATGGCCTGTTTGGTCCCCAGTGCTTTGCTTTCCCTCCTATGCTCACTGGATCCCAGCTACTCAGCTAATGAGGAAAACTGGCATTTATTGGGTGGTACAGCTGAGAAGTGCGTATTCAGTGAACACATTAGTGCTCCAAAAGTCTTTTAAAAGGGCATGCTAATGTGTATTTTTCAAATAAACTTTCCCTGTGCTGCTGCTGTTAAGGATTGCTAAGGCAAGAAGAGCTTTCATAGGATAATGGGTACAAATGTGTGTGAGGGAGGTATTGTAGGCTTAGATGTTTGTTTTGTGGATAGCTATTTTTGGTGGTGTAATTTGGAGCAGCTCCTGGATTTCCTTCACTTTGCTGTATTTTAGCCTCTAGAGAGATGAACTTAGACCTTTGTACTCCTTTTCCCTTGAGTTTTGTGTGTGTGTGTATAAAATCAAATCCAATTATTAGAACATATAGGGTAAATGTGGATTCTTGTACTCATCCCTTTGTCTTGACCTGGACATAATTCAGGTCAGGTCAAGGGATTCCGTGGCAAGGCCTTGCATAAAGTGATGGGTGCAAATTTTCCATGGTTTAATGTGTAGGGGAACAAGAACACTGTGAATGTGGGCCTCCAAATGTGGAAGAGGATGGCTGCGTGTGACTTTTCCTTTAGGATGAGAATCCAAAGCTTTCTGAACTGGGTGGGCTGTCCCAGGCTGGCAAAACAGCATTCGGCTTTGAAGTGTGATTGTGGTCAGGTGTAAATTTGGGGTGAAATTTGGCCATTTAAAAAGAAAAATCTTGCAAGAACACCTTCACTCTTGATGGTGATGTTGCCTTTACTGGCCTGTAGCCTTTCCCTAAAAGAGATCCCCCTGTGTGTGTGGGAGCTGGGAGTTCCCAGGGCATTTTGCTTCAAAAGACAGGCTTATCCTCATCCAGTTGGGAAGCAGCTTCCAGCTCCAGCAAGGATCCTCCAGAAGAGCTGAGATCTGGGGACTGCACTGAATTTTTTAATCTTGCTGACTTCCTTGTGTTCATCTTCTGCCTCAGGCAGGTGTGTTGCTCAAAAACAGAGTTGTGACCTACGAGCCCCATAATTTATAAAACATTGGGTTGTGCTTGGGTTCTGCAGACAAAGATTTTGAGTTGATTCTGTTTTGTCAATGAAATGTCTTGGTTCATTTGAATTTTTACACATCTCTGACTGGTACACTCTTAAAAATGTGTTGTGCTTAGTGTACGAGAATAGTATTTTAGAAAAAAGACCCAAATACAAAACAGTCTGAACTTGCCTGGTGTAAATAGCTTTACTGGACCAGAATCACTGGTTATATTGAGTGAAATTATAGACTGGGCACATTTTGTGTAGCAATGACCATTGTCAAACTTTGCAGCTGGTGTGAAGAAGAAGCAATTGGCAGGTATTGTTGGAGATCGTCTTCCCAAGCAGCACCAGATGGCAAATGGAGAAAAATAGTGTACACTTTAATAAATAGGACCACCTTTCGAGGTCAGAAGATGATGGAATCTATCCTGTAGGATAAACCTGTCCTTCAGGATGAATAGCTGTGAGTTGGTGCAATAAGGATGCTCTCTTTCTGCAGGAGGGGTAGAATTTTTCAAGCTAAAGGATGTAATTTTTGGCAAGGCTGTGCTGAGGTTTGCAGTTTTTTGAGGTTTTTTTTCTTGTTTGTTGCTCTCTCCTTAAGAGAGAAACTCTTGCTGATAGCAGTGCCAAAACAAAGGGCTAATGGGAAGCAGTCCCAGGAACTGTGACTGTCAGGGGACTCGTATCCTTGGCTGCCAGACCTGAAACTTCTCATGGAACTTTTATGCTCCACATGTTGTGTTGTAGCTATCACCCTGATGAGACAGGCTATGGCATCAAAATGACACGGGCTAATTAAATGTCAGCAGAAGCAGAGACAGTTGCAAGGCTTTTGCCCTGAGGTTGCCAAGGCTGAAACAGGAGCCAGGGCTGCACTTCACCCTCCTTGAGGCTCATTAGGGTGGTGTCTAACTCCATGTTTGACCGGCTGCACTATAGGGAGACACTATGGAGGCTGCCACCAGGGCTTGACACTAATGAGCACCTGCAAGAGGAAACAAGGTCTGTGGCTGGTGTTAGGTCTCAGGTTAAAACCTTGGCAACTTGTCCTTCGATGTTTTCTTTCCCCCCTCACTTCTAGGAAGCATTCACCTCAGCATCCTGTTCTGACTTTGATAGGGATCTTCATGGGGACCTCTGTTTTCCCTCTGGTGTCCTGTTCACTTAGGCTGCCAGGAGCTGCTGGGGTTGTAGGCTGGGCCACAAAAGCTTTAGCTTATTTTGAATTGTCTGGTTCTGCTTCTCTAGAATAAGATGAAGTGTCTATTATACATGTGTGTGTGATTTATATGGGATGTTAACGAGTGATATATCCTGTGTGACTGTGGCGACTGTGCATTTCGCTAGTGCGCAGGTGGCCGTAATATTTCTGCTTTGTGGGTTTCTTCTTCTATCTCTAACTTCTGTAATCCTTGTGTTTTGTGGTTTAGGAGATTATTTTTTTTGTCATTGGGAAATATGTTGTATTGGTGTCGGGGCCCAAACGTTACACCAGAAGAAATATCCTTTCTTTGTCAAATGTCTGCATTGTGAAATCTTCACATTAGTCTGTGGTTTTACTCTGAAAATTGGCTGTGGGACAATGAAGTAAATACTGTTTAAGACATTCTCTGCTCTCAGGCTCTATTTGCAGCCCTGTCCTAGCAATACACATACTACCTTTTTATTGCTGTCTGAAGCAGCACGGGCTGGGCAGAGTGACTTTAGTCCTTCTTTGGTTCTGTCACCAGTGGGGGAGTTCCTCAGCTTCCCACTTGAAGAATGGGTCTTCATAGCCACGTCCACACCTGCTCTGTGTGGGAATGCCTCCACTGGAAGCAGGCAGGCAATACTGATTTATACTAGTAGAGAACTTGACCTGCTGCCCTCAAATGATGCTCTCACCCTAGAGCTGCCTGCTTGTGTCTGCCTTGCACAGACTTCACTCAGAGTGACGATGCAAGGGTGAAAAAAAAGGATGGTGTGACTTGAAACTTCACTATTGAAATTTCTTTGGGGGAGTGTTGTGTGGAATTAAAAATCGTTTTCCTTGTAAACAGAACGAGCTCTGTCCAGAAGCCTCTGGGAGGAAAGAAATGTGGATCCGTCTTTCCAAGGGCTCTCTTCAAAGCAGACTGCACTTGCAGTCACCCTCAACTGCCCTGTGCACTTATTGCCTGCTCAGAAATGTGTGTCATGTAGCTGCTCACTTTGTTCAGATTGCAACAAACTCCCCTTATTTTGGGAGCTGGGTTACACAAAGTGTTGAGTTTTTGCTCTGGAGACAGAGCTGGGACTTTTCCATTAGAGGTGGCCATCAAATGAAGCAAAATGCTCTTTTTTCTTATATCTTAAGCACGACTGCACCACTTCACTCTAAGCTGGGAGGAACTTGCTCTGTTTGTTTTGAGGGAAGTGAAGGTAACCTTGGAAATATCATGGAAGTGAAGTCTGGTCTCGCTTAATAGTATCAGAGCAGTTCTAATAGGCCTCAGATATCTGCACTGTGCAATCCTACCCCTTAATTAAAATGGTGGGGGGGAACATCTTCTCTAACAAAGACATACTTTTTTATGTTCAGTAGTCACTGAAG
Source organism: Margarornis squamiger (assembly GCA_035222235.1). Classification (NCBI taxonomy): domain Eukaryota; kingdom Metazoa; phylum Chordata; class Aves; order Passeriformes; family Furnariidae; genus Margarornis; species Margarornis squamiger. The sequence continues at coordinate 57,720,481 of JAWWTY010000037.1, forward strand.
TAATTACAGGTTAACAAAAATAAAGAGCATTAAACAGAATGTCAAAATATGCCTGTTCCTCACAGTTGCTGCGTTTTAACTCTCATCTCCTCTGATGTCATAATTTAATTAGGTATCTCAGCCATCACAGAGTTTTCCAGACAGGATCTGAATTTGTATTCTACAAATTGGCAGGGCTCAGTTGCCATCCTCTTATTTCACTTGTTTAACACAGTGCAGAAAATGAGGTCCACCTTGCACTTTTTGTGAGGCAGCTTTCTGAGGGACTGAATAAAAGTGTCCAGCTGTGAAATTTAGTTTTTAATGGCTGATTATGCTTTTCTGCACCAAAAGTGAGGTGATCAGTTGCTTATGATCACCTTCAGACCTGCACACGGGTAAGCATCTAATCGGCCTGGCGTTAAAGAAATAGTTTCTCTGCCTTTTTGCATGGGCAAGGATTTTCAGAGTTTGTTTTACAAATGATGTAGCCTTAAATGAACTTGGTCTTTCCAGCCTCTTCTTTCTTTGAGTCTGCAGAACACCATTCAGCTGCTAGTTGGTTGTGTAAAGAAGCCTGAGTTGTGAACGTCTGATGAGGAGAGAGATGGAATTTTTACCCTTTGGCTCTCCCACCAGGAACTGTTACTCCATAGGTGCCAGGTGAAAGTGCTCTCCTGAGGACAATAGCCAGAACACAGGGTTGGAAAGAGCAAATCATCATTTTGCTTTCTCTTCTCTCTGTTCCTATGCTTCCAATTTATTTTTTTAAGAGATGTTTTGCTCTGCTAGTTGGAGGGGGAGGCAGAGGCTCAACAGTATGATTGAAAATGCTGGAAAATCTCACTGCTGTAATTATTTGGCAGAAGGCATCTCTCAGTTCCTGTCCATCTCCACACTTGTACACTGCCCTCTTTTGTACCCCACAAAGTACAAGCATCAGGTCCCAGCATACATTAGGAAATCCATGTCTTTTGTGAATTCGGTAGATTGCAGTTTCAGCAGTTCACTTTGCTATTTTAGTCTCATACCTTTTTGACTCTGAATGAGCAGGTTGTGCTTTCCTAAGTGTTGGAAAGGTGGGATGCTAACAGGAGTGGGTAGGAACAGACTTTCTGCTTTGCCTTTGCTGTAACAACTAACATGACCACGTAATGGCCACACTCAGGTGCTTGAATCACAGAGGCTGAGACCAAGTTGCAGCTGAGGACTTGGTTGAAGGCTGGGAGGTGGCTCATCCCAGCCTCTTCCAGGGCAGTGGGTGTCCTGGGGCCTCTCCCAAGCCACACCTGCACGTGGCAGGTGCTGGTGGTTGTATGAGGTTGGGGTGGTGAAATGCATCCAGCTGAAGGGGTCACAGAGTGGAAGGGCAGCCACAGCACTGAGCTGTGAATGCTTGAGATGAGGGTGGGAAAACCCCAGGAGGGAGCCAGCGATGCAGGTCTCACCTTTCAGGTCAGAGACTGAGCCCCTTTCCATGCAGTTTGGGTAGACCCTGAAGAAAAGGATGAGTCCTTTGTGGAAGTATCAACCCATGAGATGGTTTCTGGTCTACTCGTGGTGCCAGAGGAAAGGGGGTTGGCTGCAAGTCAACGTCTTCTCATGCTATGGCTTACAGAAGGAAGTGTGTCCATACTTAAAGCGGTGGTTCCCCTCGCCACATTGCCCCCAGATTAAGAGTCATGAGCAGTTCCTCCTTTTGTTTGTTTATATCAGCCTTGCTTTGCTTTAGAAGCCACATATTAGACAGAAGTAGATAGCTGTTTGGCAGAGAATCACGTTCTGAAGAGAAGGGAAACAGAGAAAGTAAAGAGCTGGGTAGCTAAAGGATTTTAAGAGCTCCTGGAAGGGGTGTGCCTTTCACAGCTCTCCTGTCTCAGGTGTCTGTGTGTACTTTTTATGCATACAAAATGTTGGTGGCTTTTGGAGGTGAACAGTTCTCTTGCTGTGTGGGTTTGAGACTCACAGACACAAATCTCAGACTGTGTCTATGCAATGTTGGCGAGCAATGTTTTATCTGCCTTTCACAGCAGTTGCATGTGGTTGGGATCTTCTTCCTTGCTGTGCTGTGAAAAAGACCAGTTGCAGAAACTCTGCTCTTTTTTCCTCCCTTTTCCACTGAACTTTCTTGTTATGCTTCTAGTCATGTCTGACTATCATCCCCTTATTTCCTTCCATCCTGTACCCTCCCAAACTTTGCTTACAGGAACCAAACTTTGTTTGGTTGCAGCATGTTTTTTCTGACCTGAACTTTCCCCACATGCATGCACTTTGTTTTTATTTTTTTTTTTCGCATGTAAAAGAAATTACAAAGAAGGCAAGTGGAAGTCAAACTTACTGAAATATTAGCAAGTCATTTTGTCTTCTGCTGGTTTTCATCAGGGGAAAAAAAGAACAGCAAACCCACAACAAAAACAGCAGTAAAATTACTAAAGGGGTGTGATGGGGACTGCAGACATAATAGTGATAGAGATCACTTAAGTGTGGTGGTTTCTCTTGTCTGATAGTATTGAGGTGTTTTATTTCTCCATTCCCTGTGAGGTTCATTCATTCTCCATTGACTGTTATCCATGGTCTGTAGTGTGCACCACGTGGAGGCTGGGGAGGAGGGCTGGTGTCTCAGAGGTTACCTGAGGCCATGGAAGACCCAGCAACACAATCCAAAGTGTCTGGACCACCCAGGGCCCTGCTCCTGTACCACAAGCCATCAGGGAAAGATTAACTCTAAACCCTTCTGGTTGCTCTTGTGGTGTAATCATCTCAATGAAATCAATGAATACTTGATTTGAGAGGCTCCCATTGCTCCATCCCCGCTGTTCCTAATGTTTGTTAACAGATTGCTTTGTGGGAGAGTGCAAAGGTAGCGCTCTATAAAACTCTAATGACTTCTGGAAGGGAAGTTGCCCCGTGTACTGCAGAAGACACCATTCAGTTTTGATTGGAACGTGGGGAGCTGAGAAGCTGTTCTTGCTCTTGGTGCAGCCAGTTGGAATAAAAATTCCTGTTCGGTTATGGTTAAGATGACATTTCCTTTCCCCTTGCTTTCTCTCTCTCCCTGTTTACCAATGGATTAGGAATGTTCTCGTTTGCCCTGGCATGTGGTAAGGTCCTGGCACGCTGAGGAAGAGGATCTCATTTTCTCTCTCCTATCCTCCCATGTGTTTCACCCATCCTGTTTGCCACTCCCTTGACTCTCTGTTTGCTGCTGTTTCTCAGCCCTTGGGGTTTTTCTTGTCAGTCCCCAGGCATCTTTTTCATCCTTTCCCGCTCTCTAAGCAGAAAATGAAACGTTCAGTGAGATGACTGGGTTATCCCCCTGTGAGGGGGTTTGGTGGTGCCAGATCTCACACTGCCTGGCTCCAGGAGCCAGAGGGACCAAGGAGAAAAAAGAGGAAGAGTTTTCTGCTGTAAATGAGCCCCAGCTGCACAAGCCTGTTTGCACAGCAAGGTGAAACTCATCTGAGCAAGATGCAATTATTCTGCTGCTGCAGAGTTATATTTTGCCTCATTTCTGCCTGGTGAAAGACCACTGTGACCTTTGGGCTGGCAACCCACCCTGCAGGACATCTGGTTACTGACAGGGTGGGGGTGAAGCTAACTCACAGCAGATCTCTCAGATGCCACGCACTGGGCATCAGCTCTGTGCAAACACGCTTGCCTCGCTTTCCCCATGTCTGTAGCTCATTAATTTCCAGGATTGTGGAGTGGCGCCTGTGCCCTGACAGGCTGGAAGGGGCTGACTGGCACACCAGAGGGTTGTCTACCGAGCTGAGCCGGGGCATGGGGCAAGGGCAGAGAGGGCACTGTGCAGTTCTGGAGCTTACAAACACCCCCACATCCAGTTCCCACCCCAAAACAAGCCCCAGTGCCCAGCACGCTCCCAGTGCTGCCTAACCCAGTGCCCTGTCCCTGCCAGGTGTGCCAGGTATCTCCCCATCAGTGGCAGCCTCACTGCTGCCTTACAGCTCTGGGAAGAACTGTTAACAAGGATAATAAGTGTTTAAACAATATTTTTTTGTATTTTTTAGATGTCTGTAATACTTCTTAATGTTTTAAGGCACAGGAGCTGTTTGTGTCTTTATTTCTGCTTCTCAGCCAGTTATCCAGTGCTTTTTATAATATTCCATCAACCTTTTTCAGGAAATCAGTTTAACATGTTTGACCCTTTGCCTGTGAACCAACTCTTCTGTGAAAACCCTAATTGCCTACAGGACACTAGGCCTCACTCATTTACACCCCTTTTTACCATTCTAGTCATAAAAAGTCCCTTTTACCCCCCAGGTTCAGCAGTTTTAAAATGCTGGGGAGTGAAATAGAGCTCTCAGAATTTTGGGGTCTTTAACCTGCTGTTTCTAGCTTGCATTTCTTGTACTGCTGTCTTTTTTAGGGCTTCAGCAAAGCCTGGTGTAAAGTGGAGAATAACTTTCTCTTTTCCCAGGAATTTTTCCATATGCACACATATGTACACACACACACATGTATTTTGGCAAACTAATCTACTCTCCCAGGTCAGGGAGTTAATGACAGGCTGATGAAATGAATATTCAGAGCTTTAAATCACTTTCTCTTTGAGAACATTCAAATAACTTCATTTTTTGTCCAAGGTAATCTTGACTTTAAACCAAAAGGCCTGCAGGAAACCCATACATTGTTAATTGCAAAAGCTGGGTCTGCTGTGGTTTTCCACACTGCTGATCATATATGGCATCCCAGATGAGTAGCAGATCTGATTTTATAGTCATGTTGTGTCAGGAGTTTAGACTGAGTATTACTTGTAATTCTGTCATTTATCTCTGCTGTTTCTTTATTAATGTCTTGAGCGTTCTTGGTCTGTCCTCAATCTTTCACATTTTGTACTGAGGCTTTATTGCAGTGTTTTCCAAATTTTTTAAGTAAAAATCTTTCAAGATGAACAACAGCCCTTCCTCAGGAGCTGACTGGAAGCCAGATGATCTTTATTCATAAAGCTATTGCCTTAGACATCCCCTCTTTGGAAATCACTCTTCCATTATATGGTATTGCTTCCTTGTCCCTACATTCCTTGATGAGTAGTAAAATACAGCGTTGACATCTAAAATATTGGCACTGGCATGGCTGATGGGTGAGGGAGTAAATGACTGAGAGAGTTTTCTCCTCAAGGATGATTTTTTTCTGGGGGTCTTTGCAAATTCAGGCTCCAGTGATGGGGTTGGTTTTTTGGTGTTTTTTTTTTTTTTTTTAATCAGTTATATTTGCTGTGAATTTTTGAGCTTTGCTTGCAAACATCCATGAGGGCAGATCTTTCCATTATAGTTACTATTGGCCACGTCCATGTGGTGTTTTGCCCTTCAGCTGCCCCCAAAGATTTGTGATATAACATAGGTGTTAAATAGGGAAAAAAACATCATTCAGAGCTTGCACGGCCTTTACATGCCACTCACCTTGGCATGACAGTCACCTTGGGTGTATTATAAGCTTGGAAAAGCTTTCCATATTTTCAGGTTCCCAGTTTGTCAGTACACTCTTATTTTCTTTGTGTCTTTGATCTCACAAAAAGCTCCGTGCTGGTCGAGGGGTCTGTTGACACAATCCCCTTTGCCCACGTGTGCCTTTGAGCTCTTGGCGGGGCGAAGGAAGGAGCACGAAAGCAGAGCTTCAGAAAACACCATGCTTGCCAAATAACATAGCATTTCTAAAGGCTGTGGCCTCTGCTTCAGCCCTGAGCTCTCACAGATTGCTGGCCACCACAGCCTTTCATCCCTGGAGCTGTGGCTGCACAGAAATATTAGCAGCAGTTCTTGTTGTGTCGACGTAGAGGAATCCATCCCACGTGGGAACTGCAGTACAAGCAGAAAATAGATGGGCCCTTTGCCCCGAGGTTACTCTCTGAAGGTCCAGAGTACACAGAAGGGAAGTGAATATAGAGAAAAATGAAGCTATGAGTGCTTATTACCTAGGAGAAGACTCACCTTCCTCACCTGAGGATTGCCAGGGCCTTTAGGTTCCCTCTCTGAAATCTGCCGCAGTTCCTCCAGCTCAGTCAGCAATCCCTGGTTGTTTCTGATGGCTTTTCTGGCACTTGAGGTGCTGGCACAGGAGATCCTGGGCTGTTCCTCGGGTCATTCTGTCTGCTGCTCGTGTTGGGCAGCCCCAGCTGTGCCCTGCTGGGCTCTGTCTCAGCAATACCTGGAGATGTCATATGGTTTACAAATGGCATTTCCAGTTCTGTATAGGAATTCAAGTATGATGATAGAAAGTGTTTTATTGTACTAATGGAAATTGCTGAATCTATACCATGTCCCTTTTTCCAAACTGGCATGTTCTTAATAATAAGAGCTGTCCATACATCCTTGACTTGTCATTTGTTAGAAAACTCAAAATCTTAATGGTTCATACTGGAGAAATAAAGGTCAATGTACAGGCAAAGTTCCTCTGTATTAGAGAAGATTAAAAAAGGGGAATATATTTGCTTCTGGTTATGCTAATTCATCACTCCAAGCACGGTGTGATTGCATTCTGTCTAGTCAGTTCTTTTCTTTGTATCTTAAAAAAGAGATACAGCCAAAGTAAAGGGCATTTGGAGATAGACAAGGAAAATAATTGAGTCACAGAGAGTCTTCTGTTTGAGGAGGGATGGGAAAGATAGGGATTGTTTTAATTTAAAGAAGAGACAAATAAAAGAGAACGTGACAGTAGTGTACAGAATGATGAATGATACCGAGGAGGTGAACTGGGCACTAGTGCTTGCCCTTTCTTAAGTACAAAAGCAGAGGGACATCCAGTAAAGCAGAAACGCTGTTTAAAGGGAGTTTTTAAACAGTAACCATCTCCTTTCCACAAGCTCACTGTGTTTCTCCAGGATTCTAGAGCATGTATTGAGGGGCAAGCAAAAGACCTCTAGGAAATGGATTCAAGTTGCCTTGCTAAGCAGTTGTTGTGGGCATAACAGCAAAGACTGCTCCGTGGATTATGTGGCTTGTTTGGAGGAGAAGAACTAGTCAGATAGTCTTATCTATCTAGAGCTTTTTTAGTCTCAAAAGTAAGTGGATGTTTAAGTTAAGACATGAATACATGAATAATGAAATGAACAATAATGAAACTATCCATGCATTTGCTAGATAGCATAAAAAATTAACAGTTCAGGGCAGAAATTTACTACCAATGGAAAGAATATTCCTCTGCTGTTGAGCCCCATGTTAGTTTTTTGCATGTCTCCCTGAATATCTGCTCATGAGCCTTTTATAAAATGCTGATGTTCTGCCACATTGGCTCAGGGCTCTGCTGCCAGGGCCAAGCAGGATTCTCTCCTTAGGGAACTTGTAGGAAGCACATTTATTCTTCCTGAATATCTCTTTCTGGTATTCTCTTTTCTTTTGGATGTCCCATTTATTTTTCATCTTTAATTAATGAGTTTGTATCAAGATCCAGAGGAGAATTGATTTCGATCAGTAAATTCTAGGCAACTTTGAGTAAATTGTATATGTAGCTCCTCCATACCTTTTTAGGAAATAAAAGAGGGGATAGTGAGACATGCAAATATCTTTCAACTGAGTGAGATCACTGTCTGCTTAGATTATTACAGGACCTGTTTGGATCCACTGTTACTTCTAGACTTGATCCCCGACATTCCTTTTGTAGCTGTGCTCTTATTTCTATAATTCCTCACCAGACTGTGCTATTTCACGTAGTGCAGCCCCAGTCCACCTGTGGTGCTCAGCCCTTCCAAGCCTGGTTCCCGTGGTCATCTTGCCTCCTTTCTAATGGCTGTGTCTGCTCTGTGGTGGTAGTGTCAGTGCAGTGATTCAGACCTGCATCACATCTGCAAGGCAGCCCTGCCCTTCCTGCCTTGCTTTTTCCCACCTTGAAATAGGTGAAACGCCTCATCCATTCTGGGGGAACCCATTCTCTGGGATATGAGGGAAATTGCCTTTTTAGTGGGTCCTCATGCCTTATAATTAGGTCTTTGTTTCTCACCTAAGGGAGGTCATGAAGGCATTTGCCAACATTAAACTTTGTGCAGCCATCGAGCATTTAAAATATTTACTATTCCATATTGAACAGATGTATTTTATGAATCATGTAAAGTATGTAATTTATAGAAGCTTGTAGGAGATACATCTTTGTGTGTGTGTACATATTTGCTCTGTATATAAACTGGGCAGTTAAGAGTGTATTTTCCCATCACTGCAGTCCAGCTGCCTCTGAAATAGTTGTGGACATTCTCTTGCCAACCCTGAAATACCAACCTATAACCTGGTTTAGCCATTGGAAGGCACAGAGAAAAATTAATTGTAAATGTAATTTCATACTCAGAGGTATGCAGATTTTATGTCTAAACTCAAGTGAAAAGAAGCATTCTAATTTTTTGGCATTTGTCAAAAGCCCTCCAAAAACCATCTAGGCTGCAGGCTAAGCTGCCTTTCATAAATCTCAGCCGAAGACTTGCTGCTGACTTTTTAAGACTAAATTATTTCTATTGTTCTCAAGTAATTACATTTTTGTTGTTATCTGTGGAAAGAGCCCCACTGGGTTGAGCGTGTAAGTATATGGGAATGGGGGGAAAGGAGGATTTGTGGTAGTTAAGTGGGGATGATAAAGCTGAAAACATAGCAGCAGGACATAAATCAGATTTCTCTTCTCTTTTCTAGTTGGCTCGTCACAATAAAACATTGCAACAGATGCTGAAGCCAGGGTCAGACCCAGATGAAGGAGATGAAGCCTTGAGGTTTTATGCCAAACATACTGCGCAGATAGAGGTAAAGAATTGCTCACTGGAAGACTGAATATGAGACAAGTCTGCATCTTGTGCGTGGTGTATCACCTCTTTTTAAGCCCCTGAGCAGCAAAGCTTATTCAAATGGTGTGGGTTATTCACGAAGAGAAAGTTGAATAATGTGCTTTTGGCTGTGGGAGGAAAAGGAATGCACCTAATACCAAAAGGGACTCCAAATAATCATTTTACAGTAGCTTTCCTGTGTGTTACCAATCATGTTTTGTTAGGGAAATACTGACTGTGGGTAGTAGCTGTGTCATGAAGTCAAGAATAATCTTGTATGGTACATCACTCAAATAAATAATCATGAGTTTCAAAGCCAGCGATGCTGGCTGATCAAATTAAAAGTCTGGCTGGAGTACAAAGGGGTTTTGAAGTGGTGTAGACATTCAGTATGGCCTTTGTTTAAAAGACTAAAGCTTGGCCTGGTTCAGCAGTTCTCTTCTCTTTTTTAAACTTTACACCTGCCATGGGCTGGATTTGGATCAAGATCCCCGGAGGTGTTTAGGTTCTTAGTTGTTGTATCCCTTTTTGGGCTCCTGCAGGTTTTGTGGGGTCACAGACATCACGAGAGGGGTTGGGCATTGGGTTTTTTTGGAGCCTTGGCTTTGGAAGGAGCAGGATTTCTGTGGTGCAGAGGCAGCTGCTGCGAGAGCCTGCGGGGGACCAGAGGCGTCTGGCTCTCTCTCAGAAATACTGCAGCAAGTCCAAAACTGGCCAAGTATGAAAAATGCACACTATGGTTGCACACAGCCCAGTCTGGGTCCCATCCAGGAACCTCCAAGCCCTTCACTGGGCTCCACCAGCACTGGAGCTGAGCTTGCCTGGAGAGGGAGCAGTCCTGACACAAGCGCCTCAGGTGCACGTTGCCCTGCCTTCCACCAACACAGACCATGGCTGGGCCTTTCTCTGCTTCCCACCATCCTTTTTGCCTGATACCTTGTGTTATCCCACCACAGAAGAGAGGGAAGCTCCATGGCTGTGGCTGTCCAGAGGGCAGCTCAGTGCTCCCCTTAACCTATTTTAATACTTTGGGTGTCACCGAGGTATCTCCTGGCCATTATCAGCCGAGTTAGCTGGGTAGGAGCTAAGTTTAGGCATTAAACAAGCACTGTGGTCAGTTTTCTCATGGCCAGTAGCTACTTCTGCAAGCCAGCATTGCTGCTGTACAGAACAGATGTTCACAGGTCTTTCTCTGAAAGCAGCCCTAGACCTGTTTGGAGTATCAGATATTATCTCCCCTATATTAAGGTATCTCATTTGTTTGATTTGAAAGTCAAATAGTGGGGGTTTTTTTTCACCAGTGGCTGTGCAGAGACATGGGTGTAGGAGTCAAAATGAGTTTTCTACCCATTTCTGTATTTTTAGTAATGCAGAGTCCACGATCAGAATGGGGAAGCAATTTTGCTGACAGCGTGGTGAGATGAAATAAAATCTAGCTCTGAGAACTTGGTCAGTCCTGAAATACAAACAATTCAGAACCTTGGGTTTTGCCAAGCAGGAAGATGAAGACTGACAGGATATGGGTGCTGTCTGAGTAACAAGGTGCTATTTTTGCATGTTCACCTTCACAGCTTATCCCATCATAGAAATAGACTCAAGGTGAGAAAATAATTTTGTAATCTGAGCAGAAAACCCCTGAACTTCTGCACTTTTTACTGGGAGAGGTTTGTTTCAATTTGCTGCAAAACAGAAGCATTCTGAATGAGAACATTTTTTATATTTGGGGGATCTGGACCTAGATTTTGCTTGAGACATATGTTGGCCACCTTATTCAGGCAGGCTTTTGAAAATAAAAAAAAGCAGTCTTACTCTATTTTGGGATTGATTGGCTCAACTTTATTGTAATGTTCAAATAATTTACGCATTAATTTATAAATAAAAAGGGGAGCTGTGAGCAAGAAAAGATAGGACAAAATGATTGGATGGTGACTGCTCCTGAATAAAATGTGTATTTTATTTATAGATTGTTCGCCACGACAGAACAATGGAACAGATCGTCTTCCCTGTCCCCAATATTTGTGAATTCCTCACTCGGGAATCCAAATGTCGAGTATTCAATACAACAGAGAGAGATGAGCAAGGGAGCAAAGTCAATGACTTTTTCCAGCAGACAGAGGATCTCTACAACGAGATGAAGTGGCAAAAGAAAATTAGGAGTAAGTACTGCAGTTTAAAAGATAACTTAATTATGCTAAACCCCTGTTTTAAACTTGAAAATCCTTAAATTTTAATAATACCCTTTTCTCTGTTTGCTCTGATACCACAACAGGCCAAACTGTTTGGGGCTTGAGAGTGTAGGTCAGCTGAGACACTTGCATGCCACCATAAAGGAGGCATAATATGGAACAGTCAGTAATGGGTTCAAGATGATATTTTGGACGCTCAAAGTTACACTGAGGGATGGATGAACTGGGTGTAGTTCTGCCGCACTCAATAGCATTGCGCCTAATTAAGCCAAGGCCCCTAATATTTAACAAAAACATGTGTAGCTGCATATTTGAGGTTTGCAGATTCCTAAAAGACCATTTAAAGAACTTGTAAACGTCAGTCACTTAAAAAACATCTCTCACCCAAACCTCAGCTGCTTTAAATCCACCCAGGTCCCGTGGAGTCACTTCCCCCCTGCCAGTTCCCATGAGCCTGGCCTGACTGGGCTGCAGCTTGTCCCAGTGAGCCCATACTGGTGTATGTCCCGTGGCACTGGGACAGGCTGGCAGGGGGGAGAGAGCAAAGCAGGGGCATGAGGAGGAGCTGCAGCGAAGCCAGGGAAGGTATCCTGAGTTTAGTTTAGTTCACTGGTGGGAATGAGGTGCTGGAGAGCAGTGCCATGGAAAGGGACCTGGCAGTCCTGGTTGGTGGCCAGTTGGTGATGAGTCAGGAGTGCCCCGGCAGCCAGAAGGGACATTCCTGTCCTGGGGGGCATCAGGCAAAGCATCCCTGGCCAAGCGAAGGAGGGGATTGTCCCACTCTGCACTGCACTGGGGCAGCCTCACCTGCAATAGTGGGGCAGTTTGGGGCACCACAGTGTTAGAAAGACATTAATCCATTGGAGAAGGTCCAAAGGAGGGCAATAAAGATGGGGGAACCACGTGAGGAGGAACTAAGGGCACTGGGTTTGTTCAGCTGGAGAAGAGGAGACTGAGGGGAGACCTCAGTGCAGGTACAGCTTCCTCAGGAGGGGCAGGCACTGATCTCTGCTCTGTGGGGACCAGGGACAGCACCCAGGGAATGGCTGGAGCTGTGTCAGGGCAGGGTTAGGTGGGATCTCAGGGAAAGGTTCTTCCCCCAGAGGGTGGTGGGCACTGACCAGGCTCCCCAGAGCAGTGGGCATGGCCCCAAGGCTGCCAGAGCTCCAGGAGGGTTTGGATGATGCTCTCAGAATGGTGGGGTTCTTGGGGATGGTCCTGTGCAGGGCTGAGGGTTGGACTGGATGATCCTTGTGGGTCCCTTCCAGCTCAGCACATTCTGTGGTTCTGTGGTTCTGTCAGAGCTGCTGGCCCTCACCAGGAATGGGGCTGGTGCTGATGTCCCAGGGACAGGAGGCTCCTGCCAGCTCGGCCACTCTCAACTCTACCCTTTGCTTTTGGAGTAGGAAGTTGTATTTTATATATCATAGAATCACAGAAGGGACCTTAAAGGTCATCTCCTTCCAACCCCCTGCCATGGGCAGGGACACCTCCCACTGTCCCAGGTCACTCAGAGCCCCATCCAACCTGGCCTTGGACACTCCCAGGGATCCAGGGGCAGCCACAGCTTCTCTGCCCAACCTGTGCCAGGGCCTGCCCACCCTCATAGGGAGGAATTTCTCCCCAATATCCAATCTAACCCTGCTCTCTGTCAGTGTGAAGCCATTCCCCTTGTCCTGGCACTCCATCCCTTGGAAATAGTCTCTCTCCCCCTTCCCTGTGGGCTCCCTTCAGGCACTGCAAGGCCACAATCCACTCACCCTGAAGCCTTCTCTTCTTCAGGCTGAACATACATAAAAATACATGAGAGTGATCACATCATTCACTGCTAAAATGCAGATGTTTTAGGAGTGCTACACATCAGCTCCTCACAGCAACTGATCAGGAAGGAGTGGAGGAGTAGGGTCTGTGGTCAGAGCAGCAAGGAGTTTGTGGAGTCACAGCAATATGTGGCATCCTTAACATGATGGAAACCTGGATGTCGGTTGCAGTTTTTATAAATGGCAATTCTCAGGCTATAACTTTCATCAGCAATAATAAGTCTTCAGCATGAACCCTCTCAGCCCCGGTCTTCTTCTCTTGGTGGCACTCTAAAAACTTGTCTGCACTGGCAAACTGACTGGAATAGAAGTTGAAAAATAAATGATGCCAAAATAACTCCCTATCTGCACAGACTGTTTGGGAATAAAAGTCACTGGTATTGTAGAAAAATTGCATCAGTAACAAAATAATATCTGGGGGTTTTGCTTAAGAAACACAAATAAAGAGCCCAACTCAACACTTAGATAGATCAGATGTGCCTAATGCCATAAACAGAGAAAATTGGTTTATTTTTATTCAGAACAGAAATTCCTCAGTTGCTTTCATCAGTGGACTGGCTCACAGGTCTCTGTGTTTGGGGCTTTTTTTATTTGAAAAGATAATACAGGTCGAGGCTCAGTTCATCCTTTAGCCAAGTATCTGTTAGCATGCAGCGTGTACTGCCTAAATTGACAGATGTCATTTGCAGTGGCTCCAAATGCTTCAATCCCAGCAGCACGAGGTTATCACAGTGAAATCTGAATATTTGCCATTAAAGTCTGTTTAGACTCAAGCCTGACACAACCATATGCAGTTGGGGGAGTCTGCTGTTTATAAAAAGTTAGCTGGTTGATCTGCATACTTGCAGAAGGCTTTCAGTACTTTTAAATCTAATCAGTAGGGATACATAATGTTCAAAACCCCTCTGGCTAGAGATTTTTTTACACTATTGCGCACAGAATCTTGTTTTAAACGTTCATTTAAACATATTGTAGTGCAGTCCTGTGTTGGAAGTGCTTGTCTGGGTCTTTGCACCCTCTGATTTTGTTCTTAACCTTCTTGCTGAGTAGTTTATGTGAGTCTGGACACAAAATCTTAACCCTGTTTTGCCCTGTTTCCCTTTGTTTTAGCCTTCTCTAAGTAGGTTATGGTTCTCTGGGATATTTTCTGTGTATTTGTACAGCACTTCACGTATGAAGATCGTGGCTTGCCTGAGTCCTTTTAAGCAGGAAGACCTTGGACATCTGAGTATCATGCAGGAAATAGTCAGCTTTCGTAGTACCAAAACCCAGTCAGACCGAATTTTATCTGCTTCCCAAAGCAGGTCAAGATGTTTTCAGTCTGACAGAGGTGGGGAAAATACCACAACTCTGAAACCATGCCTATTCCATGGTTCTTTGCATGATACCATCAGTGTACTTGGTCCAAATAGGTTATCTGGATGACCCATTCTGGCTCTTCTGGTTGACTGGCATTCAGAATGCTAGAATCTATTTTTTGTGTCCCCATGCACAGAGGCTGCAGTTTCGTAGGCGGCTGAAAAGGCTCTGTTGCAAAATACCCAGTCCTGAAATCTTACCAGAGGCAATACTCCCGTAGATCTTTGGACTAAAAGCTCTGCTTGAAGCTATGTTTTATGGCAAAGCCATGTTTAATATCTGTGTATTTTGGTTAATTTTAAAGATCTGCATATTTTCTACATTAATCTGTATTTTTTCATGTCCTTCAGATCATTCCTGATTGAGTTTCTTCCTGCTTTCATTTCACTGATTTTTTGCTCTTCTCCCCTTTCTAGATAATCAAACCCTGTTTTGGTTCTCCAGACACATCTCTCTCTGGGGGAGCATTTCCTTCAACCTTGCTGTGTTCATCAATTTAGCAGTTGCTCTCTTCTACCCTTTTGGAGATGATGGAGATGAAGGCAAGTGGAGTTTGGTTTTATTTTTCCTTTTAATTTCAATGCTTTCATTTCAGAGGCAACAAATTAGGCTGCATCTTCAGGTACTGCAGAAGCCATTTAGTGTCTCCTAAGTAGGTGCCAGATGTTGTCTGGAATGTGGTAGTTGATCTGTATTCACGTGGCCCACCCACTGTGGAATAAAATGGACAGAAGCTGAAGATTATCTAGATGATGTGAGCTATTTTATTTTACATATATTGCTATAGTGCAGTGTCCTACTGCACACCCTCAGTTGCAGCTTCTGAACTGAAGGAGGATTCCTGACAGCAGGGGGACAGAGATTCCTTAAAACAGACCAAATTGAATGACTTGCAGCCTTGAAAACATATGGAACAGAATGATTTGAAAACTATAGCTTGTTGGGTTTTGACTATGTCGTTTATTGGGATAAGAAAGCATAACTGTTGCAGAGGATAAATGCATTATATGAAAGGATGCTTAAAGCCTGTGTTTCTGTCTCTGCTTCATCCCGTGTCACAGGAAATATTTAATGAAATTTATTGTTTTCTATAAATGCAGCAGACTAGCAGGAGGCCTCTTTGAAGCCAAAACAAGCTTAATTGGGATAAAGGAGACTAAATAGTTCAGAATGCTGGTAATGGGAGCAGAGCCATTCACCTCTGGGTCTTTGGTTCATGTCCAGTCAGTAATGTGACTGAGAGTCACCTCTGCCTGATGGCATGTGAACTGGACTGGTGGAAGCAGTCCAGCTTCTAGTAGATACATGTGCTTTTCACAAACACCACAGTTGGCACTGGCAAACATTCCTGTCTGCTGGCTAAGCAGAAAGGCAGCACATTAAAGGATACTGGCGTGGGCACCACGCTGCCCTCTCACCCAGTGGGGTGGTCTCTGCAGATCCCAGCTCAGGCACCTCCACAGCCTCCTGTGGGAAAGCAAAGTTTGCAGGGCTGAGCCCTGGAAAAGGGAAATATTTGTACACAGACCTTTCCTGTTTGTAAACTGAGGAGTCACCAGGATAAAGCCCATGGAGGATGGGAGGAGGAGAGTTAAAAGTAAACCTTTCAAGCCATTACATTTTAGCTAATCTATACTCACGGAAATCCTCTGGTCTGCAACCCGTAGGTATTAATACTTATTTTGAACTGCAGATTTATATAGTATTAGTTTAAATGGCTCCAGTAATCCAGTGATAGCGCATTTCAGGATTCCAGTCCCTAGAGCTTGCAAAAATCAAAGGGATTCCTGAGCAGTAAACAATAAATGTCACCAAATGGGATTAGCAGGTCAAGAGGCAGCCTCCTTAATTCCAGCCTCCCCCTCCACCAAAGCCTGACTCAACAGCTGGAGTTTGTCTCCCATTTTTTCCCCTTCACCCTGCTTAAATCCACCTCTGCTCACCTGTCTCAGGTGCTGAGCTAATCATCCCAAAATGGTGCCTTTAGTAGTTCTTATGTCATATGACATAACTGCTCCAGCTGAAGGCAGTTCCTGAAGGGAGCCTACAGGAAACATGGAGAGAGACTATTTCCAAGGGCTTGAGGTGACAGGACAAAGGCGAAATGGATTCTAACTAAAAAAGAATAGGTTTAGGTTAGATATTAGGAAGAAATCCTTCCCTGTGAGGGTGGGCAGGCCCTGGCACAGGTTGGGCAGAGAAGCTGTGGCTGCCCCTGGATCCCTGGGAGTGTCCAAGGCCGGGTTGGATGGGGCTCTGAGTGACCTGGGCTGGTGGGAGGTGTCCCTGCCCATGACAGGGGGTTGGAGCAAGTTGATCTTTAAGGTCCATTCCAACCCAAGCCATTCCATGATGCTGTGAAGACTCCTTGCCTCCAGCATGCCTGCCTGCCCATGTTACTGGTGTGAGTCCTATGACATGAAATTGTTGGACCTGGAGTAGAGAAGAAGGAAAACTGATTTGATAAAGAACCAGAGACACATTTGGCCTTACATTTGAGATCCACTTGAAAGTTATTTTTTAGGATCCATTAAAAGTTTCCAAATCTTGTTGGCAGAGAAACTCTCTGACAGAGCCTTGATCCTTCTGCCAAGGATATAAACACTCCTGAACTTTGGAAAAGTTCAGATGCCATCTGAATGCTGAAGCTATGGCCTCTCCTCATTGTTTTCTAATCCCAGTGATGCTGCTCAGCTGTGTAGCTGTTGCCAAAGAGATAGCATGATTCCCATTGTGAGTTTAGCTAAATTTTCTATTCCCTTCTCCCCCGTCGCTGACCTCTCGGTTCATCCCACAACAATAGAAGTCAGTGTACAAGTGTGGCAGTGCCCTGAGACCTGAATGTGCTTTTTATATCCCAGCAACACGGTGTGTTTCCAGGGCTTTAAGCAGAGGAGGGAAGGGAAAACAGGGGCATCTCTCAGAACCCAGGGGAGAGCCTGCAGCCAGCATCTTGCAGAGCAGCAGGGACCGACCGCTCGGCAGGAGCTCAGCAGGACCTGGGAGCTGCTGTCTCTGCAGAGCAAGGCACAGCTATTGAGCTGTTCCTGGCTGTGCAGATGCTGCCTGCTGCTGCCCCAGGCCCCGTGGCTGCTTCCTGCTGCCTTGCACGCCCACGACCCTGCAGGAGCAAGCAGCTTTCCCAGCCGGGGCGCTCGGGTGCAGCTGGGCATGGGACTGTGATGCTGCCCCCGGGACCGGCCGTTCTGTGGCTGAGCAATCCTGGAGTTAGTCCAGAGGAGCCCTAATGGTCCCTGCAGAAGGGAGCTGATTAGCAGCTTGCTCCGGGAGAAAGGGTGAAACCTCGGATTTGAATGGCAATTTCATTAGCTGCTCCTGTTTGTTATTACCTGTGCAAAAATCAACAGCACCAGGAGAATAAGAGCTCTTGCTGCAGTTGGGGCAAGTCGTGGGTTGCGGTGCAGGACCCGTGCTTTTGTTAGATATATTGGCAAGGGAATTGATCTTTTTTGGGGGGGAAATGGAGTCTCCAAAGGTGCCTTTCTCAAATGTCCCTTTCTCCTCTGCACAGGCACGCTCTCGCCGTTGTTTTCGCTGCTCCTTTGGATAGCAGTGGCGTTTTGCACAGCAATGCTGTTTTTCATCTCCAAGCCTGTTGGTATTCGCCCCTTTCTGGTGTCTGTTATTCTCAGGTCCATCTATACCATAGGGCTTGGTCCTACCTTGATACTTCTTGGTGCTGCTAATGTAAGTACTTTAAAAGCAAGCAGGGGTTCCCTTTCAGCAGAAGGAAAGATGTTGAGGGTCTCCTATTAAAAAAACTCCTTTGATCGGAGCTGTGCGAAAACTTCTTTTTCTGGTTCACTGGTTGAGCCAAAAAAATAAATCATTTCCAGTCATCCTGAAACAGCAGCGTCAGCAAAGTGGGAAGCTAAGAAAAAAAAAGCTGGTTTGGTTATGTGAGTATGCAAATATTTTAAAAACAAAAACAACATGAAATTTAAAGAAATACTGCTATTTAAGGGCAATCAAATACCAAGTTTCTCATGTGAAAAGAGGTTCCTCAACCAGTACACTCGGCAGTATTGACACCAATTTGTGAAATGTTTCTGTGCCCTTAAATATATTTTTGAGAAGGAAAGAGTTTTCAAAATTAAAAATGCTCTCCGCCCTTTGCCAGATCTCTTCACTTTTGAGTAATTCTTGCATGCTTACTGAGCTTGGTGAGATACACAGTCATGCTCACAAGTCATCTATTTAAGATTTCTGCCTGACTGCTGCAGCTCTAGTTCACCTCAGCACAAAGTACTGGGCTGTTTGCCACTAGCTCTGTGGGAATTTCGCATACTTAAAGCTGCCCAGACATGCAGCTGAAGGTGAAGGCAAGGAAAGTGCTTGCCCATGTCAAATTTGCGACCCAAAAGAATCTGTTGAGTCCTCATTGCTTGTCCTGGACTGCCAGATGGGTGAGGTTGGACCTCACCTTCTCACTTCTGCTCTCCGTGTGCAGGCGGATTGTGGGAGCAACAGAGAGTCTGGCACTGTTGCTTAAATGCTGTGCTTCAAAAATGCCCCCTCTTTTGGTTTGGTTGGGTTTGGTTTTAGGGATTTTGCATCGAACACCATGATCTGAAGGGAATGGTGTATCTCACACACCCCAAACACGCTTTCTGCTGTGTTACTTCTGCTCTCTTTGTAGCAGCACGCCCAGCTGCTCTTCCAGAACCTGAACTCAAAATTGTTAGGAATTCACTCCCCAGTTGTGGGGTTTTTTTAATGCCTCATGACATTAGTCCCTCCCACCCACTCACTAATGTTATAGAAATAGATCCCAATGTATTGAGGCACAGTGCAGTGTTAGAGAGGTGATGCACTTCCCCTTACTCTCATGGCCTTGTTCCCAGAGATTCCTCCCATCTCACTCCAGCTATCTAAAAGTTGTGCATTTAATCAAACCGACCTATTTGGGCAGCAATGCAAGCAATAAATAACAGGATTTTTATTATTTTTTTTTTTTTCCTGATGGAATAAACCTTTGTTACCCCCCCTACAGCTTTGTAACAAAATAGTGTTTCTGGTGAGCTTTGTTGGGAACCGTGGCACTTTCACCCGTGGCTACAGAGCGGTCATCATGGACATGGCTTTTCTCTACCACGTGGCGTATGTCCTGGTCTGCATGCTGGGCCTCTGTGTGCACGAATTCTTCTATAGTTTCCTGGTAAGTGTGTGCTGCTGTGGAGGGGGAAACTCTGCAAAAATAGCAAATACCGTTACCCATGCAGCTGTCTTCAATTTCTTCCTGACAATCAAGCCAAATCATGTGTATTTTTAGCACGCCGTTGTGTTGCTGCCCCTCAGGAGCTGCTGTTTTTATTAGAACCCCTTTTCTGTTAGGACTTATTTTATCTGGTTTAGAGTTGTTTGCTCCTTTCTTTTCAGACAATCGTCATCAAGCCCACTCCTTTCCCCCAGCTTTCCCCATGTCCTGTGTCCATTGTTCCTGTAGCTCGTGTCAGCCGTGACATTTCTGGGAGGGGAGTTGTCCACTGGTGTGTGCATCATACCTATACCAAAGCATCCCATTCCTCAGCCCTAATAAAATTGGGAAAAAAAATCCCTTGGGAAATGGGGAAGGCATGCCTGTGGTGTAGCAGGGAGGATCCATCACTTTAAATGTATCCCCCTTCATTTTCTTTTGTTGCCATTACCCAGATGGAATGCCTTTTTATAACGTGATACAGGTGCAGTGAAAATGAATCACACGGAATTATGCTAAACTCCACTAACTGCTCCCTTCATGCTGAATAGCAGTAAAAGGTGTTTCACTGCTCTTGTTTGCTAATCCTTTGGCCTTACACTGGAGCATGTGAAACTTAGAGGGAGACTGACTGAATTGTGGTCATTTATATGGGTTCCCTTTCCTGTTGTTGTAGTTCTTCTCAGCTTCCTGAATGGTGGTGAACTCCCAGCATTTCACAGGGATGTGTTAAGGACACTAAAACTCTCAGGAGTTCAGTGCTTACCTCTGGTTGAGCTCCTGCTGAAGTCAGGCTTTCCAGATCTTGGCATTAAAGTCTGCTTCAAAGTCTGGGCAGATTTCAAAGGAGCCAAGATTGTGGCTGTAGCTGCAGGACTTTTTTCAAATGGATGTCACTCTGGTGCTTAAAAAATGCACAGCAAATTATCTGCTGTTCCCTCAGTGAGCAAGTTGACCTCTGTCTTACAATACTTTGCAAAGTGTCAAGTAGTTCAAGAAACATTTTATGTACTTATTTTTTCAGTGGCTGCTATTGACCAATGTCCATTATTCATGGACATTATATGTGTCCACCTTCCCATGTTCCTTCCAGGTAGTCACTTAGTAGTGGATGTATTCTCAGCTCTAATATTTGTTCCTCATTTTAATCTTTGCCTTGTATGGAGCGAATGATAACTGTCTTCCCTCTTTCTTCCTTTATTATTAATCCTTTCACAAGGCTGTGGATTTCAGATCTTATAAATTGTGGCTAATACCGTCTTCTGTGGAACATTCTGATAAATCATAGTGTGTCACTTTTTATCTGTAATCTGAGTGTTTTGAAGTGGAAATACATACATTATAGATAAGGTCCAAAGCACTATACAACATCAATAAAATTGTAAGAGAAAGAAAAGTTATAGGTTCTTGTAAAGCTCCTGTCACATTTAATTGCTATTTTAGGCCTTTGGCACTTAAAGGAGTATTATCTTAATATATACTTTTCTTTAAAGTTAAATATCAGGAAAGCATGTAGTGCAGGGTAAGGAAGAATAGAAGTTACTATTTTTGTACAAACAGTGCCATGAATTTACTTTGACTTAAAAAGAGGTGACTGATCCTTGTACATGTGAACTTGGAAATGATGCCACGAGCTCAAAGAAAGAGTTCACAGACATGTAACTACTGACATGTATGAGAGAATTTTTGAATTGCAGCCCATGATAACAAACTATCAGATGGGAGCTGAAAAATTAATTTGTAGGTATAGATCCACAGTATGAAGACACTGTTTTATAATTTTAATCTAGCCTGGTTTTGAACATGGGGAAACAATGGATCTTGTTGGTTACTGTTACCCAAGTCTGGATCAGGCTCATATTTACTCATATTTACTTTGTGACTTGATTTTGCTGGAATTTACCTTAAACTTTGCAGCTCTGTGCTGGATTTTCTGCTCCATAAGCACGCCCAGCTCCCACTGAAATCAGTGTGAGCTTTTTTTATGACACTGAGAAAGTAGAACACGGCTCGATACATGTTTCGATAGTTCACATTGTTTTCCTGTGTAGCATCCATGGATTGCCTCATTTGTATTCCTTTTTCCTCTCCTCTGTGCCTTTCCCAGCTGTTTGATCTGGTGTACAGGGAAGAGACACTGCTAAATGTGATAAAAAGTGTTACCCGCAATGGTCGTTCAATTATCCTCACTGCTGTGCTGGCACTCATCCTGGTTTATCTCTTCTCCATCATTGGCTTCCTCTTCCTCAAGGATGACTTTATCATGGAGGTCGACAGGTTGAAAATCAGGACCCCTGCTGCAGGTACTGGGTTTTATATTAAAATGTGTGTTGCTTTTCTGTCTGCCTAACCCAACTTTCATCTAAGGGCATTGAACTTCTTTATTTGTGCCTGTGAGAGCAGAACTAATTCCAGATACCTCAGCACCCAGTTAAGTCTGTGTGAAATTTAATGCCTGTAGGCTGGAGTTCTTTGTTGAAATACTAAAATCTAACACCTTTGGTTTGTTATGTTGGCTTTTCAAACTCATCACAACATTTAAAAAAAAAAAATAAATGTCCATTTCCTAGTTATTTGGAAAAGCAGCTCAAAGGATTCTATTGGTTCTTATCCTACCTTAAAAGCAGCTCGTAGTGATTTCTGTGTACTGTATGAGGCATATGATCTTAACATGTTCAGTAGGTGTATTCATTTGATTACTTTTAAAGCTTCATCCAGCAGAAACTTATTACAGAATTCACACATCTACTTGATAGGAGGTTTCCTGGAGCATCTTATTTCCTAAAATCTGTGTATAATCCTGGCTTCAGTAAAATCACTGGGAGGTTTTTAACCAGTTTTTAAAAGGCCAGCATTTCAGCTTTCTGTCATAAGGGTTTTTACCAATGTGAATAGAGAGTTTCAAACTTGCTTTGCTAGAAAAGAGCCAGGTCTGGTGTGTTGAGCGCTTTGTGCTGCCAACCAGCCTGCTGGGAGCATGGGCAGGGAAGAAACTGCAGAGAAATACCTGGGAACAGCTTGGGATTAAATTCCTAAGGGCATGATTTTCCCCAGGGCTGAGCTCTTCAGACCTGCACACCAGCACAGAGCAGCTGGAGGGATCCAGCCCAGGCTGTGTGCACTCAGTGTTTGCCAGCCCTTTCCTAAAGTTGTTATTTCAGGATTTAAAGCACACAAACAAGGCAAAGGTCATTCAAGACTCATGGGCATGGTGTTCTTTTATAGCTGGTTTGATACCACATGAAAAAAGAGGAAACCTGACAGATTTCTTTAAAATACCATTATTTGAGGGTTTGGTTTTTTTTGCCACTGACCATCCTTTAAGGGCTAAGTTGCCTTATATTGGACTTACCATTCATTTTTGGGACAGAATTATTGTATGAAGTTCTGGTTTTTGACCATTTTAGTAAAAGAGATGTGAGGCTCCACACGGCACTTGTCTGAGCTGGTGCAGTAGCTCCTGTGTGTTTGTGCTGCTTCTGCTGAGTTCTTGGCAGATTTTTGTGGTGTGGGTATGTTCTTGCTGGCTTCATACATTGCCACTGCTGATCAAAAACTCATCAAGAAAATATGCTGACTGCATACTGATGGAACCTTCTGCTTCCCAGAACAAGTGCTTCAAATTCTTTCTTTCTAAAGTAGCAGAAAGAGAAAGTCAGAGTGTGTGTTTTCTCTGTTACATGGACTGTCTTAGCCTGCTACTTCTGTTGTGTGATTTTGCCTTCTTTTTTTTTCCCCTTAAACCTTTTTGTATCTCTGATTTGAAATGCAGAAAATTGTTGAAGGTACACAAGATAAAATTGGTTTGATAAAATCAAGCTGATGTACACATTTACCCACTCTGGGAATGTTAAATTAGTGTTTTACACAAACCCATACATATTTACAAATGAGTACAAACTATGTTATAATCCTTGAAAACTCTTAAATATTCTACATTCAGAATAACTGAACATCAGCTTGGTGTCCTTCTTGTCAGCTTTTGTGAATAATTTATCTAATGGTTTTAAAACTGACATTATTTTCATATCTGACAGTTGTTTCTTGCTTTGAATATATTTTGTTCTAACCAGAAGCAGCAGCATTTGATGTAGATTCATTAATTTCAGGAGATGAAATGGGAATAGCTGTGATATACAGTAAATATAAAACTGTGTTTTTGTTCACTGTGATTGCTTTGAGCTGTTGAGGCAAACTCTTTGAGGAAGGAGGAATTGGTGGTATAATTTGTGCTCTTTTTTCTTCTTAACTTCCCAGCTCAGTGACTCGCTTCTAGAAAATAATGATTTAAAACCTAATATCAATGTAATGTCTGTCTTTTTGTCAACACACTGCTCTCCCCACAGGTATTGGTGAAGTCCCCACTACAACCCTCACATCAATGATGGGAGCCTGTGCAAAAGAGAACTGTTCCACGAGCATCCCAGTTATTAACCCAGGTCAGTACAGAAGTTCCCTCAGACTGATGATCAGGTGGAACCAAGGGATCCTTGGCAATGTCCAAGGCCAGGTTGGATGGGGCTCTGAGCAACCTGTTCCAGTGAAAGTTGTCCCTGCCCACAGCAGGGGGTTGGAACAAGATGATCTTTAAGGTCCCAGGCCATTCTGGCATTCTGTGATTTGGGTGTTACTATTGCAGGGACTTTTTAGTGGTGTGAGAAGTGATGATCACTGTTGCCAGCCAGAAGTGCTCAACTCCTGCAAGCCTTTGAACTTAGTTTTGGCAGCTTGCTCTTAATGGGAGTGCTTCCCACACCTGCTTTCCAAATGCACTGACATTAATTTTGTTATTAAAAGAGCTTGCTGAATCATTGTGCCTGAATGTAGGGGTTGCTTCTTGCCAAGTGACTTAGCTCAGAGAAGAAGCTCGCTGCTTATCTGCAGCATCCTCACCTGCACACTCTGAGCCACTGTTACATCCATTCAGGGCCACAGAAGTTGATTTTCATGGCATAGCACGTATATCAGCAAGCTTTTGTGTATTCTTTCTATGCACATCCAGGCCAAGGCTGTAGTGTAGCCAGAGCTAAGAGCCCAGATGCAGGACTGTCTGCCTCCCACTCTTTTTCATGTGGCCCAGTCTGGTTGTGGTGGTTGGCCTTTCACTACAGGTATTAAGTTTGCTTTAATGTGTTGTGGCCTTTGCAGTGGAGGTGTGTGCACAGTGGTTGGTCCACAGGCTTAAAACATTTATTGCCACGCTTGCCTGTGGTTGCTGGGGGCTGAAACTGAGGACATAAATGGTCCCTTCCTACCCTGTGTGCCAGTACAACCCTGTTTCATAAGCTTTGTTCTTCCACTACTCATTTTTGAGTTTTTAGGATCAAAGACTTCAGGGAGAGGGCTATAAAAGTAGGCTTTTTCTCCCCAGCTGGTGTGTAAACAGGCCTCATAAACAACATGGGAAGCTGTCTGACTAGATAGAGAAAACAGTCTAAGAGCTATTGGCGAAGCTGCTGCATTCAAAGAGTAATCAATCAGTCAAAAGAGATGCAGTGTTGCTTTTGCCAAGCTCTTTAAATGATAGAAATGTCACATTCCTTATTGTTTGAGTACTGCTCCTTTAAAATCAAACCATGATGAAAGGGGGCTGCACAAGACATCTAAGGGCACTGCCAGTTAATCATGAAGAGATCATCTTTATCTAATAACATTAAAAAACCAAGAGGAGTTTTGCTCACCTGAGCCAGTGAATCACCTGTTCAAAAGGAAGTCAGATCTCCCTCGGAGTCTCCCACTCTTCAGTGTAAAGACATTTCCATATCACTTAAGCCTGGTGAAGCATTTAATCACTTAAAGGAACTTCACATCCTACACTACATGTCTCTTTGTGCTCTGTAACCCACAAAGACCTGTGCTGGAAAGGTGCACAGACACCTGTTTGTAAAAGGGGACATTTCCAAAGCCTCATTCCACTCCCTTGGTACTGCTGTGTGCAGGTTCAGCTGGATCCACACGGGCACTGCTGTGTCTCACCTGCCTGTGCTTGTGGCCCAGGAGCCAGGTAGCTGTGGGCTGTCAGATGAGGCTTTTTCAAGTAAATCTCCCTATCATCCCACCTCCTGCCCTGTGATTTACATTGTGGGGTGGTCTTAGTGCTTAACCTGCTTTGCCTTTGAATTAAACTTCATCAGAAGACAGCCTGCCTAATGCTGGCTCATGGGCCACTCACCAGGCTGGAGCTGGTTGCAAATAAAGCCCCCTGAACCTCAATTAATGTTGATACTGGGTCCTTACCAACAACTCACTCTACATATCCATCCCTTTCTTTCAAACATGGGCACAGTTGGTGACTAGAGGGGTTGAACCTGGGTTGTGAGTGCTGCTGAGAGGCAGAGGCAGAACTTGCTTCCCTGTTAAAGGCAACCCTTGTGACTCCACATCTGGGAGTGGAAATAGAATAGAGAAATGGATGTCTGTACACTCCCCACAGGCTACTGTGCTGCACTGGATGTCTCTGCCAGCTTTGGGCTGTCTGCTGTGTGATTCTTTGGTAAAGATCTTGCAGCCTGAGTTGCTCTTCTGGGTGCAGTGTGGGATGCTGACTCTGTGTTGCAAGATGTGCCAGTCAGGTGATGGATCTTTCATCTCCCTGAAGCCTGGGCTTGCTCTGAAGTTGCATCTCAGTGGACATGGAGAGTCGTGTGTTAGGGTTGCTGGGAGATAATTCTCTGCTGTTGCAGCTTCCAGTTCTCAGCCCTGGTTTGTCCTTGCTGTTCACCAAAATCGGATCGTCTGCTGTTTCCAGCACCTGACCCTGGTCTTGTGAACAGTGAAAAGATTGTAGCTGCCTAAAGGAAACAGAAGCTGTGCCTTTTATCAAGGCTTTTAATTTGTATTGTGGATGGTCACCTTCTCAAGCACAGATACTGGCTCTGAAAAAATGATGGAGTATTGTTTGGAAGGAGAAAATAAAGCAAATACTAGTTTATATGACGAGCTCACTGTGCTAGTAAAAAAAAAAAATCCAGATATGGCAGGATAAAAGAGGTTTCCTGTTTCAATCCTTTCAGTTTCAATATTTAAGCAGTTATTTTTAAATCTGGAATTACTAGTGGTAGTAATGTCTTTAATGACCATATAGTTTAACAGGAAATCTGTCCTGATGTCTGCTTTTGCTTTTGTTTTTTGCTCAGAGCTCCTTAAATCAGGAGTTCTTTCTCATTTAATTTGCTTGCAGAGCAAAAGCAGTGCTGGCCAAAGCAGGAGATACCAGCAGTGTCGTGCACATCCCAGTCGGGATACAGGCACCACCGTTTGGGATCCCATGTTTTAAATCCAAATTACTTGTCTGTAATGTGAGTGCTTTCAGTCAGTTCAGTTTATCCAAGTGTATCCTGGGCTCCCAGATGTGGTAGTCTGGGGCTGTTAAATGTGTGTTGCAGTCAACTATCACAGCAGGATGTTGTTATTTATTAAATTATGTTACGACGAGTGCATGAAGCAAACCGAGTGTGAATCGGTGTCTTCAGCGAGCGTGTCCCTGAAGAGAAAGGAAGGCAGGAGGAATGGCAGTCACAGCACTGACCCTCCAGTGCAAGCCAGCAGGACACATGGAACAACTCAAGCAGAGCTCTTCAAAGGGAGGCTGTTGATGCAGCCCCAGCATGGGAGCCAGTGCGTGGTGGGAGGAATTCTGGCCAGTGCGGACAAAATCCCCCCAGGGACTGGTGTTCCAGCCCAGCTCCTCTGCACGTTCACACATCTCCTGCACAATAGTACCCTCTGTGGCTCAGCCAAAACCACGCAGCAGCTCTGCAGCAGAGATAAGAATAGAATCCAAGTATTCGAGCCGAGGTCAGGGAGAGCCTTTCATTTAATGTATATCAGACCTGTGTGTGAGTGGAAAGATCGTGGATGGATTTACTCGTCTGAAAGCCAGCCCCTCCTTAAGGGTTTGAAATGCTAACATGACTTGGCTTGTACACGGGTAGGTAGGGGAATGATTTCACAGGAAGACAATCCTTTCACAAATGTGCTTCTAATTCTGTGTTTGTATTGCTTCTCCTCTATGGGTTTTTAGGGGGCCCAGTGAAACCAGCAAGGAAAAGGGGTGCTCCCATGGATAGGGATGGCAGCTCTGGGCCATTAACAGCACTGGTGGGAGCACTACTTGTGGTTTTCCCCATGTCTCTTCAGGCTAAGTATGCCTGATGTGCATGAGTGTGTCACCAGCAGTGATGTTCACATGGGTAGGGATGGTCTAGCTGAAGAATATGAAAGGCAGATGTGCATTGCAGTTGCTTTCTGCAGCAGAATTGGGGCTTCGCATGATGAGTGAAGGTTTGATGCTGTGATTCCTGAAGCTGCCACTCTCCTGTTTGCAGGTGAAGAGGAGGAAGATGGAATAGAAAGGACGTGTGACACCCTGCTCATGTGCATTGTGACCGTATTAAACCAAGGCCTGAGAAATGGTGGTGGTGTGGGAGACGTGCTCAGGAAGCCTTCCAAAGATGTAAGTGTTTTGGCTGAGGAAATGCATTACTCCCTGTGCATCTCATGAATGCCAAAGTCAATTTTTGGAGGTTATAGACGGTATTTGTATCTAGTCTGGTCTCTTGTCACACAGTTGATTTATCCGTTTAATTTTTAAATCCCAGATGGAATATTTAATGAAAAGAGCTAAGCTTGGTGTGATGATGATACTTGAAGAAAGGAGCTCTAGGTAGTTGTTTACCCCTTCTGGAAAACTGGAGCTTATCATAACCTTCAAACACTGCTAATAAGTCAGCCCTGGGAGGCACATCTGGAGTGCCGTGCCCAGTTCTGGCTCCTCAGGACAAGAGGGACACGGAGCTCCTGGAGCGGGTCCAGCGGAGGCTGCGGAGATGCTGAAGGGGCTGGAGCATCTCTCTTAGGAGGGAAGGCTGAGGGAGCTGGGGCTGTTCAGCCTCCAGGGGACACACTGAGAGGGGACCCCATTAATGTGGATAAATGCCTGCAGGGAGGGGGCAGAGCATGGCCCAGGCTCTGCTCGGGGGGCCCAGCAATGGCACAAGAGGGACGGGCAGGAACTGATGCCCAGCAAGTCCCACCTGGGCAGGAGGAAGAACTTGTGACCCAGCACTTAACAGAGACCAGAGAGGGTGTGGAGTCTCCTCCCTGGGGATATTCCAGGCCCACCTGGACACAACCCTATGCCAGGTGCTCTGGGGTGGCCCTGCTGAAGCAGAGGTGGGACCAGATGCCCCACTGTGGTCCCTGCCAACCTGGTCCATCCTATGGCTCTGCTCTGATTTGGAATAAAGGCTGGGTTTTTAAGGATGTTTGTAGCCAGACCCTTGCTCTCAAGAGGTGTGATGTGCATGCTCTTGTTTTCCTGTGAATCCATCAGCATGGATGAGGTGAAGCACTTGTTCCAGCCTCCTTAGGCTTGGGGTTCCCTCCTTGTGTTTGAGGGAAAAATAGGATCTAGCAAACTGTGACAGGTAAAGATGGGCAGTGTCTTCTCCTGCCATATCCAGGAACTTCACTTGCTAAGTACTGATTCCATCACTGCTACACTAATTTAGTATCATAAAATACATCACCAGCAGTTTGCTGTTGTCAATTGAAACAGATACCTTATTCTGGAGCACTCTTAGGCAGTGTCTGCTTAGTTTTGTTGGCAACCTTTATCATATAAAAGGTAAAAAGAGGTTAACTAAAGCACAGCTACCATGGGTGTGCCCACTCCTCCATGCTGGAAAAAGATTTTATTTAGATGTTTCTAGAACATCCAGACAGGGAGATGGATAATTAATTACTGTCCTCAAACAGAGAGTTTTCAATAAGGGGGGGAGAAGTGACTGTATATGGTGATGGTCATTTGTGGATAACTTTGGGGATTTTCCCTCTGGAAATAATGCTCTTGTAAATGTTTTAACCTGGTTTAGAGAGGCTCAGGCAGTGTCAGGTAGCTGTAATGCCACTTGAAGAGAAAATGCTGCTGGTGCCCTTTGTGAAACACAAACAGATTATTTTGTTGTCTCTGGTCAAATCATTCTATAAATATTAGAAGACTTGCATCTGAGGTAGGTGCGTAGTCAGGAAGCTGAAAATTGTTGTTCTGCTCATGGTCCTGTAAGGATTGAAGCTTCTTTTCCATTCTAAAATACTTCCAAGTATGATCTTAAGTAGATGGAAGAAGTTCTAGCTCAGCTCCTGATTCTGCCTGTGCATGGGCAGTGCAAGCTGGAGGCACAAATGAATGTGTGTGGCAGTGCAGATTGTCAAACTAAAACGTGACAAAACCAATTTTTTTTGGCAAATTTCTAGGGCATATTTACGTGCTTTATTTGCCTTTTCCCATGGTTATTTCAGCACAGGAGAAGCATCTTTGCCAAACACAGTGTTATCAGAGATTTTCAGGAGGGTTTGAGTAATTTATTGATTGTGAAACACGACGCAACATGGGAGTCCTTGTCAGATAAAGCCATAAATCTTTGCCCACTATTCAGAACATGCAATTCTCTCTCTCCTGTATGTACATTTATCACCTTTTTCACAGAGTCACAAAGTATTGGCTGGAATGCCTTAAAAATATATATATATATGTATATATATATAATATTATGTGTAATATTATATAATCCCACAAAAATAGTAGAAATAGTACTGATAACTTACCTGCTGATGAACATATATAATGAAAGGGTTGTGGCAGTATTTAAGACTATTTCACATCTTGGCATTGAAATCTACTTCAGAATTTGGTGAGGAAAAGAAACATCCTTGATTATTTTATGCCTGAAAGCCTAACCTTGTAGGACAAGTACAGTGGTGTTATTAGAAGAACCCAAAGGAAAAGGACATCAGCAGTGGATGGTGTCGTGGACAGTCCAAGCTCTTCAATATTCCCTGAAAGAGTTTCTTTAGGGGGTTGAGTTTTTAGATGGGGTGGGTAAAGGGTGGGCAGGGAATCTTTGCCATCTTCATAGCTAAAGAACCTCATATTTTCTTCACTGTACAAAGCCCAAAAATGAAATGTGAACTCAGGGAATCCCTAGAAAAAGAAGTTGCAGGTAGCAGCGGTTTCCACCTCGCAGCTTGTGTGGTCTGAGATAGGAGAAAATATAGATTTTCTGCAAGTAACATAATAAACTTTCCATTTTCAGTGCCAAGTGGGGATATAAATCTTGCCCTACATGAAGCTGATGCAAAAGCTATGGCTGAACTGAAAAGAGAACTTTATCCAGAAAATATAGAGGTAGTGATGCAGTTTTACAGTGGAATCTCAAACACCTTTACTTTCCTGGGAGATGTGTCAAAAGTACCTACAGAATTACTTAAATCACCAACTTCTCTTTACTGTCTCAGTGCTTGTAACTTCCATGTTATGGAAGTGCTTTTCAGGTAAAGCAAAACAGAGATTTTAAAATAACATGCAAAGGGACCTGTATGTCATAGTCTGTCAGATTCTTTTTGCTGTGACGTGAGCTCTGCTGTGTTAGAGATTCTGAATTGAATCCATCACTTCTGATATTTAAAAAAGAAAATCTGAGATATGCATGGCACTGGCAAAATACACTCTTGAGCCTCAGCAGACCCTTTTGCAGGGGTATAAAATGGGTATAAAAGCACACAGTGCAATAGCACCATCTTTCCATGGCTATGCCAGCAAGGCTTTATGAACTAAGGTTGCACAAAAATTCAGGAATAATGAGATCAAGTGCTTACTTAGTCACATGGGTATGGTATCCACTCATTTCAAAGCCTGCTGGAATGTATAAGATGGTGGGGGGTTTTTTTGGAGGGTGAGGTGTTTTTTAGGCAAAAATGAAGTAGCAAAAGTCCCTCCTTAGAGACTGAAAACTAACCTAAAGCTGCCATACATGGTGCATGTATGCCTTGATAAGCTTGGGCAAGTGGTTGTGGTGCTGAATGCCCTGCTTTTAAGGCAGGAGGATTTGAGTGGTGTGGTGTTCCCTCAGCAGTTGTGTTTGCTTTTCTTTACATTCACTGTTCAGCAAAACTCCTGCCTCAATCCTCTTCCACCTGGCACCTGTCCTGCTTGGATGGATTCCTCCCTGGAGTGGGAGGCTGTGCCTGGCTGACAGTTTTAGGTGACAAGCTCCACTGGCAGCGATTCGTGGTGGGCTGGATTTGAATTGAATTAAGGCTTCCTATTTTTAATTAGGCTTTACACTGTGTTTTAGGGCTTCACATTTTCTTCAGCTTTCCCTTGCTGCAGTGAGTGAATACCTGTGTGTAATTAGCCATTATGGCCTGTGAGCTGATTTTTAGGTTCTCTTGGGATCACGCAGGGGATTTCGAGTGTGGGGTTTGGGGATTTTTTGAGTGCCAGTGCTGGCTAAATATTGAGACTGTGGATTGGCCTGTGCAAGGGGTGTGCTGTAGTCCCTACACAGGTATTGCCCAAGGCCAGTTTAAGGATCTGGGAGCCTGGAGCTCAGTCTACACCTTTGCTGGTGCAATTTTAGCCTCTTTCCCCATGTTCTTGCAGTGAGCTGGCACTAATGCCACAGGACAGAAGCAGGTTAAGGTTTTGTGCAGCTCTCATGAGGTCTGTGCTCAGAGAAGTTTCCTCATGCTGGACTCCTTCAAAAGTTTTAGGGGGAATCTCTTGTCTTTTCAGTGAGAGTAGAAATAATGTTGCTCAGTGGTGGACTCCTCCATTTGGGAAAATGATTATTTTTTTTTTACCATTACATTTTGCAACATCCTTGGCACTTCTGTCTGACAGAGACAACTTCAAGGTTAAAACTAAGCATAGATTAGATAACTAGAGCTGGGCTTCAAGGTGAAATCTTGTTTCATAAAGTACTTGAAGGGCAACTTGACCTCTGCAAGAGAGTTTAAAAGAAGGAGAGAGAAAAAAAAAAAGAGTCTGAACATTATCCACCAATTACATTGTACCGCACTCTGCATTTCTCCTCATTGCAACATCACAAGGAGCATTAGCACAAGCAAGAAATCCTGATAGTTCTCTTTTAGCATAGTAGGACTGAAAGTTTAAGTGATCCCACTGCTCCCAGGATGCTGAAATTGGAGCTTAATAACCCTTTGTGGTGCTGATTCATTTGAACAGTCTGGCTTGATCCACAGCTCAGAAGTTGGTTCAGGTAAGCTGAACACTGGCTGTTTAACTTCCCATGTTTGTAGTAACCTGTTCTTGTATGTTGACAATACATACAATAGGCAATAGGAATCATAGAACAATTTAGAGACTGGGCTGAGATGATCCAGCACTTGTCCAAAGGGTGTCCTAAAAAGAAGCTGATCCACTGTTTTGCTTTGGAGTGCTTTCTTCAAGACTTGCTGTCCCTGTGGTATATTAAAATACTGACAAATCTATAAGGTTCTCGGGTTTTCTCCCTGTGCCATGGGAAACCCCCATTGTGAGCTTCCCATGTGCCAGTCTTTGCTGCCAGGGTTGTGCAAGCATTTCTGTGAAAGGCTTTTGTTTTTTGTTAATCCAAAGTCTGTAAGCGGTATTAAGAACTGAAAATTCTCCCATACCATAACAATGCCTTTAATTACTGGATGTGTAGAGCTGAAATCCCTCTTGCTTTCCATTTTTTCATAGTCTAATGTACATTGTGGGTATTCCTGGCTTCATGACAAGAGGAATCATACGTGCCATCAGCTAAGATAATACTTACCTGAAAGCAAAAGGTGGGATTTGAGGCTCTCCAAACAAAGAAAAGCCTAGAACCCTGCCCTCCCACTGCAGGGATAGATGCTCTGAGCTGCCACACACAGTCTCCTCCTTGCCCCTGGGTCTGGGGATTCAAATCCTAAGGGAAGAATTAGGTACTCACATTCCTGAGAAGAACATTCTCCATCTTCACCCAGCCTGACTGAAGAGCCTGAGCAAACCAGAGGTGCATTTGCAGGTGCCTCTGTCCCTGGGCACACTGATGCTCGTGGCCATCTCAGTATTTACCTCTCTCCTTTTGCTGCACTGAGCAGGGAGCTCTGGCCTTGCAGGGTTTGTTGAAATCCACTCCTGAACCCCAGAAAGGTTGTAGCCATGCCCAGCAGGACTGTGAGGGAGTCTTGCTCCTGGTCTGTCTGTCCCAGAGGATGTGACCCTACAGAGCTGCTTCCAGAAATCATCCTTTGTCGATGCCCTAAATACCTCTTTCTAAAGCTTTCCTTTCCATTCTGGGTGCTCAGGCACCATCAGCTGGAATTTGGTTTTGAGCCTGAATCCATGCTGCTTAGAGATCTGTTCTGGCACTGTTATTCTGAATAACACACTGCTGCATGAGCACTTTGAAAAACAAGTGTTCTGATGGCAGGCAGGAACTCGTACCCCCAGTGATGTTTGAGGGGCAATGGCATGTGGAAGAAAGCATTAAGACTTGGGCAGGGCTAGAGTTGGACCTGCAGGTTTTCTTGGCATGTTTGTCCTTAAAAGTATGTTTTGAGAGGGCGCAGCAGTTTCTATGAAGCCGGTGGTGGGTTACAGAATTGTTTATTTAGGCTCCAGAACCCTTGTATTAGGTTGCTGCCTGTCAGCAAAGCGCAGGATAGACCACATGGTGTTTGCACATGGAGACAGTATGACCCCAGCTCTGGCAGTGGAACTCAGATAAAGTGATACTGTTTGCTAGCTTTTTATTATTATTATTATCATTTCTCTGGTAAAAGGCACAAGTATAGCTTTATGTTGCAGTTGAACCTGCCTGGACTTTGTGAAAGCAAATATCTCAGAAATAGCTTGGAGGTGTTAAATTCTATCTCGGGATAGACCAGGTGTTAAAGCACTACTAAAGCAAGAAAGTGCATTACTGGCATCGAAAGCTCTCAGGTTTGGTTAGCTCAGCCTAAACATTTCAGCTTCCTGTTTTTAGGAGCTTTTGGAAGTGGAGGAACTGCAAATAGTTGAACAAGCAGGACTTGAGCTCCAAAGTTGTTTTTAATTAAAGGCTCTCTCTTCTGTGGACTACTCCCACATAGAGGGTTGGAAACTCCTAAGTCTCCATGCATGGAATTTTTCTTTATTCCCCTGGGAGGACAATGGACTTGACCACCTACAAAGAATGCAGATATTGCAGCAAAAACAAAGTGCTTCCTCTCCAGGCAGACATGGGCTGGGAACGAAAATAAGAATTGGAAGTTTTTGGTTGGGCTTTTCTTCTTGCAATCCATGTGCAACATGGGTTCGTTTTACAGAGAAATCCAGACTATCTGGTCTTGCCTGTGCTGGTTGCAAACACACAGAGGAATTCTCAGGCAGTGATAGGAGCTGTTCCAGGTCAAAGTTTGGGGGGAATTGCACTCAAATTCAGGTTGTGGTAAAAATGCATTAAAAGTGACCTCACTGTGATCTTTCATCAGAGGACTAGATTGCTTCCACTGAGAGCAGGTTTATTCCCTTTTTTTATCTTTTCAAGATATTGCTGAACTGTATTGCTTCTAAAAGCAAAAAGAGGAAACCGATGAAAACTCTGTGATTGAAACGTTGTGATGGGCTTATCTATATCAGTGTGTGGCTGTCATGGTTCATTGGGATCCCCCAAATTTATAGGACAACATCCTCTGTAAATTAAGCTTTATTTTACGAGCTCATTAGGAAAGAATACAAGTAAACATGATAAACAATCGTGTCTCTCGCAGTGCCTTCCCTCCAGAGGAGTGCTGCTGTATTTCTGCAGAACTAGGCTGTTTGTGAATATTGACACCTTTCAGCATGGGGAACCTTTTAAGTGCACAGTTTACACAAGAGCATTCCACTCTAAAAGGGCAAAGGTTTGGGCAATCCAGTTCTCCTGGGTTTGAATGGATTTGGGTCCACTGAGAAGCAGGGCCATGAAATGCAAATCCCGTGTTTTCCGTGGTTGGTTTCTAGCAGATAACCATTAAATTATATTAATGGGCTCTGGTGTCAAGTCAGTCATGACACGTGTGTGTTTGCTGTACACCCACCGAGCTGCAGGATGTGGTTTCAATTATTGCCCTGCCTTATTCTGCTGCTATGGAGGCTGCTCATCCCTGTCCATGCCAATGACTTCCCTGTTTGCACAGCAGAAGGAAAGGAGAGGGGAGAGGATCATGAAGGCTTAAAAAAGTGTTGATTCCAAGGCTTTTCCTTTGCCTGTTGGACTTTGGTACAGTGCATTCTGTGAGGAGGATGGTCACACTAGAAGCTCTTTCTATGACTGAGATGAGGAGTGAAGATGAGGAGGAGGGTTCTTTAGGTGACTAAATTGCCTTGGAAAACCTGAAGTTCACTCAATACGGATTGTTTGTCCTTAAAATGAAAGCGTGCAGTGAAAACCTGAAGCAAAAAAAACCCCAAAGCAAAACCCAGGAGATGGGAATCTGTAGCAGATGAGACCCGAATTTTGAGTCACTGGAGCACGTTGTTGAACTGTTTGTTCCCCAGCATTGCTCCTGCCTGATACCTTCTGTAGGAGAATGCATTCCTTCTTTTGGATAAAGACACTGAGAAGCAAAGCACGTGGACCATTTGGACATGGATGTTTGCTGTGGCTTTTCAATTTGCTCATTCGAAAAAACCCAGCCAACCAAACTTTAGTTCTCTTTTCTGATACTTATGTAATTGGGTTTTGGTGTGTTTTTTTTTTTTTTGTTGGGGTTTTTTTTAGCTTAACTGTCACGTTTTGGATATCTGGACTCATGAATGCTTTATAATTTGGATAATTTTAGTCTTTACTTGCTCACAGACTTTCTGTGGGCACTACCCCTTGAATTCTTTCCAGGATTTACATTGCTTGCTAGGTAATTGTGCTTAATAAGCCCTTCTGGCCTCCTAATGTTACCTGGTATTTTATACTTCCATAGCTGCATATCAATAAAGACTAGAGATCCCAGCAACCACTTCTCATTTCAAAAAACCCTGATCCAGCTAAATCCAGTTCTAAATCCTTAACCCTGCCTTTTAACTCATTCACTGCTCCTACAGGCCCTCCAGACTGTGTTTCCTCAGTACCAGTGTTTGGCATCCCAGGTATCTCTTTAAGTTCAGAAATTTAAGGTGAAGATCCACCATAATAAGAGGAATGATGGTAAAATTCCTTTTGGAGGGACAAACTTACTTCCTAAAGGCTCCATTAAGTTGCCCATCTTCTGGATGCTTTGCAGCTCTTTAAAGCAGATCTGTGTTGGCACCAGACCTCCCAAAAAGAAGGGATGCCCTGCCCAAGGTGTGTAGGGCACCTGGAGATGAGTAGAAGCAGTAGGGGCACACCATGCTGCCTGCTGATCCTTTGTGTTTGGGCAGGCACTCCACAGAAGTGGGTTAAGGGAGAATTGGAAGGAGGACACTGAGATTTAACCAGAGTTTCTCCTCTATATCTGTGCCCAAGGTGAATTTTGCAAATTAACCATGAATTGTTAGAGTTCACTTGGGAAAATGCACATGACATGAGTGTGGAAGGACCTCCTGAATGGAAATAAGTGGATGTACTAAAGAAAGGGGAGGGCTGCTCTGTGATCCCTGCTTTTGGCAAGCCTGCTGACCCCAGAAATGTCCTGAGATCGTGGCTCTGGATGAGGTTGCTGAGGGTGCAGTGGGGAGGAGGATGTAGAGATGAAAGGCTGTATCTCACAAAGGCACAAAATAGATGCTGTCTGAAAGCAGAGGGGAATCAGTAAGTTTGAAAGTCATGCTGGTTTAAAAATTGTCGCAGCAGAGACAGAAGGCAGGAATAGGTAAAGGAAAACCCCTTTTCCCCCCTTGCTGTGTTGGATTTGACCTGACTTCCATTTTCCATTGGCATTGCAGACTGTGGCTTCTGTTTAATTGCTGTCAGATTTTTTGGCGTGTAATCCTGGTTTTCCTGAAGAGCTCTTTGCTGGGTCATTCTATGAGTGCCTGACATGATGGTTGCAAGACTTCCAAGGGGAGGGAGGTGTGTTTATAGGGATGTTGCTCCTATCTACACATCATGCTTCTCCCAATGAGTTTTGGACCTCTTAGGTGAGTTTTAGCCAAACTTAAAAGAGAACTAGTTGTTTAGAAAATATGAAATTCATAAGTTTCCCCAGAATTATCCACTGAACAGAGTACCTAGGCATACTCAGCTCCTGATGGTATGGAACTCCACATTAATTTCCAGACAGTGTGGCCAAAGATGTGTAGACTTAGCTTGGAGCTGGTTCGTGCACTGCCACAGCATTGTGGGAATTCAGACTGAAAACTATGGGAGTTTCAAACTGAAAGAGGGGAAATTTACACTAGATGTATGGAATAAATCCTTCCCTATGAGGGTGGGCAGGCCGTGGCACAGGTTGGGCAGAGAAGCTGTGGCTGCCCCTGGATCCCTGGGAGTGTCCAAGGCCAGGTTGGATGGGGCTCTGAGTGACCTGGGATGGTGGGAGGTGTCCCTGCCCATGGCAGGGGGTGGAATGGGATGATCTTCAAGGTCCTTTCCAACCCAAACCATTCTGTGACTCCATGAAGATTAAAGTCTGAATTTTACTTCAGTCAAATTAGCCAAGCTCACAAGTGTCTAGAGAGGGGAAATACTTAAGTGATCCAGTTGAGCCCTATAAGTAGGGATCAGAAGAAGGAAAGAAGTTCTTGTGTGCCTGAGGAAACATGGAAGTAAGCATAGCCAAGTGGAAATTTTAGCAAGTGATGGGCTCCCCCCCCTCATTTATCTTAATTAACAATTTAAAGACTCCTTGTAGAAATATGCTCTATTCTGTCTTGCAGACTTTTCTAGGTTGCCAAGAGAGTTGCTTGAAAGTTCTTGAGTAATGCTTAGTGAATAACGTAGCTGCTCACTGAAGAAAGCTTTGAGATGATGATGTTTTGACCCAATTATGTTGATTCAGTTCAAAGAGCCTCATCATCTTTCTGTTTCAGGAATTGCATTTAATTACAGTGAGATTTCAGCAGCCTTGTAGTACCGTGGCTTTAAACCATATGTTAATTGCCTTCTAAAACTTCACTTAATTCAAATGTAAGTAGATATATCAGTTGTAAGATGTGTGTTATTTCCTGCATCCCTCAGTGTGAGCATGGGAGTGAAGGAGTGGGCTTATTTGCACGCAACATTCCCCAAAATACCATGTGGGAAGGTGCTGTGTTTGGGTCCGTATCTTGAAAGGAGGGAAGTGTAGTAAGTTTTCAGGATGTTTTTGTGAAATTTGCCCTCGGTTCACATTGGAGTCCAGGCAACATCTCTCCCTCACAGCTGAGGCTCAGTGGGGCTGTAGGAAAATGGCAAAGCATGGCAAGTGCTGCTCGTGGGCTTGACTGGAGTGTCCAAGAGCAGATCCAGCCCTACAAAACCAAGGGTTGGGGCGGTTCTAGCCCAAACAGAGCAGATGATCTTACTGCCATTAGTGTAAGCATTGGGAATTGCACACTAATGCCTCCAGTCCCTCAGCTGGGTGTGTTTGTGGACAGAGGTGAGGGGAAAAGATGAATGGGGGGAGCTGTGTCTTCTTCCTTGGAGCCAGCTGGGAGGGTGACCTCTGTCTCCTCTGAAGTGAGGGCATCTCAAGGTGCAAGGCGACTTTGAAGTTGTGTGTGTTGTAGCTTTTGTGTAAACATTTCCCCTACAATGCAATAGCTTGCTTACTCCTCTGCTTTTTGTTTTCTTTCACTCCCACACAGCTATTTAGACCGTATTAGAGATGTATAGATGTAACTTGCACTTAATGTCGCTGTTTATTAATAAAGTGGTGTGTAATAAAGCTGCTTTCTCAAATGCTCTATATGTTTCATACTAATGAGGAACAAATACTTCCAGGGCTTTGGAAGACATTACAGTGCAGTAAATGTATGCCTGGTGACTGAGATGATGAATCATGAGATGTTTATTTAATGCACATGACTTTTTTCGAGCTATTTGTCTCAGCATTTATATGCAGTGCAGTCTCCTTTGCATGTGGGAAAGGATATTCCTCTGCCACAGAAGTGTTTTCCAGCTGCTGCCTTAATCTCTGCAGTGCTGCCTCCAGGTATCCTGTTGGATGTGACTCCAGAGCAGGGACACCAAGGGGATCAGAGGGATGGAGCAGCTCTGCTGGGAGGAAAGGCTGGCAGGGCTGGGATTGT
>JAWWTY010000037.1:57759881-57774844 GCA_035222235.1 Margarornis squamiger
CCAGAGAGGGTGTGGAGTCTCCTCCCTGGGGATATTCCAGGCCCACCTGGACACAACCCTGTGCCAGGTGCTCTGGGATGGCCCTGCTGGAGCAGAGGTGGGACCAGATGCCCCACTGTGGTCCCTGCCAACCTGACCCACCCTGTGAAGCATTGCTGGAGATCACTCTTCTGTTACACTAAGAATTACAAATACAAGCTTATAAAATGGATTCATTGATAAATACCTGTCAAGACTCTCCACTGAGGTAGATAATGTGTGTTTTTAGCTCATATTCCATGGCACCTGCCCTGGAATAAGTCTGTTGTTTACTTGCACTCAACTAGCGTGAACTCAAAACAGAATTTTGTGTATCATGGCATATGTCCTCTTCCATAAGTTCCCTCAAAAATTCAGTTCATTTAAGGACTTCCGTTAATATTTAGGTGACTTTACATGTTTTTATTTAGGTTCAAAAAGAACATCACAAATAAAGGCAATCTAGCATCACTTTGCTTGATGAAGCACACCATAACACAAGGATGTGTTATAAATAAATTCACAAGTGGGATCTCAGCAGGGCTTGCAAGAGTCCACAGACAAATAACTTGGATCTGGATGGAAGAGCTGCTTGTGCTGATAGGAGGAGTCTGGGTCTGACCTCACAGGCTGGGAGGTTCTACATGAACCAAAGTTTATCCCCATGAAGTCTGTAAACACTTGGACTTTGAAAATTACCCTTTCCACTTAGCAGCTAATTAAGGCTAATTACATTAAAGCACTTCCCAGAGGGTAATAACTATTTTATCCCAGTGAATGTGTGGGAAACTGAGAAGTTTGATGAGTTCCAAGTCAGTGTCATGAGGAAGAAAAGGACTTGGGTTTTGTGCCTCTGTACACACAAGTAGTCCCTCTGTTTCTCTGAGTGAGGCTAGCAGAATTTGGCATGTGAAAAGAAAGATTTGCTTCGCTTAAGCTAATGTGAAAATGTTTAATATTTTAGAGCTCTGCTATTTTTATCTCTTACTGCAGGAGCCCTTGTTTGCTGCACGAGTTGTTTACGATCTTCTATTTTACTTTATTGTCATCATTATTGTTCTGAACCTGATCTTTGGAGTCATCATTGATACATTTGCTGATCTCAGGAGTGAAAAGCAGAAAAAGGAGGAGATACTAAAGACAACCTGTTTCATCTGCGGTAGGTGTTACTGATCTATTGAGGTATTTGATGGGGAAAGGAGTGAGAATGGACTATTTCTCAATAAATAAAGTGTGGGCTGAAGGAGTAGTTGTCTTCTACAAGGAAGTCTGTAAAAATGCCAGGGTTTGAGTCCAGATTTTTTCCCTCTCAGTAGGAAAAAGATTAGGTTTTATGGATCAAAAGCTGGCTTTGCTCAGAGGTGGCTTCACAGTCTCTCCCCAGAATGTGAGGGAGAAGAGCTGTGTCTCACACTTGCATCATCACCACTGATGGAGATGGTACAGCTGCTGACTTTATTTCACAGAGCATGGTGCAGATGAAAGTACAGCTTGCTATTTCACAGCACAGTGCATTCCAGAAGGGTAACAACAGCAAAATCTGCCTGTTTCAGAAGGTGATATGAAGCAGGGAACAGGAATATTCGGTCAAAATCAGCCCCACATGGATAAATCACGCTTATTTTGAAGGGCACTCACAAAGAAGGGCAGACCTTCACTCCTCCAGGGGACTTCAGAAATACCTGCTTTCTTGTAGGCTGGTGTTGTTTCCATGGTTGTTCTGACAGGGGTGAGTGTTGTGCAGAGCACAACATCTTTAGTGTCTTTAGCACAACGTCTTCGTGGAAACCTCCACAAGAGATCCAGGGAGGAAAGTGGTAACATGGAGGCAAACACTGGTGAATCCTCTCCTTCCTCACTGTGTTTTTCCTCAGACATTTGACCTGTGACAAGCAAAAACCAAAGAATTTCTTTTGACTACACATCTGTAAAGACTGTGTGACTTCAAAGCTGCAGAGACCCACCCTCTCTGCCAGGCTTAAGCACACAAACAATCCCACCCCAGCTTAAGTGGGACTGTTCATATTCTTGATGTTAAACATGTGCAATAACCTTTGGAAGACCAGGACCTGGATCACCATGCTTTGGGCTTACCAGCATCCATCTAGAAAGAGTCAGAGCCAACTGTTGTAAGGCACTTTGTAGCTCTCAGCATAGAAGGCACTGTGAAACTGTAACACATTTATTACACTGTTGTTATTAAGAGGAAATATCACAAAAGAGAATAAATGCTGCACTGAAAGACTTCTGTGAGCAATGCCTTCTGGCCTGGTGTTTGTTGCCTGGCAGCTACTTGTATGAAGTTATAGCTTTTAAATTAAGACCCTTCAAATTTATGGTCCTTTAAATTAGGTTAAGTTCCTTTCTCTAACATATTTAACAGATTTGGGGGTTTTTATGTTGAATTTTATTTTTTGGCTTTATGTTCGTGTCTTTTTGCAGGACTGGAGCGAGACAAATTTGATAACAAGACCGTTTCGTTTGAGGAGCATATAAAGTCAGAACACAACATGTGGCATTATTTGTACTTTATAGTCCTTGTCAAAGTTAAAGATCCAACTGAATACACTGGCCCGGAGAGCTACGTGGCACAAATGATCGTGGTAAGTCAGTTTGGGAGTGTGCTGTGTGCAACTGAGAGATGCTCCTTGCAGCTCGAGCAGAGAGTTATCTTTCTTTTCCCCCCTCTCTCTGAACAATGGGAGGCATGGATCCGTATTTTTGAAAGATCTTTTCAGGTGTCTTAGGCAGCAACAAAGCCTGGCCTCAAACACAATGAAAAGGATGAAGGTGCGGGCCACAGTCTGCAGTTTGGCGGCCGTGCTCTCATGCTCTGTGGGTTCTGCTGCCTCATTAGCCAAACCCGGGGCAGGAGAGGCATCACAACATCTGCTGCTGCTCCGGCTTTGTCCAGTATCCCTGGGCTGCTGTCCAGAAAAATAACATCTCCTGCTGAACAGTGAAGCACAGGGTCAGTGTTGAGGGCTAGTGCTTTTCTCCTATGACTGCTCTGAACAAGCTGTTGAAAAGACCAAGAAGAGCAGCTGCAGGGATTTGAAGAGCTACAGAAACTGCCTCTTGAAGCAGGGAGAGAGTATGACTTGGACTCTGAGAGAGAGAAACGTGATGACACTGGGGCAAGAGAGATGTTCGATTACGTTCTGTTTCCAGCCTGCTACCCAAGAGGGTTCATCCTGGTGAGTGAGAGGGATGGCTCATCAAGGCTGCCTGGCTTGGGGCTTCATTTCTGAGGAATTCTTCAGCATTTTCTTCCCATGGACCTCCTGGCAGATATTGCAGTGCTCAGGGTGTGTGGTTGCAGAGCTGGCACGTGTCTGAATCCCAGAGGAGGGTGTACCCAAATGCACCTCAGGCTTTGCTGTTTTATGCATTTCTGGAGCCACATTTCTTGTGGAGGGCATCTGCTCTGTTATCCCTCCTCAGGCCTTTGCTTGGACATACTGCCCAGCCTCGTTATTGAGATGCTGGGTGCCCTTTTAGTCCTCAGTGTAGCCAAGGGGAGGATTCTTCTCCTTGAACTGCAGCTGTCTTCAAGTCAGGCGCCTGCTTTCAATCGATCCCAGCTCCCTGCCTTGTCAGTGCAGAGAGCTGGGTTATTTATCCTGCCTTCACAGGGATGTCTGGGAGAGCTGGGCTGACTCACCTTTCTCACTCCACTGAGGGCCTAAGTGGTTAGTTTAGACAAGATGCCTAATTGGGATCTGGCTAAAATTAGAGATGACTCCCAAGCACTGTGCAGGCTTAGCTTGAAAAAGTCAGAGGAATGGCTCATGCTTGGACAGGAGTGTGTGCTTGACTTCTTGGAGCTTCTCAAAGTGCTGTTATCCCTGCATGGGAAGGTGGTGTGGCAGGTGATGGGAATTCAGTGCTCAGGTGAAGAGGAACAGCCCGTGTCCATCAGTTTTGAACCATCAATCTCATTGCCCAGCTCAGGGCATTTGTTCTGTAGCCAGTAATGGATCTACACTTCTGCAGCATGATGGGCAAGATAGAAAACCTAAACCAAAACTTACAACCAATCCTTGCAGCCTCTGTTGTATTGCAAGAAATTATCCACAGTGGCAAGTTGTCCTGTTATACTTGAAAATATTTTAGCTTATCTCAGAAATGCACTTTAATTTGTGAAATCAGTGACATCTCCAGACTCTGGGGCTTGTCTCATTTGTTTAGTCCTTCTCTAATCCTCTTCCTCTCTCTGCTGTGTTTGTATGATGTTAAATTTTGTGGGGTGTATGTTAAGTATTAATGTTTAATCGTGCATTAATATTCATAGTAAGTGTATTCATCCTGTGGCAGCAGTGGTTTGACTTTTCTAATGTAATTCACTAATGTATATTACTTTTACATTAATGGTGGGAACTCCTGTTTGAATATCTAAAATATTAACAGAGAAGCACCAGGAACTCGCGTGACCTCAAGCATTGAATTGATTTCTCAGAGCCCCTGTTCCTCTGTGGCAGAATGATGATGTAAACCAGATTTTGGGATTATTAAACTCTCTGAAGGAAGACTTCTTTTTTTTTTTTTTTTTTTTAACATGGGTATATATAAAGTTAAAGGTTGTTCTGGATGATGGGAAAGGGATGTATGGACCTGGAAGTGTAAAGCTTATATGGAATGGAAGTAGGAATAGAGGAGTGAGAAGGGAAGAAAAAAGAGAGAAATGTTTGAACAACCTACAAGTGGCTGGTGTGGGATTAGTAATTGTACCTTTGTATAGTTTAAATTCCCAGTACAAAATCTAGGGAAGATGTGCTGAAGAAATACTGGTGCTGCACAGCAGGAGCAATTGGAAGTGCTTACATGAACAGAAAAGGGCACTTTGTTTTGGAGCCAGAGACTTTACTGTGGATCACATGGTACAAGGGATACTAAGAATTTAGAGGCAATAATCTGACTGGAAGAGTGGAGTATGATATTCCACTGGAAGAAGAGATTTAGAGATACAATTTTGCTCAGCACCAAATGTAGGGTCAAAAGGAAAACTCTCAGAGGTGGTTTTGTAGCTGTTTGTTGTGTTTCAGACACAGAATGGCAGTGCTGAAATTACATGACAGGCGTGTGAGATGTACTACATTCCATGCAGAAATTAAGCCTGAGTGTGGTTTTTTTCCTGAAGACAGAAAGTGTAGCTAATTCAGAGTTTGTGAGAGACTGAAAGCTGAGTGACCATCCTTGGGAGCTGGGAGAGGAGACCAAGTCCCTGCTAAGAGACCAGGTTCTGGTTAGGAACTGGCAGAAAAGAGCAGACTTCAGATTAACCTTTCCCAGGGGGCTTGCCAGTGGAACTGACTCATTGCTGATTAAGGCTTATGGAATTGCAAGAAATATTTATGAATATAAGGTTGTGGGAAAAACAGAGAAGTGTCAGGACCTCTTTGAAGGGGACCAGAATGAGATCTCATGTTTCATACTGTACTAGGATATGGCTGAAACCCCCCTGTGATTCATACTCCTGGAAATGCTCTCTTAACTCTAGTAGGTTTTGTTATGATTAGGAATGCCTTCTGTGGCTGCTTCTGTAGCATTAATGGATCAAACCTCAATTCTGTGTTTTCACAGCCAGATGATTTAGAGAGAATTTCTACCCAAATCAAATCTT
Source organism: Margarornis squamiger (assembly GCA_035222235.1). Lineage (NCBI taxonomy): Eukaryota > Metazoa > Chordata > Aves > Passeriformes > Furnariidae > Margarornis > Margarornis squamiger. The sequence continues at coordinate 57,765,523 of JAWWTY010000037.1, forward strand.
CAAGGCTCGGGTCTATCCTTAAATATAGAATTTTTGAGCATGTTGCAGTATCTTCTTTAACAGAAAGTAGAGTTAAGCTCCAGTGTCATCCTCACTACCCCCACAACTGTGGTTAGGGACCAATTATTATTTGCACTTGTCTTCTGCTGTCTCACAAAGTACTGCAAAAAGTACCATTGGAACGATTATCAGTATTAACTAAGCACCAGAGAAATCATCTTTTCTCCATTGCCCAGCCTTGTCAGAACCCAAAAATATGACTGTCCTCTTTATGGCTCTCAGTCTTTTCTATGTGTCATTTGTCCAGCAGACAGTGAGGCATCTGGTTTGAAGGCTTGCTGATAGCATAACTGATTAAAAGTAGGAATACTATGGTTTTCTGCTTTTGGAATATTGGTTGAAAGGCTGGCTGCCAAAATGGAAGGGACTTACTTATATACCATAGTTCATTTCTCCCGTTTTCCAGTTGAAGAAAGGGAATGAAACATGTAGGGGATGTTGTACACACACCTCACTCAAAAGCAGTGTTTTTGCAGGTTCCCAAGTTCCTAATTCTGTTCCAAGGGTGGTTTGTTTTGAGGCATTCATCTTGCAAATCTCTGGCCTCAAAAGACCTTGGGGCAGAGGGTTTCTTTTGCTTTCTTCCTCTGGACTGTGGACATTGTCTGCAAACTCCTCATGCCCTCTGTGATTTCAGTTTTCCCAGCAGCTCTGTATTTGCCTCAGTGCTTGGCATACTGCTCTGAGCAGGGATAGAAGTAGCCACTAGCTGTTCAGCTTTCATAAAGAAAGGTATTAATTTTTCTTTTTAGGAAAAAAAAAAGCAGCAAGCATAAAATGTATTGTAAAGCAACACGCAGTTTATACAACTCAAGCTTTTCAGGCAGTTACTTTATGGAGATGTGGTGGGAATAAAGCACTGCAGCTCTTGCAGCGATGCCCATTCTTCTTGCACACTATCTTATATCAGTTATCAGGTGAAATATCAATGAATATTAAATCAGGGCAAGAGGCTTTATTATTTGTTTGTTCTCCAGGCGCTTTTTATGGAGTCAGACAGGTATTATACAATATCCAAAAGGACAGAAACTTTGCAAGGCTGGCTACACGCCTTGCATTTGCACTGAGAACTTGCATGAATGATTCCCCGGTTGAATTTTCATTCCTGCAGGAAAAAAATCCTGCTTATCTGACCCATTTGACCAGGAACACCATCCCTAGCAAACCCAGAGAGTTGTACATTACTTGTATGACATCAGTACAGCAATCTTGGAACATTCCTTGTGTCCATTTGTCAGAGGAGACAGTTTAATGCCATAACTGGAGCAATGAAGGTTAACATCCAAATTTTTGGACTTCACTTTTCCGAGGTGTAATTGGCACACACAGATTTCACCTAAGCTTTGGTAGCTGTAAATAGATAAATGAAGGTAAAAAAAATGTAGATGATTAGTTACTGAATTTTTTGCAGCAAAACATATATGAATTAGCCTGTCCTTTGTGCCTCCATTCATTTGCAAAACCAAAAGGCTATTGGCATAGTAATTAAATTAATGCTTTTGCTCATTGGAAGAATGAAAGACTTGAGCAAATGAAGCCCTCAAAGTTTTGTTCTCGCCTGCTCTGTCCACAGTTCTAAGCAAGTTTCATAATGGCTTTTATCAGTATTAGTGCTACCTGTCATAACTACGTAATTACAGCTCCTAATTATAATATTACTTATTTACTCTAATTACGTAATTGGCTGTAATTGGTGCAATTACATAACTCCTCAGTGGAGAAAACTGCTCTAAAACCAGCCTATGCTCCTAAGAGTAAAGGATACTGCCATGAATTAGACCATCTCTCTAAAGCAAGGCAGTCTTTGGTGGGAAATTAAAGAGTCTGTTCTCCATTGTGGTCGTTGGGACCATGAACCTTTTATTCCCATCAACACTACAAGGATGAAGCAGTAGGTTGAGCACCACCAGCCTAGAATTCTGAACAGTGGTCTCGTCATTCAGGTCTTTTAAAAGCACTTCTGTGGCACAGCAGCGACCTGCCATTGTGACAGAATATCTTAACTGCTTTATTTTAAATATTTTGAAGGTGTCATCTTTGTTTGTTTGTTTTAAATTATTAAATAAAATAAGTACATAGCAAATATTATGGCCATTTCCATGTCACAAAGCAGAATGCATTTTCCACTTGAAACATTCTGGTTGTTTTCTTTGTTGTTTTTAGATACTGAAGTTTGAAAATCGAGCTGAGTTCAGCGCTCCTTTGAGCCACTGCTCTTGTGTTTCTGTCCTTCCTACCTCCAACCTCGTGCTTTTGCCTTCTTTTTCTATTCGATACCCAGAAGTGGGTGTTAAATTGAAAAGCAGCACTGGGAACAATGCCAAATGAGCCACTGAGAAGCCCCACAACGTTGTGGTTGTCATTGTGCCCGTGCTGCATGCTGGGCAGCGCCACCCCTTTTCCCTTGGCATCCCCCTCTCTCCTGCCTCCTGCTCCGCGTGTTCCCACCTCGGGAGCGGAGGTGTGATGTGAGCCGTGGCAGCACCAAGCTCCCAGGGTTCAGATCCTGGCTGGGATTGCTCCATGAGGCCGTGACCCCCTAGCACAGGGGCAAGGAAAGGGGGCAAGCTCGCTCCTGGAGCCAGAGCTGCTTGCGTACGGTCCCTGTGTGTGGCACGCAAAGGGGGTTTGTTTTTCCCCATTTTAACCAACCTCCGGAGTAATTGACTGTCAAAACAGCCCAAGTGTGAGCCAAGTGGTGCCTACAGAGCCCGGCAGCTGCGGGGCAGGAGTCTGGCTGCCCGTCCTCCCACACCTTGGGAAAGGTTGCTCCGGGGTTAGGCCGTGGATGTCAGCTCATCTCAGTGGTGCCAAACCCTGGCGTGCTCCCCTGGTGCCCGACAGGTTCAGTGGCCATCCCCAGGCAAACCACGCCGAGGTTCTAGAGGAGGCAGGTCCAAAGGGAATTTGGAGGGGAGAGGTGGAGGCCGTGAAAAAGTGATGTATGGGAAGGACAAGAGCACGCTGACAGCAGGGAGGGGAAGAGCAGGGTTTGTGGAACAAGCTGTTCTTAACTGCTGTCGATTTTTGTCAAAGAATGTAATAAAATAATATGTACTAAGAGGGCTGTTGACCTCTGCTCTTAAAATATAACTTCTTTAGAGAAGGAAAAAAAAAAAAGTTCTGACATCCAAGTTTTCTTCTGTTCTGTTATCCATCATCTTTTTGAGTTTTGGAGGTGAAAGATTTCCCTGCTAGTTTTTATCTCTCATCTGGAGATATTCTTATTACATCCAAGGATCACTGGACACTGGGCAGGCAGAGAGAATGACCTAAACCATGTCAATCCAAGGTAAAACACCAATGCTGCAGAAGACACACTTGGGATGTCAGGAAGATGCTCCAGATGCTTTTCACGTGCGCTGGGGTGATTCATCCCAGACAATTTGAGATGTTTCCTCCCCCATGTGTCCACCATGCCCTTGTGTCGCAATGAACCACAACAATAGCAGAGGGGGGAGGATAAGCAGAGGGTTTGTTGGCCCCTGAGCTGCCGCCGTTCGCAGCCCCGGGTACTAATGTGCAAATTGATGTCACTCCAGTGGGGACTGCGCTGGTTGAGGAGGGGACACGGCACTGCTGCTGCCTCTCTGGAGGTGGAATAATACCACACACAGCTGATACTCCAGCCACAGCTAAATCTGCCAGGGGTGGTGAGCTGCGGCTCACTCTAAATAAACTGTATTTTTAAGGCTGCTTCATTATCATAAATCCTGATTTGACGCGGGCTTTCTGATCTGGCAGCACACAGGCTGGAAAATCCTTACAGGACTTGTGCACACAAATGCTGTGCTGGAGCAGGGCACGGAGTTTAGAACTTTGGGGAAGCTAATAATGCTCCCTTTGTCAGGGCTGAGTTACTTCACTTTTGAAGACTGGCTTTCCTCCAGAAACTAGCAGATGTTATCAAAGCAAAACTTGTGAGGATGAGATGTATGTACATATCATTAAGCAATGAAACTTTTTCTTAATTACTTTTAAAAGGCTGATACGATGCATGTCACGTTATGAGTAATTACTTACCATGGCAGTAATACCAAGAGCACAAAAGCTGGCTGCTAAATAAGATCTGAGGTCTCGCAGACAGGCTAATTTCCTGGGAAATACAACGTTGGTTTTGTCTGCAGTTGGGTTTTCATAAAATAAGCAATTAAAGAAATATGCCTAAATAGATGATTTACTGCTCCCATTTTTCTTGTTGTGCTCGAGACAGAGCAGGGGAGAACGCAGCTCTCTGTGTCCTCCCATGTGGGCACAGGCCCTGTGGCTTCAGTTTAGGTGTGCCAGGTCCCAAAGAAAGTCCTTTTCCTGCATCAAGGCCTGGCTCGAGTTCACAGAGGACCTCAGAGCTATCAAGTGGTGATGCAGTCACTAAAACAGAGCTGAAACTGTCCAACCACTGCTTGGGTATAGGATGGAAGGTCCCTCTACTCGTATATCCAAGTGTTATCCAGATTTGCATGTACAGAATATATCGAGGCACTGTTGTTCTTTCTGCTGTGAGTTGTTTTTCTGTTGTTGCTTTTCCTGTAGTTCAAAAATAATGTTCATTTCTCTGGGTAGTCCGTTGCTATTTTTGCTTCTCTGTACAATTTTGCCTCTATGCTATTATCTCATGAAAGTGCTGAACACCTCCCTCTCCACTTCATAAAATAAGTAATCACACTAACGTGCCTAATTAGCTGCTTTCCTGCTCATTTGTGTGTTTCTCAAAGCATGAAAAGTTAGCATCACGTGAGGGCTTTGCATCTTTGCACAAAGCTCCTATAATTCAACAAGAGAACGGAGCATCTTCTTTTCTACCTGGAGGGCTCTGCATCTTCCAGATGTGGGCTCTTTGCTCTGCCATAAATGATCCAGTTCACCTGCTTGGCCAGGTGATGTGTGAGGTGTGGGTAAATAAAGGGAAAGGTGGGCTTCATTTGGTACCTCCTTCTACAGTCTTGAGGTTTTGGTTGCTTTAAGTTTATAGACATCCTTTTCAGGCAGCCAAAATTAATTATCCTGTTGGTGCTTGAGCAGGGTACGACGGATCCGATCCTGCCTCCCTAGAAGTGATGCCATTAGCTGGGGTGGGAGGAGGATTGGTATCCAGGGCAGGTCTGCTGTGTGCAGGGAGGGTGTGGTGATAACCTTCATCCCCCAGCTGGTTGGTGCCATTGCACAGACCCCTTGCCTCTGCTCAGCCCCTTGTGTTCTTGTTAACTCCTAAAGGGACAGGACCCAGCACCGACACAACCTGGTGTTTTTTCCTCTTTCCTTAGAAATCTGTTCCAAACACAAAGCTGTAATGTAATTCTGAGTTACAGAGTGGAGCCTAAAACTCCCTGAAGGTATACTCCTTGAGATTTGGGCTTCTTTTTACCCCCCTAAAGTCCAAAATCAGTGATTTGGTACTACCCAGCACTAGTCTTTTTGTCCCCCGTGGTGTTGTGTCTCGGTGGTAAGCTTAGCTTGATTTCCTCAGTGTTTGAAGGATTTGGCTACCTGTCTGTTGACCAGTATTTAGGCTTCCAAGACTGATTTTCCTACAAGGACGGGTTCTGCCTTGATGATACAGTGCAGCCACAGCCCCCTTGTCCTCCTTCCGACTTCAACTCATTCAACTTGCAAATGAAAATAAGTGAGCCGTGTTGGGTTCCTGTTTGTTTGCTTGCTGCTAGCCTTAAAAACTTGGGGAGGGGGTCTGGACAGGAGGCTGTGTTCCTTGAAGCTCACACATCCCCACAAACACATCCCTGGTGGAGGTGTTCCAGCTGGAGCACCCCAGAGCCGAGCAGCGCTGCTGGCAGGACGCGGGCTGCGGTTCCCTGCTGGAATCCTCTCTCGCCTTGACCTGCCAGAGACTGGAGCTGTTAACTTTCCAGGCAGCCTGCAAAAGCCATCCTTTATCCCTTTGTTAAAGAAGCATGTGGCTTGAGATGGAGCTGTGTGTGGGCAGACCTTTAGGCTGCGATTCCAAACGAAGGAAAGGCTCTCCAAGGCGCTGGAGAGGCACCTACTGTTGTGCTAAAAATGCTGGCAGCACTAACAGAGCCCCAGTTCTCCTGGGATTGGCTGTGTGGGGCTTTGCCTAGTGAAAACTGGGCCTTAGCTGGGATCACAGAGAGTGATAAGAAGTTGAACCCCCAGAGGAACGACGCGATGAGCAGATCCCGAAACGTGTCAACTGAATTCATTTGATTTTGCCCTATGGGAGAAGCAACAGACACAAAACACTCCAGTGGTGTTCGAGAATATTATTGCAACATTTGAAAACAATTATTGTTCTTTGTATTACAGTGGTGCTAAGCTTCTGGGTGCTTGAATGGGAGAGAGGCTGAAAAATTGTCCACAGCCAAGGCAGATAACTGCAGATGCTGAGGAAGGGAAGGACTGTGGCTTTCCCCAAAGACATGAGGGCAGTCAGTAGAAGAACAGGGAGACGAGTTCGAGGTCATTGCCTTCCCAGAAACACCATTTAAAAGTAAATTGACGTGACTTTGGTTGGACTCAAAGCACAGTGGTGAGATTCTGCAAGATGTAAAACTGGGAGAGCCTGCAAAAAATGCAGCTCTCACAGTGCAGACACAGCAAGATTTGGGGGGATTGGGTGCAACGTTAACGTGTGCTTGATTTAGAAGGTGCTCCAGACATGATGAAGTTACTTGTTTTCTATATCTGTCACTGGAAGAAAAATCCACGGGCCCGTATTGCTCTGCATGGATAAGTTTCTGAATTTGTGTAACTTTGGTCTTGTTGTGCCATTTATCTTTTGGGATCAGCTTTATGAGATTTGTGTCAGGTTTTTTCTATTTGGTTGCAAGGCTAGTTTGTGGAGTCTTCTCTCTTTTTAGCGTGGTGGTGGATGTGCGTATGATAAAAAGCTACGATTGCATCATCTTTAATAAAAGAGAAGATATATAGCCTAAAGAAATCAGATTAGCTGTAGAGAAAGAAATCAATCAGGTTGGCAAATTGCATCTGTGGGACAAAGTGCAAAATGTTTGTTTCATGCAGTACTTATTGAACAAATTTGTTGAGGAGATGGTTAAAAATGCTCTGTGGGGAAAAAAATCCTGGGAACCATTTTGTTCAATTTAAATGGCATTGATGTATTTTTTACATCATGAAATCTTGCAATATTACCAACAACAATCCCTGATAAAGTACTTTACGCAATTGCCTCACAGGGCATTTTGAGATAAAAGTATATATCGGGGATTGTAAATTGGCTGCATCCAATTTATATATAATGGAACCCACTGCAGCCATCCTCCCAAATTCAATAGATCAGGAATCACATTACACTTCTGTGAGTTTGGGGTAGCAGGAGCTTTAAAAAGTCTCCAAAACAAACAGGCAACTTTAAATCATATTTAATGAACCCTGTGTATTTTATACACATGTGATTTAAATGTTTTGTTTCTGTTTTTCATTTTGCTGGGTGCTGCTGAAGGAAAATCGTAACTCGGGGTTTGTGAACGGATCATCTGCTTGTTCTCAAGAGAAAATGCAGTTTAATTGAACAGAGCAAACCATATTTAAATGCTGGGCTGAAAAAAAAGAAAAGAAGAAGCAGCAGATCTGTACAGAGAATCCATTTTAATATTTTCCTAGCAATGCAAGCAAGAACACTAAATGAAAATGTAGAATAGGCAGATAAAGGGTCACAAAGTAGCGTGGTGGTTTTTTCTTTTATTGATCTGTGCCTGCAGCCTCTGAAAACAGCACGTGGTGGACACAAACCTGAGCAATGAGATGTTTCACCTTGAGGGCCCAGTTTTGCTGCTTTCCACCTAGGGATTGGAGAGCAGGTTGATGGTAGGTTGATGGTGTTCCCATAAGGCTGGAAAGTGGCTCTTGTTTGGTGTTCTTTTGTCAAGAGATGCTTCACAGAGAAACTCAGGTTTTTTTCCTCTCCTCTGAGTGATACTTGAGGATGTGCATTTATGATCTTACAGGTCTTTTCCAGCCTTGACAATTCTGTGATTCTTTGCACATGTGAGGTATGTGCATGATTGCACATACCAAATAACAGTACTGTATGGTGATAGGTGATAATTCTTACTAATTTTCAAAGCAGGTGTTGTTCTTTTAGTTGTCCTTTCATACCGCCCCATGTGCAAAATACATCAGAGTCAAAATGGGCCTAGAGCAGGAACATCAGATCAGGATTCAAAATGCCTTGGCTCTGGCAGTATCCTAAACCAGAACAATCGTGCTGCAATCAGCAAAGCTCTGCCTGTGTAAAGCTGAGAACAAGGTCAAGTCCTGAGCCTCTGAAAAACGAGTGTCCAGCTGAGTCTTTGTATTTCCCGAAGATTCTGTTACACCAAATTGAAGCTAAAGCTAGGAAATGGACAGTACTTGCAAAGTACAAGGTGACAGGACTGGACAATTAAAGCTAAATGTTAAAAAAAAAGAAATAAAAAACAAAAATAAACCCCACAATAAATTTCAACAAATATGATCCTGAATCCTGCGCTACAACAGATAGGAAGTAGAGGTCATGGTTTGGGGTCTAACTGTGGATTTATTGGATCAAACCAGCAGGCACACTGACAAACACAGGTCAGAATTCGTGGTGTCCTGCCCAGCTGTGTGTCCCTAAGGAGCAGACATCATGTGTGTCCCCACCAGGCCTGGTGCTGGAGGGTCCCCTTACACTGCAGTGGGATTCGTGCCCTGTGCTTTTGTCTGGAGTTCCGTGTCTGGAGTGCTCCTGCTAGCGTGTTTTGGGAAGGAAAATCAGTATTAAAAGAGGGACAGGAGGAGAAAGGGGAGCTTCAGCCTGCTCTGGGATGCGGGGTAGGAATGGCCAGGGGCCGGAGAGGCATCGGAATTCCAGTCATTTTAATCACAGTCGGGGGAAGCTGAAATGCCATTGCCATTTGGCTTGGTGGGAGCGTGTCCGGCAAACCAGAGGTGGTGGATTCCCTGCAGTGATGGCAGGAGCAGCAGGGGAAGGAGAAGGGGAAAGAAGTTAGAGCTGGGAGGGGATTGTCCCGCTCTGCTCTGCACTGGGGCAGCCTCACCTGCAATGGTGGGGCAGTTTGGGGCACCACAGTGTTAGAAAGACATTAATCCATTGGAGAATGTCCAAAGGAGGCAACAGAGATGGTTCAGGGCCTGGAGGGGAAGCGTGTGAGGACACTGAGGGCACTTGGGGTGTTCAGCTGGAGAAGGGGACACTGAGGGAAGACCTCATTGCAGGGACACCTTCCTGGGGAGGGGCAGAGGAGGGGCAGGCACTGATCTCTGCTCTGGGGGGACCAGGGAC